>OV702291.1:240293803-240913803 GCA_916181665.1 Avena sativa | reverse complement strand
GTTAAAGTGCTAAATCTAAGTTTAACTATAAAGTTAAGTTTGAAACCTAAGCTGAGTTTTGAAGCAAAGAAAGATAAAATAATGTTCTAGAATCACTTAAGGTGGGAAGCTAATATCATAAACACAACCCTGTTGTGGTCAAGTCAAGATTCATCATTCATTTCAAGTTATTTGGAAAATATCTGACAACGAAACAGTATGGCCATTCCAACTGTCCATAACCGTAGACGCGGCTATTTGAATAGTTTGACACTCTGTAGAGGTGGTACACTTTGACCACAAGATTCGATACATCTGTCAGGGATAACCCTGAATCATCATACTTAGTATGCAGATAATCAAACATAACCTTTCCTTTACACACCCTAGTATAAGCACCTCTCCTATGAGCATGGCCTCCCAACCATGACCATCAGTCATCTTGGGCACTGCATAGGTGGACAACATTGAGAGGTAGCCTCAGCTCAAACCTCTCCTATGAGGGAACTAATACTAATGCATATAAATTTCCAGCTAAGCCTTACCCAATTCAGGTAGTGTGGTTGTACGGTAAATTTGGAATGGTATCGCATCCGAATCCAACCATCAGTTTTATAAAAGGGTTAAGGCTCATGCCTCAACATTTTCATCCTCATAAACCATTTGTGTTTCTAAACACATGTCAAAACATCTCAATAGAATGACTCATGATTCCAAGGTTTTCACAATTCATTTTTACCAATTGTTCCCATCTAAAGTGACTCAAGTTTTGATTTACTCTAAACTACTAAGTTAAGAGTGTTCACTAGGGTGGAAAGATGATGGGTTCAATCTCATGCCATAGAATGACATCTAAAGCTTAGCTAAATAGGTCAAGTTTCATACTTTTTATGCTACCTTCAAAACAAGTAAGGGACTTTGTGTAAACTAAAGGTATTAAAGCTTGTAAGGTATTACTTGGGGTAGTAATAGTCAAGGTGGTGTGACCAAAGCATGCCTAAAGCATCTTTGCTCATTCATCTTTCTTAATTCTAGCTTGCTAACAATAGCTTGCACTGTTAATGGTGGCTTGCAAGTATAACTTGCAAGGGTTAACATAGATAGGGCTATCTTGCCTTGGTTGGTGCAGTGGTTGAAGTTTTCTTCTTCTTCTTCTTGGTACCACAACTCCTCCTCGTAAGCTTGGTCGGTACTATCTTCTATAAATACATACGGAGTACACAATCACCAAACAATACTTAACTAGTTTACTTAGTACTCTAAGGCACACAATTGATGATCTATTATCATCACAAGCATCACAAGTTGAATTCACTAGTTTCTTCCTTTTTATTTTAGAAAAGTAATTTCTACTCATTGAAAATTTAACTAAGATTTAATATTAACCACTTAAAATATGGGATCATGTGGACACATGTCATCACCACATATTCTAACCTGTGGGAATGAGATTTAAAGGTTGGATTATAATTACTTTGGTTTAAGTTCATCATTTAATGATTTAAAGTGACTAGAAATGCCTATATAGCATTGTTTTGGTACTAGTCCAAAGTCACTGCATGTAAACCTTAATATTATTACATATTCAGATAGGTATGGTGAAATGTGATTTTTGAGAGTTGGAATCAACTCAAAACCTATCTTGGTTGATTTTATAAAAATGTTGCAAGGTGAAAATGCTTCTGTTTTGTTATTTTTACTAGGAGAGATCTATAACTCTAATTGAATTAAATCCAACGGGCTTGGATAGATCATTTCAATTCCTTTCAGTCAAAATTGGTTTCATGCAATTTGGATTTGTCAAACTCTCTGAATTGAATTTAAAACTCAGAGACAGAACTAAGTTTAAACTAAAAAGAAAAATCCAATTTTGAACGGCTGGGCTAGCGCGGTAACGAACATGGGCCGGCCCAGTGGCGCTCCACGGCGCAGAGGGCGGCTGACAGGCTGGTCCCACTTGTCAGTGAGACTTAAAACCCGAAACGGTATGAAACGATCTGGGCGCTACGATTAGAATAGAGATCAACGGTCCATAGTCGTCGTTGACGACGGACTCGTCGCCGGCGAGACCGAACCCTAAACGGCCAGCAGGGGTCTACCGGGGACGTACCAGGCCTCCAGCTACTGCCGCGAGGCGGGCAAACAAATTGGTGGTCGACGGCGAGCTCAGGGACGGTCGAGGCATCTCCGGGGGTGGTCGCAATCAGCGACGCCCTTCTCCTCGAGAGGCGGCCTGCTCCAGTGAAATTCCGGCGAGCTGTTGCTCCCCTTGCTCCGGCTAGAGGTGTGAGACGGTCAGTGAGGTGAGGGGAGTGGAGTGGTGTGCTTCAAATGGCTGGGGGTGTCCTCCTTTTATAGGCCCGACGGTGAGACCGAGCGGGATGGGCAGGCGACGGTGGCGACATGACTACGGCCGGCTAGAGGCATGGCTAAGGGTGGCGATCGACAGGCGGTCTCCTGGCGGTGCTCTAGGAAGTGAATGCGGGATTAGGGGCGGTGGTATGCGGTCGGGGCGAGCTGGCACTCTGAGCGGCAGAGGCGGCAGTGTCCACAGCGAGCGATGGCTGTGGTGCGTTGGGCGGCGAACAGGCGTGTCCGTCGTGCTCCTGGGTCATGGTGGAGCGGTAGGCGCGGGCTGCGGCCGAGCGGCGGTCTGTGCACGCGGGCCGGGTGCGGCACTCTGGCACGTGCTCGGCATGGCGCGGTGGCACTGGGCGCGGCGGTTTGGCAGTGGTCCATGGCTTGGCCTGGCTCGGGCAAGGGACAGAGGGTGGCGGTGAGGTCCTGGCTACCTCCTAGACATGGCGAGAGAGAGGGAGATGGTCTGTTGCAGTGGGGCAAGGTTTGGCCGGCGACTAGGTGCTCGGGTTGGCATGGCATGGCTGCTAGGGGGTAGGAAATGGGTGCTAAGGGCCTGGTTAGATCAAGAGGGGACAGAGGGATTAAATGGAGATCATTTGGGGGCAAAACCCTGTTCAAAACAGTGAGCTATGATTAGGTGTTTAAACCTGCCTGCCAAGTGTTTGATTAAATGGCCGCAAGAAATAAACTTTTGAATTTTGAAAAGATTTTTGGTGGGTTTGCTAGATAGAAGCTTGAGACTCTATGGGTGCTTGGGTTTTGAAAATTGAGCTTGTTTAAGTGGTTTTTGAAAAAGTGGGATCTTCCCATATGAAATAGATTGAATTTTGAACTATCATTTAAGATTAGCATTTGAAAGATTTTTGTAGATCACAAGGTGGGCCTTGGTACCTCATTATATGTACTATCAAGGGATGTAAAGATCCACACATGTTTCTGTTAAGTTTTGAGTACTAGGAATAGCCAAAGTAGGCTTGAGAGTTAATTTGGCCAAAATGACCATTCACTTCAATTATTCATTTTGAGTTGTTCTTCTTTGGGAAAAGTTTGGGAATGACTTAGATGATGTTTATTTCACCTAAGAAACATTTTACAAGCAATGGATCACAGAACCATGGCAATTCAAATCAAATCCTAATTTAAATGCACATACACATGAATGCTTTCATTTTTACTTTGGAAAAGTTTTTTGTTAACCCTAATTTTGATGATTTGGATCTTGATAATCTTGGATTAGAGTTTTGGGATGTTACAAACATCCATAGAGAACTTACCCTCGAAGAAAACAAAGCTTTGTTAACAAGTTGGAACACGTGGATGATGTAGTCGTACACTTGCCGATCTCAAGATCGTGATGAAGTCCTTCAGGTCTAGCACTCCAGCACCATCAGGTCTAGCACCATCAAGTCCAGCACTGCAAAGTAGCAGTGCATCCGTGATCACACACACGTTCGGTCCACCTAACAACCTCGGCCTCCTCGCTCCAGCGATGCAGCGGAAGCAACAACTCCTTTCCAGATAAAGCCACCGAGAACATGTATCTCGCTAATCTGAGACCATGGGGAATAACTAGAGGGAGAAGATAACCTTCACGAGGAGGTGGTGCAATATGAGAGGAGGGAGTGGGGGGCCTTTTATAGGGAGAGGGGGGCAGCCCCTCACCATGGCCGGCGGCCAAGGGAGGTGCCACCACCTCTTCCACATTCATGTGGGTGGAGCTCCCACTCATATAATTAGCCTCCCACTCATAGTTCCACTCACCTCCATTAAATTTCCACTAAATTTAATGCAAGTTCTCATTAAATAAAACACTTTTATTTATTTTCTTCAGAATTTTATTAATTACTTCAATTAACAAACATTCACATAAAACTCCCTGCAACATTTCAATATCACATGCAGAACCAGTTTTAGCAATTTCACCCGAAACAATTCCGGTTTCTATCGAAATGATTCCAGCGCTTTCTTAAATCTTTATCTGAAACATATTTGCACCTAAATGGTGTCGGTATCCCTTAAGTGTGTCACCCTATGGTTCACGAATAATGCATACATGATCGAGACCCCTCTCCGATCAATAATCAGCAGCGGGACCTAGAGATCCGTACTGACTCCCACATATTCAACGATGACTCTTGTGATCATGTGAACCTTTAACGTTGTAACTAAATCCATTTGTCTCGCGATATATTACATGTCCGAGATTTGATTATTGGCATCCAAATACCTAGTTTGATCTCGTTACCAACATGCACTCTTTTCTCGTTCCCGTGATATAACATTCTAGTGATCACATCACTTGCTTGCAAGCTATTTCAATGTGATATCACCAAGAGGGCCTAGAGTATATCTATCCGTCATCAGGATGGACAAATCCCACTCTTGATCCATGAGCCTCTTGCGAATCACAATTGTATTAATGAAATAATTTATGGATTACAATCTGACTGACAGATTTTAGGAAGATCATCAGGTCTAAACTAAGCCATATAGTTGTATGGAAATTAACTCTAGCATAGTTCACCATAAAATCACTACATTTTATTCTGATCTTTGTCTAGCCAGAATTTCGGTAGCAATTTAATCTTTTCTTCGTGGAATTGGTTGAATGGAGTTGATAAAATATTTGTTTGTATTGATGCTTTTCATCTTTTGCTTTACCAAAACAGAAAATCTTGCTTTTATGGAAGTTAATCTTTAACCCCTGACAATTGTTCAAAGATGCATAATATTAATTTCATGTTCACGACCTTCTGTAGACCGTGTTCCATGAAAAAAATAGTATCATCCGCATATTGTAGGATTGGAACCCCTCCGTCAATAAGATGAGGGATGAGGCCACCAACTTGACAGTCCTCTTTTGCTCTAGCAATAAGGCTGGCTAGCATGACTACACCGATATTAAAAAGCACCGAGGATAGGGGATCTCCTTATCGTAGACCTTTTCTAGTTTGTAAATAATGTCCAATATCATCATTGACAACAAACTGCTCAATCAAATTGCACCACTCAAGTGTGAATCCTTTCATGCACAATGTTTGTTGTAGGAAAGACCATTTAACCTTGTCATATACTTTTTTGAAATCAATTTTAAACAAGACCCCATCAATTTTCTTCTGATGAAGCTCATGGATTGTCTCATGAAGGATAACTACTCCTTCCAGGATATGTCTCCCTGGCATAAAGGCAGATTGAGTAGCTCCAATTACCTTTGGAGCAATCCTCGTGATACGATTAGTCCCTACTTTAGTGAAAGTTTGAAGCTGACATTCAGTAAACATATGGGTCTATATTGTTGTATATGTATCACATTTTATTTCTTGGGAAGTAAAGTGATGACCCCAAAATTCAATTTAAACAAGGGTAAATCCCCAAAATAAAGTTGATTAAAAAGTGCCATAAGATCACTTTTGATCACTTCCCAAATTTTTTGATAAAATTCAGCCAGAACCCCATCCGGACCATGCGCCTTATTATGCTCCATCTAAGAGATAGCGTCGTAAACTTCCTTTTTCAGTAAAAGGATTTGTAAGGATACTATTCTCCTCCACTGTGAGTTGTGGAATATCGTGGACATAATACTTCCTCATCAAAATATTTGATGGTGTTAGCGGCCCAAACAACATTTTATAATATTCACTAATATATACTTTTAAATTATCCTCTCCTATAATGGTTCCTTCATCATGTTCAATCTGAAAGATGTTTTCTTCCTGTGTTTTCCATTTGCAATCAAATGGAAGTATTTTGTGTTATTTCCCCCCTCTTGAACATGCTTAACTTTAGCTCGTTGAGCCCATTTGGTCTCCTCGTTTCTCCTAAGGTTTGTAATGCCATCATTAGCATTCCTTAGAGTCGTACTCTCATCAATACTCAAAGGTCCTTTCTCCGCCTTCACATCAAGATCATCAATGATCGAGAGTAATCTTTCTTTCTCTTTTTTGTATTTTCCACTTAAATTTTTTGCCCAACCTTTTAAGAACCTCCTCATATGGCGTATTTTATTTAACCATCATTCCATAGGATTAACCCCATCATTTATGGTGTTCCATTCTTTTGTCACCATATCATAAAACCCTTCATGTCGCAACCAATGCAACTCAAATGAAAACTATCGCTTATTCCCTAAATGTGCTTTCACTCCGGAGTCAATAAGAGGTGGAGTGTGATCAGACCTAGAACGAGTAAGAGCACACATAGATACAAGGGGAAATTTCTATTCCCATTCAACGCTAGCCAGGATGCGGTCAAGTTTCTCAAATGTGGGAGTATCTCGACTATTAGCCCATGTAAATTGCCCGCCTGAGAGAACAATTTCTCTAAGATCAAGGCTTTCAATAATAGCATTAAAGACAAAAGGACAATGTGCATTCAAATTACCATTGTTCTTTTCCTCTCTTGAACGTATAGTGTTAAAAATCCACCAACCAACATTGGTAAATGTTGTGATCGTGTTTTAGGTCTAGGGTTTGCCTTCCTTGGGTGGTTTCTTTGGCGGCGGATCAGAGCTTGACGGCGAGATCCAATCTGCGCGCGGGTGTGTGTTCTGCTCTCCCTATGGTGTTGCGGTTACCATTGTTCTGCGGGGAAGAGGATGGCGAGTCCGACTCGTTCTGGTCTGCGCGGCGGCGGTGCGTCAAGGACGCCATCGTGGTCGCCAGGGAAGAGAGGTGCGGATGATCTAGCGGCTGGTCTGTCGGCGAAGATGGGCGACCTTCTTCTTACCAACAAGGAGGCCGTGGGGCTTGTCATCTCTGGGATCGACACGACGCAAGTGCCATGGCCCAGGTGGGCGGTGGTCGGCAAGGTCTGTTCGCCAAGGAGGATGGTGATATGCGCTCTAGAGAGGGCCATGCCGAGGGCATGGGGACTGCATCGACCAGCACATTTCAAGGATTTGGGTGATAATTGGTTTGTGGTCCGGTTCACGTCGGAAGGAGATTAGCAGCATGTTTTGAAGAATGGCCCCTGGCAGTTCGATTTCCATGTTGTTCTGCTCAACGATTATGATGGATCGATTAGGCCTTCTGACATGGTGTTCAACTCAATGGAGGTGTGGGTGAGGGTTTTATATCTTCCAATGTATATGATGAGCGTAGCATACGGGAAACTGATCGGGGGATGGATTGGCAAGTATGCCTCTGTGGAGGTTGACGAAGATGGATTGGCGTGGGGTACTGACCTCTGCATTCGCGTGGAAATTCAAGTGTCTCAACCCCTGCTGCGTGTTGTCACACTGAGAGAGAGTGAAGAAGAGGCAGGTGATGCAGATGCGGCTGACGAGTCTAAGAAGAAAACGAAGAGCTGTTATGATCTAAAATATGAGAAGATTTCGCACTTCTGCTTCGACTGTGGTTGTCTGATCCAAAATGTAGAGGGATGTCTAGCTGAGAAGGAGGAGGTACAGTAGTGGGGGGGAGTGGTTACGCCTCTCCTTGGAGAAATCAAAAACCTCCTCTAGTCGTTCGTCCTTCAGTTTCTTCATCTAGCTATACCAACAGTGGACGCTCAGCGAGTTCGGGAGTGCATGGGAGAATGGAAGCTTCTTTTCATCATATTCCTCCACGCCGGAACCTTTCTTGTGAGTTGATACGTCGAAAACATATCTACTTTCCCGAACACTTTTGCTATTGTTTCTCCTCTCTACTTGTGTGATTTGGATACAACTAATGCGGACTTACGCTGTTTTCAGCAGAATTGCTTTGGTGTCTACTTTTTGTGCAGAAAACCAACTATCAGGAAAAATCCGGGAAAATATGCCAAAAATCCTATTTCACCCGAAGACTCCAGGAGCCAGAATACGAGACGGAGAAGAGCCAGGAGGTGCCCACACCACCTGCTGGCGCGGGCCAAGCCAGGCTGCGCCAGGGGGTGGTGTGGGCCCCCCAGGCACCCCTCGGTCTCCCTCTTCGCGTATAAGGAGCCTTCTGACCTAAAAACTTCGCGGGTTCGACGTTTTTCCAGAAGGAGTTCCGCTCTGCTGCCACCACCAGATTCCACGAAACAGCACCAGAAACTCCGTTTTGGCACCCTGCCAGGACGGGGAATTGGAGGAGATCATCGCCATCATCATCACCATCGCTTCTACATCGACCATCCATGTTTCCCCCATCTATGAGTGAGTAATCCCCTGCTGTAGGCTATGGGGATGGTAGGGATTGGATCAGATCGTTCATGTAATGGCATCAGATTGTTAGGGCATGGTGCCTAGTATCTTTTATTAGTGCTTTATGACTTTGTTGCGACTTGTTGTGCTTAATGCTTGTCGCTAGGGCCCGAGTGCCATGATTTCAGATCTGAACATGTTATTGATTCATTATGATAGTATTGTTTTTGGTCTTATCTACAAGTTGTATACACACATTGATGTCCGGAACCAATGGCCCCAAAGTGACAGAAATCGGCATAACCGGAGGGAATGGCTTTGATGTGAGAATCACATGTGTTCACAGAGTGTTAATGCTTTTCTCCGGTGCTCTATTAAAAGGAGCACCTTAATTGCTAGTAGTTCCTGATACATTGCAAATGTATCTATAATTTTTGATGTTCCATGCTTGGTTTTATCTACTTTCTTGTGTTTTGTTCCAACTTTGGAGTACTTTTCATATGATTTCTTGGACTAACCTATTAACAAGATGCCACAGTGCCAGTTGCCTGTTTTCTGCTGTTTTTGGTTCCAGGAAGTCAGAAAATGAATATTCTCGGAATTGGATGGGACAAAAGCCAAAGTTACTATTTTCCTGGAAGACTCACGGAGCCAGAAGGAGAGTCAGAGAGGGGCCACAGGGTGGCCACCCCCCCCCAGGCGCGGGCAGTCCTAGGCCGCGCCAGGGCATGGTGTGGGCCCCCTGGCTGGCCATCGACCTTGTCTCCTTCGCCTATTAGAGCCTCCCGATACCAAAACCCTAGATCGTCAATCAGAAATCCACGAAAAGTTCCGCAGCGCTGCCGCCACCGAAGAGGAGATTCGGGGGATAGAAAGTCTCTATTCCAGCACCTTGCCGGGACGGGGAAGTGCCCCCGGAGCCATCTCCATCGATCTCCACCACCATCACCATTGCTGATTCCCATGATGAGGAGGGAGTAGTTCTCTCTCGAGGCTAAGGGTTCTACCAGTAGCTATGTGTTCATCTCTCTCTATGCATGATCTTATTGAGATCATGAGCTTGTAATCAAGTAGATCTACCTTGCTACTCAAGTGCTTTAATAGATCTCTGCTCTCCCCATGTGTGTGAAGTTGACAGTGTGCACACCATGGTGGCACTTAGGCTAGAGATTACAAATACTTATTATGAGTTATATTTGGAGTTGGATGTCTTTATGAAATTGTGGTGTTTGTTGTAACCATCTAGTACTCAAGGTGACATTGTGGGGTTTTCTAGATGGGAAAGACTTACTTTGAGGTGTGTTGTTATAGCCCTACCATCGATTAGAGTGTTCAACCGGAGAGTAGTTAAGAGTAGTATCATAAAGAGAAGATATTTATATGAGAGTGTTCACTAGTGAAAGTATGATCCCTAGGCCTTGTTTCTAAGCACTGATACACCGTTTGCAATTAGATCTGTTACATGTTTGCTTGCTTCCTTCTTTATTTCAGTTTGTCTTTAGTATTTTCCACGCCATCAAGCTCTTTTCTAGCACCGTTACCACTTATAATTATCCATACCACTTGTATTTCACTATCTTTTCGCCAAACTAGTGCACCTATACACCTGACAAGTGTATTTGGTGTGTTGGGGACACAAGAGACTTCTTGCATCTTGATTGCAGGGTTGCTTGAGAGGGAATACCTTTGACCACTTCCTCCCTGAGTTCGATAAACCTTGGGTGATCCACTTAAGGGAAAACTTGTTGATGTTCTACAAACCTCTGCACTTGGAGGACCAACAACTGTCTACAAGAATAGAAGTGTGTAGACATCAAGCTATTTTCTGGCACCGTTTCCAGGGAGGTAAGGTAAAAGGTATTCACACCGGAGGATTAAAGAAGAAGAACCTCCCACGGCAAACGCCTATTTTCTGGCGCCGTTGCCGCGGAGGTAAGGTAAAAGGTACTCACATCCTCCGGTGTGAGTGCTCGAAGTTATTTCCTTTAGATTCTACAATTTTGTCTTTTTGTTTCTTGTTTTCACTAGTTATCTTAATGGAAAGCAACAACAAAATTAGAGAGCTTTATAGTATTTATCTTGAGTTAGGACATGAAGTGTTTGAAGAGAAAATTAAAAAACCTATGGAACTTTATTTGGATGCTAATAGCAATGTTATTAGTATGAATTATTTGAACACCATTATTGCTAATGCTATGGAAAAGTCTAAGCTTGGGGAAGCTGGTTTTGATAAGCATGATATTTTTAGTCCCCCAACCACGGAGGATAGCTATTCTATTGCTTATGATGATACCAAACCTCCAATATATGATGATTACAATGATGAGTATGATATTTTCAGTTCACCTACTATTGAGGATAAAATTAATTATGAATACAATATGCCTCCTATGTTTGATGATTATGGTGATGAGAATAATAATGATAGCTATTTTGTTGAATTTGCTCCCACTACAATTAATAAGAATGACTATGTTTATGTGCGGAGTATTAATTATTCTATGCATGTGGCTCATGATAAGAATGTTTCTTGTGATTGTTATATTGATAATTTTATTCATGATGCTACTGAAAGTTATTATGAGAGAGGGAAAATGGTTTTATGTATCTCAACAACATTAAGTTTCCCCGATTTTTGTTGAAAATTTTGAAGATGCACTTGTTTTGCTTTCCTATGCTTGTTGCTTTGTGCTTTCATGACTTTTTTATTTACAAGATTCCTATGCATAGGAAGTGGGTTAGACTTAAATGTGTTTTGAATTTGCTTCTTGATGCTCTCTTTTACTTCAATTCATATTTCTTATGTGAGCATCTTCTCAAACTATCATGCCTAACTTAAAGGCGTTAAAGAAAAGTACTTATTGGGAGATAACCCAAAAGTTTTAGATGAGTCTTGGAAGTTATTACTTCAGTAATAACCTCTCCTTATCCTTTTTATTTGCTTTTTGTGCCAAGAGTAACCTCTAATGAGAGAGAAGTAATGATTGGGAAAGTTGCTGTCCCGAAATAGATTTATGTGCTTCACCGTAAAAATTCGTGTAAAATCTCTGAACGTCTTTTTGAGGCGTGAATTTTTTTGCTTCTGCCCCAGGTTGTTATCTAACTTTCATTAGTTCAATACTTTTTGATTTGAGCAAAATAAGGTCTTCAAAAAATTTCGTCTTTACCTACTGGTCTGTTTTGACAGATTTCTGCCATTTTCTGCATTTGCTTCTTGTTGGTTCCTTTTTGAGTTCTTTTGGGGTATTGAGATTTTTGAGGGAAGTGCTTCAGTAGCTAGTGTTATAATGGAAGCTTATTTGGTGTTGGAACTGAACCTTAAGACTTATTTATCTTGAGTGCACTAATGTTGCTAATAAAGATTGTGTGAAGTTTTGTATGAAGGAAAAATTTCAGGTGTATGGAAGGAATGAGTAATGAGATGAAGGATGGACTAAAGCTCAAGCTTGGGGATGCCACACGTGTCACCCCAAGAAATATCCAAGAAGTACAAGCGTCAAAGCTTGGGTATGCCAAAGGCATCCCCTTCTTCATCAATAAAAATCCCAGGTTTCTTCCAAACGCTTCATTTTTATTGTTTCATGCACAGTTGTGTTGTTCTTGGAGCATCTTCTTTTTCGTTTTCGTTTTGGTTTTTCGTTTGATTGGTTTTATTAGTTGTCTTGAATAAATTGGTTGGACCCCCCTCTTTCATACATTGGTTTTCAAATAGTTTGGTTTGGATTGGAAAAGAGTAGGAAAGTTCATGCTTAAGTGGTAAAGAGAGCTTGTTTTTTACTGTGGCCTATGATTTGTCATGCCATGCTTGATATTGTTTTGGCTTTATGCTTAGTATTCTTTGCTGTAGCATGACTTGTTATAAACAATTGAGATTGCTTAATGTGCCTTGGATGAATCATGCGTTGTTTTAGCATATTAAAGCATAATATTGTGGTATTCTCCTTTGATGCTTTATTTGGGTTGACGTGGCGCATGCTCACACCATGTTATGACTATCTCAAGTCACCATAAGCCTTTATGATCCCTTAGTTTTCAACTTGTAGTATCACTTTATGCTTTGATCAATGATGTTTTGTCGCTCTGCATGATTATGGCCATTATTGCTCTCTTAGTTTGTCGCTCCCAGTCTTTTGCTAGCCTCCACAACCAAGTATGAGTTCCGCTCATGCATCCAACTCCCTAAACCAAGTTATTCCAAAGAGTCCACCATACCTAACTACTAGCTTATGCTATTCCAAGTATATTCATGCTTTTGTTTACCTTCCAAATTAAACTTGTTATGAGAAAACTAGTGATTAAAGCTCTCACGAACTTGATGGCACACTTTACTTTTTTTGCCCTTAATAAACTTGAACCATTGTGTCGTCTATGTTGTATATGCTTGCACTTATTTGTTGGGAATTAGCAGAACCATGCTTTCATGGGGAACGCTTTCAACATTGCACTTGGTACTTGTACCTAGTTGATATCATGCTCTTTTGTATATGGATGTCGTCGGTGTGAAATGAAAGGGGAGCCTGTAAGTCCATGGAGTTATGTATATGTGTTAGAGAAACGCCTGGGCCGCTGGTCTAATCCATGCTGACATGGTGGAAACCTGCAGCGTAACCATAATGAGCTGTCTATGAAGCATTCATCTTATAAAAAAAGAGTCCTATATTGAGAAAAAAGAGAAAAAGAAAAAAAAAAGAGATTATGAAAAGAGGAAAGAGAGAAAAAGCACCATATTCCCATGGTAAATAAGAAGATTGCTGAGATGCTCGTTGTTTGCTTGCCTTGTCATTTTGATATGGGGATTCTTCCATATCATCGGGCAAGGGGTACCCCGTTAGCGGTTCCCTATGATACACCATTACTTACTATGACAAGAACTTACCGGTGACTAAACTTGAGTAGCATGAGGACCGGCCCTCGTATACAAGGGACATGAGATTCCTAACTTATACTTCGTCAAGCATGTACACCATAGTTTGTTCACTTTAACCTTAATCACTTCAAGATGCTTATGATAGGGGCAATGAGGGCTGAAAGCTATAAGTACCATAATTTTTGGAAGCTCTTTATGAGACTTGAATCCCTACTTCCTTTTACAAAGGCCTTTCTTCCACCATTATATTGAGTCTCCACCTTCTACCTTTATGCACCTACTTTGAGAGCATAGTGGCCATTCTTAGTTCTATGTGCATTGTCCCAAGACTTGTTGATTGATGCATACCTTGATATTGCTTGTTTTAAACTATTTGTATCTAGTCACTCTTATAAACTTTGAAGGTGTCCTATGCATTTATATTTGCTACTCTATTGAGGGACAAGATGAATGTTATTATGCTATGTTTTCTTTATGTGAAACAAACAAACGTCTTGCAAAGCATTGTTATTCATGAATCTTTTGTTTGTGCCTTTTCATGTTGCAACATAGTTGCTTTGTCTTATTGTTAGAACTTTATCTTTCATGCTATGTTGAAGTACTATGATCCCAGCTATCAATGTTTTATAAATACTTTGATCAAGTTTATGATGGTGGATGTCACCTCAAAAATTATTCTTTCTTTTTATCACTTACCTACTCGAGGACGAGCAAGAGTTAAGCTTGGGGATGTTGATACATTGCAAATGTATCTATTATTTTTGATGTTCCATGCTTGGTTTTATCTACTTTCTTGTGTTTTGTTCCAACTTTGGAGTACTTTTCATATGATTTCTTAGACTAACCTATTAACAAGATGCCACAGTGTCAGTTGCCTGTTTTCTGCTGTTTTTTGTTCCAGGAAGTCCGAAAATGAATATTCTTGGAATTGGATGGGACAAAAGCCAAAGTTACTATTTTCCCGGAAGACTCGGTGAGCCAGAAGGAGAGTCGGAAAGGGGCCACAGGGTGGCCACACCCCTCCCCCCCCCCAGGCGCGGGCAGCCCTAGGCCGTGCCAGGGCATGGTGTGGGCCCCCTGGCCGACCTTGTCTCCTTCGCCTATTAGAGCCTCCTGATACCAAAACCCTAGATCGTCAATCAGAAATCCACGAAAAGTTCCGCAGCACCGCCGCCACCAAAGAGGAGATTCGGGGGACAAAAAGTCTCTGTCCCGGCACCCTGCCGGGACGGGGAAGTGCCCCCGGAGCCATCTCCATCGATCTCCACCACCATCTCCATCATCATTGCTGATTCCCATGATGAGGAGGGAGTAGTTCTCTCTCGAGGCTAAGGGTTATACCGGTAGCTATGTGTTCATCTCTCTCTCTATTCATGATCTTATTGAGATCATGAGCTTGTAATCAAGTAGATCTACCTTGCTACTCAAGTGCTTTAATAGATCTCTGCTCTCCCCATGTGTGTGAAGTTGACAGTGTGCACACCATGGTGGCACTTAGGCTAGAGATTACAAATACTTATTATGAGTTATATTTGGAGTTGGATGTCTTTATGAAATTGTGGTGTTTGTTGTAACCATCTAGTACTCAAGGTGACATTGTGGGGTTTTCTAGATGGGAAAGACTTACTTTGAGGTGTGTTGTTATAGCCCTACCATCGATTAGAGTGTTCAACCGGAGAGTAGTTAAGAGTAGTATCATAAAGAGAAGATATTTATATGAGAGTGTTCACTAGTGAAAGTATGATCCCTAGGCCTTGTTTCTAAGCACTGATACACCGTTTGCAATTAGATCTGTTACATGTTTGCATGCTTCCTTCTTTATTTCAGTTTGCCTTTAGTATTTTCCACGCCATCAAGCTCTTTTCTAGCACCGTTACCACTTATAATTATCCATACCACTTGTATTTCACTATCTCTTCGCCGAACTAGTGCACCTATACACCTGACAAGTGTATTTGGTGTGTTGGGGACACAAGAGACTTCTTGCATCTTGATTGCAGGGTTGCTTGAGAGGGAATACCTTTGACCACTTCCTCCCTGAGTTCGATAAACCTTAGGTGATCCACTTAAGGGAAAACTTGCTGCTGTTCTACAAACCTCTACACTTGGAGGCCCAACAACTGTCTACAAGAATAGAAGTGTGTAGACATCAGTTCCCTTGAGGCCCCGCTGCAAACGGGCTGGCAGGACAAAAGATGTTGTGCAAGTTCTCATTGCGAGCACGTATGACTATATATAGAACACATGCCTAGGATTGTCTAGTACTTGGATGCTTTATCTTATTTATCTGCAATTGCCCTATGTTCTGTTTGCTATGTGAATTGTCTTGTCCATGCAACGCCCATCCATCCCTATGCCTACCGCACTCGAATCCCACTGTTTACTACTTTTGATACCGCTGTCTTTACTTTACCGCTGCTGTTACTTTGCTATTCCTACTACAAAGCTGTTGCTACTGATAAACTGTTGTGAGCAAGATTGTTTCTAGGTGCAGCCGAATTGACAACTCAGTTGTTAAGGCTTATAAATATTCTTTGGCTCCCCTTGTGTCGAATCAATAAATTGGGTTTCACTTCCCTCGAAAATACTACGATACACCCCCTATACTTGTGGGTCATCAAGACTATTTTCTGGAGCCGTTGCCGGGGAGCATAGCTTTATTTATCAAGTTCACTTGGATTCTCTATTGTTCGCTGCTATCCATCCATCATGGGTAAGTCTCGTGATGGCAAAGTTCCTATTTTACCATCCACTACAAGAAGAGGTACGGTTCTAAACACTTCTGCTGCTCTTGATTCACCGTCTGTTATGAGTAAGTTCCTTACACCACCACATACACATGCTACACACACTGCTACTACTGCTGAATCTGAAACTTCTGATGCTTATGATGCTGCTTCTACTATGCTTGATAAGAGTGGTTCATTAGGTCCTTTCCTAGATGCTACGATTGCTAGAACTATAGCTGGAAATACTGAAACTCCTAATGAAGACACTACCACACCTGTTAGCTCACCTGAGTCTAGTGAGAGTTATGATATTGAAGATGGTTATGTTGAGATGACCGATGAATTTATTAAAGAATGTAAAACACCCATGATAGGAGCGTTGCTAAGAGTATCCTTGAGAGGTGTACTATTAGACCCAAATTGTCTCCTAATGCTAAGTTTGCTGCTTCTCCCATAAACATTATAGATGAAGATTATGATTTCTCTCTCGATCTATCTTACATAGCTATTGTCGAGAAAGAACCTTTTTTGGGACTAAGAATGAAAGTGCGGTAGCACATATGAATGAACTTTCTACCATGAGTGGCTTGTTTTCTGATGATATTAAGATGCGTACTTACTTTGTTGCTAAGATTTTCCCCTTTTCAATGAAAGGAGAAGCTAAAACTTGGTTTAGTAATTTACCTCCTGGATCTATTGATAGCCCTGAGTGCTTGATTAGTACTTTCCTGCAGAAATATTTTCCTCCTAGTGCTAGACATGCTATTTTGTAGGAACTTTTTGATTTTAAACAGGGAGAAAAAGAGGTATTGCCTGAATCTTGGGCAAGGTTTTGTTCTTTGATTCATGCACAGGCTGGAAGTCCACTACCTAAGAATGAGCTTCTTGATATATTTTATAATGGACTAACTGAAGAATCTAGGACATACCTAGATAGTTGTGCTGATTGTGTTTTCAGGAATAGGACTCCAAAGGAAACTGAAGAATTAATGGCTAAAATAAGTAAGAATTATGAAGATTGGACTCCTCCTAAACAAGCTATACCTGAAGTAATTGTACCTGAACCTACTATTCCTTTGCCTATTCCAACATCAAAGAAGAGGGGAGTTATTGAATTAAATGATGAAGTGATGAAGGAAGCTAAGAAATGTCTTAAGGAGAAGGGAATTAAAGTTGCAGATGTCAAGAATTTACCTCCTATTGAAGAATTATGTAAGCCTATTTCCTACTCATCCACTATTGAGGTACACTCTCTCCAACACTTTGATGAAGGTGATATCCCTTACTCTAAACCTCCTGATCAATGCTTAGAAGAATTTGATATCTTTATTGTTAAGCAAGATAACTTTAATAAGAGGGTGCAAAATCATCTAATGGAAAACACTAGAGCTATTGTTGAGTTGAAAGATATTGCGGAAAGAACCTCTAATGATGTTAAAATGATTGTTAAACACTTTCGAATAGTTCAAACTCAAATAGATCAACTCGTTAAAGTGCAAAATGACTTGCTTGTTAATGTTGTAAAAGAAAAAACATGCTTATGAAATTAGAACTAGAAGTGGTGCTGCTACCCAGGATCCTCTATATCCTGAGGGGCATCCCAAAAGAATTGAGCAGGATTCTCAACAAGCTGAAAATAGTGGTTCTACTCGTAAGAAAAGGAAAAAGAAACATAAAACTATTGTAGAACCCTCTGAACCTGCTATAGATCCTAATAGCATATCTATCTCTGATGCTAAAACTGAAAGTGGTAATGAAGAAAATGAAGTTCCTAATGAAGAAAAAGTTGAAGAAGAACCTGAAAACCACACTAAGAATACTAAATACACCAAATTGCTAAGAAACATGATCGTAAAAGAGAACCTTGGGTCCAAAAACCTATGCCTTTCCCTGATAAGAAACACAAGTCAAAGGAAGATGAACATTATAATAAGTTTTGTGAGTGGATGAAGCCTTTATTCCTGCAAATTCCTTTGACTGATGCTATTAAATTGCCTCCTTACTCAAAGTATATGAAGGATATTGTCTCGAATAAAAGGAAGATCCCTAATGAAGAAATTTCGACTTTGCTTGCTAATTATTTTTTCAATGGTAAGGTTCCTAAGAAACTTGGAGACCCAGGGATTCCAACTATCCCTTGCTCTATTAAGAACAGTTATGTTAGAACTGCTTTGTGTGATTTGAGAGCTGGAGTTAGTGTTATGCCTTTCTCTCTCTATAAGAGGCTTCAACTTAAAAAATTAATACCAACTGATATATCTTTGCAAATGGCTGATAAATCTACCACTATTCCTGTGGGTATATGTGAGGATGTACCTGTTCAGGTGGCTCACAATTGCTTGATATGAACTGATTTTGTTGTGCTTGAAATGCCTGAAGATGATAATATGTCTATTATTCTTGGGAGACCTTTTCTTAATACTGCAGGAGCTGTTATTAATTGTAATCAAGGTAAGGTGACTTTCAATGTTAATGACAAGGAACATACTGTCTATTTCCCCAAGAAGATTGAAAGTACTTATGGTTTGAATTCAATTGAACATGTTGAAGGCATTCAAGTTGGAGAAATATATTGTCCCATACCTAGAGAAAAATTTGAAACTATTATGATTGGGACCATTGCTATCAAGGTTGAGGTAACATAATCATTAGTGGAATACAAAGTTTTGTCTCATATGGAATCGTTTTGGTAGCAAGACTTGATCAACCTTGTTAACAAAAGGATTTCATTGAACAAAACAATGTTTTCATTATGATTATCTCCGTTTATTTCTATCCTTTGCATTTTAGTTTTTGCTTTCGTTTAGTTTTCTTTTTGTTGTTAGTTGCTTGCATTGTTAGAGTGTCTTAGAACCTCTGTAGTTCTAGCCTTGTTTTGTCCTTGCATCATGTTTCCAAAAAAATCTGTCTGTCAGAAAAATCATTCTTCTATGCCTGAAAATGCCCAAAATTAAAGTGTCTCGAAAAATTCCAGAAAATTCATATTAAATTTTTACGTGAAAAAAGGGGCAGAGGAGTACCTGGGAAGTACTAGGGGGGCCCACCAGGAAGGCACACCACATGGTGGTGCGGCCAGCCTTGGGTGGCGCCATGCCCTAGTGTGGGCCACCCCTGGCCTCCCACTAACTCTCTCACCTGCCACTTTCTTCTCTCTCCTGAGTAAGCTCCAGTTCATAGCTCAAAATCGCGTTTTGCTGTGCTTGCTCTCGATTTTTTGATATCCTTGCTCAGCCCATCTTTCTTGCTGAAATTTGGAGCATTTGTTCCCTGGTATGTGACTCCTCCCCTTGTCCAAGTAGATTTGTGTTTAGTGGATTATATATTGAGTATTTTGCTGCTGTAGGTGACTGGTTATGAGAGCTTGTAAGCTTTTTTGATGCTTAGAGATATAGTTTTGATGCATGTTTAGGCCTCTTGCAAGTCCCCATGAGTAGAATCCTTCATTATATTTACTTTGCAATCACTTGTTTAATAGGTGTTTAAATTTCAGAATAGAAGATGAGTGAACACCACCTAAACCAACATGAGCTTTGGGTACCTGAGGTCATGAAGGTCCACCGGGAGGAGGAAGTTTTTCCCTCCATTTATCCATGCTCTGAGTTCATGAGAGCTGCAGGAATTCTACAAGATTTCCACACTTTGGTTTCTAATGCAGGGTTAGAGCACTTTTTGGAAGATGAACCTTGTCAATTTGTGAAGCTAACCGTGTCTGTGGTGCAGGATTTCCAATTTAGTCACTCTTTGCCTAACCCCATGGTCCATTAGAAAATTTACAATATTGTTGTCAACCTTTCTCTTGATGATTTTTGTGCAGCTATTAAGGTACCTCAATGGGGATCATGTAGGAAGATTAAGGAGAGACCTGAACCACTCATGGATTTATATGCAGAAATTTGCCAAGGGAGTAGCTTCTCGAGGGAGAGTGGAAAAATCCGTAACATTCATCTTCCCTCCATTCGCTACTTTGCCTACTTTATTGCCAAGTGTGTTTTTGCTAGGAAAACTGCCAATAAGTTATCTTTCTTTGATCTAGCATTTATCTCTGCTGCTCTTAGACGAGATAGGTCTTACAACTTGGGTGCTTTGATAGCTTTCCGTCATGCTGCTAACCGTGAGAAAGGTGGAATTTGTGGAGGCCTCATTGCTTCTCATTTACTAGCATTGCATGGTTTAGTGCCTCATCATCTAGACCTACAGTTTCCCATAGAGAGGCTTGATCTTAATTCCATGATACAGCATAAATTTGTTTCCTCGTGGGCTAGTATGAGTGAGTTATCTTATGAAATAACCTTTCTCAAAGCTGGTTGGATAAAGATCAAGTCCGAGCGTGTTGTTCTTTTGCCTGCACCTATTTTGGTTTAACCTTGATAACGGGGAAGGATGGTCCCTCACTGAGGAGGAGCTCGACACGTACTTGGGAGAGCTCTCCCAACAGGAGCAGGACACTAGAAGGGAGGTCACGGATGATTTGGTCCAGCCCTCGAATGAGGGAGGATCTTCATATCACCAGCCCGCTTATGATTGGGGAGCTTCTTCTTCTCATGGGCCCAGCTACGACCATTCTTACCAAGATCCGCCCGCTTGGAACCCCTATTCGTACATGGATTGATACCCACTTAGGCCAAAAGCCTAAGCTTGGGGGGAGGTATGCCGACACCACACTCATCTCCATATCATGTTGCGTCGGTACTTTGTATATTCATGTTTTCATTCTCTTTTTAGTTTTCGTTCTTTTTTTGCTTTTGCTTTCTAAAACACAAAAAGACCAAAAATATTTCTGTTGTTTCTCTTTGGTTTGCTTCTTCTTTTTGCTTTGCTTGTTTTCCCCTTTTGGTTCTTGTTTTCAAAATCGAAAACATCAAAAATATTTGTCGTTCTTCTTTGGTTTTGTGAGTTTGCTACAGGGTTCAGCAGTCCTCAGTGGAATATTGGTCTCATATTATTATTCAAGCCACACAAGCGAAGAGCAATAATGAGGATTAATGACAACTTGAGTCGTGGTAAGAGGCTGGTAACGAACTCTATTTGTTTTCATTTTTGTACATATACTCATCATTGTGAGCTTGCTTAGTCCATTCATGTAGGGTGTATGTTATCTTTGGATGCTTAGTAGTTCTTGCTTTCGTATGATTAGCTCCAGCTCGCTAATAGTTTATAGCATGTCTTATGAATGTTTGCTCGCATTGCTTTATTCATAAATTGGTATGACACCGTGGTATCCTCCTCTGAATGTTTCATTTGAATTGACTTGGCACATGCTCACGCATGCACATGACTGTAATAATCAGTTGAGCCTCGATGAATTATTTTGCCTTGAGGATCTTGAATCACTTTCATGCCATGAGTAGTCCTGTTTTGTTGCAAGCATGATAATGACAGCTATTGCTCTCTCGTTTGTCGCTCCCTTACTATTGCTAGCCTTCACTTTCACTGAGTATGTTTTACTCAAGTTCCCAACTCCCTAAACCAATTATTGCCAAAGTGTCCACCATACCTACCTATCAGCATCATTTGCTACTTCCGTGCATATTTAATATGCATTGTTTTCTTCCGAATAAAATGTTTGCTTGTTATGAGAAAGTTAGTTAGTTAAGCTCTCACGAACTTGATGGCACACTTTATTTTCTTGCATTTAATAAACCTGAACCATTATGTCCTTCTTTGTTGCGCATATGCTTGCGCTTTATGAGTTGAAGTTAGCAGAACCATGTATCATGGGGACCGCTTTCGACACTTCATTGGTACTTTGTACCTAGTTGATATCATGTTCTTTTGCTTATGGATCCCGGCGGTGTGAAATAAAAGTGGAACTTGTAAGATCATGGAGTTTGTATGTATGTTAGAGAAACGACTGGGCCGCTAGCCTAAGCCCTGCCTAATCATGGTGGAAACTTGCAGCATAACCATAATGAGCATTCTATGAAGCATCCTCAATAAAAATCTATGCACATAGTAAATAAAAAGATCGCCGAGATGCTCATTGTCTGCTTGCCTTGTTATTTTGATTATGGGATAACTCCCGTGTCATGTGCAAGGGGTACCCCGTTGGCGGTTCTCTATGATACGTATATACTTACAATGACAAGAGCTTACTTGTGACTGAAGTTGAGCAGCATGAGGATCGGTCTTCGTAAGTAAGGGGCATGAGACTTCGATTTATAACTTGTCAAGCATATCCTCTTAGTTGTGTCACTTTCACCTTAACCACGTTAAAAGATGCTTATGATAGGGGCAATGAGAGCTCAAAGCTAACGAGTACCATACTTTCAGCATTTGGTAGCCTTTCAAATTATTCAAAACCTTTTTCTTCTACTTGTTGAGTCTCCACATATTCTTTGAGCACCTTCTTGAGAGCATAGTTGTCATTCTTTGTGTTTGTTCCATTACTTGATTATTTGTGTTATGACTTTGATGCTTGTATCCTTGATATCTTTACTTCTAGTCATCACTTGAACTTCAGAGGTGCCTTGAAATTCATAATCAAAGGAAAGCCAGATACCACTCTATTATACCTTTCTATGAGCATTGTAATGTTGCTTATGTTTGTGCCTCATGCTACTTATTATTCTTGAGTTGGAATCTCTTCATAGCTTGCAAAGACTATTAATTAGACTTGGTTGCATACTCTTTATTATGAATTGTCTAAGTAGTTGATCACATTGCTGAGAATATTTACATCTTATGAAGCAAATGTGTTCGTGAAAGTTCTTTTATCGCACTCAGTTTTCAACTGAATTGCTTGAGGACAAGCAATAAGCTAAGCTTGGGGGGAGTTGATACGTCCAAAATGTATCTACTTTCCCGAACACTTTTGCTATTGTTTCTCCTCTATACTTGTGTGATTTGGATACAACTAATGCGGACTGACGCTGTTTTCAGCAGAATTGCCTTGGTGTCTACTTTTTGTGCAGAAAACCAACTATCAGGAAAAATCCGGAAAAATATGCCAAAAATCCTATTTCACCCGAAGACTCCAGGAGCCAGAATACGAGACGGAGAAGAGCCGAGGGTGGCCACACCACCTGCTGGCGCGGGCCAGGCCAGGCCGCGCCAGGGGGTGGTGTGGGCCCCCAGGCACCCCCTCGGTCTCCCTCTTCGCCTATAAGGAGCCTTCTGACCTAAAAACTTCGGGGGTTCGACGTTTTTCCAGAAGGAGTTCCGCTCCGCCGCCATCACCAGATTCCACGAAACAGCACCAGAAACTCTGTTCTGGCACCCTGTCGGGATGGGGAATTGGAGGAGATCATCGCCATCATCATCACCATCACTTCTCCATCGACCATCCATGTTTCCCCCATCTATGAGTGAGTAATCCCCCGATGTAGGCTATGGGGATGGTAGGGATTGGATGAGATCGTTCATGTAATGGCATCAGATTGTTAGGGCATGGTGCCTAGTATCTTTTATTAGTGCTTTATGACTTCGTTGCGACTTGTTGTGCTTAATGCTTGTCACTAGGGCCCGAGTGCCATGATTTCAGATCTGAACATGTTATTGATTCATTATGATAGTATTGTTTTTGGTCTTATCTACAAGTTGTATACACACGTTGATGTCCGGAACTAATGGCCCCGAAGTGACAGAAATCGGGATAACCGGAGGGAATGGCTTTGATGTGAGGATCACATGTATTCACAGAGTGTTAATGCTTTGCTCCGGTGCTCTATTAAAAGGAGCACCTTAATTGCCAGTAGTTCCCTTGAGGCCCCGCTGCAAACGGGCTGGCAGGACAAAAGATATTGTGCAAGTTCTCATTGCGAGCACGTATGACTATATATAGAACACATGCCTAGGATTGTCTAGTACTTAGATGCTTTATCTTATTTATCTGCAATTTTCCTATGTTCTGTTTGCTATGTGAATTGTCTTGTCCATGCAACGCCCGTCCATCCATCGCTATGCCTACCGCACTCGAATCCCACTGTTTACTGTTTTGATGCTGTTGTCTTTACTTTACCGCTGTTGTTACTTTGCTATTCCTACTACAAAACTGTTGCTACTAATAAACTACTGTGAGCAAGATTGTTTCCAGGTGCAGCTGAATTAACAACTCAGTTATTAAGGCTTATAAATATTCTTTGACTCCCCTTGTGTCGAATCAATAAATTGGGCTTCACTTCCCTCGAAAATACTGCGATACACCCCCTATACTTGTGGGTCAGCATGAGTTTACTTACTCAGGCTCATCTCGCACTAGCGGGAATGACCACAGGAGAGGGCACGGAGAATATTCGAGTCCTGCAAAGATTGATCGACACAAGGGAAAGGAACAGGAAGGTGCGGTGAGTAGGGAGGTGCCTAGGGACAAGAAGAGGACTAGGACATACACTAGACGTCGTCGGAAAAATCTGGACGCCGAGATGACAGACCGCTCGAAGGCGCCACTGGTTGCTTAGAGCAAAAAACGTGCTACAAAACAGGTCTGGCTCCCGGTGAGTGTTCAAGTGGTGGGGGATGAGCAGTCCGAGTCTGGTGGTAAACGTCAGTGTACTCGGTCTGTTTTTGAACGCATTGACGAGGTTGGGACTGTGAACGAGGGACACACGTCAGGCTCGGTCTTTGACAGGCTCACGGAACCAGCGGTGGTCCCTACATGGCAGGGCCGCCGAGATCAATGAATATTCTTGGTCTAAAATGTCGCGGCTTGGGATTGGACGCGGTAGTGGGCGAGCTCAGAGATATCTCGAGATCCTACAATCCAGCGGTGGTGTTCCTAAGTGAGACAAAGAAAAAGGCTAAGGCAATGGATAAAATCAAGTGGAGTCTCGGCTACAGGAATGGAGTGGCGGTTGATTGTGTTGGTCAGAGTGGTGGCTTGCCTTGTGGTGGAGAGATGATGTTCAAGTTTCAGTGCGGCCATGGTGCCAGAATTACATTGACGCTTCCATCACTTTCGAGGGCAAAACTTGGAGGTTTACCGGCGTGTATGGTGAGCCAAGGACTGAACTGAGGCAGAGGACTTGGGATATATTGTAGTATCTTCGTTCTCAAGATGACCTGCCCTGGATTTGCGCCGGGGATTTCAATGAAGTGATATCTCAGGAAGAGCAACTTGGCGGCAATCCCAGAAACAACGCGAATATGACAGCTTTTCGCGATACCCTAAACGATTGTGGTCTTAACGATCTCGGGTTTAAGGGTTTCCCCTTCACATGGAATAATAAAAGGGAGGGAGCCACTAACGTGCAAGCACGTCTTGATCGAGCTACGGCGACGGCGCCGTTTCTCGAGTTATTTCCATGCACTACTGTGGAACATATACCCACGGAGGAGTCCGATCATGCGGCCATCTTTATACGCGTGGCGATGGAAATAAGCCAAAGGAAAAATGGCAGTAGGAAATTTATGTACGAAGAAATGTGGACCCGCCACGAGAACTATGATGTATGGTGAAAGACGCATGGGAATAGGGTCGGGAGGGCGTCGAAGGAATAAATGGTCTGTGGGCTAAGTTGAAGAACATGACCAGTTCTATGCAGAAGTGGAGTTACGAGGTCTTCGGATCGGTAAGGGCTGAGCTGAAAATTTTGAAGGATCAATTAGTGAGTGCAAGGGAGGAGGCACTAGCCTCTGGCTCTTTATCGCATGTTAAAGCCCTAGAATTCAAGCTGCGTGAGCTATATGAGAGGGAGGAATTAATGTTTAGGCAAAGATCTCGCCAGGAGTGGTTGAAGTCTAGGGATCGGAATACCAAATTTTTCCAAAACCGTGCCTCTCACCGGAGAAGGAAAAACACGGTCCGGCTCCTGAAGAGAGAAGATGGCAGTGTGTGCAAAACTAATGAAGGAATGCAAGAGATGGCGCTGAACTTCTTTGCAAATTTGTTTGAGTCTGAAGGTACATCTAGCGGCAATGCAATTCTTAATCTGATAGCCCATAGTGTGGACGATGATATGAACGAAAAACTCACTGGAGTTTTTTCGGACAAAGAGATTGAAGCGGCCCTTTTTCGGATGGGGCCCACCAAGGCACCAGGGCCGGATGGGCTACCGGCCCTTTTTTACCAGAAACATTGGGCCACGCTTAAAAGCTCGGTTTGCTGCGCGGTTCGTGATTTCTTGGAAGTGAGATCCTGCCCAGAGGACTTCAACGACACGATCTTGGTTCTGATTCCAAAGGTCAGCTCACGGGAGTTCCTGACCCAGTTTCGGCCGATTGGGTTATGTAATGTGCTTTACAAGATAGCCTCCAAGGTACTAGCCAATCGGCTGAAATCGATCCTCCCCATTCTCATCTCGGAAGAGCAAAGCGCTTTTGTCCCAGGGAGGTTGCTCACGGATAATGTGATGGTGGCTTACGAGTGTGTGCACGCCATCCGCAAGAGGAAGAGAAAGAAATCCCTGTGTGTTGGAAAACTGGATATGATGAAAAGCGTACGATAGGGTGGAGTGGTCTTTTCTCGAAGCTATGATGTTGAAAATGGGTTTTAATGCAGGCTAGGTGCAGATGGTTATGCGATGTGTCCGAACCACAAGGATTGCAGTCAAGCTAAATGGTGGCATATCTGATTACTTTGCTCCGTCTAGGGGGCTTCGGCAGGGAGACCCAATTTCTCTGTACATGTTCCTGTTTTGCGTAGAGGGCTTCTCGGCCCTGCTGAGACAAGCCCAGCTGGAGTGGAAGGTGGTGGGAGTCAAATTCGGGGCTGCTGGTCCTACGATAACCCATATGTTATTTGCCGACGACAGCGTAGTGTTCTTAGAGGCCAGCGAGTCATGTTTGCGGGCGCTGCGCGAGATTCTGCGGCAGTACAAGGAATGCTCAGACCAGCGAGTCAATCTAGCAAAATCATCCATCTTCTTTGGAAAGGGTTGTGGTGAGGAGCAGCGTAATGAGCTTAAAACTGTAGCTAGTATTTCATGTGAAGCGCTCTCAGAAAAATATCTCGGTTTGCCGACAGCGGTAGGCCGATCCAAGGATGGGGCTTTCAAGAATATCCCTAAAAGATCCTTGGGTAAAGTTAAAGGTTGAAAGGGGCAGGGTATGTCGATGGAAGGGAAAGAAACACTTATCAAATCCGTTCTGCACGCTGTCCCCATGTATCTGATGAGTTGCTTCAGGCTCACGGACGGTATGTGCAACAAGTTGACGTCAATCTCTTCTGGTTATTGGTGGGGTATGGCTGAGGGAAGGAGGAAGACGTCCTAGGTAAGCTGGGATCGTATGAGTCCGCCGAAGTCAAAAGGAGGCCTTAGGTTTCGTAATTTCTCAGCTTTCAACAAGGCCTTGCTTGCCAAGCAAGCGTGGAAGGTACTGAGCTCTCCTAATTCGCTCTGTGCTTGAGTCCTCAAGGCACGTTATTTTAAGGACTCGGGCTTCCTGGATGCGCCGTGTCCTAAGGGAGGCTCCTATACATGGCGTAGCATTGTTCACGGCCGCGAACTATTGAAGGAGGGCCTCGTTTGGCGTGTTGGTGATGGGTCGCAGATTAAAGTTTGGGAGAGTAACTGGATTCCGAGGGCAGGTTTAAAACATCCACTGGGACACAAACCTGATCAAGAGGTTCACACGGTAAAGGAATGTCTCCTGAACGATGGACTAGGCTAGAATGAAGAAAAACTGCGTGAAGTTTTTTTCGATGGTGATGTCGACGACATTTTGAATATCCCGGTGGGTAGAGCTAGATCGAAAGACTATTTGGCATGGAATTACACCAAGAACGGGGTTTTCTCAGTGAAATCGGCTTATCACTTGAATATGCAAATACACAATAATGAAGCCAAGGGGGGCGGTACGTCATCTTCTCTAAGAAACCATCAAGGATGGCTTTCACTTTGGGACATGGACGTCCCTGGCAAGGCTAAAATTCATGTGTGGAGAATGATCCAGAATGACCTGGCTATGGGGGAAGAATTGAATAGAAGACACATGAAAGAAGGAGTTCTGTGTGTGGTGTGTAACAGGGAGGAGTCTCGCTGGCACAGATTTTGGAGATGTCCTCACTCGATGGAGGTTTGGGACAGTGCTCGCGCGCTGACCGGTCTGCAGCTTTCGAGTCCAAAAGAAGGTGCTCGGCGTCCTTGTGAGATGAAAAGGATGGCTCCTGGACTGGATGGGGTCTATAAAGGACAACGAGCGGGCGATTGCTGTGATAATTCTGTACCAGATGTGGTTGGCCAGGAACGAGGCCCGTGAGGAGGTGGCCATAGAGGTAGCACCGAATATAGTGTGGCGCTCCATTGCACTAGTGGAAGAATGGATGACTATCTCTCGGAAGAATCCCCATGCCCCGAAATTGGCTCAGGAGCGCTGGCTCCGTCCACAGGAGGGATGGATTAAAGCAAATGTTGATGGTACGTTTATCTCAACGTCTGGCAGTGGAGGTTGTGGTGTGGTTATTCGCAACCACCGTGATCACTTCCTGGCGGGAGAGGGCCATTTTCTGGCCTCGACTACGGATGCGGAGAAAGCCGAGTGGAAGCGTGCAAGAGAGTTGTGGTCCTAGCTAAAGACAGGGGAGTCTCGAGGCTTTGCCTACAATCTGATTATTTGGGTGCCGTGTCAAAACTCAGAAGCTCGGAGCTGGACAGATCAATCTATAGGCCGCTGGTGGAGGATATCAAGTCTTTGCTGAGAGGGTTTAGCACCTTCGAAATCAAACACGCGCGACGTTCTGGTAATGGTATTGCACATGTTTTAGCAAAAGTAAGCTGCTGTAATAAGTCTAGTAACTTATGGGTGATGTTACCTCCAGACTTTATTGTCAACCTTCTGGCTTCTGATGCCATGATTTAAATAAAAAGCAGTTGTGATTCTCAAAAAAAAAAAAGCATTGGTAAATGTTCAGATTCATACATACGAACCATTTCAGCGAGGAAATCCGGTTTATGTGTCTCCTAAGAAGCACCATGCCCACTGGAAACCATCTCGTTTGCACTTAATATGCAGTTTAACACAGTAATCCCCCGTACTCACCTTGAGAACTTGGATAGTATGATTGTCAATGCCAACCAAAATGCCACCGGATCTTCCATGAGGCGGTAAACAAAACCAAGTAAAATCAAACCCATTTTCAAGTTGTTTTAAAAACAGGACTGTGAAATTACACCTTCCTATCTCCAACAAGGCAATAAATTCTAGTCGATGTTCTCGAATAGATTCCTTTACAAAGAGGTGCTTTGCTAGATCTGTAAACCCCCCACGGTTCCAAGTCATGCCTTTCTAATTCTTTTTCTAGTGCTCCGTCATACATTAAAAACATCATAAACCTTTCTTTGATGAGTTTCTTTTAGGAAAAACATCCAGAATTAGATGATCCAGTTTATCATCTAGACAACGTTTTCCTCCTCGTCCGTCACCAAATCTTCACATAAATTTGATACTTTTGAGACAATCAGATTTGAGGGTCCAATATCCCCATCTATGGAGATATTTTTTTGTAAGAAGACTAAAATTCTCTCCTCCTCCAATCCCTTAAATTTTAACAGATTCAAGAGACGGTTGCATCGAAACCCCCAAAGAAACCCCAATTCTATTTGCTTTGTCTACAATTTCATTATTATCAATTGACAATATAGAATGTGTTGGTGGTGATTTTATACCTTTGCCACTAAAATTATGGCAAAACTGTGTATTCATCATGGCCCTCTTCATCTGTGTATCATCTGCATTGGGTTATCCTTTGATACGTGAGCTGGACCGTACTTGTGTCGCAGTCATCAAAGGTATTCGCCCAAAAGCAATGACCTCCCCCATATTCGTATATGTTTTGGGGGTGTCGCTGCTCCTATATTATTTTCCACCACATTTGGGGAAGGCATATTAGAAACAGATTTAATATTTAACTTCGATCCAACACTATCCGAAATTTCAGAATCTTTTACTAACATACTATTTTTTTTTGACAATGTTAGCAAACAACATTTCCGTAGTAGTGTTCTTCGGAATACCATCTCATCAGCTGCCTTTGGCATCGATAAATTCCGCTCCTGAAGTAGCACATTGAACCATCATCGGTACAGCATGCAGATCATTTATATGACAATCTAAAAAAATCTTAGTACCTTTATTTGATGTGACAAGAGTTCTATTTGGGGTCAGTTTCACTGCAGTCCCCTACGTCCTCGTATCAGATAAGCCGTTTAGCTGAAAAGTTGTACCCGTATGCATGCCGAGCAGCCAATCTGTAGTCGCCGCGTCGCCGACCCACTGGTTCCGTTCCTGCTGCGATGTTCCATCGTTGAGAGCGACCACACGAGAGCCACATTGGTGCATGGGACCACTGGTGGAAAAAATAGCCTCTAGTTCCAGTTTATAAGGGTCATTGGTTCCGGTTTCCGAATCAGGACCAATCACTCGGGACTAATGCTGGTACCGGTTCGCGCACGAACCGGTACCAATGGGTTTCCACGTGTGCGGGCGCGCGATTGGGGGGAGGGGTGGATCAAACCGGGACCAATGGGTCTCCACGTGGCAGCGCCAGAGACGGGCGGGGGTGGATCATTGGTCCCGGTTCTTGGCACGAACCGGGATCGTTGGTCTCTGTGCCGTGGCAGGGTTTTGTGCCGCGGCAGGATTTTTGGCCTATTTTTGTACCACGGCAGGGTTTTATGTCGCGGCAGGATTTTTTTAATCAATTTAATGGTACTACATATATACAGCAATAATGAAACCACGATATATATTACACATCATGCATGATCATAAATATATTATACACCGTCTTATCCGTCTTCTTGTTCGAAACATATTATAATTACAAACGATACTCTCACACGAATTTGATCTAATTTACATCTTCTTTTTTATATTTCACTCTTCCAAATGAAGCGGGTAATAGTATTCTCCTTTCGGATCTATGACTTGTTCTAACAAGAATCCGGAATTTCCTCTTGAATTGCTTACACGCGTTCTTGTGATAGAAGACCGTCCCGCATCCGTTCGATCTAATATAAAGAAGGGGATCAATATATATGAATGAAATTAAACACAATTGGTGGTAATAAAATAAAGTTGTGATTATTGTTTATCATACTTCAATTTTTTTGATGTTCCAGTCTGCGCCCTTCTCTTTGGTCGTCTGGCGAATGAACTCGCAGACATAGTTTCCACATAAGTTATTCTCGGCTTCTTGCCTCAAGCACTTTACGAGAATGGAGTTCAATCAAAATAATAATCAAGCATGATAATGGTGGTATGGAAACTAGAATCAAAGTGATGCGTGGATCTAGCAAGTAGTACTTACAGTCAATGGTTGAAATGTAAGCCCTGGCTTTCAAACACCCCTAGTTTGGCGGTGAACCATTTCCAAGCCTTCTGGAGACATTCCTGCATGTCTGCCCACTTTTCTAATGGTGTGCGTTTCGAGTCCAGGACTTTTACTACTCCGGTGTCAGCAACAATGATTAACAGAATATAGTGGAAGTTAGACACACTAACAAAATATAACATGAGTCAATTATACGCTTAAAATCGAGTAAGCGAAAATAAAATATGTACAAAACAGTAACACTCACCCAGCATTGTAAGGAAATAGTATTTCCCTTCTATTGCTGAAATGCTTCAACGCTTGGAACAAGTTATCCTCTGTCTCTTTGGGTTTTGTTTTTAGAGTAACTTCATGAATGAAATTGCAGTCAACAAACCAAGGTCATAGATTTGTCCTTTGTTGCATTCGAGAATCTTCATTCTGTATATATAATTAGTATAGTGATGAGTAAGATTATACAAGCAACGAATGAGTTTAGCTAGAAAGACTTAGTTACAGAAATTAATAATACTTACAAACAATAGGCACTGACGATAGTTTTGTCGAGGGCGTCTTGTTGGTAAAACTGAAATAATTCTGGAAATTCGATCAGTAGGAAGCCATCTCCATGACCGTAATGGTGGTGTTTATATGCAGCATAGATCCAGTTTTTTGGATTCAGCACAGGCTTGGATGTACCAGTTATGCAATCTTCACATTTTTGTTGGTAGATCTTTGACTAACTCGGGTTTGACGAGAGGAGCCCCGTACTGGTACACGTATGCTGTTTCTTGGTACCCCTCGAACTCATCCATACGGCTCATGTACTCAGTAATAGATAGTCCATATAACTGGGCCTTTTCTCCGTACAGTCGAACAAACTCCGGATCAATGTTCGGATCATGCCGCTCCTAGGCTCTCCACTCATTTGTATCGTACACTCTGAGCGGTTCGATCGATTGATTTTTCTGTTGTCTGAGCTGGGCAACTTCTTTCCCGACTCTCCACTCTTTTGCCTCAGCCGACTTGGTAATAGAGCGATTATAATCTGATGTGAGCGTTATGGGTTGGTGAAGCTGAATCTTAAGCGCGACTGCTTTAGCTTTATCTTCTGCGGTGACCGGGAAGAATGCCTCTATCGGCTTTTTCTTGTTAGCCATGTCAATCTTCCACTTTTCATAATGGGCAGCTGCGGCCGCAGCAGTTTCCTCATCTGTCTTCTCGCAAGGTAGCTTCTTCATATTCTGATGAAGTACTTTTGGGAGGGGCGATAGCTTACGTTTCGGTGATCGGAACGTGCTCTTGCTGCTGCTTGTGGTGTTGCCCCTCTTAGTATACTTCCGCTTTTTTCTCTGAGGCTCAGGGGACGGAGACGGCTGACGCGGCGGCGGAGACGGTTGAGGCGGCGATGGAGACGGTTGCGCTGAGTGGTGAGGCGGTGAAGGCGACGGTTGCGCTGGAGAATGGTGAGGTGGCGGCGAAGGTGGATTGCTGCTCTGATGAGTGGGTGGCCTTGGCGGCACATAATTTGGAAGCATGATGCGCTCCTTTGGCCATAGAATAGTCCCCCCTTTGGCTTCTCCTAGTTGAGTCAGCTCCATATCTTCCCCTGTAGGGTGGTCTAGCTTCAGCTCCTCAAAATCTTCCTTCACCTCATCCACCGTGACGACAGCGTACCCTTTTAGAACCAGTCTGCAATGCCAAGTTGGGTTAGGCGCAATTGGTACCGCCATGTCGACCGCCGCCGTCACCCTTAAGTTCATAACCTGCACCTTTAGCTCACAAGCTGTGGTCTCCGTGATATCATCCACTAGGTACGTTTAGGAGGAGATGTCGTCGGTGCATCATCATCAACATCATGGAGTTGCGTGGACGCGATGCTGCTTTTCTTATTCGATAGGATGCCGGTACCCTCGAATGCAGCTTCTACCATGTGCCGCTGAGATTGGCCGCTAGTACCTTGCTGGCTAAGTCTGTCGAGTTGATCCTGGTGCCGCTTTAATGCTTCTTCTACATTACGCAGCCAGTCTGCAGCGGCCGCTTTCTCAGCTGCCTCCCTTTCCTTTCTCGTCTGATGGCTTTTATCGGGATATCTCTTCATTTCCGGGGGGAAGGCAACCTTCTACGGCTTGGAGCCTGGTGTGCCTCGTGCTCGTCTGTCGTGTGCAGGAGTTTTAAGGGCGCATGTGAGCTCATCGTTCTCTCTATCGGGAACGAACCGTCCCGCTGCAACATCATCTACTGCATTTCTAATATCGTCGATGGGCAGTAGGGGATCATTGATGGCTCAATGCACGGGGCCCAGAAAAATGCTTGATGGCGGTGTTGATGTAGAGCTCGTTGAGAACCCCAAGAGGAAGGTATGATGAGCACAACAGCAAGTTTCCCTCAGTATGGAACCAAGGTTTAATCGAACCAGTAGGAGCAAGGAAACACCCCAAAGGTGTTACTAGCTGAGCTTTGGCAGGGCCACTACCGGCGCTAGTAGCAATGTGGAGACCTGCACAACACAACCACAGAACTTTGTCCCCAACTTGCGATGAGGTTGTCAATCTCACCGTGTTTTGTGGAAAACAAATGATTAACCGTATCGAATAGAAAGAAGTAAAAGTTTGTAGAAAGTAAACACAAAGTAGTAAACAGTTTATAGATTGTATGTAAAAGAAAGGACCGGGATCCATAGTTCACTAGAGGTGGCTCTCCTTAGATAGATAACATGCTGGGTGAACAAATTACAGCGGGGAAATTGACAAACACCGAGAAAGCAATACATGCATATACTAATCATCTAGACTCCTTTGAGACTTGATTGGGCATTACAACATTATAAATAGACCGCCATCCAACTGCATCTATGACTAATAATCCACATTCAGGTTATCATCCGAACCCCCTCCAGTATTAAGTTGCAAGCAACAGATTATTGATTTACGAACTGCGTGTAAAGTAAACAATACGATTGTTCTATGAACAAAGGATTGTTGTTTTCTCCCTAGTAGCAACAGCACATCTAGTACCTTAGAGATTTCTGTCACTTCCCCAGTTTACCAGAGGCATGAACCCATTATCGAGCATAAATACTAACTCTTGGAGTTGCTAGCATCTACTTGGCCAAGATAGCTACTAACAACAGAAAGCATGCAAGATCACAAATAACAAAGACATGATAGAATCAATAATCAATCTGAAATAGCATCTCAATATCCATCGGATCCCCGCAAACACAACATGCAGAATTACAAATAGATGATCTTGATCATGAACGGAGCTCACAAGATCTAGACATGAAAGCACAAAGGAGGAGAACCAGCCATCTAGCTACTACATGGATCCGTAGTCCAAGGATGAACTACTCACGCATCACACCGGAGGCTTGCATGGTGATGAAGAAGGCCTCCAGGGTGAATTCCCCTCTCCGGCAGGGTGCCGGGAAGAGCTTCAGATCCCTCTCGATCTAGGGATGGAGATGACGGCGGCTATAGACTCTTTCGTGGATTTTTGATTGGGCCCTTAGGGTTTTCGTCCTGAGGGCAATATATAGGCGGAAGGAGAGGCCGAGGGGGTGTCAGGAGCGGCCACACCACCCCCTGGCGCGGGCCAGGCCTAGCCGCGCGGCCAGGTGGTGTGGTGGCCCCTGGCCCCTCTCCGTCTCGTATTCTGGCACTTGATGACATCCGGAAAAATAGGCACTTTGGCTTTTGTCCCGTCCAATTCCGAGAATATTCATTTTCTGACTTTCTTGGAACCAAAAACAGCAGAAAACAGGCAGCTGGCACTATGGCTCTTGTTACTAGGTTAGTCCAAGAAATCATATGAAAAGTACTCCAAAGTTGGAACAAAACACAAGGAAGTGGATAAAACCAAGCATGGAACATAAAAAATTATAGGTACATTTGCAATGTATCGACATCCCCAAGCATAACTCCTGCTCGTCCTCGAGTAGGTAAGTGATAAAAAGAAAGAATAAATTTTGAGGTGACATGCACCATCAAAAACTTGATCAAAGTATTTGTAAAACATTCAAATCTAGGATCATAGTACTTCAATCATAACATGAAAGACAAAGTTCTAGCAATAAGCAAAGAAACTATGATGCAACATGAAAAGGCACAAACAAAAGATTCATGAATAACAATGCTTTGCAAGACGTTTGTTTGTTTCACATAAAGAAAACATAGCATAAAAGTATTCAACTTGTCCCTCAAAGTTCATAAGAGTGACTAGATACAATAGTTTAAAACAAGCAATATCAAAGTATAAATCAATCAACTAGTCTTGGGACAATGCACATAGAACTAAGAATGGCCACTATGCTCTCAAAGTAGGTGCATAAAGATAGAAGGTGGAGACTCAATATAATGATGGAAGAAAGACCTTTAAAAGGAAGTAGGGATTCAAGTCTCATAAAGAGCTTCCAAAAATTATGGTACTTATAGCTTTCAGCTCTCATTGTCCCTATCATAAGCATCTTTAAGGTGATTAAGGTTAAAGTGATACCACTAAGAGGATATGCTTGACAAGTTATAAACCGAAATCTCATGCCCCTTACTTACGAAGACCGATCCTCATGCTACTCAACTTTAGTAACGAGTAAGCTCTTGTCATTGTAAGTATATGTGTATCATTAAGAACCGCCAACGGGTACCCCTTGCACATGATACGGGAGCTTTCCCATAATCAAAATGACAAGGCAAGCAGACAATGAGCATCTCAGTGATCTTTTTATTTGCTATTTGCATAGGTTTTTATTGAGGATGCTTCATAGAGTGCTCATTATGGTGATGTTGCAAGTTTCCACCATGATTAGGCATGGCTTAGGCTAGCGGCCTAGGCGTTTCTCTAACACACATACAAACTCCATGATCTTACAAGTTCCACTTTTATTTCACACTGTCGGGATCCGTAAGCAAAAGAACATGATATCAACGGGGTATAAAGTACAAGTGCAATGTTGAAAGTGTTCCCCATGAAACATGGTTCTGATAATTTCAACTTATAAAGCGCAAGCATATATGCAACAAACAAGGACCCAATGGTTCAAGTTTATTAGATGCAAAAAGTAAAGTGTGCCATCAAGTTCGTGAGAGCTTTAATCACTAGTTTTATCATAACAAGTTTAATTTGGAAGGTAAACAAAAGCATGAATATACTTGGAATAGCATAAGCTAGTAGGTAGGTATGGTGGCTCTTTGGAATAACTTGGTTTAGGGAGTTGGATGCATGAGTGGAACTCATACTTTGTTGTGGAGGCTAGCAAAAGACTGGGAGCGACAATCTAAGAGAGCAATAATGGCCATAATCATGCAGAGCGACAAAACATCATTGATCAAAGCATAAAGTGATACTACAAGTTGAAAACTAAAGGATCATAAAGGCTATGGTGACTTGAGATAGTCATAACATGGTGTGAGCATGCGCCAAGTCAATCCAAATAAAGCATCAAAGGAGAATACCACTATACTATGCTTTAATATGCTAAAACAACGCATGATTCATCCAAGGCACATTAAGCAATCTCAATTGTTTATAACAAGTCGTGCTACAGTAAAGAATACTAAGCATAAAGCCAAAACAATATCAAGCATGGCATGACAGAGCATAGGCCACAGTCAAAAACGAGCTCTTTTTACCACATAAGCATGAACTTTCCTACTCTTTTCTAAACCAAACCAAACTATTTGCAAACCAATGTATGAAACAGGGGTCCAACCAATTTATTCAGAAAACTAAGGAAACAAAAGCAAACGAAAAACCAAAACAAAAAAGAAAAAGAAGACGCTCCAAGAACAACACAACTGTGCATGAAATAATAAAAATGAAGCGTTTGGAAGAAACCTGGAATTTTTATTCATGAAGAAGGGGATGCCTTGGGCATCCCCAAGATTTGACGCTTGTACTTCTTGGATATTTCTTGGGGTGACACGCGTGGCATCCCCAAGCTTAAGCTTTAGTCCATTCTTCATCTTATTACTCATTCCTTCCATACACCTGAAATTTTTCCTTCATACAAAACTTCACACAATCTTTATTAGCAACATTAGTGCACTTAAGATAAATAAGTCTTAAGGTTAAGTTATAACACCAAATAAACTTCTATTAGAACACTAGCTACTGTAGCACTTCCCTCAAAAAGCTCAATTCCCCAAAAGAACTCAAAAAGGAACCAACAAGAAGCAAATGCAGAAAATGGCAGAAATCTGTCAAAACAGACCAGCAGGTAAAGACGAATTTTTTCGAAGACCTTCTGTTGATCAAATCAAAAATTATTGAACTAACGAAAGTTAGATAACAACCTGGGGCAGAAGCACAAAACATTAAAGCTCCATCCAACATACCGAGATCTCTCATGAATTTTTACGGTGAAGCACAAAAATCTGTTTCGGGACAGCCACTTTCCCAAACATTACTTCTCTCTCATTAGAGGTTACTCTGGGCACAAAAAGCAAATAAAAAGGATAAGGAGAGGTTATTACAGAGGAAATAACATCCAAGACTCATATAAAACTTTTGGGTTATCTCCCAATAAGTACTTTTCTTTAACGCCTTTAAGTTAGGCATAAGAAGCAAAGAAAGAATCAAGTGTTCTCAATGAAGAAGCATTAAGACAAATTTTTGTTTTCATAAGAGAAGCAAAAGAAATCTTTTCTCTCTTTTTAGGGAAGTGTTCTATACCTTCTTGAGTGGGAGTTGATATTTGATGGTGCCTTCTTTCATATCAATGATGGCACCAGCAGTTATAAGAAAAGGTCTTCCAAAAGTAATAGGACAAGAAGCATTGTATTCAACATCCAAAACATAGAAATCAACAGGGACATAGGAATCGTTAACCATAATAAGAACATCATTAAGACTCCCCATGAGTTTCTTTTTAGCATTATCATCAAGTGGGACATTCAAATAACAATCTTCAAGAGGAGGCAAATCAAGCATTATCATAAATCCTTCTAGGCATAATAGAAACACTACTATCAAGATCACATAAAGCTTTGAAATCAAAGTCATTCACTTTCATATTAATGATGGGTTCCCGGCCATCTTCTTGTTTTACAGGAATAGAAGCTTTATGTTTCATCTTTTCTTCTTTAATCTTTATGAGAGCATCAGTAATGTGTTTTGTAAAAGCCATGTTCATAGCACTAGCATTAGGACTTTTAGCAAGCTTTTGTAGGAACTTAATAACTTCAGAGATATTGCAACCATCAAGATCAAAACCATACTTATCATCTAAAGTAGTAGAACTATTACTAGCCTCAACACTAGTGGTGGTAATAGTAGAAAAACTAATGTTTTTAGCAATTTCATCTTCTCTTTCCCACTTAGCATGTAATTCAGCTAATAGTCTAACATTTTCATTAATTCTTACTTGTATAGCATTAGTAGCTGCAAAGGGATTCTCATTATTTTCAGGTTTAGCAGCCATTTTATTCAAAGAAGATTGAGCTTCAGCCAAAGATGCTATATTTCTTTCAGCATTAGAGAGTTTTTCCTCAATAGTTTTATTGAAAGCAGTTTGTTTACTAATAAACTCTTTAAGAATAACTTCAAGTTCAGAGGGAGCACTCTTATTATTGTTGTAAGAATTTCCATAAGCATTACCATTGTTGGGAGGGAATGGCTTATAATTGTTGTTACCAAAATTGTTCCTATAAGCATTATTACCATAAACATTGTTGCCAAAATTGTTATTTCTTATGAAGTTCACATCAACTTGCTCTTCTTGAGAAACCAAAGAAGCTAAAGGAACATTATTTGGATCAATATGGGCTTTCCCATTAACAAGCATGGACATAATAATATCAATCTTAGCACTCAAGGAGGAAGTTTCCTCAACAGAATTTACCTTCCTACCTTGTGGAGCTCTCTCAGTATGCCATTCAGAATAATTAACCATCATATTGTCCAGAAGTTTTGTTGCAGCACCCAAAGTGATTGTCATAAAGGTACCTCCAGCAGCACAATCCAATAGGTTCCTTGAATAATAGTTCAATCCTGCATAAAAAGTTTGGATGATCATCCAAGCAGTCAGTCCATGAGTGGGACAATTCTTTACCAAAGATTTCATTCTTTCCCAAGCTTGAGCAACATGTTCATTATAAAGTTGTTTAAACTTCATTATTTCACTTCTCATAGATATAATCTTAGCAGGAGGATAGTATTTTCCAATAAAAGCATCTTTGCATTTAGTCCAAGAATCAATACTATTCCTAGTTAAGGAATTCAACCATTCTTTAGATTTTCCTCTCAAAGAGAAAGGAAACAATTTTAGCTTAATAATATCACCATCTATATCCCTATGCTTTTGCATCTCACAAAGTTCAACAAAGTTATTTAGATGGGAAGCAGCATCTTCATTACCAATACCAGAAAATTGCTCTCTCATAACAAGATTGAGTAAAGCAGGTTTTATCTCAAAGAAAGTATTTTCAGGCATAGGTGGAGCAATAGGTGTGCTCATAAAATCATTGTTGTTGGTGCTAGTGAAGTCACACAACTTAGTGTTTTCAAGAGTAGTCATTTTTTGGGGTTTTCAAATAAGAAAGCAAACTAGTAAAACTAATTTTTTTGTGTTTTTGATAACAAAACAAGCAAACAAAGCAAAACAAAAATAACAAAGTAAAGAGATTGGTTATGAGGGACTCCCCTTGTGAAGATGTCCTTGACTCCCCGGCAACGGCGCCAGAAAAATGTACTTTTTATGGCGTGTAGTTGACGTGGGAGTTTCTTCTACTCCTTCATTCCCTGGCAACGGCGCCAGAAAAATGCTTGATGGCTCAATGCACGGCGCCCAGAAAAATGCTTGATGGCGGTATTGATGTAGATCTCGTTGGGAACCCCAAGAGGAAGGTATGGTGAGCACAGCAGCAAGTTTCCCTCAGTATGAAACCAAGGTTTAATCGAACTAGTAGGAGCAAGGAAATACCCCAAAGGTGTTACTAGCTGAGCTTTGGCAGGGCGCACTACCGGTGCTAGTAGCAACGTGGAGACCTACACAACACAACCATAGAACTTTGTCCCCAACTTGCGATGAGGTTGTCAATCTCACCGTGTTTTGTGGAAAACAAAGGATTAAATGTATCGAATGGAAAGAAGTAAAAGTTTGCAGAAAGTAAACACAAAGCAGTAAACCGTTTATAGATTGTATGTAAAAGAAAGGACCGAGATCCATAGTTCACTAGAGGTCGCTCTCCTTAGATAGATAACATGTTGGGTGAACAAATTACAGTGGGGCAATTGACAAACACCGAGAAAGCAATACATGCATATAATAATCATCTAGACTCCTTTGAGACTTGATTGGGCATTACAACATTATACATAGACCGCCATTCAACTGCATCTATGACTAATAATCCACCTTCAGTTTATCATCCGAACCCCCTCCAGTATTAAGTTGCAAGAAACAGATTATTGCTTTACAAACTGCGTGTAAAGTGAACAATACGATTGTTCTATGAACAAAGGATTATTGTTTTCTCCCTAGTAGCAACAGCACATCTAGTACCTTAGAGATTTCTGTCACTTCCCCAGATTACCAGAGGCATGAACCCACTATCGAGCATAAATACTAACTCTTGGAGTTGCTAGCATCTACTTGGCCAAGATAGCTACTAACAACGGAAAGCATGCAAGATCACAAATAACAAAGACATGATAGAATCAATAATCAATCTGAAATAGCATCTCAATATCCATCGGATCTCCGCAAACACAACATGCAGAATTACAAATAGATGATCTTGATCATGAACGGAGCTCACAAGATCTAGACATGAAAGCACAAAGGAGGAGAACCAGCCATCTAGCTACTACATGGATCCGTAGTCCAAGGATGAACTACTCACGCATCACACCGGAGGCTTGCATGGTGATGAAGAAGGCCTCTAGGGTGAATTCCCCTCTCTGGCAGGGTGCCGGGAAGAGCTTCAGATCCCTCCCGATCTAGGGATGGAGATGATGGTGGCTACAGACTCTTTCGTGGATTTTTGATTGGGCCCTTAGGGTTTTCGTCCCGAGGGCAATATATAGGCGGAAGGAGAGGATGAGGGGGTGCCGAGAGCGGCCACACCACCCCCTGGCACGGGCTAGGCCTGGCCGCGCGGACAGGTGGTGTGGTGGCCCTTGGCCCCTCTCCGTCTCGTATTCTGGCACTTGATGACATCCGGAAAAATAGGCACTTTGGCTTTTGTCCCATCCAATTCCGAGAATATTCATTTTCTGACTTTCTTGGAACCAATAACAGCAGAAAACAGGCAGTTGGCACTGTGGCTCTTGTTAATAGGTTAGTCCAAGAAATCATATGGAAAGTACTCCAAAGTTGGTACAAAACACAAGGAAGTGGATAAAATCAAGCATGGAACATCAAAAATTATAGATACATTTGCAATGTATCAATCATCTTTGTGTTTCTGATTATATATTGCCCTTCCTTCTTTGTCCAACGTGCCCCCATGGCCGTAAAACCAGTTTCTCACCCGTGGTGTCCATGTTGTGGGCTCTGGTCTGATCCCGACAGCTATGTAATTGACCTCAAGTGCATCCCACTTAGGCATGTAACCGGCGTAGCCAGCAGGCCCCATGTTATGATGGTATACTTTCTTAGTAGCGTTCTCCGTATTTATTCTAGACCTTTCCTTAGCTTTATCCGATGTCTTGTACTTCACAAAATCCTCCAACTGGTGTCTTAACTTAGCATAGCCGCCCTGAGTGAAATCCGGAGTCTTCTCTACCTTGACAAAGTTATTGTACAGTTTCTTCTTCTAGTTCTTGAATGCATCGGCCATCTTGATGAGAGCAAACTTCTTGACTCTTTGCACAAGCTCCATTCTTGCTCTCTCCTCCTCATATGGATTCACATCTGGCATCGGCAGGAGGAAATTCATCATGAGATTCTCAAAAAGCTTATCTTTGGCATTGTCGCCGACATACGGGACTCCACCGCCGCTTGGCCGATTCCATTCTTAAACGGTGATCGGGATGTAGTCCCTCACAAGAACTCCGCATTGCTTGACAAATTTTCTTGCGACATCGACGGGAGCTTGCGGTTCGCCATCTACACCGACCACTTCGATCCTATACCTCATAGTGTCATCCAACTTTTTTGTTGGACCTCGTTTCGTTCTTACGGAAGAAGTTCTCGATCCGGAGGGCTAAAAGAAGAAAGAGTGTTAATATATGCATGTATATATAGACAGCAACATTTTAATTACAAAAATACATATATACACCTCGCCGGTGTTTGCGAGATCTAAGGTTCCGCTGGAGCCGTCGCCTTCTCCCTTATCGGCTTCTCCCCTGTCCCATGCTTTGGCTTCTACCTCACCGGAGCCGTCTCCTCGGTTGAGAGACTCATCTCCCTAACCGGAATCGTTCATAAACTCACTGGTGACATCGATATCGATATCTTCATTTTCACAGATCATTCCTTGGAGGATGTTTTCCTGATGTTCTATAATCATAGTATCTTGATGTGTTGGATCCATAGTATCTGCAAAGATGATGTTCTGGAATTACATATTAAGTTTATGACAAGAAAGGGGAAACAGCAATCAACACATGGCATTGATGCAATGCTCAAGCAAGGATGATGATATGACAAGTTAAACAGAGTTGAAATTTAACCCTAAGGAATGCTTGGCAATTTAAGTGGGATCCGAAGGGGTTGATTTCATTCTCTTATTAAACTTGTAATTAAAGTTGTTGAACAATGCATAATTATGAGTCTATTGTGTAGATCTCATTTTTCTAAACATTTTGATATATTATACATATTTTTCCGACTTAGAAATAATTAGTTATTGAATTTATAAGATTAAACTCTTTTCTAAAATTATTTAAACAATTATTAAACTTTTACTGCATCATTATGACGTCAGCTCGAGGTGGGGGTTTGTTTTTCTCCATGGCTAAACTAGCCACAGATACTGACGCGAGGTTCGTCCCACCAACCGGGACCAAATGCATGTTGATCAGCACGCGCACCCAGGGATCATTGGTCCCGGTTGGTGGGACGAACCGGGATCGTTGACCCGGTTTTCAGATTTTGGCAAACCTTTTGGTCTTTCCGCCATTTTCAAATTTGTTTTCTTCTTTAATTAATAAGATGTTTCAATTTAAGATGATTATTTATTTGGAATTTCAAAAAACTTTTAACAGGAAAAGTGCTTCAATTTAAATAACTAATCAAAAACCATTTTCTGTTTTCAAATATTTTTATTTGAACTATACAATTTTACTATTTTCAATTAAAATTGCATTACAAAATATTTATTGCATAATTTGGAATTTCAAAAAACTTTCAACGGGAAAAGTGCTTCTATTTAAATAAATAATAAAAAACCATTTTATGTTTTCAAATACTTTTATTTGAACAATACAATTTTAATATTTTTAATTAAAATTGCATTAACAAATATTTATTACATAATTTGGAATTTCAAAAAACTTTTAACAGGAAAAGTTCTTCAATTTAAATAACTAATCAAAAACCATTTTCTGTTTTAAAATATTTTTATTTGAACTATACAATTTTACTATTTTCAATTAAAATTGCATTACAAAATATTTATTGCATAATTTGGAATTTCAAAAAACTTTTAACAGGAAAAGTGCTTCTATTTAAATAAATAATAAAAACCATTTTCTGTTTTCAAATATTTTTATTTGAACTATACAATTTTACTATTTTCAATTAAAATTGCATTAACAAATATTAATTACATAATTTGGAATTTCAAAAAACTTTTAACAGGACAATTGCTTCAATTTAAATAACTAATCAAAAACCATTTTCTGTTTTCAAAAAATCATTTATAGGTTCACAACATGCTATTTCATGAGAGATCCACTTCAAGTTCAGCGAGGCTCAGCCCTAAGAAGTTTCATGCCCGCCGTTTTGAATATAGTTTGAAACGGGCATAAGAAATTCAAAAATGATCCAAACAATGTGAAACCTTCGCGTGGTGTCATATTATGTGTCACAGTTGCAAGGAAAAATATTGAACTTGAAAATTGTAAACATCATAAGAAATCCTTCACAAAATGACCTATCATGTTCGAGGTTTCATGGCATTTAGGTCAAACCACCAATGTTATGGCTAGAATCAGGGCATAGTTTGTGATAATGTGCCCATATTGTGCACACATGTGCATCTTGGGATGGCTTGCGATGTTGCAGGAGGAAGTTTTCCTTTTCGACGCACGAAAAAGACAATTTCCATTTTTGAGGTGCCAAAATCGGGGTGTTCTGTGAAGCAACCACCAAATTAAAGTTTGGCATTGGTACCAACCCATTTTTCAAAAATACTAGACCACCTTATATGGACAATTTCCCAACCGGTGTATCTAGAACCTTTTCGTCCATCCCTCATGAAAAAGACAAATTCCTGCCGAATCGGTAGGGGGTTGCCAAGATTTGAACTACAAGTACATGATATAATGCTTGTGAATCTAAAAAAAAACATTTATAGGTTCACAACATGCTATTTCATCAGATATCCACTTCAAGTTCAGCGAGGCTCAGCCCCGGGCTAAGAAGCTTCATGCCCACCATTTTGAATATAGTTTGAAATGGGCGTAAGAAATTCAAAAATGATCCAAACCATGTGAAACCTTCGCGTGGTGTCATATTATGTGTCATAGTTGCAAGGAAACTATTGAACTTGAAAAATTGCAAACATCATAAGAAATCCTTCACAAAATGACCTATCATGTTCGAGGTTTCATGGCATTTAGGTCAAACCACCAATGTTATGGCTAGAATCAGGGCATAGTTTGTGATAATGTGCCCATATTATGCACACATGTGCATCTTGGGATGGCTTACAATGTTGCAGGAGGAAGTTTTCCTTTTCGACGCACGAAAAAGCCAATTTCCATTTTTGAGGTGCCGAAATCGGGGTGTTCTGTGAAGCAACCACCAAATTAAAGTTTGGCATTGGTACCAACCCATTTTTCAAAAATACTAGACCACCTTATATGGAAATTTTTCCAACCGGTGTATCTGGAACCTTTTCGTCCATCCCTCATGAAAAAGACAAATTCCTGCCGAATCAGCAGGAGGTTGCCAAGATTTGAACTACAAGTACATGATATAATGCTTGTGAATTTTTTAAAAAATCATTTATAGGTTCACAACATGCTATTTCATCAGAGATCCACTTCAAGTTCAGCGAGGCTCATCCCCGGGCTAAGAAGCTTCATGCCCGCCGTTCTGAATATAGTTTGAAACGGGCATAAGAAATTCAAAAATGATCCAAACAATGTGAAACCTTCGCGTGGTTTCATATTATGTGTCACAGTTGCAAGGAAAAATATTGAACTTGAAAAATTGCAAACATCATAAGAAATCCTTCACAAAATGACCTATCATGTTCGAGGTTTCATGGCATTTAGGTTAAACCACCAATGTTATGGCTAGAATCAGGGCATAGTTTGTGATAATGTGCCCATATTATGCACACATGTGCATCTTGGGATGGCTTACAATGTTGCAGGAGGAAGTTTTCCTTTTCGACGCACGAAAAAGCCAATTTCCATTTTTGAGGTGCCGAAATCAGGCTGTTCTGTGAAGCAACCACCAAATTAAAGTTTGGCATTGGTACCAACCCATTTTTCAAAAATACTAGACCACCTTATGTGGACAATTTTCCAACCGGTGTATCTGGAACCTTTCCGTCCATCCCTCATAAAAAAGACAAATTCCTGCCGAATCGGTAGGGGGTTGCCAAGATTTGAACTACAAGTACATGATATAATGCTTGTGAATTTTTTAAAAAATCATTTATAGGTTCACAACATGCTATTTCATGAGAGATCCACTTCAAGTTCAGCGAGGCTCATCCCCGGGCTAAGAAGCTTCACGCCCGCCGTTTTGAATATAGTTTGAAACGGGCATAAGAAATTCAAAAATGATCCAAACAATGTGAAACCTTCGCGTGGTGTCATATTATGTGTCATAGTTGCAAGGAAAAATATTGAACTTGAAAAATTGCAAACATCATAAGAAATCCTTCACAAAATGACCTATCATGTTCGAGGTTTCATGGCATTTAGGACAAACCACCAATGTTATGGCTAGAATCAGGGCATAGTTTGTGATAATGTGCCCATATTGTGCACACATGTGCATCTTGGGATGGCTTACGATGTTGCAGGAGGAAGTTTTCCTTTTCGACGCACGAAAAAGCCAATTTCCATTTTTGAGGTGCCGAAATCAAGGTGTTCTGTGAAGCAACCACCAAATTAAAGTTTGGCATTGGTACCAACCCATTTTTCAAAAATACTAGACCACCTTATATGGACAATTTCCCAACTGGTGTATCTGGAACCTTTCCGTCCATCCCTCATGAAAAAGACAAATTCCTGCCGAATCGGTAGGAGGTTGCCATGATTTGAACTACAAGTACATGATATAATGCTTGTGAATTTAAAAAAAAATCATTTATAGGTTCACAACATGCTATTTCATCAGATATCCACTTCAAGTTCAGCGAGGCTCATCCCCGGGCTAAGAAGCTTCATGCCCGCCGTTTTGAATATAGTTTGAAACGGGCATAAGAAATTTAAAAATTATCCAAACAATGTGAAACCTTCGCGTGGTGTCATATGATGTGTCACAGTTGCAAGGAAAAATATTGAACTTGAAAAATTACAAACATCATAAAAAATCCTTCACAAAATGACCTATCATGTTCGAGGTTCCATGGCATTTAGGTCAAACCACCAATGTTATGGCTAGAATCAGGGCATAGTTTGTGATAATATGCCCATATTGTGCACACATGTGCATCTTGGGATGGCTTACGATGTTGCAAGAGGAAGTTTTCCTTTTTGACGCACGAAAAAGCCAATTTCCATTTTTCGTGCATGGGTGCAACCGAGACTAAAGCTTTAGTCCCAGCTGGTGGGTGCAACTGAGACTAAAGTTGTCGGTGGGATAAGGACACGTTGGTAACCTTTAGTCCTGGCTGGTGGGTGCAACCGAGACTAAAGCTGTCGGCGGGATAAGGACGTGTGGGTGGACGCACTGCTCGATGAGATAAAGCATGTAGCGCACAACGCCCTGTTGGAGGAACAAGACAAAGTAGAAGCGGCGCCATGCCTATAAAAGGAGCATCGATACGCCATGGCAAATAGCTCAACAAGCCAACATAGGTAGAGAGAGTTTCATCCCCATGGATGGAGGGTTGGGAAATCACCCGTGGCGGAGCTTCTCGAAGATGTCATTGGTGCACACGCCCTACGGCATCTTCTTGAAGCTCCGCCTCGGAAAAATTTCCCTACAAGCCCATGAAAGACTCCATCTCCTCTAACAGTGTTGGGGAAAGGGTTGGGAAATCTCCCGTGGCGGAGCTTCTCGAAGATGTCGTTGGTGCACACGCCCTACAGCATCTTCGGAAGCTCCGCCTCGGAAAAATTTCCCTTCAAGCCCGTGAAAGACTCCTTCTCCTCTAACAGTGTTGGGGAAAGGGTTGGGAAATCTCCCGTGGCGGAGCTTCTCGAAGATGTCGTTGGTGCACACGCCCTACGGCATCTTCGGAAGCTCCGCCTCAGAAAAATTTCCCTGCAAGCCCGTGAAAGACTCCATCTCCTCTAACAGTGTTGGGGAAAGGGTTGGGAAATCTCCCATGGCGGAGCTTCACAAAATGACCTGTCATGTTCGAGGTTCTCATATAAAGTTTTCATACATCACATAAAGTTTCCATACATTACATAGATTTACATAGGGTTTAGGGTTTAGGGTATGAATCCTTCGTCGCGTATGTCGATCCCTTGCCTATGATCGCTTCTTAGGCCGTAACCATGGAGCATATTCTTTGCTTAACGGGATGCTTGGGTCAGTTTTCACGGTGAAGGGCAGAATTTCATCAAACTTATCACAATCTGCTGACATGTCTGTCTTGTCCTCGACTCCCGTGATGTTTCTTTTCCTTGAAAGAACTATGTGACGCCTAGGCTCATCGTCTGATGTATTCGTTTCCTTATTTTTTTTTCTTTTTTCCGGTCTAGAGGACATGTCTTTCACATAAAAACCTGAGCCACATCATTGGCTAGGACGAATGGTTCGCCTCTGTAACCAAGATTCTTGAGATCCACTGTTGTCATTCCATACAGCTGGTCTACCTTTACCCCTTCTCCATTCATGTTGACCCAACTGCACCGAAACAAAGGGATCTCAAAAGTAGGTCCATAGTCAAGTTCCCATATCTCCTCTATGTAACCATAGTATGTGTCCTTTTTCCCATTCTCGCATGTTGCATCAAAGCAGACACCACTGTTTTGGTTGGTGCTCTTTTTATCTTGGGCAATCGTGTAAAATGTATTCCCGTTTATCTCGTACCCTTGGAAAGTCAATACAGTCGCAGATGGTGTCGCGGCCAACAAGTAGAGCTGATCTCCAATAGTGGTGTCATTCATGAGATGTAATTGCAACCAAGTGCCGAAAGTCTCCATGTGATTTTCTTTAATCTAGTAGTCATCCTTCCCCGGGAACTTGGAGCGTACAACATTCATGTGTTCCTCGATATACGGAGCCACGAAGGTAGAACTTTGTAGAACTATGTAGTGTGCTTGATTCAAAAAATGTCCGTCCCTAAATATCATTGCTTTCTTTCCTAGCATGCCTTTTCCACTCAGTCTTCCCTCATACCGTGATTCAGGAACACCAATCGGCTTAAGGTCAGGAAGAAAGTTTCCACAGAACCCAATGACCTCCTCTGTTCCATAGCCCTTGGAGATGCTTCCTTCTGGCCTAGCAAAGTTACGAACATATTTCTTTAAGACTCCCATGAACCTCTCGAAGGGGAACATATTATGCAGAAATACAGGTCCGAGAATGGAAATCTCTTCGACTAGGTGAACTAAGAGATGCGTCATAATATTGAAGAAGGACGGGGGAACACCAACTCAAAACTGGCAAGACATTGGACCACATACTTCTATAGCCTTTCCAGACTTTCTCGATCGATTACCTTCTGAGATATTGCATTGAGGAATGCACATAGCTTCACAATGGCTAATCGAACATTTTTCGGTAGAAGCCCCCTCAATGCAACCGAAAGCAACTATGTCATAATCACGTGGAAATCATGAGACTCCAGGTTCTGAAATTTTTTCTCTGCCATATTTATTATTCCCTTTATATTTGACGAGAAGCCAGCCGGGACCTTGATACTATAAAGGACTTTAAAAAAGATTTCCTTCTCTGCTTTGGTAAGAGCATAGCTGCTTAAGTATTCACGTCCTTTATCAGTATGCTTGTTGTATGGGTCTCTGATACGTTGCTGGTCCTCCGTGCTTCTAGTGTATCTTTTTTCTTCCCATACACGCCCAGGAAGCCTAGCAGGTTCACACAAATATTCTTCGTCACGTGCACCACATCGATTGAAGAACGGACCTCTAGGTCTTTGCAATACTCAAGCTCCCAAAATATAGATTTCTTTTTCCACATGGCCGTGTGTCCGGTAATGGGGTCTTTCGGAACAGATTGACCGCTAGGACCCTTTTCAAAGATTACTTGTAGGTCCTTCACCATAGCAAATACATCAGCACCTTTAGGGATCTTAGGCTTCTTCCGGTAATCTGCCTCACCGTTGAAATGCTTGCCTTTCTTTCTTACTTGATGGTTGGTCGGAAGAAATTTACGACACCCTAGGTACACAACCTTCTTACATTTATCCAAATATGTACCTTTAGTCTTATCTAAACAGTGCGTGCATGCATTGTATCCCTTGTTTGACTGTCCTAAAATGTTACTAAGAGCAGGCCAATCATTGATGGTTACGAACAACAACGCTCGTAGGTCAAATGGCTCCTGTTTGTGCTCATCCCACACCTTTACACCTGGTTCTGCCCACAACTGCAAAAGTTCATCGACTAATGGCCTTAGGTACACATCAATATCATTGCCGGGTTGCTTCGGTCCTTGGATGAGCACTGACATCATAATGAACTTCCACTTCATGCACAACCAAGGAGGAAGGTTGTAGATACATAGAGTCACTGGCCAGGTGCTGTGACTATAGCTCTGTTCCCCAAAAGGATTCATGATGTCTGTACTTAGACCAAACCATAAGTTCCTCGCGTCACCTGCAAAGTTCTAGTACTTTCTCTCGATGTTTCTCCACTGCGACCCATCGACGGGGTGTCTCAGTTTCCCGTCTTTCTTACGCTCTTCTTTGTGCTATCGCAACAACCTGGTATGCTCTTTATTTCTGAACAGACGTTTCAACCGTGGTATTATAGGAACATACCACATAACCTTAGCAGGAACCCTCTTCCTGGGGGGCTCGTCATCGCCCTCAACATCACCAGGGTCATCTTGTCTGATCATGTATCGACATGCAGTGCATACTGGGCATTTATCCATATTCTCGTACTTCTCACCACGGTACAGGATGCAGTCATTAATGCATGCATGTATCTTCTCCACATCTAATCCTAGAGGGCAGATAGTCTTCTTTGCTTCGTACGTTGTCTCGGGCAACTCGTTATCCTTTGGAAGCTTCGGCTTTATTATTTTCAGTAACTTCTCAAATCCCTTGTCAGATAAGCTAGTCTCTGCCTTCCATTTCAGCAGTTCAAGTATGGTACCGAACTTTGTGCTGCCATCTTCGCAATTTGGGTACAACAATTTTTTGTGATCCTTTTGCATGGCCTCCAACTTAAACTTCTCCCTTTCTGTATCACATTGTTGCTTTGAATCAGAAATGACCCGACCAAGACCATCAGCGGGCTCATCCGATGATCGTTGTTCTTCTTCATTGCCGCCTCCCTCTTCTTTATTGTCTTCAATTGCAGTATCACCGTATTCTTCAGGGGATATAGGATAGCTGTCATCATCCTCCTCTTCTTCATTTTCTTCTAGCCTAACCCCTCTTTCTCCGTGCATGGCCCAACAATAATATCCGGGCATGAAACCTCTTTGAAGAAGATGGCTTTGAAGGATTCTCGGGGCAGAGTGCTCTGCCATGTTCCGACAGTCGACGCAGGGACAAGGCATAAAATTATCCACTTTGTTTGCCTTAGCCAAATCGATAAATTTATGTAGGCCTGCAATAAAATCGGAATCACGTCGGTCGCCATACATCCATCACATCCGTGCATCGATCTGCGTCATAATAATTAACTATTACAATAACATCGTGAATAGTAAAATGACCACCCTACATGGACACATGCAATATTTTTGTATCAGTTACAGATAAAGAAGATAAGGTTGCTAACCTCAGCCGAGGATACCGTGTTATGCGAACTAAAGTGTGGCTCGGACATTTCATCGAACACCTTGTGTGCAATCAAAGAAAAAAAAAGCTAGCACCCACACCTCACACACAATCCAGCAAAATTTGGTGGACAAAGGGCTAGGCTTATATATAGCCAGGGGAGGGTTTTTGGTCCCGGTTAATGCCACGAACCGGGACCAAAGCCCCTCCCGCGCGACACGTGGCGGCCTAGTAGCGAGCCCCCCACCCAGGTCATTGGTCCCGGTTAATGGCACGACCCGGGACCAAAGACCTTGGTGGGGGGCGCACTGCTGGGTCGCCACGTGTCGCGCGGGAGGAGCTTTGGTCCCGGTTCATGGCATTAACCGGGACCAATGCCCACCATCGCTTCGTCGTCCCCGTGTATAAATATGAGGCCACATCGCGTCGCTTTCGCCATCGCCTCGGCCTCTCTGCAGTCGATCTCCACCCCACCCCTTTAGCCATCGCCTCTCCACCGCGCCGCCATGGAGGTGCCCACGCTCAACTTCTACGAGGCGGCGATGTTTGCGTACTATGGCATCCTCGCGCCGTCGCGCGCAATCGTGCCCGCCGGATTTCGCATCAGCGAGGCGGCTGTGCTGGTGGCTCCGCTCCTCGTCCCCGGCGGATACAAGATGGAGTGCGTCATCGTGGAGCATCGCCGCCAGATGCCCGCCTGGATGAGGGCGTTGCCCTGGTACGCGGCAGCCAGCGAGTACTGGCCCCGGCTGTTCAAGAAGGAGCGGAAGGCCAAGCTTGGCAACCGCATCGTGGACGGACGCGTGGTGCACCCGGATCTCCGCAACCGAGAAGGGCGGAAGATGTTCTGGTCCGTCCCTGGACGGACCATCTACACCGCCATCGACGCCGCTAGCCGCGCAGAGGAGCTCCGTCTCCCGAACAACGCCGAAATCGTGAAGATTTTGTCCGACGACGACGAGGAAGCCGGCGGCTCAGAGGACAGCGGCAGCGGAAGTGTTATCGACTAGGAAAATTTGTAAAGTCGCATCTTTGTTTGGAAAAATTTGTGGTCAAATAATAAAATGTCTCAATTTAGATCTTTGTCTCGATTAATTTGTGGAAGATTTTTTCAAAAATACTAGTCAATTCAATTTCAATCAATTCAATTTCTGACTCGAATTAATTTCTGTCCCGAATTAATTTACATTAATTGTCCCGGATTGCGAACCGTCGCGGGGTTTTTGGTCCCGGTTCGTGGCATGAACCAGGACCAATGCTCCGCAGAGCGCCACGTGTGCATCGCGGGTGCATTGGTCCCGGTTCATGCCACGAACCGGGACCAATGCTCGGGGATGAACCGGGACCAATACCTAGGCGGCATGAACCGGGACCGGTGCCTAGCATTGGTCCCGATTATGGAAACGAACCGGGACCAATGGAATTTGGGCGCTGGACCAAAGACCCTCTTTCTACCAGTGGACATGGCGCAGTTGCTTCCTTTTCCTCGACACCAAGGACAAGACAGGAATCCTTTATGCGTCGCCCGCATCAACAACAACTTGGCACTCTCCGCCTACATCGACAGCCTCAGTTACGTGTACGGACACCGGGGCTTCAGCGGCAACGCTAGGTACAGAAGCAGAGACCACCTGGGCATCATCAAAATTTCTCTCCTTTTCTCCCATAACAACCTCCCTTTGATAATATCATCATATGGATGATGTTTAATTGGCGAAGTGATTCCAAATAACTCTGAACAAAATGACGAGAAGCCTACATAGAAGGAGGAGGTTTATCACACACAATCTCGTTTTTGACATGCCAAATCCTCCATAGTGTCATCAACGTCATGGATATACTTATTGGCGTCATATCTTTAGAACAATTAATAGCCAATCCGTTTCAGAATTCTGGATTGTGTCGAGTATTGGTAGCTCCTACACTTGAACCATGAATAACCAGAATCGTTTTGCTAGAGGCACTACAGGAATGGATAGCTTCACCGAGGGCCGGGAGATACGCCGACGGCCAAACATCAGGACCGTCGGTGTAGCCATCGCCCAGGTCAGCTCCGCCCCGTGGCTGTCGGCGTATAGAAGGAGGAGGTTTATCACACACAATCTCGTTTTTGACATGCCAAATCCTCCATAGTGTCATCAACGTCCTGGATATACTTATTGGCGTCATATCTTTAGAACAACTAGCAAGGTGACCCTCGCAATTGCGAGGGTAAATCCTAAGTATGTCTAAAAACTTTTTATGACCATAGAAATTTAAATTATGCTATTATAATTAAAATGGTTATGTAGACACTTTTAAAATTATATGCGCCTTTTGTATGCAATGATATTAGATTACTACATATGGCCATCTAAGACTATTATTTAGTTTATGTGAATTCACCATTAGGTTAAATCTTATACTCTGCCAATTTTTTATTGTGTCAATAGAACCTAGATGGTGGTGTGTACTAATAATTTGTCACCCAATGACCTTGATATATTGTTACTAAGATAAATAACAATGTGGTACTTAATATGGACACTCTAAATTAATGGTAAGATTATCTTATGCACTATTAAGAAGATATGTTGGTTCATTGTGTTGATTGTAAGGTTCAAGACATAACTCATATACAAAATTATCGGTTTTCATTAGCTGGTCGAATCTTTAGTCTACCATGAGATATTCTTAATCAATTCGCTATTTTTTGGTTCATCATATGAACCTTCATAGGATAAATAAGGTTTGTTATGAACATGAATGAGGATTAAATTCTAATGGAGAAACATTGTTTTAACACACAATTTGATGTGGTGATTGTGTAAAAATTTTAAAATTCAGTTAGCTTTTTAATAGAAAAATCAAAATATTTTGTAAGAAAATTGAATAAAATAAAACTTGCTGGCTTCTAGGGAAACAATTTATTGATAATTTGAATTTTATCTTGTCATATTGAATTTATTTACTCATTTTTCTACTCAATGTTTATTAAATCCAAATAGTCGCATATTAGAGAGAGAGAGAGACAATTTCCAAGATTTAACTTTGAAATTTTGATTAATATATTAAAAATAATGGAAATTTATTCTACCACGAATTTTGAACATTTATTTTTTCTCCAGTTTAATGATACTTTTAACCTCATATAGTTTCTAATTACTTGTTATGTTGTATCATTTAACATGTATAAGACGATATTTTATGTAACAAATACTCGGTTTTATTGTGTGGCCTCCATACATGCCATCTTTTCAATCTCCGTATGACACTACCAAATTTTGCGTTGGTTGATCATCAACACTCCTTAGTTAGTACTATCTTCATACCAGTACAACATTTGTGACAATTATTTGATTCACACGATTAGAATACAAAATATATATGTACAATATCGGTGGCACGTCCTCTTAAATTCTAAGGATAATAAACTACATTGAGTTACACATAATCACATATTCTTTGTTACTTTGGCATGGTCACATCGGGGAATACTCGCATATCAACAGCATACTATTGATCTAGCTCCACTAATTTGACACCACATATATAACTTACCTATATATAACTTATAAAAACTTAGGTTAGGTTTCATAGAAAAATTATGTTTTTGTTTTTAGTTGATTTTCTCTAATTCCAAGTGGGTAGCTGGATATCTACTACCTTGTCATGGTCGAGGGGGTGGAGAGGGAAAACCCTTAGCTAGGAGCAATATGCTATTGATCTTGACCCCAACATTATATATAATTTGTCACATTTGTATGTTTGTAGTTCAGGTTTAACCTGATGTCACATTAATGATGTTCTGGGAATTAAAAGAACTCGAGTGAAACATGGGTGGTATAGTCTAAACTCATATAAAATTAGGGTAAGGTTACATAACAAATATTAAACCATCCATATTGTTTTAAATTGTATCGTCTCCTCGGAGCCATCTTCACAGGTCTTGTGTGTCATATCTTAGCTCCGTTCCTTAGTAAAGGGAATATAGATGCAACAAATATCTTATGTACTATTTCATATTATAATTTGTTAACATGAAATGAAGAATTGATGTGCCATTATGTTATAAAGGGAGGTATGTCGCTCATTTCATAATTTTGAATGAGTTTACATTGGTATTCTTAAACATAAACCACTAAATATTAGTAAGACTTTTTGTTTTGCCTCCATAAAGATTAACACGTGGAGACTTGAGGGAAAAAGGTAAATGTGATGTCCTTCACAAAAATTATATTATCTATCTTATGTTTTACACTCTAAGTAGTAGTAGTGGTGTTCAGATATACATAAACATGTTCTATATAGATTAAAATAATTAAATTCTATCTTTTTTCGTACTATGTCCTTGTATGTAGCAGGCCGGACACACGAATTTTTTTACACGTCAACTAAATACAGATATTTATCGATGCTTACCTAGCTGGTTAAACCCATAAATATTCGCATATGAACTAACCAAAAAAAATTATCGAGCCTAACATTCTCTTCCATGCCGGATGTATGACCTGGTTAACCTCAAATAGACTTGACTACTTGAGGGCAAAAGTAAATGAACTTTACGAAATTGTATATGTTTTACGTTTATGGTTGTGTGGGTGTAATCATTTATATATACGATAAATATGTTTTCTATATACATCAAAAATAATAAGACTATATTTTACGTGTCCTAAAATGTAGCGAGCTGGACTGTTTTGACGAATAAAATTCACGTGAACTGAATACAAATATTTTATCGAGCCTTATCTGGTCTGTATAATTTTTTTTGCATGTGAACTGAAAAGAATATTGAGCATATAAATCAGTTTTTTCTATCCTAGTATTCATTTCTATAGGGTGTCTTTCAACATCTAGACGGATAACCGGAGCAAGCATGTCTAATCTTTTGTTGCGCGTAAATGACCTGAAAACACAAAAATTCTTGGCTGAATACCGGTGGACTGTATTTATATGGAGTCCTTCATTATATTATACAACTATATAATATATTGTTTCCTCCTGTTCTTAAACATCCGGGCCGACAAACCATGAGCGATCATGTCTAATCTTTTTATTGCGTGTACGTGACCTGAAAACACAAAAAATTCTTGGCTGAATACCCCTTGGACTCTATTCATATAGGTCCTTCATTACCCGATTATATAACTATAAAATCTCTAGTCTAGTCTTTTTTTTGAACGGCCCAGTTAGAGTCCTATGGGTATACATGTCCAACCTCCAAATTAAAGACATCGTTTACCTCTTGGACGTGGCAACGTGCTACACTATAGGATACAAATTGATTGATTAAAGTATTACGTAACTCTTAATCTCTCGTTAAATCCTAGTCATATATTTTAGATCTAACTATTAAAATTAGTTTAGAGGATATGGCTCAGCGTGGTACCTCGAAAAACACCCTTATATTGCTTTTAGTATATAATAGATTAATAGCCAATCCGTTTCAGAATTCTGGATTGTGTCGAGTGTTGGTAGCTCCTACACTTGAACCATGAATAACCAGAATCGTTTTGCTAGAGGCACTACAGGAATGGATAGCATCGTCGAGGGCTGGGAGATACGCCGAAGGCCAAACGTCGGGACCGCCGGTGTAGCCATCGCCCAGGCCAGCTCCGTCCCGTGGCTGTCAGCGTATAGAAGGAGGAGGTTTATCACACACAATCTCGTTTTTGACATGCCAAATACTCCATAGTGTCATCAATGTCATGGATATACTTATTGGCGTCATATCTTTAGAACAATTAATAGCCAATCCGTTTCAGAATTCTGGATTGTGTCGAGTGTTGGCAGCTGCTACACTTGAACCATGAATAACCAGAATCGTTTTGCTAGAGGCAGTACAGGAATGGATAGCTTCGCCGAGGCCGGGAGATATGCCGACGGCCAAACGTCGGGACCATCGGTGTAGCCATCGCACAGGCCAGCTCCGCCCCCACTACTAGAAATCCCCTTATTTCCGACAGGGAAATTTAATATCCGATGGGCCGTCGGCTAATATGCTAATAACCGACGGTACCAATAACGTCCGACGGTTATTGACTACCTCTCGGTTATGACTACCAATAGCCGACGGAGAAGTTAATTTACCGAGAGTGAAAAGGTAACTCTCGGCTATCCAATCTAATAGCCGACAGTGAAATATAATATCCGACGGTCCAAACATACCTCTCGGCTATAATAGAAAATGTCCGACGGTACATGTGTAACTGTCGGTTATTAGTGAAAATACCTGACGGGATATAGCAATAACCGACAGTTAACACTGACTCTCGGGGATATGTTTCGATGGCCGGGTGGGGACTAAGCATGGAGGACTTCCGATGCCTATTTCTAAGATAATTGGCAATTTCTTTATTTCAAATTAAAAAGGCAACAATCAGTTTCATTTGTAATGCCTTGTTTTGTGTCGATGCGAAGGAAGAACCCGAGATTAGAGGGGATTTGGGTCTAACTGCAGGGAATTCTATCCTAGTGCCTGGGCTAAGCGGCCCTCCTTGTACATGCCCTAAGATGCTTACTACTTCTACGGTTCTTCGGTTCCAGCATAATATTGGTACGCAAGAGTTCTTTGATTTCCATATAAATGCTCTAAGAATGTCATCGATCAGGAACTAGGGTGCTAATCGCATTGTATGTCCATGAGATGTTTGAGGCCCTCCAAACATGCCATGGCTTCTGCTTCGGTTTTTTTGAAAGACTCCGACAGTTGAAAAATCTTTTTTTATATAAATTAGATAGTGTTAACACATTCTGACGAATGATTTGTGTTAATGGATTAAATGTTAGTTTACACATTATTGGAAGTTAATGTGTGTTGAATCCCTCTCGAGGATCTCACATCAATGGTTAACAAGATTGGCACAAAATGAAATTTGTTTGTCTTTGTGAGATGGAGCATGAACTCATAAGATCGATTCAACGGGGCATGACGTTCTCATAAGAAATTGCCTACTCCAACTATTCCTAAATATAAGATGGTTTGAGAGCCCCCAAAATGTCTTGTATGTAGGAACAAATTGGTTCGTCATATTTAAATTTTGTCCAGAATTTTATTTTCTGAGGTTAGTATGGTGCATCATAGAAATAAATTGAAAGATTTAAAAGAATCACGAAGCAAGCCCGTGGCGAAAAATAAAACATCAAAGTTTAGGCGCGCGGGGCTTATTTTGCACTGCGCGGGGAGATGCAAATTTTGGCGAAGCCATCCCACTGACTGATGGGCCAGTCAAACCTTCTCCACGTTTCCTACATTTTATCTCTATCCCTAACCAGATCTCTCCCACTCCGAAGTCCCCGAAATCAACTCCCCTCCTCAGCTCGCCGCCTCCCCCCGCCACCACTCCGATCTGCAAGCACATGTGGCCTCCTCCACTTTCCTACACAAATCCGGCTTCTGCCTAGACTCCTCCACCCCCGCGTCCCACTATTTATCTCGATTGGGAGCGAAGCGAGGAGATCATTCCTAGGGCATGGCCCTGCCCACGCGGGCATGGCGAGGCTAGGTCTTCGGGGCGTCGGGCGCAGACAGTCTCATCCATCGCCTTCACGGGGAGCAGCGCTATGGGAGATGGTTAGCAGTGATCACCCACGTCGCCGCCGACATGTCAGGTTCTGTAGGATTTTGAGTAGCTGCTCTCACATCCGTTTGTCTGGCTGGCTTGGAATAGCCCGTGGGTACTCCGATAGCCGGCAAGTAAACGGAGTGTTTCTTTTTGTACCGTCAGATGGCTAATGGAACTCGACGAAGGATCTCAATCAAAGACGAAGACTGGACATCCTCTACAGGTAATCACAGTGGTTCTCGTACCTAGAGTCTATGGTTTCCCCATCAGACCCTACTTAGTTCTGAATTATATTCATCGGAGAACAGGCACACTTATTGTTCTAGGAGTAGAAAAATGAACTGTTATACCGATAATAGCAAGAGTTCTCTCTCTTGCAACTGTGGCCGGAAGTAGTATTTCAGCCCAAGCTACACGTGTTATTCCACTGATCTTCTTTTGATTTCCTGGTGCCTGTAGGGTTATTGCTGGTCAGAATGTCAAGCAAGCCATAAAATTTGCAGAGCCATCAAAGTGCTCTTCTATTGTCATGTAGTTTCTCAGGTTTCTACCTTCTCTACCAGCTGTAACATTTTTTCAAGATATGTTTATGTTTTGTTCATATATTCTCCATGTTTTGCTACTGAAGGTAGGAACTAGACCATTGGTGAGTCCCTGCAGGCGCCCGAGGTGGTAAAGGTCGTAGTGGCGGCACAGCAGGCCGGTGCAACACACTGGCAGCTAGGGGCGCCGGGCACCCAGCTGCTGTCCTAGCTGACGAAGTATTATGGGGTCCTGCCAGTGTAGTTTCCATGAAGGAATAGCTCACTTATTGTTTTTTCTCAATGTTTCCATAATTCTCATTGGTTTTTGGTGTTCAATTCATGCAGGAGACTGGATTTCAGTCCTGCTGCCGCCATGTAAGAGCCACTAGTGAGGCTGTAGTGCCCCACTTATGAGTTGAGTGGTGGGATTGGAACTAATTCGTGTTGCTGGACAACCATCTCGACGGTAAGCACAGCCGATTGATGTTTTGCTTGAACCTGCACATCTCGCGATGATATTTGATTTATCTTGTGTTTATTATAGACCAAATCAGACTCTGAAGTTGGGTTTGCAAGCGGAGGAGCTGCCTCTAATTAACATGAAACAGAACCACTAAGTTTGCTGATGAGGCTTATGTCAATAATCAGTTAATGACTTAAAGTGCATACAAATACTAGTACGTAGTAACTAACTAGTATTCCGAATAAATAAGGAGACTTGCACTACTAGACTCTGAAACACCAGCCAAAGCAAGAAAAACTTTCCACCAATACGTTCCTATTTTTCTTGGAGGAAATTACACGTGTTAAATACTTACGTGCATCTCGGTCAGATTAGGTTTTTGTGGTTTCAAAGTAGAACTTTGTGTTGTGTGAATTTGTTTGTCAAAATCCAAGTTGAGTGGCAACAGTACGTTTATTTCTGTCTTGGTTACAAAAATATTTTTTGGTCTATAATGTGTGGCTTATCTTGCCATCTTGTTAAGATTATTTTTGTTTGTCGTCCCTTATGAATCTTGTTTTCATCTTTCTTACAACTAGTTTGGTATATTTTGTAGGGAATGGAGAGCAATGCTTGAGGTAGTCACAATGTCCTGGTATCCGTCAATATGAGTGTTGTACTGTAGAAAAAGATTTTTGGAGCCATTCAGCCAATTGAAATTCTCTGGCTGGAGTGTGTTTGATGTACCTTTTCTTTTTTTCGATGAATCAGTAAGGATTAATGGTATTTGGATGCAACACTAGTTCGGTTTGTGACACATTATGAGATTGTGCTAAATATGATTCACTGTGTGTCATTTGGGTCAAATATATTGAAATGCAAGCTCTTCTGTGATATTGACATGTGGAATTACTAAATGCCACTAAGATTAGATAACCATGTGCTCTACACCTGTCTAGCCTTTCCCAAGGAGTAATGATGACGGATGGTAAGCACAAATGCTTGTCAGATTCAATCTCCCATTGGTTATTACACTGAATGACGGTGTCAGGTTCCCTCTCAGCTGTAATAATATTTCACGGGATAGATAGATCGTCATCAATAGTAAATGCTGACGGGAACAGATGGTCGTAGGAAAATATGTAACTGACGGGGAACAATCAGCTATAGGTGGCGTCAACACATGGTAAGGTGGCCCATGGAAAAGTCATAGCCGAGGGCTCACCGTCAGCTTTTGTACTGTCGGTAAAGATAATATCCGACGGTACCGTCAGCTATCAGTGTAATGGCCGACCAAGCATCGCCGACGGGAACTCACCGACGGTATACCGTCGGATATAGTCTTAATCGACGGTAAACTTACATAACCGACGGGAATTCAACCGTCGGCTATATTGGGATTTCTAGTAGTGCCCGTGGCTGTCGGCGTATAGAAGGAGGAGGTTTATCACACACAATCTCGTTTTTGACATGCCAAATCCTCCATAGTGTCATCAACGTCATGGATATACTTATTGGCGTCATATCTTTAGAACAATTAATAGCCAATCCGTTTCAGAATTCTGGATTGTGTCGAGTGTTGGTAGCTGCTACACTTGAACCATGAATAACCAGAATCGTTTTGCTAGAGGCACTACAGGAATGGATAGCTTCGCCGAGGGCCGGGAGATACGCCGACGGCCAAACGTCGGGACCGTCGATGTAGCCATCGCCCAGGCCAGCTCCGCCCCGTGGCTGTCGGCGTATAACTGCCGTCGGCGAGGGCATCGCAAGAATGGGTGAAAAATATCATTTGGTTCTAAACCACATATTAGGCTTGATTCGTCACCTTGAGCATATTCTTCCACTTGTTACGCCAAGTTGGGAGGGAATCCATAGTCACTATCCAAGCAAATTGTTGCACTTTTGGTGGAACTTCATCCTTCCAAACTAGATCCCAAAGCTCCCTAGTGCCATCAGGAGCATTACTAGTAGATTTAGCGGTAGGTCGCCATACTTCCTCCATAGCTAGGTTACAGGCACTCCGTACCATGAACAACCCATTTTTATCTAGTGCCCATGCAAGATGTTCAGGTAATAATCTAGCTGATGGTCTGATTTTCAGAATTTCTGAGATATCCATCGGCATAAAATACTGTTGAAGCACATCAACCTTCCACATACCAAATTGATCTAGAATTTCTTAGACAAAGAAAAGTCTACAGCTTCTCTTTGTTGATACTCTTTTGTAAGTAGTAGGTCTGGGAATCCAAGAACCTCTCCAAATTCGAATAGATTATCCATTCCCAACTCTGAAAATCAAACCTATGGATGTAGCCAACCAAGTGGATGACGCATTACCACTAAATATTATGTCCTCAAATCTCCCATTTGGATAATACTTTGAATTCAATACACGAGCGCATAGTGCATAAACTGCCAGGTTTAGTCAATAATCTCCATGATTGGCGAGCGAGCAAGGCTTGATTAAACACACAAAAATCACGAAAATTGAGGTCATTCTATCCCTTTAGCATTTGAAGTTTTTCCCAGGCATGCCAATGAGTTCTCATCTTCCCATTCTTTGCTCCCCATAGAAGTTCCTAACTAGCCATGTTAAATCATCACATACCCAAAAAGGTATTTTGAACAACCCCATCAAATAGGCTGGTAAAGCCTGTGGCATAGGTTTAGTAAACATATCACAGACATCTTGGTCTAAATTACCATCACCCCACATGATCAATCTCTTTGTGAGCTGAGCTAGGAGGTTTTGGAGTTTACCTAATGACATTCTCCCATCCGAGGCAGGCATCCCAAGGTATTCCTCCTTGAAGGTTAACGAGCTCACTTCAAGGACATATTGTATAACATCCTTGGTGTCATCGGGGTAAGCATCCCCAAAGAGCAAGGGACATTTATTTGGGTTGATTAATTGGCCAGTAGCTAAAGCATAAATATTCAATGCTTGTTTCACATGAGAGGTTTCATCTCTCGATGCTTTGAAGAAGAGAAGTGTCTCATCAAAAAATAAGAGGTGTGAAACACCCCGGGCACATTGACAAATTTTAATAGGAGATATTGCATTATCATCGATCTTTTTTTGAACCTTCATTATCATCAATCTTCTTGCTCAAGAGAGATGAAAGTCCTTCAACCACTGCTTAAGAAAAAGTAAATCATTTGATAGCTCAAAAAGGGAAATCACACGTTAGTCTATTGGTTCATGCACACCAACCACTATCCAAAGCAAAGGTCCGTCCTACTAACCCAATTGAATGTCACATCCAGGGCCTTCCTCGTGAATGTCGTTGGACCCTTCAAAAAAGGAATAAAAACAAGAAGAGTGGATCTGTGACGGCGCAATGGATGCAAGAGGGTTTCATTAAATTTTACCGCATATCTCACCAATGTGACACAAGTCATAATCCAGTCCACGAACCGGTGAGATAAACCTAGATTTTGCATCATTTGCCTCAAGAAAACCCAATCAACCCTGTCATATGCCTTTAAGAGTTCTAGTGTATATGCACAAAAGTTTTTTGTTGGATCTTTCTTGTGCCTGATGTGGTGTATGCATTCAGAAGCCATAAGATCATTATCAATGATTAAACTCCTAGGGAAAAGGCACTTTGCCAAGGGGAGATGATATCTCCCAACAGAGGCCTCAATATTCACCAAGAATTTTGAAACTACCTTGTAAACAACATTGCAAAGACTAACTTGATGATACTATGATAATTTACTTGGATTGGCCACTTCGGGAATTAGGACAATTGATGCAATGTTAGCATTCTCGGGCTTAGTACTTGTTCTAAAAAATCATGGACCGCTCTAATCACCTTTTCCTTTTGAGTACCCCAATTTCGCAGGAAAAAATCGCTGGGAGTTCATCCGGACTTGACACTTTAAGAGGACCGATCTGAAAGAGAGCATCTAAAATTTCCTCCTCATAGAATTCAACACATAGATGATCATTATTCTTTAGAGTTATGCGCGGTTCAAACAACTCCACAAAATACCTAGGATCCAACGTAGGGTCATAAGTGTGTAGGTTTTCAAAGTACTCGGTTTCCATACTATGCATAGCACCAATTTCAGACCCAATTCATCATTCAATTTCCTAATTCTACTTTTTTCTAGCTCTTCACACAGACTTACTATGAAAGTATTTTGTATTTTTGGTTACCCTCTTTTATCCATGTCAAACGTGGTTGTTGAAGCCACACCATCTCCTCCCTATATAGTAGTTCATTCATACGATTAGTTACACTTCTTATCTCCTAAGGGTATGCATTCATATGCATCAACTCTTTTATCCATGTTCTAGATTTTTGCAACTCTTCCTTCACACTACCAAATTTGGTCCTACTCCCCTCTTGTAATTTCAACATTGTACTACCAAGAGCCTTCTCCACAACACCAAGATCATGGATATCACTAATAGATTCCCATGCTTGTTTAATTATTTGTGTTAGTGCATGATCATGCTCCCACAGTATCTCAAATTGTTTGTTGCCTCTCAGTCTAGCTTGGGGTGGTTCAGTCTCTCCTTTGATCACCAAGGCCACATGATCTATAGAAGGGGTAACAACATGTTGTATTGAGTTATACATATATAATTTATGCCACTAATTTGATGTCAAATATCTATCAAACCTCACTTTGATGTTAACTCCACTTGATCACTTATTGTCAAAAGTATAAGGAACTCTCGAGAAACCTAAATCAGCAACTCCACACACCTCAAGGGTATCCCTAAAAGATGTCATTTGTGCCTTAGGCCTAGGATTACTTGATAAGTGTTCAAATCCCCACATGCACTCATTAAAGTCACTCGCCAAAATCCCTGGTAAATCGAAACGTGAGTGCAAGTTAACAATCTTGTCCCACATAAAATGACGGGGTTCCACTCTAGGTTCTCCATAAACATAAGTTAATCTCCATTGTGGTTCATGAAAAACTCCCTATACAAGGACATCAATATATCAGTTGTCACTTATTCAATAGTAACTTGGATGGACACATGCCAATACAATGCTAAACCTCTGTTTAACCCTTCACTATTAATGCCCATGTTACCTACCAAACCAAACCGTCCTCTCAACCTCCTCATCTTCTCTAGTTTTTTCTCGTCTCTCAAAGTAACAGAAGACTGGAGGAATGTGACTTGATCATAGTCACTATATCTCAAACTGTATGAGGGTCCCCCCCCTCGATAGTTCAATCTAAATAGATTCATTGATCCGGGAGGCGCCCTCCCGGGAGCCTGCCAAATTCAGATTGTTTAGGTTATTACTTACTCCGTCATCCTTCTCCTTCCCTTAGGTTCTCACCCTCTTGGGATTTTTCTTTGGTGTAAGGCTAGGCGGCACTAACACACCTTGTGAATTGTACTAGAACTGATTAACCGGAGTATTTACTGCAGGAGATCTTGGTTAGCTATCTTTGCGCGGCTATTATGGCCACCCAAGTTGCACTCCCGAGGCGGATCAGCAGCATGTACATCCTCATCCATATCCTCCAGGTTGGACTAAGTATTGTACTTGTCCTAAAAGGAATCATCACGAAACCTTCTACCTTGTCCATGTCCAGGCCATCGGCCTCTTCCTCTTCCACAACCAGTTGTTCTAATTCCCCATGAAGCTTTTAAATATTTATAGATCAACTTATCCGGAGGGAACTCGTCTCCATGACCTGCATGTAGGTGGCCAATCATGCCACACAACAAACAACAACATGAAATACTTTCATACTTGACAAGAAACAGTTGACTCTTGCTAGCTCAAATCATAGACACCACTATCTTCAAGGGTTTACGAACATCATAGTTAATTCTGACCCTATAGAAATTCCCGGAAAATCACCATTATCAGGCTCTATAGCAATCAACACTCCCGCCTTGGCTATGAATGTTTCAATCATCAGTTTGTAACCATCTGGAAAACCATGGATCTGGATCCAAATTTTGAAGGTATATAACTTAATCTCCGAGAGTTTAGTAAACCCATCGTAAGGAGCTAGAAGAACATGATTGCCTATGGAAATCATGGTCCTCCTGCCATCACCTTATCCTAGCCACCGAGACACGGGAACTACATGGTATACATAGTATTCTAAAGTGAAAAACTTGACCTCCTGAGCGAGATCCCAAGAAGCTCTCATATTCTTGAAGAACCAATAGTCGCTGAAATTGTGATCAGTGTAAACCATAGCGATGGCAAGCCACCTTGTAGCCTTTGTTGGTGACTTAGCTTGTTCTTCATATACAATATCCTTGAGACCTACCTCTATAAATGCCAATCTCTTCATCATCACTTCAAGATATTCCTTCCTACATTTGCCACCATGGAGACCTGTGGTACCATGATGGCCCAAAATATATCGAGCTTGTTGGGGAACCCCAAAAGGAAGGTATGATGAGCACAACAGCAAGTTTTCCCTCAGCTATGAAACCAAGGTTATCAATCCAGTAGGAGCAAGGAAACACCTCCAAGGTGTTGCTAGCTGAACTTTGGCAGGGCGCACTACCGGTGCCAGCAGCAACGTGGAGACCTGCACAACACAACCACAGAACTCTATCCCCAACTTGCGATGAGGTTGTCAATCTCACCGGTTTTGCTGAAAACAAAGGATTAAACGTACCAAATGGAAGGAAGTAATAGTTTGCAGAAAGTAAACACAAAGCAGTAAACAGTTTAAAGATTGTATGTAAAAGAAAAGGACCGGGATCCATAGTTCACTAGAGGTGGCTCTCCTTAAGATAGATAACATGCTGGGTGAACAAATTACAGCGGGGCAATTGACAAACATCGAGAAAGCAATACATGCATATACTAATCATCTTGACTCCTTTGGAACTTGATTGGGCATTACAACATTATACATAGACCGCCATCCAACAGCATCTATGACTAATAATCGACCTTCATGTTATCATCCGAACCCCCTCCAGTATTAAGTTGCAAGGAACAGATTATTGCTTTATGAATTGCGTGTAATGTAAACAATACGATTGTTCTATGAACAAATGATTGTTGTTTTCTCCCTAGTAGCAACAACACATCTAGTACCTTAGAGATTTCTGTCACTTCCCCAGATTACCAGAGGCATGAACCCACTATCGAGCATAAATACTAACTCTTGGAGTTGCTAGCATCTACTTGGCCAAGATAGCTACTAACAATGGAAAGCATGCAAGATCACAAATAACAAAGACATGATAGAATCAATAATCAATCTGAAATAGCATCTCAATATCCATCGGATCCCCGCAAACACAACATGCAGAATTACAAATAGATGATCTTGATCATGAACGGAGCTCACAAGATCTAGACATGAAAGCACAAAGGAGGAGAACCAGCCATCTAGCTACTACATGTATCCGTAGTTCAAGGATAAACTACTCACGCATCACACCGGAGGCTTGCATAGTGATGAAGAAGGACTCCAGGGTGAATTCCCCTCTCCGGCAGGGTGCCGGGAAGAGCTTCAGATCCCTCCCGATCTAGGGATGGAGATGATGGCGGCTACAAACTCTTTCGTGGATTTTTGATCAGGTACTTAGGGTTTTCATCCCGAGGGCATCTTATAGGCGGAAGGAGAGGCAGATGGGGTGCTGGGGTCGGCCAGACCACCCCCTGGCGTGGGCCAGGCCTGGCCGTGCGGCCAGGTGGTGTGGCCGGCCCCCCAGCCCTTCTCTGTCTCGTATTCTGGCATTTGATGACTTCCGAAAAAATAGGCACTTTGGCTTTTGTCCCGTCTAATTCCGAGAATATTCATTTTCTGACTTTCCTGGAACCAAAAACAGCAGAAAACAGGCAGCTGGGACTGTGGCTCTTGTTAATAGGTTAGTCCAAGAAATCATATGAAATATACTTCAAAGTATGGACAAAACACAAGAAAGTGGATAAAACCAAGCATGGAACATCAAAAATTATAGATACATTTGCAATGTATCATACCACGTCACGCAACCTTGCTACAAAAATAAGTTTCCAAACCCCTCACGACCCGGAAGCGCAAGGACGAGGATCTCTAGCATGTCGATGGGGAAGTAGCAGGAGATCGCCTTTCTCGACGCCAAGCAAGTCAGTGGGAGGATAAGAAACAGTAATGCTTGGGAATTATCTAAAATACCCATGTTTTCTGAGCCAAGTGGTCTTATACCGAGTTTAATCTAGGTGGCGATGATTTATTTTCCGCTGGAGCGCAATCGCTTGTGAATGTTCTGTTTGGTGATACTCGAGTGACTACCATCCAATCCAAAAAGTAGTACTCGAGTGCTACATGTGATAGGAAATTGATTCAATGGGAACAAAACATAGTACTTGATTACCTACCATCCAACTCAAAAAAATGATTCATTAATCAACCATCTCATTTTCCCACCTTTCACAATTTCTCAATTACTTTTCTAAGCGAAACCAAGTCACCCATGACATTTGCTAGGTGATATAAAATAATCCACTTTATTAATTTTATTGTCCACATATGACAGTTTTCAAGCTATTAGTCGTCGTTGGTTAGCAGTAATCACTTTTGACCAGCATGGAAACTTGTCATCCAAACGAACAAGGAGCACGCCTCCTAACAACAAGTAATTTTTGTTTCTTATTATGTATATTTTAATTATGATCGTAAATGTTTACTATTAGTCCAATGTGGCATTTTCATAACAACAGCTGTAAGATAGATAGTTAAGATTAACATTTTGCTAATATTTATTATGAATATTTTTGTATATGGAAATGTCACAATAACTTCGCACTCAGCTAATGGAGTACTTCCTCCATTCAAATGAACATGTCTTTTTTTAAGATCGAATATGGCTTATAAGTTAGTCAAAAGTCAACAACTTTTAAGTTTGATCAATGTGTTGGATTAAAATATGAACAATTACAATACCAGTGTCAATAGATTTACCATAAAATATATTTTCTTAATGTATTTATTTTACATTGTAGATGTTGATAATTTTTTAAATGTTTGTTCAAACTTAGTAAAGTTTGACTTTTGAATAAATTTATAAGTCTTATTATTGGAAGGTAGGCAGTATATGGCAAGTAGGATTACTGGAAAATGATGATCATTATAAGGGCATTCCTATATTTAGTTTTTTTTGAAGAATTTGGTTAAAGATGGTATGTTGAACAAGGTTCAATATGAGGCGTACGATAGATAGTAAAATTTAACATTTTGCCAATATTTATTAGGAATATTTCTCTAAAAAGTATATAATATAATTAAGATAAAAAAATTAAATATCACTTCCTATGATAATGAAATTACCAATAATAAATACTTTATATGGGTTTAGGGTTCACAATATATTTTGTCTAGTTGGATTAAAACCAAGACATAAACCTAAGTTCTAAATCTCTATGTTCTGGAATGGGTATAATGATGAGGCATTTGTACATGCTTGAACTAAAAACTTAGCTTATATGTTCCCATATGTCCAAAATTTTAGTTGTGCATATATCAAACCAAATGTGCTATTGTTTTCATATCAACATCGATGTATAGATCTGATATGGATACAAGTCTCTTTTGGTTTTAGTTATTTAATGTTGGGAAACTTGCCAAATAGAAGCTGAAGCATATGACTAAAGTATGCATGAAATGTTTACTAATGATAACATCATTCTACCATCTCTACTATAGTGATATTCATCACATTTAAATTTGTGTATCTTCATTTCCATATGACATAGCAACTAAAAACGGATGGTTTGATACTATGTGGCAAAGCTGACAACCATTTTGTAGATGAAGAAAATTTCACATATGAACATAGCACACATGTACATTTTAGTTCACAAGGTTGAAACTATCTTCAAAAATAATCCCTCAAATTTCCTTTTTGTTTCACCTTCGTCAGAAGCCAAACATACAAGTATAATCTTCCCATAGTGGCCTACCAAGGTGGAAAGTCGCTCAGCATCAACCATGTGACAAAGCCCATAATTCTTTTGAGTCATCCCCATGCCCCCAGTTTTATATGTTTCATTGTACAATCTCTCGGGTGAAATCCTTGCCTTCTAAATTTCCTTCTTTAGAATTCACCTAATGAAACCCTAGCACCCACATCACTCTATGCTACTCATGCGCAACACTATCATTGACTTCGGGTTGTCGTGTGATCTACTTCTTCGCTCCTCGTGCACGTGATGCCTAGATGGGCCTACAATGGACAGCATGGATGAGAAACCAACTAGGAGAAGTAGATGATTAATTACCCTTGATGGTCCAATGTCACTTTGGTGCTCTATATGAATACTCTTAGCACGGAAAATCCACGTGTGACTTGTAATGGTCCAGCAGTAGCATGCCACGAGACAAACTTTATTTAGATGTCTGGATTTGGACAAGGGTGAACCCACAAGCCAGTTGAGAAATTCTCGATTTCTATAGTTTTATGCTTGATAGACTAAAATGTACATGTGGAAAGTTGACAAATATTTGATGCAATTACCTTGTGATCTTATTCACCCTACAACTTTGTTCTCTAGTTGAGAAGTTCTCAAATTCTTATGATGGAGGAGCAAGATAATAGGTTGAATTACATGAAGTATAAAAATGGATGATTGAATGATAGTCTCATGAAGAAACCATCCAAGACTATAAGTTAACTATTGCACATGACTCTTAATTAATAAGAACCATCTACGATAAATGTTTCACATAGAGCGTATGTTGGTGCCATATTTAATGAGTGAAATACTATCATCAGTTTTCACCACCGACTTGAAATGGTTTTAGAGTCAATATCTTGGTGTCGGTTGCTCTCGTAAGCATCACATCACCACCCACGCCTCTGCCCAAAATCATCAGGGCATCCTCCATAGATAGCCAACCCATGATAGGCCATTGTAAGAACTCCTCGAGGGTGTGTGTTAACATGGACGCAATTGAGCTCATATTAGAATAAAGCAGTGGTTATCCATATCACGAGGCAAGCATTGACATACAAATGCACATAAAGGAAGGATATTCAAGCCACTTATGGGATTCACTTAGCTGTTACACTCATGCGCACATCATTGATGCCAACGTATGTGTCACGTGAGCCTGCTCATTTCATTCTAACATCAACTACATATGACAAACAGATTCACGAATCCAACTGCCTCTTTTGGAGGACCTCTATGGTTTGGCAAGCCAAGGGGGCATGTGAGTGGAAAGTTGGAGCACTGATTATCATTCTGAACTAGATATAGATCACTCACCACTATATGTAAATACATAAATATTCCAAACCGATGCACTTACCACCGGGTGTTAAAGCTAATGCAGCATTCCCTCCACTGATGTCGTGATAGCATTGCCCCACTGCTATCAAGTCGCGCACTGGCTTTGTCTGACACTAGTAAGAGGGAAGGAGGAGGTGACGAGTGGGTGGCTTATAGGGTTGGAGTTTTCTAAGAAGTCCTAACAAGCAACATTTTCTCTACATCATTCATTATTAATGATCTATATGAACTATCAAAATAATTATCTCACTAGTTTTTATCAAGGATAGTCTGGTATCACTAGACTATATGTTTTTAATGCATTCTGGGAGGATAAAGATGGTGCTCATACCTTTTGTGTTTGTTTGTAGGAGAGATCTATGCGAGCATGTGTTGCATAACTCAATTCCTCGTTGCCCAGTGGACTTTGTTGTGAAGGAATGTAACAATTTACAAAGATAATACAATTCTCTCCTTACAAAAGAGATTTAACTAATGAAAAAAAGTATCGATGGAGTGCAAATCTTTGTAGGAATGAAAATACCTTATTACATCAAGATATGATGCTCGTCCATCCAAAATACAATACTCCCTCCGGTCCATATTAACGTTCTTAACTTTGTCTAAATTTGGATGTATCTAGACAAAGTTGAGAACAATAATATGGACCAGAGGGAGTATATTATAGGATTACATGTATATCCAATGATTCCAATCGGAGTATATTACTTAAAAAGATGAGATAATTCTTCCATAAATGTGATTTGGTCATGATTAATTATGCTCCATATATAGACTCTGTGGGGACCATGAAAACCCGAGCGTGTGAACCATGTGAAGCCCTATATTTGTATAAAAAAATTACTACTTGCACAAATATAAGGTAGTGCCATAATTTCACGTATTTATGTCTTTTAAATGCTGGCGGCTATATATACTTTGTGCCCTGGCAAGTTGAGATCTCAGTCACAACATAATACTATTGTACTTTTGTCCCTTACCCTGTTGCTTGTACGAACAACTACAGTTGTGGACGACTATAGCTGAAATCAAAGGTACATCCACCAAACAGTTCATCCCCTATTATGTTGCATAATATTCAAATCCTGTTTGTTGTAGCTTTTCTGAGATCTATAACGCCTAAAGTAGAGCACCGGTTATCCGTAAGATGTAGCATCCCAGGTGTTCTTGGAAATAATAGTAGGTCCACAACAGAGTGAGAGTGGCATGTGGGCGTACAAAGTACGTTTTGTTTGCAAGATTTGTTGTATCTTGCTATAAAGAAGTTTTAAATTGTAAAACATGTAGCTTAGATCTTATTTCATTATTACGCAATATGGTGGGGTTGTTTATGTATAGTGTATACTACCTCCGTTTCAGGGCTTAAGGCTCACACGCTTTTCAAAGCAAAGTTTGACCGAAAGAATTGAGCAACAAAATCGTGATTATATTATACATAATTAGTACCGTTGGATTCGTAGTGAAAAATACTTTCCAGTGATACTAGTTTATACCAAAACTCTTTACGCATTTAGAGTAATTCTTGGTTAAAGAAAAAACACGCAAAACGAGGACGCCTTAAGCTCTGAAACAGAGGGAGTATGATTTTCCCTTCAGTAGATCTCTTTGCATTAATCACAATATTTGGTTGTTTATGGCAAGCATATCAATATATTACTGTGGTTTTCTGAGATCTCTCTTTTCAGATAAACATTGACTAGCATTTATGGCAAGATCTTGATATTAAATTGAGATCTATTATTCAGCCTTCGTTAGATCTACATATAAATGTGAAAATATTGTGGGAGGATCAAGAAAGTATGCCAGTACAATTTTGTGTAGGCAATGAAATTCTGTTCGTCAGATCTGGATCGATCTCCTGTTATTTTATAGTAGGGGAAGATCCATCCCTTAGAATTGTACATGTACTTTGAGTTGTGTAGCTAGTGTTGTACGCCGGCCTTTTTCTTCTACTACTAGTTACTACTAGGTCTGTTTTCCACTAGCTGCTGCTTTCGGTTGTAGGTTGAGGAATATCTTTTAGGGAAGTTTATTTAACAGCAAGCTTCTCCACCTGCACTATTTCTTAACAGATCGATCACCATGGACGGACAGTCGACGCAACAGAACAGCGATGTGTGCACTGAGCTTTGCCTCGCCATCGCAAGCCCTGGTGGTGACTGCAACATGATGTCGCCAGACCTTGGTGATTTGTTGGATGTCCAGCTTGGACTTGAGACAAACACCAACATGGGCATTAACACCGGTGACCAGGACAACGACAACGGCGGAGAGACCAGGACGGCGGCAAGGCATAGCAGCAGGCGCCGTCACAACAGTGAACAGATCCTAGAACTTGAAGCGTATACAATATATACATCGTCAATTTTTCTAGTATCTTGATTTCTTAGTATTTATTTAAGAAGATGAACGTACTGATCCGTTCTCATCACTGATTAACGTTGCAGTGCTTTCAACGAAGAGCCGTTTCCAGATGAAGATGAACGTATGGACCTTGGCAAGAGGCTTGGCATGACTGAGCAGCAGGTCAAGTTCTGGTTCCAAAACCGACGCACCTCACAGAAGGTAGATATATACCATCTTGTAATGTGCTACTACTAGTGAACATAATGTCGATCTACATACTCTCCACTAACTATAACTATGTGATTACAAATTGCAGGCCCAGGATGAGAGGCGGGAGCTCAAGGAGCTTAAAGAAGCGAAAAGGGCGCTTGAAACCGAGCGCCGAGCCATCAAGGCAGCGACCCTGAACAATACTTGCCTCACATGCGGAGGGCCGACGATCCACGAACCCCAGCAGCACCTGCTCTCCGAGATCGAGAGGCTCAAGGGCGAACTCCACCGCGCGACCGACTTCATTCAGACCTTGCTGGCGAACAACGGCCACACACCTCAGCCGCCATCCCACCTTGCTCGGGCGGATCCAACGACGCCAGTTAATAATGAGGGCTTTGAGCGCAGTAATGGTGGCAGTGACATGAACGCCATGCTGATTGACTTTGCATCCCATGCTTTAAACGAGTTCTGGACGCTTTTCTGCGTAGGCACGCCAATGTGGTCGCCAGCTCCTGGTGGCGAGGTTGAGATGCTCAACCTCCAACAGTACATCAACACTATGCTTCCTAGTATTTTCGGCCCCTACCGGGTGGGGTTCGCCGTGGATGGCACTAGGAAGACCGGCGACGTATCGTGCACCGCCCGTAACATCGTCGGCATCCTTATGGACGCGGTACAGAGACATGTCTCCATCCATTCTACTCCAACTCATATTTGTGAAATACAGTAGTAGTGCTCATTTGTGTGCATACATGCATGTTTGGGTCTCTTTGCAGGCCCTCTGGTCCGGTGTGTTCCCCGGGATCGTGGGGAGCGCCAGCGCCAGCCGCATCGTCCCTCCCAGTGCTTCTTCCCAAGATGGAATGGTTCTATTGGTGAGAGTTAAATCATGCATGTCGTTTCAACACGTAATAAGTCATGTACCATGTTAAGCTGCTTCCGGGAATATTGATCGCCGGTGGTGGCACACACACACACACATATATATATATATATATATATATATATATATATATATATATATATATATATATATATATATATATATATATATATTCAGATGGATGCAGATCTGAGGGTGTTGTCGCCGCGGGTGCCGATCCACAACATCAAGTTCGTGAGGCAATGCCAGGAGGTGCAGCCTGGTAAATGGGCCGTGGTGGATGTGTCCGTTGATGGAATTCTCGGCGTGCCACCAGCACACGTTACCTGCAGGCTTCGTCCCAGTGGGTGCCTCATCGAGGAGAGGAACGATAACTCCTGCAAGGTATATATATACTCTGTCGATATATATAGCTTGATTATTTATATAGATGCCAGGTGTTTGGTCAAACCATGACATTTTAAGAAGCTTATGAAACCTTATGTATTATTCCTTTTTTTTATTGCTCAAACTATGTAGGTCTCCCTAATAAGCCTGAAAATATATATGAAAAAAGTAAATCCTGGCATCTGAATTATGAGATGTTCAACTTCGGGTTTCATAGCTAAAATAGGGCTTGTAAAGTAACTGGACAAAGAATATTTTGCTCTGAATAAGATGCAAGCTATTTGAAAACGGCGCAATCTTATCTCCTAATGGGTAAGAGAGCGAGGTATCTCTGATCGGTTCCTGTCCATGGATCAAAGGAAAGTTTTGCTATATTTGATCCAAACTATAGAAAGTACTAGTAACAACGTGATGTTTTAAGCAAATTTACTTACCTCTCTTGTATATAACAAACATCAAAAATCTGCTTCATATATGTCATACATGGCTTATCAATAAAGAAATAAAGGAGGCCATATGCATCACTAATATGTCGTACATGGCTTGTGTATAGAATATGATTTACCATACTTCTTTGATTTATCTTCTTATACCACAAGGACGATTTTTCAATAAATTTATCTTCTCACTGTTCTCATGGCCCTCATTGTAGAAAGTATACTTTGCAATAGCATGTACTATAACATATTGTTTGTAACGTTCACTCTTGTCACTCGCAAAAAAAGGTATGTTAGCTCAAATTTCAGCCCTAAGATTGTAGTATGTAGTAAGGTACTACAATCTGTTTGCAATACACACAACAATTTGTAGTGTTCATATTAGAATATTTTTTTATGGTTTGTATTTGTAGGGATTCTACGTAATTTGCAAAAAAAAGTTGAATAACAATTTTCACACCTTGTTTGAGTGATACAGATTTGTAACAAATAATTCATGTCCCATGCCTTGATGGTTTTGGGAAGAAAAAATATGAATTCACAATCTAATTATTTCCTTGTTTACAGGCATGCATGGGGTTACATTATTTGACATTGTTATTGTTTTACTTCTTAACTTGCACAAGCGAAAAGTCCGTAGTATTCCTATAAGATCACTGATAACCTCTTACCTCCAAGAGGTCATAGTAGATCCCAATCTTTAGATCCCATGAACGTAATGGCTCATATTAAGTTAGGAGCATCTTAAAATTTCTCATATACCATCATTGTCCCTGGCCTATGCTTCGCCAATTTGCGGTCAAACAAAATATACATTATTTGCTTTCCTATTCGAGTTTCACAATTAATTGAACAATGAAATAATGTTTTCTTGTAGAAGTGATACTGCTACCTTCTCTGTGGTTACATCATAGCATTGTTGGCTTACTTTGCATGGTCACCAAAGTTGCATTCAACTATGTGTTCAGTTATCCTGTTATATTGTGCATTCCCTTCACAACTTACATGACAATATAAACCAGACATGACTTCCAGGTGTTAAGAAGAATGTTTGTATTCACATCTTGTACATTAACTCCAGGTCACATGGATCATGAACATGGAGTACAACGATACCAAAGTTTTCCCGCTGTATCATCCACTCCTCCGCTCTGGCCAGGCACTCGGCGCTTGCCGTTGGCTTGTATCCCTCCAGAGATATTGCGATCGCCTTGCCATCATGCATACCTACACTGTTCCTGCCCTCTGCAACACAGGTGAGTCATTTAAAAAATAAACAAAACATGAACATGTGTACAAATCCAAATTCCAAACTGTTATGTGATATATGGATTCCTAATTATGGAGCAGCTGATATAACACCCATTGTGCGAAAAAACATATTTGAGGTAGCACATCGGATGACAAAGAGCCTCTACGAGGCGATGTGTGGCCCGTGGAGCCAGCCATGGAGAAGCTACAAGGAGTGGTCTGGGGAATGTGGCATAGGTGTCAAGAGGTTTCAGGTGGTTGCACGTATTTTGACTTTCCCAGCCGATAGTGGTGCACCTAGGGAGCAGGCTGGCGCCGTTGTGTTAAGCGCCACAGCACCGATATGGCTCCCTGGCATACCGGCACAGCAGGTGTTTGGCTACCTCTGCGATGGAGATCATCGCGGCGAGTGGGACAGCCTTGCCAACGATGCACCCGTTAAGCAGGATGTCTGTTTTGCCACCGGACAGCTCCCTGGCAACGTGGTCTCCGTCCTCCGCACCACTGTAAGTTTGTTGTTCTACTACTCTGCTAGTTTTCTTACTTGTTGCTTCAACTAGTTATCATCACACTAGTTAAAGTTGTGACACGACGATATAAAGATTGTTAACTAGAAAGTAGGGTCCATGTGTCTCAAATCTCTAATGGTCCTCAAATTTTTCATCCAATTCTCATAGGCCTCCAATGGAACCAACGACAAGCTGATCCTGCAAGAGGTGTGTGCCGACGCATCTTGCATGGTGTTGGCGTACGCTACACTGGATGAGCAGTCCTTGCAGCACGCCATGACCAGTGGCGACCACGCCTCCCTCTCCCTCCTGCCGTCCGGGCTGGTAATCCTCCCTGATGGCGCCTCTCCGGTGTCTGCCGCGTGCTCCTCCAGCGCTGCCGTCAACCCTGGATGTTTCGTCTCTGCCATCTACCAGACACAGCTGAATGTCCAACCACCGGAGGAGCTCTTCCTTGAGGATGCCCACAATAATGCCGGGAACCTGCTCTGTTGTGTCATTAGCAAGATCAAGGATGCCGTCCATGCTACCTTCGTTGTCCATGCCGCATGATGCTCTACGATGCCGTGCAGACTATATTATGCATCCTTCACTTCCAGTTGCTATATGTCTTCCTATATTTTTTTTTCGAAATGTCTTCCTATCCTTTTGGATAGAGTATTAGACAAAGACTCTGTGTAACAATCAGGTGATCACAGACTAGACTTCTCAATATATTTTCAAATTCTTGTTCTGGTGATATTTGGAGGAATCTCTAAAAGTTTAAAATCTTCAGGACATACTCTCTTAAATTCATTTCATAGTCCATGCAAATATCTTGGATCTCCTCATACCAACTGAATTTTTCTCCACTTACCGTGAAACAAAATCTCCTAAGTGCTCACATTATTAGGGTTGAGGCTGCTGACCTACTAGACCCAAAAGACCCACCCATTTGATTTGATGGTCGTGCCATTGAAATCTCCTGGGTACTCTCAAGTCAGAACTACTTCATATGTCAGTTTACCGTTATTTAAGGATTATTTTTAAGTACCAACCATAGTCACTCGAATAAAGTCTAAAATATACACTGAAATTTCGGTAATTGTCTAGACTTCAAATCCACATCCAATGTATCGTTGTTGGTAACCATCTAGGGTTTTAATCCCATTTCCCGAATGGTCCTTTGAAATTTTAGGCCTTAGCTGTGGCAAGCATGTCTGATCATGCACTTCATATGAATTTAGTGCCGTTCTATATTTATGTTGAAGGTGCACTTTAGCAACATTTTATTATGTCCAAAGGACCCCGCTAGCGTGTGATGTCCCATCTTAGGATGGCTCTTCAATGTTTCCACCACTCCTTTCTGCCATGTCACGGCGTCCGTAGTAGTACTTCATACATATGTTGTCTGTCCAAAAAGTAGGTCATGCCAAAAAATATATGTTTCATATATTCTGCAATGCAAAATAAAATGTGTTGTTTGGTTTGTCGCAATGAGTGCTTCAAAAATAGGTATCCATAGGGTGTCTTTTAGCGACCACCCATAGTTATATATGGTAGTAATATTGTGGTAACCGGGCAGTAAACTTTTTTTTGCAAACTCGGAGCTTATATTAACAAAGAGTAAAATGCACTAGAGGTCCTAAATGTTTGGAGAAAACCGTATGAAGGTTCTAAAAGTTTTAACTTGTGTACCGGAGGTTCTAATTCTCAGATCCATGTGCACTGTAGCCGGGACTATAGCTGAGAACTAGAACCTGCAGTGCACAACTAACTGAGAATTAGGACCTACAGTGCACAACTAACTGATAATTAGGACCTCCGGTACATAAGTTGAAACTTTTAGGACCTGCATACGGTTTTCTCCAAACTTTTCTGACCTCCGGTGCATTTTACTCTGAATCAAACAACGACATTACAATCCTTAAGAAGGATAGAGGAGAGGAAACCAGGGGTATACTTAACCCACAAGCATCGGTTTCCTCTCAACACTAGCTCTATGTGCACACAAATGAGCTGCCTCATTAGCACTTCTATGAATAAAGTTTAGCTCAAAACTAGTAAAAAACCGCTAAGCTCTCTAATCTCTTGACATATACCTGCAATGATTGACCCACCAAGACCATGTTCCTTTGTAGAAATTCACAACCTCCAGAGCATCAGTTTCCAAAATCACATGTTGTAAACGCATATCAATAGCCATCCTAATGCCATCATGGACAGCTTCTGCTTCCATCACCATTGCACTTGCAACATTGGAGTACCATAAGGCTTGTGCCTTCGGGAGGTTGCCTAGATGGTCATACATCACTAACCTTATTGTGCCTTCACTGCCTTCTGGCATAACCCGCATCAACATTAATTTTAATTACCTCGAGGTCGGGCGGTTTCCAACACTTAGGAGGTGTGTTGACACGCGCAGTCTTCCTTGATGCTTGTGTAAGATCAATTGTTGTCTCGATAGCCCATTTCACCGATCGTACAATTGTTCGGCCCCCTTCTCCATGCCAAAGAGCATTGCGGTCTGACCAAACAGCATAAGCTCCGCATAAAATCATAGCCCTATCATGCTTGGTCACAAATTTATCTTCTATCAGATCCAACATCCACGAGTTGGGATGCAATACTGGAAGCTTGACACTAGATACCCTCCATAGTTCCTGCCAAAAAAGTTTGGCCCATGTGCATTCGAATAGGGCATGGTAAGTCGTCTGCTCCAAGACCCCACATGTTTTACAGTGGCCGATGATCTCCATATGGCTAACTATTAGGTTTTGGCGGCAAGGGATGAAGTTATTTATTACTTTCCATCAAAATGCCTTCACCTTAGGCGGCACCTCTACCTTCCACACCCTCTTCCAGCAACCTGGCATTGCGCCACTAGTGGATGACGGGCCATCATTTTGTTTCCTGTTAGAGACAAAGGAACGATAAGCAGACCTGAACGAAAAAATACCGCTCTTCTCCAAAGACTAGAACCAGGTGTCCTTCGAAAACCTTCCGATACGGATAGCGCAGATTGCGTCCTCGTCCAGAGGCTCAAAATTAGCATGGATCCTGCCTTGGTCCCATCACATCTTCTCTTCATTGATCAACTCTTGTACCCTACTCACCTCAGCATCAGGTTTCCGAACAAGTGGTAGCCCTAGCTTATTGGATGGGATCCATGGATCCTCCCAAACCCTGATCGAAGAGCCATCTCCCACTCATTTGATCAGTCCCTTCCTAAGACCTTCTCTACCATAAAGAATAGCATTACCGGATAGTAAACCTTATAAGGGAAATAAGGTTAATGTAATAGTTATACGTATTTGACCATGGCTAAGAAATTCTAGATCACGTGTGCCCAATTCTAGCATGCCTAATCGACCACACGTAGATACTTTTAACCATGGGCCTTCAGGATGTGGTCGTCGATCAATAGAGGGTGAGGGTCATGTTGGAATTGATCGCTTCAAACAAACGAGAGAATTAAGGGAGACAAAGCCTTACCCTCACTTACGCACCACCATCGGAGGTGTAAACCAACGTTTTTGGTCTAAGTCCCTATTCCCTAGCATCACAAGTATAAAAAGAGGAATCCTCCCGTTATTAAGGTAACCAACCAAAGGGACTCCTAAAAAACTACCGATCCTAAAGGTACGCTAGAGGAATAGAAGGCCTATCCACCACCGCCGGCCACCTCCAAGGGAAAAGCCAGTGTCGATGGGTTTGTAGCGACTACAGTTTCCCTAGCTCCTCTTCCTCGACAAGCTCGACGCCACAAGAAGGCCATGGCCATTGCCATGGGATGTACCCTAATGGGTTTTAGCTAAGTATATTGGTTAGTACCCCAATCTTCCAGCAAAACGTAGGTGTTCTAATGAGAGATGATCCCAACGTTGATTATCTTAAGGCTATTAAAGCTAACAATGGTATCCAAGCTTCCTAATCTCTGTTAGAACCTTAATTAGGCCAAAGTTAATATTAATTTCTTGTGTCATGCGCTTAATTTATGTTGATGATCATATATAATGCCAATAGTATTTTCATTGATCATATTAATGCCAATGATTAAGATAAGGTTCTTCTATGTTTATGTTAATGGCCTAATTATTTTTTGTTAAGATAGATCTATTCAAATCGATGCTATATGTTTACCATAGCTGCTTTCGGTCGAGATTAATTAATATGTCAGCACCTGATGATCAAGATTATATGGTAATAAATTTTGCTATTTAGGCCATAGTTGTGGCAAGCGTGTCTAATCTTGCACTTCATATGAATTTAGTGTCGTTCTCTATTTATTTTTCAGACCTCCCGGGTCGCTCTCCGCCGAGCGACTCTGGAGGCGATATGTGTCCCTGCCGCCCATCCTCCCCCTCTAACTGATCCTGGCTGGCTCCTCCGATGATGACAATGGTGGTGGAGGCCCTCCTCTCGGCAACGAACGAAAGGGGGGAGAGGGTATCTTAGTGGCGCCTCCATGGGCGGTTGATGGGGTGGCGGCAAAGGTACTTGGTGGTGCGGTCTCGCTGACCGAGGCCCGTAGCAGGGGCGACGTTGAGGAGGCGGGTGGCGAGCTCTGGCAAGATCTGTTGGAAATATGCCCTAGAGACAAATAGTAATAAGGATTATTATCATATTTCATAAAGTTTATGATTAAGTTTTATATCATGATATAACTGTATTGAAAGGAAACGTTAATACACGTGTGATATATAAACAACCAGGAGTTCCGAGTGAAACTCTAGTAACTGGTTCATTAGTCAACCAGGTTTCATGATCATGTGGCATTTATGCCAGTTGGAAATGGAGTCACCTCATTATGAGAATGAGATGATGAACTATACCCAACCTAAGCATCGTCACCCAATCATGTCACGAAGTTCAAGTTACGATGATTAGAATAGACATAGTGTACTATTTCTTAGACCGTGAGGCCATATCAATCACTATCACCCGAGGGTATTTTGATAGCATCAAATGTCACTCGGTTAAATGGTGATCATAAAGGTGTGTTCAGGTATTCAAAGAAACAGTTGAGGCAATATGCGTCAAGAGCGGGATTTGTCTATCCGCGTGACTGAAAGATACTCAAGGGCCCACTCGGAGACGTTGTATCCAATAGCTACGCAGCGTGTGATTTAATCACGGGGATATCACTTGTCGGAGCATGTCAAGTAGCGTTTGAAGGTAACGAGATTGAACACGAAATGGTGATGTCATTGATCAGATCTTGGACAATGTAAGTATCCAGAGACAAAAGGAATAAGACACGACGTTCACGGTTCAAACGACGAAAGATTTCGTGGAATGAACAGGGGTCAGACGACCATCCAAATCCCTCTGTTGATCTTTGGTGCGGGAGGGTCCCGACTATGTTTGGAGTATTCCCGAACCGTGGGGTATCACGCTTAAGGGCTTGATGATGCTCAGAGAGTGTTTTAGGATCGGTAGAATCACTAAAGAAAAGAGAAGAGAGAAAACCGAAAGGGTTTCGGTAAGTCCGGAGGATGTCCGAAATGAGAGGGAATGAGTTACACATCAATGGAGATTGAATAATATGTAAGTGAATGTTGAATATTGATTTAACCATTCAATTATATTTATTCAATAAAAGAAAAAAGAATTAAAAAGGGTCAAATACCTAATTGGGCCAAATCCGGAGGGAAAATGGCCCATGAGGGAAATGACCAAAGGGAGGAGAGAGAGGGGATGGCCTGCTGGTCCAAGGAACCCCACGTGAGGCCCACTTGGGCCCTAGCCGGCGGTGGCCAGCCCTCCCCCTCTCCCCTCTCCCTTGTTTAGTCCCACATGGCTAAGCTAGTTGGCTATGGGGGGTTTTCCCCTATATAAAGAGAGGTATTTTGACAAAATAAATATAACGATAATCAATAAAAGGTTTCCTCTATTTGGGGGAGAACTCCAATTGATTCTCTCTCTCTCTCTCTCTCTCTCTCTTTCTCTCTCTCTCTCTCCTATGACCGTGGTCCCAAGTCTGGATCACGCGAACAGGAGTCTTCTTCACCACGGAGCGCCATCGTGCTGCGGGATTCGGATCTAGGAGCTCTACTTCCGCAACTACTGCTGAATCGGGGAAGCGGGAGTCATCGCCAGACACCGGATGTCTGTAACTCCCTGCGAGGTGCAACACTTGGGGCACTAGGAGTCGTTGGAGCCGCAGGAGCTGCCGGGACTTTAACACGATCTTGAGGTTGGCTTCGGTTTGTCTACTTCAACCATGCTCTCCCGAGCGTTGACAATGCTTTTTGATCTTCAATGGTAATCTTGTGAAAAGTCTCTCCCGTTACTACATTACTAATAGATAGGTCCTGGCAACTAGGGTTCTGGGCGTATGGTAAAATTTATTGTTTTCATACGCGAACCCCTATAGTGGTATCAAAGCTAGATCTATGTGTAGTATTGCTAGCACGGGTAGAACACACGAGATGTAGCATGTGGGCGTTGATCTTTTAGTTGTTACCCTCCCACGTGTACTTGTGTATACCGTAGAAATGCTTGATGAAGCGGCCCCCAACTGACTTTATGCGTTCATTCGTGAGACGGGTCCACACTTGACATACGACTCGTATCGTATAAAGTGGCTTAGGGGGGTGTCTGTCTCTCTCGCATTAGTTGGTATTCCATTTGCAACGGAGGGCCCCAAAAGGGGTGTAGTATAGACAACTACTTGATCATTGTTGTGGTGAAAGTTCGTAGGTAAGAATGGTTCTTGTGCGAAATCCCTATCAGCCACGTAAAACATGCAAAGATAAAGTAGAGGCGTCTAACTTTGTTTTGCAGGGGGGCATTATGATGTGATATGTGAAGGAGATATGCCCTAGAGGCAAATAATAAATATGTTTTTATTGTCATATCTCAATTAGTTTATAATAGTTTCATATTGTGCTATAACTGTGCCAAGTAGAAACATTGGTACAGGTGTGGTATGAAACAACTGAGTCCCTAGTAGCCTCTATTCATACTAGTTCGTTGGTCATGAGGATGATATGGGTTTCAAGGCATTTATGCCAATTGACAACGGGGTCATATCATTGGAGAATGATGTGATGCACATTCCTCGAAGGATTGCAACATGATCAAGTCATATAAGTTTATTGTTGCAACAGCTATACCTAGACTCCTTTTCCTTAGACCATGAGATCATATTACTCACTGTTTTCCGAGGCTGCTTAGACTGCATCAACCGTCATCTGGTAATACGGTGGCCATAAAGGTGTACGTTGGGTATTCCGAAGGAATAGTAGATGACATGTGACTGCAAGACTGGGATTTGTTCACCCACATGACGGGTAAAGATACATATGGCCGGCTTGGTGAGATTACATCCATAAATGTTGCAACATGTGACTCGGTCACGGGGATGTAATATCACGGTAAGAAGAAAATAGAACTTGTTGTGAACGAGATTAAACAAGGTATGTGATACCAATGATCAGACAAGTCGTATCAAGAAACAAAAGGAATTGGATGCTACATTTACCGGTTCAAACGACATTCTCATCAGGAATGCATAGGGGTCACATGGATATCCCTGGTCCCTCTGCTGATCATTGATATAGATCATGTCTAGAGCATTCCCGAGCCGTGAGAGGATACACTTAAGGGTACGATGAGAGCGATCATTCATAAGACGGAATCATAGTAGAGAAAGAGAAAGCCGGAATCGTTTCACGGAAAGATCTGAAGCTGTTTGGAGAAGGAATAAAGGACCGAAATCATTTCGGGAGTTCTGAAGTTGTTCGGAGGATATAGAAAGGGGAACCGAAAGGTGTTTCGGGTTGAATTAGGTTTTGTAATATGTATTTACATATTAATTAGTGTCATTAATACTAAATATAATATTAAAATCTAATTTGAAGGGTTATTCTACTAATGGGCCAAACTTCCTAGTGAATAAGGGCCCATGAGGGAAAACCGAAAGAGGGAAGGGCCAAGAGGGCCAAGGCCCAGACGCCACAAGGGGGCCCACCAGGCCCCTCCTCTCTTCCCCTTGTTTAGTCCCACTTGGCTTAGCCTTTGAGAACGGCACACCCCCTTAGCCTATATGAAGGGGTGCCCATGGGTGGGATAAAACACACCATTATTTGGAGAAGTCCTTTGGTTGACTTCCTCCTTCCCTCTCTCTCTAGCCCTTGTGACCATGACCCCAAGTTTGGGCTGTGCGAACAAGGCACACCTGCAGTACGCCGTTGCGCTGCAGGGATTCCTAGCCGGATATCAACTTCTGCACTCCCGGCGGGATCGGGGAGCCGGAGGTCTCATCGTGCACTGGATGTGTATGAAGACACGAGGCGCAACACTTGGGGCGCTTGAATGTCGTGAGCCAGAGCTGCTGCACAATGAAGAAGGAGTGATACGTTGCTAACGTATCCATAATTTTTGATGTTTCATGGTTGGTTTTATCTACTTTCTTATGTTTTGTCCACACTTTGGAGTACTTTCTATACACTTTATTGGACTAACCTATTAACAAGAGCCACGGTGCCAGCTGCCTGTTTCTACTGTTTTTAGTTCCAGGAAAGTCAGAAAATGAATATTCTCGGAATTGGACAGGACAAAAGCCAAAGTCAGTTTTTCACCGAGGGGGACATGGAGCCAGAATACGAGACGGAGAGGGGCCAAGGGGCCGCCACACCACCTGGCCACGCAGCCAAGCCTGACCCACGCCAGGGGGTGGTCTGGCCGCCTCGGGCACCCCCTCGGCCTCCCCTTTCGCCTATAAGATGTCTCTGATACAGAAACCCTAAGTACCCGATAAAAATTCCACGAAAGAGTCTGTAGCCGCCGTCATCTCCATCCCTAGATCGGGAGGGATCTGAAGCTCTTCCCGGCACCCTGCCGGAAGGGAGAATTCACCCCGAAGGCCTTCTTCATCATCATGCAAGCCTCTGGTGTGATGCGTGAGTAGTTCATCCTTGGACTACGGGCCCATGTAGTAGCTAGATGGCTGGTTCTTATCCTTTGTGCTATCATGTTTATATCTTGTGATCTTCGTTCATGATCAAGATCATCTATTTGTAATCCTACATGTTGTGTTTGCAGGGATTCGATGGATATTGAGATGCTATTTCAGATTGATTCTATCATGTCTTTGTTATTTGTGATCTTGCATGCTTTCCGTTGTTAGTAGCTATCTTGGCCAAGTAGATTCTAGCAACTCCAAGAGTTAGTATTTATGCTCGATAGTGGGTTCATGCCTCTAGTAATCTGGGGAAGTGACAGAAATCTCTAAGGTACTAGATGTGCTGTTGCTACTAGGGAGAAAACAACAATCCTTTGTTCATAGAACAATAGTATTGTTTACTTTACACGCAATGCGTCATGCAATTATCTGTTGCTTGCAACTTAATACTGGAGGGGGTTTGGATGATAACCTGAAGGTGGATTATTAGTCATAGATGCAGTTGGATTACGGTCTATGTATAATGTTGTAATGCCCAATCAAATCTCAAAGGAGTCAAGATGAGTAGTATATGCATGCTTGCTTTCTCGATGTTTGTCAATTGTCCCACTATAATTTGTTCACCCAGCATGTCATCTATCTTAAGGAGAGCCACCACTAGTGAACTATGGACCCCAGTCCTTTCTTTTACCATCAATCTACAACTGTTTACTGCTTTCTGTTTACTTTCCACAAACTATTACTTTCTTCCACACAATGCGTTTAATCCTTTGTTTTCAGCAAAACCAGTGAGATTGACAACCTCACTGTAAGTTGGGAGAAAAGTTCCGTGGTTGTGTTGTGCAGGTTTCCACGTTGCTGCTAGCACCGGTAGTGTGCCCTGCCAAAGACTAGCTAGCAACACCTTGGAGGTGTTTCCTTGCTCCTACTGGATTGATAACCTTGGTTTCATAACTGAGGGAAAACTTACTGCTGTGCTCATCATACCTTCCTCTTGGGGTTGCCCAACGAGATCGATATTTTGGGCCATCAAGGAATTTTTCTGGCGCCGTTGCCGGGGAGTCAAGGACATCTTCACAAGGGGAGTCTCTCATAACCAATCTCTTTACTTTGTTTTATTTGTTTTTCTTAGTTTATTGCTGCTTTGTTTGCTTGTTTCTTTATCCAAAAACACAAAAAACAGTTGTACTACTTTGCTTTCTTTATTAAAAACACAAAAAATGACTACTCTTAAAAATACTAAGTTGTGTGACTTCACTAGCACCAACAACAATGATTTCATGTGCACACCTATTGCTCCACATGTTCCTAAAGCTAATTTCTTTGAAATTAAACCTGCTTTACTCAATCTTGTTATGATAGAACAATTTTCTGGTATTGGTAATGAAAATACTGCTGCTCATCTAAATAACTTTGTTGAACTTTGTGAGATGCAAAAGCATAGGGATATAGATGGAGATATTATTAAGCTTAAATTGTTTCCTTTCTCTTTGAGAGGAAAAGCTAAAGAATGGTTGAATTCCTTAACTAGGAATAGTATTGATTCTTGGACTAAATGCAAAGATGCTTTCATTGGAAAATACTATCCTCCTGCTAAGATTATATCTATGAGAAGTGAAATAATGAAGTTCAAACAATCTAATAATGAACATGTTGCTCAAGCTTGGGAAAGAATGTAATGTTTGGTAAAGAATTGTCCCACTCATGGACTTACTGCTTGGATGATTATCCAAACTTTTTATGCAGGATTGAACTATTCTTCAAGAAATCTATTGGATTCTGCTGCTGGAGGTACCTTTATGACCATTACTTTGGGTGCTGCAACAAAGCTTCTAGATAATATGATGGTTAACTATTATGAATGGCATACTGAGAGAGCTCCACAAGGTAAGAAGGTAAATTCGGTTGAAGAGACCTCTTCCTTGAGTGATAAAATTGATGTTATTATGTCTATGCTTGTTAATGGGAAGTCTCATATTGATCCAAATCATGTTCTCTTAGCCTCTTGAAGAGCAAGTTTATGTGAACTTTATAAGAAATAATAATTTTGGCAACAATGCTTATGGTAATAACAATTATAGGCCCATCCCTCCTAATAATACTTATGGTTATAATGGCAAACCTGGAATACCTAGTGAAGGAAGAGTTTTAGAAGTTGAAAGAGCCACTAAAAACTTCATGCAAATGCAATATGAACAAAATAAGTTATTTACTAAAACTATGGAGGAACAATCTACCCTTTTGAAGAATATTAGTCATCAACTTGAGAGTTTGAATAGGGAAATTCCTAGTTTACAATTGAAACTTTCTAATGCTGAAAGAAATGTATCATCTTTGTCTAAAGCAAATCTTCTTTGAATAAAATGGCTGCTAAACCTGAAACTATTGATAATCCCTTTGCTGCTACTAATGCCATACAAGTTAGAATTGATGAAAATGTTAGACTATTAGCTGAATTGCATGCTAAGTGGGAAAGAGAAGATGAAATTGCTAGAAACATTAGTGTTTCTACTATCACTACCACTAGTGTTGAGGATAGTAATAGCTCTACTACTTTAGATGATAATTATGATTTTGATCTTGATGGGTGCAACATCTCTGAAGTTATTAAGTTCCTACAAAAGCTTGCTAAAATTCCTAATGCTAGTGCTATGAATATGGCTTTTACAAAACACATTACTGATGCTCTCATAAAAATTAAAGAAGAAAAGATGAAACATAAAGCTTCTATTCCTATAAAACAAGAATATGGTTGGGAACCCATCATTAATATTAAAGTGAATGATTTTGATTTCAAAGCTTTATGTGATCTTGATAGTAGTGTTTCTATTATGCCTAGAAAGATTTATGAAATGCTTGATTTGCCACCATTGGAAGATTGCTATTTAAATGTCCCACTTGATGATAATGCTAAAAAGAAACTCATGGGGAGTATTAATGATGTTCTTATTATGGTTAACAATGCCTATGTCCCCGTTGATTTCTATGTTTTGGATGTTGAATGTAATGCTTCTTGTCCTATTACTTTGGGAAGACCTTTTTTTAGAACTGTTGGTGCCATTATTGATATGAAAGAAGGCACCATTAAATATGAACTCCCACTCAAGAAAGCTATAGAACACTTCCCTAAGAAGAGAGAGAAGATTTATTTTGCCTCTCATATGAAAACAAAATTTGCTCTTAATGCTTCTTTATTTGAGAATAGTTGATTCTTTTTATTGCTTCTTATGCCTAACTTAAAGGCGTTAAAGAAAAGTACTTATTGGGAGATAACCCAAAAGTTTTAGATGATTCTTGGAAGTTATTACTTCAGTAATAACTGCTCCTTATACTTTTTTATTTTCTTTTTGTGCCAAGAATAATGTCTAATGAGACAGAAGTAATGATTGGAAAATTTGCTGCCCCGAAACAGATTTCTGTGCTTCACCGTAAAAATTCGTGTAAAATATCTGTACGTCGTTTTGAGGCGTAAATTTTTGTGCTTCTGACCCAGGTTGTTATCTAACTTTGTTAGTTCAACACTATTTGATTTGAGAAATATAAGGTCTTTGAAAAAATTGGGTTTTACCTGCTGGTCTGTTTTGACAGATTTCTGCCATTATTTCCATTTGCTTCTTGTTGGTTCCTTTTTTAGTTCTTTTGGGGAATTGAGCTTTTTGAGGGAAGTGCTACAGTAGCTTGTGTTTTAATGGAAGTTTTATTGGTGTTGAAACTGAATCTAAAGACTTATTATCTTGAGTGCACTAATGTTGCTAATAAAGATTGTGTGAAGTTTTGTATGAAGGAAAAATTTCAGGTGTATGGAGAGAATGATGTAATGAGATGAATAATGGACTAAAGCTCAAGCTTGGGGATGCCACCCCGTGTAACCCCAAGAAATATTCAAGAGGTACAAGCGTCAAAGCTTGGGGATGCCCATGGCATCCCCTTCTTCATCAATAAAAATCCCAGGTTTCTTCCAAACACTTCATTTTTATTGTTTCATGCATAATTGTGTTGTTCTTGGAGCGTCTTCTTTTTCGTTTTCGTTTTTGGTTTTCGTTTGCTTGGTTTTCTTAGTTTTCTGAATAAATTTGTTGGGCCCCCTCTTTCATGCATTGGTTTTCAAATAAGTTTGGTTTGGATTGGAAAAGAGTATGAAAAGTTCATGCTTGAGTGGTAAAAGGAGCTTGTTTTTGAATGTGGCCTATGCTTTGTCATGCCATGCTTGATATTGTTTTGGCTTTATGCTTAGTGATATTTGTTGTAGTATGACATGTTATAAACAATTGAGATTGCTTAATGTGCCTTTGAAGAATCATGCGTTGTTTTAGCATATTAAAGCATAGTATTGTGGTATTCTCCTTTGATGCTTTATTTGGGTTGACTTGGCACATGCTCACACCATGTTATGACTATCCCAAGTCACCATAGACTTTTTGATCCTTTAGTTTTCGACTTGTAATATCACTTTATGCTTTGATTAATGATGTTTTGTCGCTCTGCATGATTATGGCCATTATTGCTCTCTTAGTTGGTCGCTCCCAATCTTTTTCTAGCCTCCATAACCAAGTATGAGTTCCACTCATGCATCCAACTCCTAAAACCAAGTTATTCCAAAGAGTCCACCATACCTACCTATTGGCAATTGCTATTCCAAGTATATTCATGTTTTTATCTACCTTCCGAATTAAACTTATTATGGGAAAACTAGTGATTAAAGCTCTCACGAACTTGATGGCACACTTTACTTTTCTTGCCCTTAATAAACTTGAACCATTGTGTCGTCTATGTTGTATATGCTTGCACTTATATGGTGGGGATTAGTAGAACCATGCTATCACGGGGAATGCTTTCAACATTGCACTTGTACTTTGTACCTAGTTGATATCATGCTCTTTTGTCTATGGATGTCGTCGGTGTGAAATGAAAGGGGAGCTTGTAAGTCCATGGATTTATGTATGTGTGTGAGAGAAACGCCTGGGCCGGTGGTCTAATCCATGCTGTCATGGTGGAAACCTACAGCGTAACCATAATGAGCTGTCTATGAAGCATTCTTCTTATAAAAAAAGAGTCATATATTGAGAAAAAAAGGAGAAAAAGAAAAAAAAAGATATGAGAAAAGAGGAAAGAGAGAAAAAAGCACCGTTTTCCCATGGTAAATAAGAAGATTGCTGAGATGCTCGTTGTCTGCTTGCCTTGTCATTTTGATATGGGGATTCTTCCATATCATCGGGTAAGGGGTACCCCGTTGGCGGTTCTCTATGATACACATGCACTTACTATGATAAGAACTTACCGGTAACTAAACTTGAGTAGCATGAGGAGCGGCCCTCGTATTCAAGGGACATGAGATTTCCAACTTATACTTTGTCAAGCATATACTCCATAGTTTGTTCACTTTAACCTTAATCACTTCAAGATTCTTATGATAGGAGCAATGAGAGCTAAAATCTAATAAGTACCATCATTTTTGGAAGCACTTTATGAAACTTGAATCCCTACTTCCTTCTATGAAGGCCTTTCTTTTACTTTTATGTTGAGTCTCCACCTTCTATCTTTATGCACCTATTCAGAGAGCATAGTGGCCATTCTTAGTTCTATGTGCATTGTCCCAAAACTTATTGATTGATTCATAACTGTGATATTGCTTGTTCTTAAATTATTTGTATCTAGTCACCCTTATGAACTTTGAAGGTGTCCTATGTATTTATGTTTGCTACTCTATGAGGGACAAGCTAAATGCCACTATGCTATGTTTTCTTTATGTGAAACAAACAAACGTCTTGCAAAGCATTGTTATTCATGAATCTTTTTTATGCCTTTTCATGTTGCAACATAGTTGCTATATCTTATTGTTAGAACTTTATCTTTCATGCTATGTTGAAGTACTATGATCCTAGCTATCAATGTTTTACAAATAGTTTGATCATGTTTATGATTGTGCATGTCACCTCAAAAATTATTCTTTCTTTTTATCACTTACCTACTCGAGGACGAGCAGGAGTTAAGCTTGGGGATGTTGATATGTTGCTAACGTATCCATAATTTTTTATGTATCATGCTTGGTTTTATCTACTTTCTTATGTTTTGTCCACACTTTGGAGTACTTTCTATACACTTTCTTGGACTAACCTATTAACAAGAGCCAAAGTGCCAGCTGCCTGTTTCTGCTGTTTTTGGTTCCAGGAAAGTCAGAAAATGAATATTCTCGGAATTGTAGGGACAAAAGCCAAAGTCAGTTTTTCACCGAGGGGGACACGGAGCCAGAATACGAGACGGAGAGGGCCAGGGGGCTGCCACACCACCTGGCCACGCGGCCAAGCCTAGCCCACGCCAGGGGGTGGTCTGGCCGCCTCGGGCACCCCCTCGTCCTCCCCTTTCGCATATAAGATGTCTCCGATACAAAAACCCTAAGTACCCGATAAAAGTTCCACGAAAGAGTTTGTAGCCACTGTCATCTCCATCCCTAGATCGGGAGGGATCTGAAGCTCTTCCCGGCACCCTGCCGGAAGGGAGAATTCACCCTGAAGGCCTTCTTCATCGTCATGCAAGCCTCTGGTGTGATGCGTGAGTAGTTCATCCTTGGACTATGGGCCCATGTAGTAGCTAGATGGCTGGTTCTTATCCTTTGTGCAATCATGTTTAGATCTTGTGAGCTCCGTTCATGATCAAGATCATTTATTTGTAATCCTACATGTTGTGTTTGCGGGGATCCGATGGATATTGAGATGCTATTTTAGATTTATTATTGATTCTGTCATGTCTTTGTTATTTGTGATCTTGCATGCTTTCCATTGTTAGTAGCTATCTTGGCCAAGTAGATGCTAGCAACTCCAAGAGTTAGTATTTATGCTCGATAGTGGGTTCATGCCTCTAGTAATCTAGGGAAGTGACAGAAATCTCTAAGGTACTAGATGTGATATTGCTACTAGGGAGAAAACAACAATCCTTTGTTCATAGAATAATCGTATTGTTTACTTTACATGCAATGCGTAATGCAATTATCTGTTTCTTGCAACTGAATACTGGAGGGGGTTCGGATGATAACCTGAAGGTGGATTATTAGTCATAGATGCAGTTGGATTATGGTCTATGCATAATGTTGTAATGCCCAATCAAATCTCAAAGGAGTCAAAAATGAGTAGTATATGCATGATTTCTTTCTCGATGTTTGTCAATTGCCCCGCTGTAATTTGTTCACCCAGCATGTCATCTATCTTAAGGAGAGCCACCAGTAGTGAACTATGGACCCCGGTCCTTTCTTTTACCATCAATCTACAACTGTTTACTGCTTTCTGTTTACTTTCCGCAAACTATTACTTTCTTCCACACAATACGTTTAATCCTTTGTTTTCAGCAAAACCAGTGAGATTGACAACCTCACTGTAAGTTGGGGGCAAAGTTCTGTGGTTGTGTTGTGCAGGTTTCCACGTTGCTGCTAGCACCGGTAGTGCGCCTTGCCAAAGACTAGCTAGCAACACCTTGGAGGTGTTTCCTTGCTCCTACTGGATTGATAACCTTGGTTTCATAACTGAGGGAAAACGTACTGCTGTGCTCATCATACCTTCCTCTTGGGGTTCCCCAACGAGCTCGATATTTTGGGCCTTCAAGGAGCAAGGGGTGACTTGCGAGGAGCTTCGCGACCTTGAGGTCAGCTACGAGTACGACTACATCAACCACGTTCCCTCGGAACGTTAACTGCGTACGGTCTACAAGGGTATGTATTCTCTACGCATCGGTCGTTACCGCATTACTACATAGATAGATCCTAGGCAGTTATGGGGTTCCAACGTAGGAATTTTTTTTTCTTCTACGGATCTCCTTCAGTGGTATCGGAGCCGATCTATGCGTAGGAGTGATGTACGGCTAGTACGCACAAGTATTGTGCGGGCATTGATCCCTTAATTGTTGCCCTCTAATGTGTACTTGTTTATATCGTGGTATTGTTTGATGAAGCGGCCCGGACCGACCTTACGCGTATTCGTACGTGAGACTGATTCTACACTCAACATACAACTTGTACCGTATAAGTGGCTAGCGGGTGTCTGTGTCTCATTCAATAGTTGATATATCATTGACAACAGAGGGCCCCGAAAGGGGTGTAGTATAGACAACTGTTGGATCCATGTTGTGGTTGGAAAGTTCGTAGATTAGAACCGGTTCTATTGCGAAAGCCCTAACAACCACGTAAAACTTGCAATAGATAAAGTAGAGGCGTCTAACTTTATTTTGCAGGAGGGCATGTGATTATGATATGGCATTGGTCATTACGAAGGGAAAGTAGTTTAATTTTCTGTTACTAAGTAGTATAGTAATAGTCATCGTTCCGATGGATGACCTGGTAGAGGCGTCGTGGACTTGGCGTCAAACCGATGGCAGGATGAATATCATGCTGGAGCGCTTGATGGAGATCAAGGCACAAAAAGCACCATATCATATCACATTATACATATGATGTTGATACCTGTTTTACATCTTATTGTGTGCTAGTATTTAGATACTCAACGGTAGCAAATAAGATAATCCCTACTAAATTCCAATGTTCCGTGTTCCCCTTGTGTGTGCACCACCAAGAAAGTTCTTCGGTATGAGGCGATCCATGGTACAGGCGTGGGTTCAGACATATCTATGTTCGCATACAGTGGGTGTAAGCCATGTTGCACAGCGAATACACACAAGTTAGATTTGGCAAGCCTAGCTATCAACACCCGGATTTTTTATCCCAGATGCCTATTATGCCATACATCGCAATCCCGGGATTACCACTTTTGCGAGATATAAAAGATTGGATATCACAGTACATCATCCATTACAAACCATAATAAGGTCTTACACAAATACAGGATCTCATGATCCAGTGTTAATACAAACAAGCAGCAGAATAATAAGCGTAGCGGTGGGCTCCATCTCCAGTGTCACAGGCAATGCTGATGATGGGAGATAGTCCTAGTTCTCGTAGCCGTCCTGCAATCCTTCCTCCTAGTAGTCCTCCTCATAGTCTGGCCACGGGAATAGCCAGGGACAAAGCCATGAGTACTCTTTAAGTACTCGCAAACAATCACTAACAAGTAAGGTAGTTCTAGTAGGAAAGCTAAGCTCTAAGTTTATTTGCAAAAGCTAAGATTAAACCTAAGCTGAGTTCAGAATCAAACAAAGGTAAAATAAAGTTCTCAATCACCTAAGTGGGGAACTTAGTTTTCATAGTCACAACCCTGTTGTGGTCAAGTCAAAGTCACAATTCATTTCACAAGTCATTTTGAAAATATCTGACGAATGAACAGTATGGCCACTCCAACTGTCCATGACCGCGGACGCGGCTATCCGAATAGTTTGTCACTCTGCAGAGGTGGTACACTTTTACCTCAAAATTCGATACATCCGTCAGGGATAAGCCTGAATCATCATACTTAGTATGCGGATAATCAATCATAACCTTTTCTTTACACACTCTAGTATAAGCACCTCTCCTATGAGCTTGGCCTCCCAGCCATAGCCATCTGCCATCCTGGGCACTGCATAGGTGGACAACATCAAGAGGTAGCCTCAGCTCAAACCTCTCCCGCGAGGGAACCCATACTAATGCATATAAACTTCCGGCTAAGCATTACCCAATTCAGGTATTGTGGTTGTACGGTAAAATTGGAATGGTATCGCATTCGAACCCAACCATCAGTTTTTATAAAAGTCTAAGGCTCATGCCTCAACATTCTCATCATCATAAACCATCTGTGTTTCTCAACACATGTCAAAACATCTCAATAGAATGACTCCTCATTCTAAGGTTTTCATAAGCATTTTCACCAAGTATTCCCATCTAAAGTGATCAAGTTTTATACTTAGCACTAGCCACTAAGGTTAAGAGTGTTCACTAATGAGGGATGCTAATCTCAATCTCATGCCATAGAATGACATCTAGTATAGTCCTAGTTTTATAGTCTTTATGCTATCTATACTATCTTTCCAAAATCTCACAAAGCATTACTAAAAGTAAAGAAACTTTGGTAAAGTAAAAAGTAAAGCTTGCAAGTAAAACTTGGGATGGGTATAAATCAAAATGTATAACCAAGCATGCCTAATGCATCTTGCTTAGGTTAACTTGCATCTAGTGATGGCTTGCCTTGATTGGTGTAGTGATTGAAGTTTTCTTCGTCTTCTTCAGGGTAGAACTCCTCCTCCTCGTAGACTTGGTCGGTACTATCGTCTATAAAGGAATACGGGGTACACAATCACCAATCAATACTTACTAAGTCTATTTAGCACACTAAGGCACATACTTGATGATCTAGTATCATCATCACAAGATTTAAAGAACTAGTTTCATTTGGTTTATTTGAGAAAAGTAATTTCTACTCATTGAAATTAATTAAGATTTAATATTCTCCAATCAAAATATGGGATCATGTGGACACATGTCATCACCACATATTCTAATACATGGGAATGTGATTTAAAGGGTTGGTCACATTTTATAAAGTCTAAGATTATTATTTAAATGATTTAAAGTGACTAGAAATGCCTATATAGCATTCTTTTGGTACTAGTCCAAAGTCACTGTATGCAAACCTAAATATTATTACATATTTAGATAGGTATCATCAAATGTGATTTTTGAGAGTTGGAATCAACTGAAAAGCTATTATGGTTGATTTTTGAAAAATGTTTAAATGTAGAAAAGTCTCTATCTTGTTATTTTTTCTATATGTGATCTCTAACTCTAATTGATTTAAATCCAATGGGCTTGGATAGATAATTTAATTATCTTTCTAAACAAATTTGAATCATGCCATTTGGTTAAGTGAATCTCTCTGAGTTGATTTTTGAATAAGTGGACAGAATCTAATTTAAACCTAAATAGAAAAACATTTATTTGAATCTATGGGCTAGCGCGGGAAAGCTAACGGGCTGGCCCAGTGGCACTCCGCGGCGTAGAGGGCTACTGACAGGTTGGTCCCGCATGTCAGTGGCACATCTAACGCGAAGCGGTACGAGGCAATCTCAGCGCTACGATTAGAACAAGATCTACGGCTGTGGTTCACCGTCTCCGGTGAATAGCTCCGGCGAGAACGAACCCTAACACGACACGCTGGGGGTACGTGGGGGCTCACCTGAGCTCCAGGTAGACATGGCGATGGGGGCAATCGAGCTGGTAGACGACGGTGGTTCGAGGCGTGGTCGCGTCGGCTCCTAGGGTATCTCCAATCGAAGGCGCCTCTTCTCCTCTGCAGCGGCAAGCTCCGGCGAAATTCCGGCGAATGGAGGCTCGCCTTGATCCAGGGATGGTGTGGAAGGATCAGTGGTGAGAGGGGAGTGAGATGGTGTGAGGAATGAGGCTGGGGGTGGCCTATATTTATAGCTCGACGAAGGGACCGAGCGGTGTGGCAACGGCTTATCGCTGGCAACGGTACAGGCAGCTAGCGGCGCGACTGGAGGTAGGGGACGGTGTGCGGTCTGCTGGCGGTCCTCTCAGGCTTAAAGGCGGGGCAAGGGGCGGTCGTATTTGGTCGGGAGCGTCCGGTGCTCTGCGCGGTAGAAGCGGCGTTCGACATGGTGCACGGTGGCTGCAGGTCAAGCGGCGGCGAACGGGCATGTCTGGGCGGTTGCTGGAGTCATGGCGGAGCAGTGTGTGCGAGCTGCGGCCGAGGCGCGGCGTGTGCATGCTGGTTGGGCGCGGTGCTCTGGCGCGTGCTCGACATGGCGCAAACGCTCTGGGCGTGGCTATTCTGAGGTGGTCCAGGGCCTGTCTTCGATCGTGGGGTGGATAGGGGGCGGCGGTGTGATCTTGGATACCTCCTAGACATCATGTGTGTGCTTGGGTTGGTCTGCTATGAGTGGCCCATGGTCGGCCGAGATGGGGGGTGCTCGGGGTGGCTCGGAACTGGCGCAAATAGCAATGGGGAGTGGTGCTATGGTGCTGGTTGGGACTAGGGGAAACCAGGGACAAGTTTTTGCGACAAAAAGGTAGACAAGGCATTGATCAAAAACAGTAAAAGTTTGGTAGCTAATACTATGATCAAGTGTTTGAAGAAATGGCCGAAAGAAATTTACATTTGAATTTTTGGTTCAAATTTGGTGGGTGTGTTGGTCACAAGCTTGGGCATCTGTGGTTGCTACGGATTGGCAAGGTGAACTCATTTGATGGGTTTTTCAAAAATGAGGATCTTCACATATGCATTGGATTCAATTTTCAAATGTCATTTAAATTGTTTTGCCATATGTTTTTGAAGTGTGTAAAGTGGGCCTTGGTACATCTTTACTTGGTCTAGCAAGGGGTGAAAAGAGTTGAGTAAGTTTCTGTTTGAAATTGACTTCTAGGAGCACCTAAAGTGACCTAGTGGATTAAAATGACCAAAATGACCATTTGCATTATTTTATCTTATTTGATTTCTTTTTCTTTGGATTTTGTTTGTAAATGGTCTAGATGATGTGGCATTCACATTTGAAACATTTTATATCATTTAGAACAATCAAGCATGGCATTTACACACAATTCTATATTAGTGCAAACACACATGCATTCATATGCCTTTTCTTTAATAAAAGTTTTTTGTTAACCCTAAATTGGTTGATTTGAACTTTGATAACCTTGCTTAAAGTTTTAGGATGTTACACTAGCATGTGTAGACATGGCCTCGGAACACAAGAGATCGAAAGATCGAGCATGACTAACATGGATGATGTGATTGGCATTATTGAATGTCTACCTTTGATGTTGCACTGATGGCCGTGACGATCGGGGGAGGTGCAGAGGATTGGGATCATGTGATCACTAAAATCGTCCATGGGGTGACAATTTTAGTGGAGACCAATTATAAATTGATCTCTTATTATAAACTTAGTCTAGATGTATGATTGCAAATATCTTAGTAGATCATGGCCTATCCCATTGAGGTCCTTTGCAACCATGGGACTATATTGCTTAATGTGGAACTTAGCAAAAGGGTCCAACTTCATATATTAATACACACACCTAAGGGATATCCTTGTAAAAGGTGATCTTCTCTTCTTGATACAGTAACCATTAGGAGATAATTCGATGACTCCAGAATGTTTGTGTTTTCTCCATAATCATCCAATAAGCCATTCTCCATTCGATGGAGAGTTGGGCTACATTTTGTATTCTACAGAATAAGGCACATAGTGTATGAGCCATTGGATGGGTTTTTTCCTCCATCATGGATGAAAAGAGATTGTTTGGAAAAACACTTAGCGATCTTGCATTAGAGTTGAGAACTCACAGAAGGGCTTGATTGCAATGGAGGTCATGGATAAAAAAGGTATATGTTAGATATTAAAAATTATAAATGTGGTTCTTGCAAAAACTCGTTGTAGTTAGCAAAGTATTTGATACCTGTCCCGTTTTGTGAAAACAGGAGGATCTGCTAGAGAATTACTGTTTTTGAGGCAGCGTGACTTGATGACGGCCAGCAAAACAGTTGATGGCCGACATCACCTCTTCCCTCAAAGTTTGTCATTTGGATTAGTGGACTTGAATATAATTTTTGTAATCCTGGTTTGTGTGTCTTGCTTTTGGCGAGACGATTATTCATATGAACAAGTTACAAGCCAGTTTGTACTATTCTTATGAACAATACCGTTATGGTCACATTATGATTACAAACAAGTTATTCTCATCACTATGTTAATGATAATATTTGAAACATTTATAAAGGATTAGAATGCTAAAAGATATCCAAAGTTTAATAATGAAATGACGCTATAGTTTAACTCATTTTGGTTATTGCATGTTCTTCATTGTAAATAAAGATCGGGGTTCTAGATGCTTAATCTAGAGACTTTGCAAAACCATGCCTCTTGGGCAGAATTACTAAAACTCCACATTCTGGTAAAATGGTGATATGCGAAGAAATGTTGAAACTGTTACATAGTGATGTATCGTATTTTCAACAAGTAGTGTAAATCATTAGTTAATTGTGGACTTAAGTGAATAGGTGTATTTACTTAATGAAACATGAAGTTATGAAATTATTTGAATTGTTCAAATGAGTTCACAACAATAAGAGGATATTGGAATTAACAAGAATACGAGGTCTCTTCGATTTGATCGACATGACTAAAGTATTCAAGTTAAGTTTAGCATAAAAGGGACTTGTGAAAGATGTTTCACAAATTATGATAATTGGACGAATTGAAATGTCTAAACATCATAATCATTATGTATTAGATACATATGGTATAATATTATCTCTTATCGGGGTTATAGTTTTCATTTAGAGTTAGAGATCGAAATAAGTAAACACTCATTTGAAATACAAACGAACATCTAAAGATTCGAGGAAACAACACCATAAGTGTTATGGCAAGTTCGAGTTTCTGGAGATTTCGACAAGTCGAAATCGTGGCGAATAAACAAGTCATTGTAGAGCATTCTTAGGAAGCTATGAATGCATCTTCCACAAAAAGGAGCAAACCTGTTGTTGTCCAAAGTTGATGTGTCTTGATGAAGATACAGGTGGAAGAAAGTAAAAGATCAAAACAAGGTATTTGACCTTGCCTCGGGATTGTTGAGTGGCGCAGCGGAATTTGTTTCGTGAATCCAAACTCTACATATAGAGGATAAACCAATGATAATGATCAGAAAGTTTCAGTGAATACTTTTACTAAAGAAAGTAGGATTCAACTATATATTCTACAAGTTTGTGGAATTGTATTATTGATTCACTTGTCATGTTTTGAACAAGACATACCTACAAATTACAAAGAAGCGTGATGGACCTGAGTGCGAGAAATGACTAGGAGTCATAAAATCCTATATTTAGTTACATTTAAGATTGCAAAGTAACATGTTACTTGATCTTATTAAAGTAAAGAAGTTTACTTGATATTTCTGAATAAGATCTATCGAGATAGATTGGTGAGTTTAATAAACACTGAATGTCGAATGCTTCCCGGACTTGATTCTGAAAGATGTTCAGAATGTCCTAAGCAAGATTCTGAAAAAGCTCAGAATGGAACAAGGAAAGAAAGAAGTTCTTACTATATGAAGCATTGAGTTAGTATTGCAACTATGGTTGAAAGAAAGAGATGCGTTGCATCTCCTATGCCTGAGTCATAGGTTCTTCCATATAACCATGTTGTATACTCGACGTAATGTGACCCGAAGTTCTAGTTGGTAGGACAAAGTCTTAACTGTAAGAACGTGTCTTTAAGTGATTCCTGAGTTGATCATAGAACCATTTTGTACTTAAATAGCAAGAAACAAAGTAAGTGGCATAGTTTGTAACACCGTCAAATCGGCCCTATGCAAGTTTTAGCCCTTTCCGCCAAACTCGCATAGAAACGATTCAAGGACGCCCACCAGGCACTTTCATGCGGGTGGAAAGCGAAGTAATACCATTACACAACAGTCCTCGATGGGACCCATAGAACAGATATATATACAGCATGACTCCAAGAGTCAAGAATACAGATATACACTACAAAGATCCAAATCACCTTGAAATCGATACAGCGTCCGAGTACGGACAAGATGCAAATGGGGCTAAGAGCCCTGAAGAATAACCAATGGCGTCCATAACCCTGCCCAGGCCAAGCCGGAAGGGTAACCCTGCTAACGACGTCGAACTCGTACCTGCTAAACAAAAGGGGTGCCGACAAAGGGCGAAGGGAAAAAGAGGAGCGTCAGTACTGAGGCCAGTACACGGCGACGCTAGAATTCGGCGGTCCTCGCCTACATAGGTATGGTGGACTGAAGTGGCAGCGCAGCAACACTAAACAACCTATAGAGACTCAGTAAAACTAGTGGCTATTAGAGAGGGATAAGAAAGACCTATCTGGATCCAACCTGATAGTAACACCAAACATACCCATCCTGGTATTCCCCCTCGAGACCAAACGAGGAAGTAAAACCAAGGAACTCACACAGTTGGCAGTTTTATTCATTTGATTATAGTTGAAGCACTTACGAGTCAGATATAGATAGCTCGAGTCATCCTGATAGCATAAGTACTGGGCAGTTTTAATCACCATTCCGTTGTAGTTGGAACATTTACTAGTCAGATATAATTGTCCTGAGGAATCCCAAAACCCAGCAATTGTTGGCACTTTTATCACATTCCATTGGAGTTGCAATACTTACTAGGCAGGTACAGCATGTCACAAAACAACCCCAGATCCACCAGTTGTTGGCATTTTAATATCCATTCCGTGATAGTTGAATCTGATTACTAGTCATATATTAAGTCAAGTTTATAGCACTACTTTAGTTATGCTTCTGTATGATCGAGATAATGTGCTCCAAGTCGTCCATAACCACGGACACGGCTTTTAGAAAGATTTACCCTGCAGGGGTGCACAAATAGCAACACACACACGAACAACCTTGGAAAAACCAACTCAAAACCCAACGAGGCTTTCACAACAAAGCAATCACAGGATTCGAAAAATATTTCAGGGGGCCACCCCATTAAGCTACCCGCAACAAAGTTGGCCGGCTCCGAGATGGACCCAAGGTTTGTGTGGACGGCTGTAAACGACTGGGAACCCGAAAGTGTGAATCGGCTTGTTGATACAGAGAAAACGTGTCATGATCCTAAACAGTACAGGTGCTCCATGCACAATCGTAAATAAAACAGTAAAGCATGGCATAAGTACAGGATAGTAATAAAGCCCCAAAGTAGTTTGTGGCCCCAAGAAATAAGAAATGAATCAAGCTCTGGCTAAGGGGATTCATGGTCCCATGTGCGGATAGTGCGATAGTCAAGGAACAGGTATCAAGTACTCGGTGTCCTACGGGACACAAGTGAGCACGGAAGAACCAAATAACATCTATTGCCCACCGATGCCTCTGCATTAGTTATATCGAACAATTTAATTTCAAGTTGTAATTAAAGCCATGATCAACTCCACCATAAACATCTGCCAGCATTTCAACAACTATGGTACTTGACAACACGAGATCGCACCTGAGCAAGCAACTACGACTCACAAGGCCAGCTATCTACCAAACACAGGTAATAGGAGGTGTCCATGGCAATATAGAGGCTGCACGGGATATAACTGGTGTACGGAAACTAAAGCATCACGACACGGATAGCAATAGATCAACATGAGGAAATAAAGACTATAAATGCAAAATAGGTAGAAGGGGGAGAGATGCTCGCCTGGGAAAAACTGCCGTAGCATCATATCTGGAGAACTTGTCGATACTCGCATCAACTCATCGGCCTAAGCAAACACTAGAAGAAACACCAGATGCAATATTTAATACTACGGCAGAAGACCCGACATGATTATGGTATGATGCATGGCATGGCACAGATGCGGTGCAATTAGACAATATTAAGCGGAACCGGGGTCCTGACAATTAATTAGGCGATTAAAGTTATTTAGAAAACCCCGCAATTTAAATGTTGGATTAACAAGGCAAAACAGGGCATCGGTTCGCTACACAAATTTAAATGGAGTCCGGAATAAGACAAAGATATCCCGCATATAAACTCCATATTTAATTATGAGGTGAATCGGCATAATGCCCCCAAACCACAAACAAGTATGCATGCATGAACAATTTAATATGTGACAGTTGATAATGTCATATTATAAAAATAGAGGCTTAGGGTCACACATGGGGTTCGGAAGATCTTGGGTTTCGGGGGTTCGGGTCTGGGTCTCAGGGCCAGGGTTCGACGGGGATCGATCTCGCATCCGGGAAGAAGGTCTTGGTTTAGCGTCGGGGGCTCATCAGACTCGCCCTGGTCGGTGTCGATCTTGTCGTCATGAAGATCTTGTGGGTTCCTCGTATCGGGCCGGTCTTGGCATTCGAGACGAAGAACTTGGCGTTCCGTGTCGGCGACCTTGGCATCCGGGTTCTCGGGCATCGTAGCCGGGAAGGAGTACTTGTCGTTCCAGAACGAAGGTCTTGGGTTCCGGGAAGAGTCTTGAGTAGCGTCATGTGCATCCTTTGGAACCATCGGCATCGAGCCGGCCTTGTAGGCGGGCAAGATCTTGTCGGAATCCTCAGGTTCATGTGGCTCCTCGAGGCGAACTTGCCGATGGGTCGGGATCAAAGATCTTGTTGGTAGTTATTGTACGACTCATTCATGGTCGATCTTGTCGGTCCGTGTCGAAGGCCTTGGTGTTCCGTGACGTAGTACTTGGCAGTAACATGCGTCGGACTCCCTCTCTGTTTGTTGGTCCTGTAGCCGGGGTTGTGCAGGGTTCTTGTCAACTGAAGATGGCCACACCATCCACCACACCGCCACATGACGCCGAGGCCGAACAGGGACATGGGAATGGCCGGAAAGAGGAGCACATAGTCGCGGAGGGGCCTGGACGTGCTGCGGGTGGAAGACGGCGCCGCGGACGAGGGCGCCTGCGACAGCGGCAGAGGTGGCGTACCTGGCGTTGGTGGGACGATAGGGGCGGGGACGAAGGGCGCGACGAGTTCCTGCCAAGGTAGGCCGACTAGAGGCGCAGGGGACCTGACCGTGTAGAGGCTGGTCGAGAGAGAGGTGGGCAGGTTGCTGCAGAGACCGCGCCTGCGAGCAGGGAGGGAAGGGCGCGAAGGCGCTGCAGGACGAGGCTCTGTGCGGCTGGGGGTCACGGAGCAGAGGCCGGGGAGCGGCAGTGTCGCTGCAGTGCTCGGAAGAGGGGCGTCGGGAGAGGGTGGCCGGAGGCGAGGAAGGGACAGTGTCGGGGACACGCGCAGGGCAGACACCGAGTCGGGGAGGCGCAGAGCTTGGTGACGAAGAAGGGGGCCTGCCAGGCGGCGGACGGCGAGGAGGACGCAGAAGGTGGCGGGGCGAAGCCGCGTGACACCGGCCGAAGGGGACCTAGTGGCGTCGGTGCTTGAGGAGGCGGCAGCGCGTGCTTGCCGAGGCGGGCGGTGGTCGACGGGAGCGAGTGGCAGAGACAGCCGAGGAGAGCGGGGCCCGCGCATGGTGGTGGCGCGGTCGAACTGGCGGCAGGGAAGGAGGCCCGATGCGGTTGGTGAGAGGAGGAGGGAGAACGAGGGAAGGAGGAGGCGCGTGGCTAGGGCGAGGACGACACCGGGGAAGGCTTGGTGGCGCCTATTGGTGAGATGCGAGAGGGAGGAGAGAGGAGCAGGAGACGGGCGGGGACGGGGTCCGCGGTAGGTGGGACCGGGGGTCAGGTGGCTGGGAGGGAAAAAGAGGGAGGAGGGGCCAGGTGGGGTGAGGTGGCAAGCACGGATTGGATGGGGTGAGGTGGAGGGGTGCCAGGGTGGCAGCGGTGATGGGGAGTGGGTAGGATCAGGGGTAGGTAGGATTGGGTAGCTAGGGTTAGGACTAGATTTTTATCTGGAGGTGGCCGACCGGGCTTTCGGGCCTGGCGGGCTGCCTCCTAAAAACAATTTTAAAATATTTTATTTATTTAAAACGGGGCTTTTGTAAACCATTTTTAGACGAAACAAAATAATCCGAAAGACCGGTGTTTTAATTTGAATAAAGACGGGAATATTTGGAAAACAAAACTAGGCGTTTCGAAAATGGTTTAGACAAAAACCATGCATGCTGATGACGATGCTCAAATGCAAGGTGTCATGATGACATGAGCATGCGGTCATGATGATGCAATGCACAAAAGCACAGCGATTTTCTAGTAGTGGTTTTTGCGGGGCGCCACATAGTTGCATTTCATGCACTAGGATCTACATAGATATAGAAGTATAAAGGCTCCATCTGATGTGATATATAATGTTATGGCGGTGCTAGTTCGCTTTTAACGTAGAATGATGTGTCCCAGGACCCAGTGCCCATAAGAAAGCCCTCGAGTTTGATCTAAAGTCATTGTAAGCTCCTGGAAGCCGGCCTCGTTCTATTGACATGACTACAGTATATACACAAAGGATAGCAAAGTGTGTTTCGAAGTTTAGATGACAATAGTGAAAACAACCGTCATTATAAACACTAGAAACAAAGTCTCACTTTGTCGCCAAACAAATACTTCGACCCATTATACGATAATAGTGTGAATGTCAAAATTAGGAAGACATTAACGATTTGCAAAAGACATAATGATCTGGTAAAATAGAACATGGACATGACGTTTCCCATGAGCATGCATGATCTATAAACGCATATGTTATATGGTTTATATGAGTAAAATGCGAGCTAGATTATTTGTACTCTAGTGCAAGTGGGAGACTGAAGGAGATATGCCCTAGAGGCAAATAATAAATAGGTTTTTATTGTCATATCTCAATTAGTTTATAATAGTTTCATATTGTGCTATAACTGTGCGAAGTAGAAACATTGGTACAAGTGTGGTATGAAACAACCAAGTCCCTAGTAGCCTCTATTTATACTAATTCGTTGGTCATGAGGATGATCTGGGTTTCAAGGCATTTATGCCAATTGACAACAGGGTCATATCATTGGAGAATGATGTGATGGACATTCCTCAAAGGATTGCAACACGATCAAGTCATATAAGTTCATTGTTGCAATAGCTATACCTAGACTCCTTTTCCTTAGACCGCGAGCTCATATTACTCACTGTTTCTCGAGGCTGCTTAGACTACATCAACCGTCATCTGGTAATACGGTAGCCATGCAGGTGTACGTTGGGTATTCCGAAGGAACAGTAGATGACATGTGACTGCAAGACCAGGATTTGTTCACCCACATGACGGGTAAAGATACATACGGCCGACTTGGTGAGATTACATCCATAAATGTTGCAACATGTGACTCGGTCACGGGGATGTAATATCATGGTAACAAGAAAACAGAACTTGTTGTGAATGAGATTGAACAAGGTATGTGATACCAATGATCGGATATCGGACAAGTCGTATCAAGAAACAAAAGGAATTGGATCCTACATTTACCGGTTCAAACGACATTGTCATCAGGAATGCATAGGGGTCAGATGGATATCCTTGGCCCCTCTATTGATCATTGATATAGATCATGTCTAGAGCATTCCCGAGCCATGAGAGGATACACTTAAGGGTACGATGAGAGTGATCATTCGTAAGATGGAATCACATTAGAGAAAGAGAAAGCCGGAATCATTCCGCGGAAAGATCCGAAGTTGTTCGGAGAAGGAATAAAGGACCGGAATCATTTTGAGAGTTCCAAAGTTGTTCGGAGGATATAGAAAGGGGAACCAAAAGGTGTTTCGGGTTGAATCAGGTTTTATAATATGTATTTACATATTAATTAGTGTAATTAATATTAAATATAGTATTAAAATCTAATTTGAAGGGTTATTCTACTAATGGGCCAAACTTCCTAGTGAATAAGGGCCCATGAGGGAAAACCGAAAGAGGGAAGGGCCAAGGTCCAAGAGGGCCAAGGCCCAGCCGCCACAAGGGGGCCCACCCGGCCAGCCTAGGGCTATGCGCGGGGTGGGGCCCACCCCTGGCTAGCTAGCCCATGAAGCCCTAAGGGCCCATGTGATGGGTTCGTAGCATGGAAAACAAAAAAATTCTACCGCAAGAACGAACAAAACCCAGATCTTATCTAGATAAAAGCCAAGATCTAATCTATTAGACATGTGCAACGAGATAGATCTGTACTAACCCTTGTAGATCCGAAAAGCGTTACGAGATCGGATCTCGTGGTTGATGTAGTCAATCACTTGCCGATCTCAAGATCGAGTAGACGATCCTTCCGGCGCCGCGATCCGGCAGCGCTTCCGCAGTCGGTCACACGTGCGGAGTCGAAGCAGACCTTCCTCTCCCCGTTCCAGCGAGCAGCGGAGGTAGTAGATCTCTCCACGGAATCCCAGCAGCACGACGGCGTGGTGGTGGTGGTGGTGGTGGAGTAGAGAATTCTGCAGGGCTTTGTTGGAGATATGCCCAAGAGGCAATAATAAAAGAGGTTATTATTATATCTTTGTGTTTATGATGAAAGTTTACATCCCATGCTATAATTGTATTATTAGGAAACACTAATACTTGTGTGTTTTGAAAACATAAAAGAGTCCCTAGTAAGCCTCTTGTTGAACTAGCTTGTTGATTGATTGATGATCATGGTTTCCTGATCATAGACATTGGATGTGATTAATAACAAGGTTATATCATTAGGAGAATGATATGATGGACACACACCCATAGTAAGCGTAGCATAAGATCAAGTCATTAAGTTCGTATTGCTGTAAGCTTTGAAATACATAGTAACCTAATCCTTCGACCATGAGGTTATGTTAATCACCATCACCGGATGAGTACTTTGATGACATCAAACGCCGCTTCGTAACTGGGCGGTTATAAAGGTGTCATTGGGTATTCTGAAAGTATGTGTTGAAGTGCATAGACCAAGATTAGGATTTGTCCATCCATATGACGGATAGATATACTCTGGGCCCTCTCGGTGGAATGTCATCTAGATAGATTGCAAGCATGTGACTGGGTCACAAGGGATGACATAACATGGAACGAGTAAAGAGTACTTATCAGTAACGAGGAAGAACTAGGTATGAAGATACCGACGATCAAACCTCAGATAAGTAGAATATCGCGAGACAAAGGGAATTGGTTTCGTATGTTAATTGGTTCAATCGATCACGAAGTAATCGTTGAGTATGTGGGAGCCGTTATGGATCTCCAGATCCTGCTGATGGTTATTGATGGGAGAGGTGTCTTCATCATGTCTGCATATTCACGAACCATAGGGTGACACACTTAAGGTTCGAAGTTGTTTGAAGTAGATATGGAATTTGCGTTGGATACCGAATGTTGTTCGGAGTCTCCGAATGGATCTGGGACATCACGAGGAGATCCGGAATGGTCCAGAGAATAAGATTCATATATTGGAAATCATTTTCTAAGTTAGGAAATGTTCTGGAGTATTTGTATGGAGATTCTAGAAGGTTTCAGAATGTTCTAGAAGGTTCTAGAGGATTTCTTGGAGTTTGCTTGAAAACCAAGAAAGGGATCAAAGAAACCAAGTGGGGTAAGACACAGATTCGTGGGGGAGGAGGATTCCTCCCCCCCAACCCGCCGGCCCAAGGAGGAGGGGAGTCCTACTAGGACTCCCCCTCCCCAGGCGCGCCTCCCTCCTTTAAATAGAAGGGAGGGGGCGCCCCCTCTTGCACCTTGTCTCATAACTCCCAATCTCAGCCGCCTCTCTCCTCCACCTTACTTCTGCACAGGCATAGGCGAAGCCCTGCAGAATTCTCATCTCCACCACCACCACCACGCCGTCGTGCTGCTGGGATTCCATGGAGAAGATCTACTACCTCCGCTGCTCGCTGGAACGGGGAGAGGAAGGTCTGCTTCGACTCCGCACGTGTGACCGTCTGCGGAAGCGCTGCCGGAACACGGCGCTGGAAGGATCGTCCACACGATCTTGAGATCGGCAAGTGATCGACTACATCATCCACGAGATCTAATCTCGTTAACGCTTTCGGTTCTACAAGGGTTAGTACCGATCTATCTCGTTGCTCATGTCTAGTAGATTAGATCTTGGCTTTTATCTAGATTAGATCTGGGTTTTGTTCGTTCTTGCGGTAGAATTTTTTTGTTTTCCATGCTACGAACCCATCAGTGGTATCAGAGCCTTGTCTATGCGTAGATCTGTTGCACGAGTAGAACACAATGAGGTTGTGGGCGTTGGTGCTCGTGCCGTCTTTTGCTATATGTGTACTTTGCATCTTGCGGTATGGTGGGATGAAGCGGCCCGGGCTAACATTACATGTCATCGTACATGAGACTTGCTCCACGCTTGACGTGCAACTCATATTGCACAAGTGGCTTTGCGGGTGTCTGTCTCTCCCATCATAGTATAGATCAAATCTACACTTTGCACTTGATAGCACTTGTATCAACGTTGTGGTTCAGTTTCGTAGGTAAGATGCGTTCTTAGTCGAAAGCCCCAAGCCACGTAAAACTTGCAAAGAAAATTAGAGGCGTCTAACTTGTTTTTGCAGGGGTTTTGTGATGTGATATGGCCTACATGTGATTGTGATTGTATTTGATGTATGCAATGATCCTTGTTGTAATATGGCAACCGACAGGAGCCTAATGGTTGTCTTTAATTCTGTTAAGACCTGCGTGTCTATTCATCTTGTAATAGCTTTGTTCCAAGTAGTTGTAATAGTTGCTAGTGAAGATGAACAACCATGAAGTGGCGCCACGGACCTTGACGCAATGCTGGTGATGATGGAGATCATGTCCGTGCTTTGGAGATGGAGATCGAAGGCATAAGTAGAAAGGGCCATATCATATCACACGCCTGTGATGTTAATCCTTTATGCATCATGTATTGCTTAGATCGCGACGGTAGCATTATAAGATGATCCCTCTCACTAAATATCAAGTAATAAAGTGTTCGTCCTTAGTTGGCACCGTTGCTAAGACTCGTCGTTTCGAAGCATCTTGTGATGATCGGGTGTGATAGACTCTACGTGTGCATACAACAGGTGCAAGCCAGATTTGCACATCGGAAACTAAGGTTAATCTTGACGAGCCTAGCATGTACAGACATGGTCTCGGAACACGGAATACCGAAAGGTAGAGCATGAGTCATATGATTGATATGATGAACATGAAGATTGTTCGCCGATGAAGCTACATCATCTCACGTGATGATCGGACTTGGTGTAGTGGATTTGGTTCGTGTAATCACTAAAACAACTGTGAGGGATGTTGTTTTGAGTGGGAGTTCACCTAGTTGATTTAAGAATTAAAATTTGAACACTATTTATCATAAAATTAGTCTAAATTACTTGCAAATTTGTTGTAGATTATGGCGAACGTTTCCATCAATTTCAGTGCGTTCCTAGAGAAAGAAAAGCTTAAGAACAATGGAAGCAATTTCACGGACTGGTTCCGTGGACTGAAGATCGTCCTCAGGGCTGGTCAGTTGACCTATGTGCTCGAAGCACCGCTAGGTGACCCACCTGCAGAAGATGCCACCGATGACGTAAAGAATGTTTATGCCACTCGGAAACATCACTACTCCACAGTTCAGTGTGCCATCCTGTACGGTTTAGAATCGGAGCTTCAAAAGCATTTTGAGCACCATGACCCATTTGAAATCATTAAGGAGCTCAAACTCATATTTGAGACTCGCGCGGCCATGGAAAGCTATGAAGCTTCCGAGAAGTTCTTTACCTGCAAGATGGAAGAGGGTAGCTCCGTTAGCGAGCACGTGCTCACCATGTCTGGGCATGCAAACAAACTCCGAGAGTTGGGGATACTGATTCCTAATGAGTTGGGGATTCACCGTGTCCTCCAATCACTGCCACCAAGTTACAAGAACTTTGTGATGAACTACAATATGCACTGCATGAACAAGACGTTGCCTGAACTATCGTCCATGCTGAAAACTGCTGAAGTGGAGATCATGAAAGAACACCAAGTGTTGATGGTCAATAAGACCACCAATTTCAAGAAACGGGGCAAGCCTAAGAACAAGGGCAACTTCAAGAAGGACGGGAAGAAAGCTGCCGCACCTGCTAAGAAGCCCAAGGCTGGTCCTAAACCTGAAACTGAGTGCTTCTACTGCAAGGGTGCTGGTCACTAGAAGCGTAACTGCCCCAAATACCTGGCGGATCTGAAGAACGGCAACATCAAGAAGAAAGGTATATTCGATATACATGTTATAGATGTGTATCTTACTAGTAATCGTAGTAGTGCCTGGGTATTTGATACTGGTTCGGTTGCTCATATTTGTAACTCGAAACAGGAGCTGCGGAATAAACAAAGACTGGCAAGAGACGAGGTGACGATGCGCGTTGGAAATGGATCCAAGGTTGATGTGATCGCCGTCGGCACGCTCCCTCTACATCTACCATCGGGATTAGTTTTAAATTTAAATAATTGTTATTTGGTGCCTACATTAAGCATGAACATTATATCTGGATCTTGTTTATTGCGAGACGGTTACTCTTTTAAGTCTGAGAATAAAGGTTGTTCGATTTATATGAGTAATATCTTTTATGGTTATGCACCTGAGATGAATGGTTTATTCTTATTGAATCTTGATAGTAGTGATACACATGTTCACAACATAGATGCTAAACGAATAAAATTAAATGATAATTCTACATACATGTGGCACTGTCGTCTTGGTCACATTGGAGTGAAGCGTATGAAGAAACTCCATTCTGATGGACTTCTTGAATCACTTGAAAGATGCGAAGCATGTCTAATGGGAAAAATGACTAAGACTCCATTCTTTGGTATAATGGAGCGAGCTACAGACTTATTGGAAATAATACATACCGATGTGTGCGGTCCAATGAGTGTAGCATCGCGTGGTGGATATCGTTATGTTCTCACTTTCACGGGTGACTTGAGTAGATATGGGTATGTCTACTTCATGAAACATAAATCCGAAACTTTCGAGAAGTTTAAGGAATTTCAAAGTAAAGTGGAAAATCATCGTAACAAGAAGATTAAGTTTCTGCGTTCTGACCGCGGAGGTGAATATCTGAGTTATGAGTTTGGCATGCATTTAAAGAAATGTGGAATACTTTCACAGTTGACACCGCCGGGAACACCACAGCGTAATGGTGTGTCCGAACGTCGTAATCGAACTCTCTTAGATATGGTTCGGTCTATGATGTCTCTTACAGATTTACCGTTATCATTTTGGGGCTATGCATTAGAGAAAGCCGCATTCACTTTAAATAGGGCACCATCTAAATCCGTTGAAACGACACCGTACGAATTGTGGTTTGGTAAGAAACCTAAGTTGTTGTTCCTTAAAGTTTGGGGTTGCGAAGCATATGTAAAGAAGTTATAGCCTGATAAGCTTGAACCCAAAGCGGAGAAATGCGTCTTCATAGGATACCCTAAAGAAACAATTGGGTATACCTTCTATCATAGATCCGAAGGCAAAGTTTTCGTTGCTAAGAATGGATCCTTTCTAGAGAAGGAATTTCTCTCGAAAGAAGTGACTGGAAGGAAAGTAGAACTCGACGAGGTTATTGAACCTTCTTTCGGAGTTGAGAGTAGCGCAGCACCGGAAGATGTTTCTTTGCCGCCTGCACCAACTGGAGAGGAAGCTAATGATGTTGATCATGAAATTTCGAACGAAGTTACTACTGAACCTCGCAGGTCAACAAGGGTTCGTACCACTCCTGAGTGGTATGACTCTGCCTTGAACGTCATGTTAGTGGACAACACTGATGACCCTGCGACGTATGAAGAAGCTATGGTGAGCCCAGATTCCGACAAATGGCTAGAAGCCATGAAATCCGAAATGGGATCCATGTACGATAACCAAGTATGGACTTTGGTGGACTTACCGGATGGCCGTAAGGCTGTCGAGAACAAATGGATTTTCAAAAGAAAAACAGATGCTGATGGTAATGTTACCGTCTATAAAGCTCGACTTGTCGCGAAAGGGTTCCGACAAATTCAAGCAGTTGACTATGATGAGACTTTCTCACCTGTAGCGAAGCTAAAGTCTGTGAGGATTATGTTAGCATTCGCTGCATATTTCAATTATGAAATTTGGCAGATGGATGTCAAAACGGCGTTCCTTAATGGTGACATTGAGGAAGAGTTGTATGTGGTACAACCCAAGGGTTTTGTCGATCCTAAAGATGCTGACAAGGTATGCAAACTTCAGCGCTCCATTTATGGACTAAAGCAAGCATCCCGGAGTTGGAATCAACATTTTGATAAAGTAATCAAAAACTTTGGATTTATACAAACTTATGGAGAAGCTTGTATTTACAAGAAAGTGAGTGGGAGCTCTGTAGCATTCCTAGTACTATATGTAGATGACATATTGTTGATTGGGAATGATATAGAACTTCTTAATAGTGTCAAAACCTATTTGAATAATAGTTTTTCGATGAAGGATCTTGCGAAGCGGCATATATTCTAGGCATCAAGATTTATAGAGATAGATCAAGACGCCTAATAGCGCTTTCACAAAGTACATACTTAGACAAAGTTCTAAAGAAGTTTAGAATGGAAGAGAGCAAGAAAGGGTTCGTGTCCATGTTGTCAGGTAAGACCTTGAGTAAAACTCAAAGTCCGGCTACGGCAGAAGATAGAGAAAAGATGAATAAAATTCCCTATGCCTCGGCCATAGGTTCTATCATGTATGACATGCTGTGTACAAGACCGGATATAGCACATGCTGTTAGTTTGACTAGTAGATATCAAAGTGATCCTGGAATGGAACACTGGACAGCGGTCAAGAATATCCTAAAGTACCTGAATAGGACTAAGGATATGGTTCTTTCTTATGGAGGTGATGAACAGCTTGTTGTAAATGGTTACACTGATGCTAGTTGGAACACCGATCCAGATGACTCGAAGTCACAGTCTGGATACGTATTTATTTTGAATGGTGCTGCAATAAGCTGGAGGAGTGCCAAGCAGAGCGTTGTGGCGAAATCTTCAACTGAATCGGAATACATAGCTGCTTCGGAGGCTGCACAAGAAGGTATATGGATGAAGGAGTTCATTACTGAACTTGGCGTGGTTCCCAGTGCGTTAGACCCGATGGCCATCTACTGTGTCAACACAGGTGCCATAGCTAATGCACAGGAGCCAAGGTCACATAGCAAGCTGAAGCACATCAAGCTACGTTTTCATGCTATTCGCGAGTATGTCCAAGATGGTGACATAAAGATTTGCAAAGTACACACTGATCTGAATGTAGCAGATCCGTTGACTAAACCTCTCCCTAGAGCAAAGCATGACCAACACCAGAACGCCATGGGTGTTCGGTATATTACCATGTAATCTAGATTATTGACTCTAGTGCAAATGGGAGACTGTTGGAGATATGCCCAAGAGGCAATAATAAAAGAGGTTATTATTATATCTTTGTGTTTATGATGAAAGTTTACATCCCATGCTATAATTGTATTATTAGGAAACACTAATACTTGTGTGTTTTGTAAACATAAAAGAGTCCCTAGTAAGCCTCTTGTTGAACTAGCTTGTTGATTGATTGATGATCATGGTTTCCTGATCATAGACATTGGATGTGATTAATAACAAGGTTATATCATTAGGAGAATGATATGATGGACACACACCCATAGTAAGCGTAGCATAAGATCAAGTCATTAAGTTCGTATTGTTGTAAGCTTTGAAATACATAGTAACCTAATCCTTCGACCATGAGGTTATGTTAATCACCATCACCGGATGAGTACTTTGATGACATCAAACGCCGCTTCGTATCTGGGCGGTTATAAAGGTGTCATTGGGTATTCTGAAAGTATGTGTTGAAGCGCATAGACCAAGATTAGGATTTGTCCATCCATATGACGGATAGATATACTCTGGGCCCTCTCGGTGGAATGTCATCTAGATAGCTTGCAAGCATGTGACTGGGTCACAAGGGATGACATAACATGGAACGAGTAAAGAGTACTTATCAGTAACGAGGAAGAACTAGGTATGAAGATACCGACGATCAAACCTCGGATAAGTAGAATATCGCGAGACAAAGGGAATTGGTTTCATATGTTAATTGGTTCAATCGATCACGAAGTAATCGTTGAGTATATGGGAGACGTTATGGATCTCCAGATCCTGGTGATGGTTATTGATGGGAGAGGTGTCTTCATCATGTCTGCATATTCACGAACCGTAGGGTGACACACTTAAGGTTCGAAGTTGTTTGAAGTAGATATGGAATTTGCGTTGGAGACCGAATGTTGTTCGGAGTCTCAGAATGGATCCGGGACATCACGAGGAGATCCGGAATGGTCCGGAGAATAAGATTCATATACTGGAAATCATTTTCTAAGTTAGGAAATGTTCTGGAGTATTTGTATGGAGATTCTAAAAGGTTTCAGAATGTTCTGGAAGGTTCTAGAGGATTTCTTGGAGTTTGCTTGAAAACCAAGAAAGGGATCAAAGAAACCAAGTGGGGTAAGACATAGATTCGTGGGGGAGGAGGATTCCTCCCCCCAACCCGCCGGCCCAAGGAGGAGGGGAGTCCTACTAGGACTCCCCCTCCCCAGGCGCGCCTCCCTCCTTTAAATAGAACGGAGGGGGCGCCCCCTCTTGCACCTTGTCTCATAACTCCCAATCTCAGCCGCCTCTCTCCTCCACCTTACTTCTGCACAGGCATAGGCGAAGCCCTGCAGAATTCTCATCTCCACCACCACCACCACGCCGTCGTGCTGCTGGGATTCCATGGAGAAGATCTACTACCTCCGCTGCTCGCTGGAACGGGGAGAGGAAGGTCTGCTTCGACTCCGCACGTGTGACCGTCTGCGGAAGCGCTGCCGGAACACGGCGCTGGAAGGATCGTCCACACGATCTTGAGATCGGCAAGTGATTGACTACATCATCCACGAGATCTAATCTCGTTAACGCTTTCGGTTCTACAAGGGTTAGTACCGATCTATCTCATTGCTCATGTCTAGTAGATTAGATCTTGGCTTTTATCTAGATTAGATCTGGGTTTTGTTCGTTCTTGCGGTAGAAAATTTTTGTTTTCCATGCTACGAACCCATCAGTGGTATCAGAGCCTTGTCTATGCGTAGATTTGTTGCACGAGTAGAACACAATGAGGTTGTGGGCGTTGGTGCTCGTGCTGTCTTTTGCTATATGTGTACTTTGCATCTTGCGGTATGGTGGGATGAAGCGGCCCGGGTGTGTGTCCATCACATCATTGTCCTAATGATATGATCTTGTTATTAACGACATCCAATGTCCATGATCAGGAAACCATGATCATCCATTAATCAACAAGCTAGTTTAACAAGAGGCTTACTAGGGACTCTTTTATGTTTACAAAACACACAAGTATTAATGTTTACGGTTAATACAATTATAGCATGGGATGTAAACATTTATCATAAACATAAAGATATAATAATAACCACTTTATTATTGCCTCTTGGGCATATCTCCAACAGTCTCCCACTTGCACTAGAGTCAATAATCTAGTTAAAATTTTGTGCATTCAACACCTATGGCTTTCTGGTGTTGTATAGACACTATTGCTAGTGGTAAACATAATCTTCGGATCGGACACTTCTAGGTCCGTGTGTATTTGCATTTCCTTGCGTCTCTACGCATTACTCATTCTCCAATGAGATGGCATTGTATAAATTTGGTCCTTTGGTGAGACCTTTAGTTCCTTGGGATTAAATCATGTTGATACAATTGTCATACAATGTATCTTCATAGTATTATCCCGCTATGAACCACACCTAGTTTGATAACAAACTACTTGACGCAAATGCCCTCATTTGCTGCTACAATAGCAGTCATATACTTAGCCTTTTGTTGTAGTATTTGTCATAATGTTTTAACTTTGGTACTCAACCAAATCCGTTATGGAACTTCCTTTCCATTACATTGTGCCACCCATAGTTTAAATTGAGATAAACTTAATTTGTGACAAAACTAGTATCAGTGCAACAATTTACAATGAACTATTTGTCACCACTATATAAATAATATATCCTTAATTCTTCCAAAGATCATAGGAATATCCCTACTATTGTCCAATGATCATCTTATGAGTCATTCTGGTATATGCTCATAACATTTAGAGCATAGGACATATCTGGATGTGTACATCTCAAAGAATGATTGATCAAAATATTCTTGTGATTTCACCAAGTGTCAAAACACTTGAATCTTGATTCAGTCCTTTCCGTGTGTCAAGAACATTTCTTGTTGTTTCCATATTGAACTCATTCAACATCTTATCTATGTACATTTGGCAAAACCATATTAGTGCCTCAATCTATCCATATAGACATTGATCCCTAATTCTTGGGTTATGCCTAAGTCTTTCATCAAAATGAAATTCTTAACCTATGTCAATAAAAGATACATCATTTCTAATCAACAATATGTCTTTCACATAATGTATTAGAAATATGTCTTAGAGCTCCCACTTAATTTCTTGCAAAATGCAAACATCTTCATTGTATCTGATGAAATTAAACCTTTTAACGGTTTCATCACGGTGGAGATTCCAACTCCGCGATGCTCACTTCAACCATTGAAGTTTTGCATACTCTTTTAGCATCCTTTGAATTAACAAAAAACCCTTTGGATCATGTCATGTACACGTCCTAGGTAACCATTCTATTAGAAGAACTTGTTTTGTTTGTTCAACTACCATATACCAAAATATATGTAGTGGTTGCTACATTAATCCGTCAAGACTAAATATCGCTATGAAAGATAAAATCTTATCATAGTCAATTCCTTGAACATTGTCGTAAACTCTTTCCGACATGTCGACTATTTCATAGATGTGAAACATCCATGTCTATTTCTTTACATATACGACTATAAGGTCTTGCACCTTTCTAGAGGGTCTTTCAAATTCAAAGCTTGATTTCTCGTGTATGGAATTATCACGGATTTTATGGCTTCAAGCCACTTAACAAAGTCAGGGCCCATCATTGATTATTTGCATGCAGTCGGTTCATCATTGTCAAACAACAATGATTTAACTCTCAAATCTTGGCATTTGATTACTTACCCGACCTACTTGGTCCAATAGTAACTTAGATCTCCGTGACCACAACCTTTGAGGCACATGAGCCATGAGCATTGTTGCTGCCTCCGGGACACTTACCGATGCTGCGGAACTCAGCACATATTAGCCAAGGTTCAACAACCTTGTCAAAGTTCTATTGTCCTCCCACTTGACTTTTCACCAAAAATTCCTTCTCAAGAAACTCGACATTCTAAGGGACAAACACTTTTGTCTTCGGTGTTATGGAGGAATACCCAATGGTTATTCGAAATAACCTACAAAGACATGCTCATCCGACTTTGGTTGTAAACACTTTACTTATGCCTAGCATACCAAAAATTTAAAAAAGGACAACCTGGGTTTTATCCCAAACCATGAATTATATGGTGTCATTTCAACGGATCACGATGGAGCTCTTTTCAGTGTAAAAGCGGTAGTCACTAAAGCTTTAATCTTTTAAAATGTAATGGCAGTTTTATAAATGACACCTTTGATCTTACCATGTCAAACAAGGTTTCATTACATATCTCGAACACTCCATACTCCTATGGTGTTTTGGGAAATGCAAATCCATGGAACGATTCCTCAAATCTTAGGTGTTTTGCTAAACTTGTAACTCAGACATCTTTCTTTATGATCCAATCATAAACTTTTTTTTATTTTCTTGTTACAATAATTTTCCACTTCATCTTGAAAGTCTTTGAACATTTTCAAATGTTTCATACTTCTTCCTTATTGGGTAAGTATATACATATACTAACTCAAATCTTCGGAGAGAGCATATGAAGTTGAAATCCATCACCCACGACTACACATAATGGACTATATACATCAATATGTACAAATTTCCAATCAGTTAGTCGTCCGTTCCTCTTTTGGCCTACGAACGGAGTTTTAATTATCTCCAGGAAAGTATCACAAGCGTCATTTGATCAAAATCAAAGACTCCAAAAAATCCATCAACATGGAGTTTCTTCATGTATCCCTTTCAATATAATTTAAACAGCGATGTCACTTCGCAAGTGATCTTTCAATTATTTGTCTTGCGACATTTTAGCATTAGTTTTATGGTCGTTATTTCTCCAACCAGACTTGTATATCATCCATCTATTATGGAATACGGTAATTATTTGAACAACCTTTTGTCGTCATAATACCTGATCAAAATAACAATTATTGAAACAAATCTTGAAGGCAAACTTTGATGTTAATGAGCAACACAACAACCCTTTGTTTGTTTTCGATGAACATCATCACATATTCTCTTGCTAGTTACTTAGGCCATTGTAGTTCATGAATTGTGTTGTCCTGTATGACACTTCATACCAACCAATTCGGTATCCAATACCGCAGAACCACATTGTTTAACAACCAAGGAATACAGCCATAACATGTATCTTCTATATACCTAAGTTGGACATCTCCAATCTGCCAAATATTTTATAGATTCTCTTTCAACAATTCCTTTTCTTTTAAAAGAATCTATCAACATCAATAGTGGTGTCATTCACATGACACATAGTACAAAGTGTGTATAGTCAAATAATAATACCTTTGAACTTGCACTTTGAAGTGGATCACCTTCATCAAATGTTTGGCATTCTTTCAAAATTCCATTCTTTAGTAATCTTTTAGTGTAGTAAACATTTTACTTACATCTTCTATTCATCCTTATCATGACAATTTTCATGATCAAGCTGCTATAGCTTATAATGGTGAATTGCGAGTATAATGTTTCCTTTCCAAAACCTTTTGGAGGATTAGGACGACTGGCGTCTCCAACCTTCACAAATTCTCATCAAATATGAGGACATATACTCTATCATGTTGTAACCAACACATTGTTTTAGATATCGCAATACCTTTCATATATGATGGTTTCTGAAACATTGCTTTCAGCTCTTAGATAAACTTGATATTAAAAACAATCTTTTGAGTATCAAGAATCATGGAGGCAAACATGATACATTAGATACTAACACTGGAATTGTTACTCTTGATTTAATACTGTTTATTAAACTTCACAGAGTAAACGGAGTTTGCTGAAGGTTTGCAACAGGACTTTTAAACTTTAGATTGACACTCAAAACAATATGATACCAGTTCGTAAAGAAAATATCCAGAATTTCTATAGTTCCACTATCTCAACTATAACTAAGCGTAAGGTGGTGAATGGATGCCAATGACTACAACAAACTATGCAAATTCACTTTGATTGTGTTTATGATAAATTGAGTTCGACTAATCCAAATTACAAATAAACTCCCACTGAAAACAACATCCCTCGAGTTGTTTTAGTGATTACACGAACCAAATCCACTACACCAAGTCTGATCATCACGTGAGATGATGTAGCTTTAAAGGCGAACAATCAACATGTTCATCATATCATCCGTATGACTCATGCTTTACCTTTCGGTATTCCGTGTTCCAAGACCATGTCTGTACATGCTAGGCTCATCAAGGTTAACCTTAGTATCCGCATGTGCAAATCTGGCTTGCACCCGTCGTATGCACACGTAGAATCTATCACACCCAATCATCACGAGATGCTTCAAAACGACGAGTCTTAGCAACGGTGCCTACTAAGGACAAACACATTATTACTTGATATTTAGTGAGAGGGATCATCTTATAATGCTACCGTCGCGATCTAAGCAATACAAGATGCATAAAGGATTAACATCACATGCAATTCATAATATGTGATATGATATGGCCTTTCTTCTTGTGCCTTTGATCTCCATCTCCAAAGCATGGACATGATCTCCATCATCACTAGCGTGGCGTCAAGGTCCGTGGCGCCGCTTCATGGTTGTCCATCACCAACAACAACTATTACAACTACTTGGAATAAAGCTATTACATGATGAATAGACACGCATGTCTTAAACAAAATTTAAAGACAACCATTAGGCTCCTGCCGGTTGCCATATTACAATAAAGATCATTGCATACATCAAATATAATCACAATCACATAATGGCCATATCACATCACAAAGCCCCTGCAAAAAAGAGTTAGACACCTCTAATCTTATTTGCATGTTTTACGTGGCTTGGGGCTTTCGAATAAGAACGGATTTTACCTACGAACATGAACCACAACGTTGATACAAGTGCTATCAAATGCAAAGTGTAAATTGATCTACACTATGATGGGAGAGACAGACACCCGCAAAGCCACTTGTGCAATACGAGTTGCACATCAACTGTGGAGAAAGTCTCATGAGCGATGACATGTAAGGTTAGCCCGGGCCGCTTCATCCCACCATCCCGCAAGATGCAAAGTACACCAAAAGCAAAAAGACAGCACGAGCATCAACGCCCACAAAACCATTGTGTTCTACTCGTGCAACAGATCTACGCATAGACACGGCTCTGATACCAATGATGGGTTCGTAGCATGGAAAACAAAAAATTTCTACCGCAAGAACGAACAAAACCTAGATCTAATCTAGATAAAAGCCAAGATCTAATCTATTAGACATGTGCAACGAGATAGATCTGTACTAACCCTTGTAGATCCGAAAAGCGTTACGAGATCGGATCTCGTGGTTGATGTAGTCGATCACTTGCCGATCTCAAGATCGAGTAGACGATCCTTCCGGCGCCGCAATCTGGCAGCGCTTTCGCAGCCGGTCACACGTGCGGAGTCGAAGCAGACCTTCCTCTCCCTGTTCCAGCGAACAGCGGAGGTAGTAGATCTCTCCATGGAATCCCAGCAGCACGACGGCGTGGTGGTGTTGGTGGAGTAGAGAATTCTGTAGGGCTTCGCCTAAGCCAGAGCAAAGGGAAGGAGGAGGAGAGAGGCAACTTGAGATCTAGAGAATCGAAGGGGGCAAAGGGGGTGGCGCCTCCACCCCTCTATTTAAAGGAGGGAGGCGCCATGGGAGGGGGAGTCCTAGTAGGACTCCCCTCCCTTCCTTGGCCGGCGGATTAGGAGGGGGGAGGAGTCCTCCTCCCCCACTACTCCTTGTCTTGCCCCACAAGGATTCCTTGATCCTTTCTTGGTTTTCAAGTAAACTCCAAGAAATCTTCTAGAACCTTCCGGAACATTCCGAAACCTTCTAGAATCCCCATACAAATACTCCGGAACATTTCCTAACTTAGAAAATGATCCCCAATATATGAATCTTATTCTCCAGACAATTCCGGATCTCCTCGTGATGTCCCGGATCCAATCCGAGACTCCGAACAACATTCGGTCTCCAACGCACATTCCATATCTACTTAAAACAACTTCGAACCTTAAGTGTGTCACCCTACGGTTCGTGAATATGCAGACATGATGGAGACACCTCTCCGATCAATAACCATCAGCGGGATCTGGAGATCCATAACGGCTCCCACATACTCAGCGATGACTTCGTGATCGATAGAACCATTAACATACAAAACCAATTCCCTTTGTCACGCGATACTCTACTTATCCGAGGTTTGATCGCCGGTATCTCCATACCTAGTTCTACCTCGTTACTAATAAGTACTCTTTACTCGTTCCATGATATGTCATCCCTTGTGACCTAGTCACATGCTTGCAAGCTAACTAGATGACATTCCACCGAGAGGGCCCAGAGCATATCTATCCGTCATATGGATGGACAAATCCCAATCTTGGTCCATGCGCTTCAACACATACTTTCAGAATATCCAATGTCACCTTTATAACCACCCAGTTACGAAGCGGCGTTTGACATCATCAAAGTACCCATCTGGTGATGGTGATTAACATAACCTCATGGTCGAAGGATTAGGTTACTATGCATTTGAAAAGCTTGTAGCAAAACGAACTTAATGACTTAATCTTATGCTATGCTTACTATGGGTGTGTGTCCATCACATCATTCTCCTAATGATATGATCTTCTTATTAACGACATCCAATGTCCATGATCAGGAAACCATGATCATCCATTAATCAACAAGCTAGTTTAACAAGAGGCTTACTAGGGACTCTTTTATGTTTACAAAACACACAAGTATTAATGTTTCCGGTTAATACAATTATAGCATGGGATGTAAACATTTATCATAAACATAAAGATATAATAATAACCACTTTATTATTGCCTCTTGGGCATATCTCCAACACCATGCGCCTCCCCCTCCTCTCTTCCCCTTGTTTAGTCCCACATGGCTTAGCATTTGAGAAAGGCACACCCCCTTAGCCTATATAAAGGGGTGCCCATGGGTGGGATAAAATACACCAGTATTTGGAGAAGTCCTTTGGTTGACTTCCTCCTTCCCTCTCTCTCTAGCCCTTGTGACCATGGACCCAAGTTTGGGTTGTGCGAACAAGGCACGCCTGCATTACACCGTTGCGCTGCAGGGATTCCTAGCTGGATATCAACTTCTGCATTCCCGGCGGGATTGGGGAGCCGGAGGTCTCATCGTGCACCGATGTGTACGAAGACACGAGGCGCAACACGAGACACGAAGACACCGATTGGGGAGAATGTCGTGAGCCGGAGCTGCTGCACAATAAAGAAGGAGCAAGGGGTGACCTGCGAGGAGCTTTGTGACCTTGAGGTTAGCTACGAGTACGACTACATCAACCACGTTCCCCTCAGAACGTTAACTACGTACGGTCTACAAGGGTATTTATTATCTATGCATTGGTTGTTACCGCATTACTACATAGATAGATCCTTAGAAGTTTTGGGGTTCCAACGTAGGAAATTTTTTGTTTTCTGCTGCGGATCCCCTTCAATATGGTTGTGGCAAAGGTAAAGTAAGTTTACTTTATGTTGCTAAGTAGTAGTAGACGGTCACGAGGTGATGGACTACCACACCGGAAGGCACCGATACCCTAGTGCCTACGACGCCGGAATCTAGAGGGGCGGGATAGAGATCACAACGAGAAGGACCATATCACATCACTCTTACATTCAATGTTTGTTGTATGTATATCTTATTGTGTGCTAGTATTAGATACTCGACGGTAGCCTAATAAGATTATCCCTAATTAAAACACCAATGAAAGTGTTCTCCCTTAGTGTGCACCACCAAGAAAGTTCTTTGGTATGAGGCAAGCCATGACGATCGGGTGTCAGACATATCTACGTTCGCATGTAGTGGGTGTAAGACATGTTTCACAACAAATACACCAAGGTTGAGTTGGTGAGCCTAGCATGTGTAGACATGGCCTTAGAACATGGATGGTCAAAAGATCGAGCACGAGTTGCATGAATGATGTGATCGACGTTTAGGCGTCCACCTTTGCAACTATGTCACTGGCCGTGACGATCGGGGGCGGTGTAGTGAATAGGGATCGTGTTATCACTAGAACCCTTTTGGGGATACGTGTTTTTAGTGGAGTTATATTTTAACTCATTTAATTTTAAACTTAGTCTAAATTCCTTTTGCAATTATAAATGTAGAAAATGGTTCTTCCCGATGTTACCTTCCCTATTGATGATTGATTAGAAGGAGAAAATCTCAAACTAGATGGATCAAACTTTTCTATGTGGGTTGCGCGTCTCCATGTTCTCCTTAGAGAGAATGACGTGGTCGACTACATACTCTACGAGATGGATTTGGAGCAGCCCTATTTCAATAAGACCCCATAGCAGCGGGATCACCGCTGCTGCCGTCGTGTGATGCCCATCTTCATATCAGTGACGATACGCTTAGGAATGGCTGATTGTGGGTAGCATTAACTCTCGAACATTTATGGCACAACTTAGATCATATTTCTTGGAATGAGTGCGCATATGGGAGTATGAGCTGATGGGAGATTTCCTCTCCATTAAGATGGAGGAGAACTCTTCGCTTGACGATCACTTGGTGCGCATACATGATGTGTACATGAGGATTGCATACTTCCTAGACAACTAGTTCGTGAGATCTTTTGGAATAGGTGTGTTGCTACGGTCACTTCCACCAAGCTACCAAGCACATGCTAGGACTTGCATTATGAGAGGCGGTGCGGAAACACAGGATTTCCACGAGTTCATATCACATTTCAGGAATGTGAAGGTCAAACCCATTGTCGGAGAGGTCATCAATGAAGATGTTATATGTTTGATATACAGTTTTATAAATGTTATAATCTTGCAAACACATATTGCAGTGTTGAAGTATTTGATACTTATTCTGCTTGGTGAAAACAGGTCCTTCTGCATGAGAGTTGTTTGCTGGAGAGGAGGTGACGTTGTGTGTTGATGGCGAGCATGGCGATGATGGCCAACGACATTCTCCCTCGACATTTATCACTTAGTTTATCATTTTAGGATGATTTTTGAAATCGATGGATTGTGAACTTCTTTAGTGTATCTCACACCTCGTGAGACGGTTATTCATATGAGTTTGTAACAAACAGTTGTTCCACTTTTATGAATGATTTCTATTTGTGTTCATATCTTGTTCGATTATGTGTGAATTTTGAAACTAATTGATAATGCATGAAAAATTGTAAAATATTAAAAATGCCTTGAAAATACGCAACTTGATGATATATTCATTTTGAATGAAACCATTGTTTAAATTCAAAGTTATATTGATAATATGTGAAAGACACTTGTATTCTTGTCACATATGAATCATGCCAAGTTTTGCAAGATAACATAAACATCGATTATTGCATGAATACAAAGTGTTTGATGAATTGTTGAAAGTAAACACATATTCGATGTATTGTATTTCAACAAAATGGTGATTATCATTTTGTGATTGTTTGAATTTTGTAAAAAAGGTATACCAAAGGAAACATGAGTATGAAACTATTTGATATGATCAAAGTATTTCATCATTCAAGGGTATTAAAGTTAAATGAGAATTTAATTACTACGATTTGATCAATAATAATGAAATTCAACATTATAAGATTGGCATAAATAAATTGTGAAATGCAATGTGTTTGAAACATCAAAATGCAAAGCATCACAATGTGATATTAATTATCAAGTGGGTGAATAGATGGCGCCGAATAAATCGTTGTAGTGTAAGTGTAAAGACCATTAGTGTAACATCCCAAAATTTTCTTCTGAAAACATCATCATTGCACTCATATCAGCATGGCATGTGTTGCATTGCATTTAGATTTATCCCCCAAAATTTTGGTGAAAATTTGAGTTAATTTGAAACTCATTTGCTAATTCAAACCTTTGTAAAAGAAAAACTAAAAAGAAAAAGAAAAAGGAATAAAAAAACAGCAGCAGCAGCAGCCTGTTCGGCCCAACTACCCTAGCCCACTAAGCCCACCCGGCTTACTCCTCTCCCCCTTTGTTTCTTTTCTCACCGCCACCTGCACACCCCCTCTCGCTGACGCTCTGGCCCCACTGCCCCGTCACCATCCACCTCACTGTCTTCCACCACGAGACTAACATCTCATTCCCCCTCCCCCTACCGTTTCTACTCGAATCAATTCGAGCAAATTTTCTTAATTGCTAGGTTAATTCCCCACTACGGCCCCAGCCTCTAAATCCCCCTTCACCCCTCTCTCTTTCCCCTCACACCCCACCACCTGAGAGCCCCAGGCTCCACGAATTCGAGCTCAGACCGCCACGAGCACGGACGGACTCAGGTGACGATTCCGGTGAGAATCGACTACCCCACGCCCTCCTTTTTGTCCTATAAGCTCCACAACCCTCAGCCACACCGATTAACCCCCTTTGTTCGATTTCTACCTGTCCTAGGTCTTCGCCACGGTCGTCACCTGAGCTGCTTCTGCCGCCGCCGTTCACCGACTAGAGACGGTGAGTCATGAGTTCCCGTCACCCTACTTTGGCCACTGCCAGCTTCTACATGACCTGGCGTTCCTCACTAACCTTTTGCCTTGCCTGCTCGAGCCCCAGGATGACGCCACCATCACGCACGAGCACCGACGGCTTCGGCAAGAACTCCGGCGAGGAATCCAGGGCGAAGCATGGCACCCCTCCCTCATCCGCGACCACCACCGAGACCACTGAGACCGCCGCTACCCCTCGGTAACTTCGCTGCTCCACCTTACCCTCTAGGATCACCGGAAGGCCACCCACCCGCCGCGCTGCTGCCGCACACAGAGAGCCAGCACCGTCAGTTCTTCTCCACGTGCTGAGCACCGTCCGATCCAGATCCAGCGGCTAGGATAGATCACTTAACAAAGCAGTATCGTTGATCAGATCCGCTCGTTATCACTTATATCCAACAGCCCATGTCGTCGATCCGACCGAGGCGGTACCGTCCAGTAGAATTAGGCCACGTGTCTCCCCCGGTTGGATTTAAAAGATTTAAATGGAATTTAGGGATTAAACTTAGAAATTCAATAACTTTTGATCCACAAATCAGAAAAATACAAATTTGGTGTCCATGGATTTAGAAAAATGAGAGCTTCCCTGTGGAGGCCTTATTTCACCCTTTAGCTTCTGAAAATTGGAGTTCTAGGTAGAACCTTTTTATGAGTATTTTGCCCATAAAAATTACGTCATAAATTATTTTTGAGTAATCCTCATGCCTTTAGATAGAGTATTTTAACCTCTGTACTGTAGAACCTGATTATTAAAGAGTGTTGTTCATCTCATTGCATTTTGCATGCATTCATATTTTTGTGGTGCCTATATTGATTGTATTATTGTTGTTTGTTTTATTTTGTGTAGATTGTGTGGATTATCAAGTTTGTTGCTGTGAGGATTGTACCTACTCCCCTAGCTACCAGGGAAAGTGATAATTCAGCATATGTCCTATTATTTTCACTATTGCACTTGTGCTATTTTAGTAGATCTTTGCATGGTAGGATTATTTATATATGTTACTATGCTTGGCTATCCTATAGAATATATCTTGGTAGTATTTCCTACTTAGAAGACATCGTATGCTAGAGTGCTTAGCCATGCTATTTAGAATTCGTGGGTGGAAATTCATATTAAGATAGTATGGAAGTATATATCTTTTTGACTAAGAAAAACAACTAATGTTAATGAAACACCTGGGTGGAAATGGGACTTGTATGGATTACGTTGAGTGGTTACTCAGGGCTCATGTCTATGGTTTACCCTGGTGTATCGCACTTGTGGACGGCCACCCAGGAACAAAGAGATTGGAGACATTCTTGTCGCGAAGCTTCCAGTGCACCCACATGGCATATGGGCTCTGCCTTGACCGACTAAGTTGCGAGAACTCAGCCAGACGAACAGAGGGTGGTAGTTACGATAGGATGGAACGCGTCCATGGTGGTCTGAGGGATTGCTTCTGAAAATTCTCATCCTGATGCATGTCGAGTCTTGTGGGGAAAGTGCACCACCTCTCAAGAGGGTAAAAACTAAGTACTTAGCCATGTCCCGAGTTATGGACAATTTCTGAACATCAATAAAGTGAAGCAGTTCAAAAATCTTCTCATCCAAATTTCTCTAAGTTAAAAATTGTGGGAGAACAAGGGTAGAGGTTCATTGATTTCTATCAATGGTACCTCAGGTTTTTTGGAAGGGAAAACCTACTCTTCAAAAACAATAAGATAAAACCTTGCTTTTAGCAAAGTCAGCCAAAAACCACACTTAGCCATATATACATGTAGTTGTTGGAATTTACTAAGTAACTATAGTATCACTTGCCAATATAATTCCAATTTATTGACCCTTTGTGGCTGTAACTTATCATGTTACAGGATACTCTGACGATGAGTAGGGTTACGGGTCTACACTCGACATGTTTGCCCGTGGCGCATGAAAACAAAAGACTCTATTATTATGCTATGTCTCATGAACTTTGAATAAAGTTAGCCTTGGGCTAAGTGATTTGTAAGAACTATTATATTCCTGGATATGCGATGTAATAATGACCTTTGTTTCTGTGTACTTCATCTTAAACTGTGGGTGCTAGCATTTCGATCCAGGGACTAGCACTGCAATCACAGGGATCTTTACCTTATTATGGTGAGATCTTACAATTAGTTAGAAATAGTTAGCACTCAATTAGAATGTATAGTGAATCATCTAAATTCGCGAGATCGGCACCATATCTTGTATGGATCGTCATGGAAGTTTTGGAGTTATTTGATAAAACCAAAACAATAGCGAATAAGTCCTTGTAGAGTATTCATTAGAAACATTGAATATGAAATCCATGGCTGGAACCAAAAGAAAGGCAAAACTAGTATTGCTTAAATTTTTGGTGCATTTTCGAGAAAGTTTATGTTCTCCAATATAAAGCTTATGGAAGATAGTAAAAACACGATGAGGATTCAAAAGCCTGCAACAGAGTGTTGAGAAGCGCAGTGAAAAGCGTTCCTGAACGATTCTCTTCATAAAGGAAAGAATCAATGATAATGATCATTGTGTGTTCTCCACTAGTGTTTTCACTACATGTAGGAATCATAATGTACTCCACATTTTGTATGGAGATATGAATTACTTGTCATATTACCGAAATATGACATACCTATGAACTACGAAGGAAATAATGGTGAAATAAAATTATGAGAAATCCTAAAGGAAAAATTCACTTAAGATTAGAAAGCAATTCATTGCTGAATCTTAACAAGTAATGGGTTTCTTGAATTTTCCAAATGACTTTGAAGTCATGATGGAAAAGGTGAATAACAAAGGCACGATTTGTCATGAATAATGTATTAGGCAAATTCAAAAGAATTTGATTCAAAAATGCTGAAAGTCTGGTGGATTTGATACTAATAAAATACTAGTGTCTCATGATAAAACTCTCAAGTTTGATAATTGATCAAAATATTTTGAAGTTATTTAAAATAGTGAGTGGATATGCAATTTGTATGAAATTCAGTGGGAGCTATGAAAGCCTTCCTGAAACAATATGTGAATGACATATTTTTGAGTGGGAGCAATATAAGTCTTGGACTCAAATATGTCAGGAACACATTTTGAGTGGGAGAAATATAAGTCTCGAACTCAAATATGTTGGGAACATATTTTGAGTGGGAGTTTAAAGATTGATTCTTAAGTGTGTGTACAACACATTAAGAATAACAGCCCAAGTACCGATAAATAATGATTTATAGAGATTAGAAGTTGAAAGTAAGTATGTTATGATATTATGTAGTATTCCTAAAAGGGATTCTGAAAAGAGTTTCAAAATAGGAATTGATTAAGGACTGGTCCTTGGGCACCCAAATTAGAATAGCATTAAGTTAAACATCAATGGTTGAAAGAAAGAAAGGATGATCATCATCCACTATGTTGAGACATAGGTTCTGTATTGAAAAAACATGATTACAACTTAACATAATATATGATCCGAGAAGGAACGTTTGAAAAGTGATTAAGTATGAATCATAGAATGTTTAGCTAAGTTTGTGCGCAGTGTCTTATTGAGAACTATAGACATGTTTCCAAATCCATGAAGGATGACATATCTTAAAAGCATAAAGGGTTATGTTGTAAGAAGATCGGAAACTCCTATATCGATAAAACCGACTAAAGTCAAGTAGGAAGCAAGGTGATAAAAATTTGAAAGTTCCACATAGTGCACTAGTGTTTTGATGGTTACTTTATAATAATAAATAAGGGTACCATCTAAAGTGATACATACTATTATGGCGGTACTAGTTCGTCTTTACGCAGAAGGTGTGTCCCAGGCCATAGTGCCCATGGGAAAGATCGAAGTGGTTGATTTAAAGTCACTGTAGGCTCCTAGAAACCGACCTCATTCTACTGCCATAACTATGATGCATGCACAAAGATGTTATCATGAGATGATAAAGTATTGATGTCAATCAAGGTGACATTAGTAAGTTGCAAAGGATTTGGGACTATAAAGTATAGACCCAAGACCCAACCTCTTCCATGAGCAAGCATGTTCAAGGTACCAGCATAGATGGTGCCAATGATTAAGAACAAATGCGGCTAGCTTATTTTTACTCTAGTGCAAGTGGGAGACTGTTGGAAATATGACCTAGAGACAAATAGTAATAAGGATTATTATCATATTTCATAAAGTTTATGATTAAGTTTTATACCATGCTATAACTGTATTGAAAGGAAATTTCAATACACGTGTGATATATAAACAACCAGGAGTTCCCAGTGAAACTCTAGTAACTGGTTAATTAGTCAATAGATGATCAAGGTTTCCTGATCATGTCGCATTTATGCCAGTTGGAAATGGAGTCACCAAGAATGATATGATGAACTATACTCAATCTAAGCAACAAGACCCGATCATGTCACGAAGTTCAAGTTATGATGATTAGAATGGACCTAGTGTATGTTTTCTTAGACCGTGAGGCCATATCAATCACTGTCACCCGAGGGTACTTTGATAGTATCAAACTTCACTCGGTTAAATGGTGATCATAAAGGTGTGTTCAGGTATTCAAAGGAACAATTGAGGCAATATCCATCAAGAGTGGGATTTGTCCATCCGTGTGATGGAAAGATACTCGAGGGCCCACTCGGAGAAGTTGTATCCAATAGTTGCGCAGCGTGTGATTTGATCACAGGGATATCACTTGTCGGAATAAGTCAACTAGAGTTTGTTAGTAACGAGATTGAACACGACATGGTGATGATTGATCAGATCTCGAACAATGCAAGTATCAAGAGACAAAAGAAATAAGACACGACGTGCATGGTTCAAACGACGAAAGATTTCGTGGAATGCATATGGGTCACATGGCCATCTAGGTCCCTCTATTGATCATTGGTGCGGGAGGGTCCTGACCATGTTTGGAGTGTTCCCGAACCGTGGGGTATCACGCTTAAGGGCTTGATGATGCTCAGATAGTGTTTTAGGATCGGTAGAATCACTGAAGAAAAGAGAAGAGAGAAAACTGGAAGGGTTTTGGTAAGTCCGGAGGATGTCCAGAAAGAGAGAGAATGAGTTCCACATCAATGGGGATTGAATAATATGTAAGTGAAGGTTGAATATTGATTTAAGCATTCAATAAAAGAAAAAATAATTAAAAAGGGTCAAATACCTAATTGGGCCAAATCTTGAGGGAAAAGGGCCCATGAGGGAAAAGACCAAAGGGAGGAGAGAGAGGGGATGGCCGGCTGGGCCCTAGCCAGCAACCGCCAACCCTCCCCCTCTCCCCTCTCCCTTGTTTAGTCCCACATCGCTAAGCTAGTTGGCTATGGGCGGTTTTTCCCCCATATAAAGAGAGGTATTTTGACAAAATAAATACAACAATAATCAATAAAAGGTTTCTGCTTTTTTGGGGAGACCTCCAATTGATTCTCTCTCTCTTCTGTGACCGTGGTCCCAAGTTCGGATCGCGCTGCGGGATTCGGATCTAGGAGCTCTACTTCCGCAACTGCTGCTGGATCGGGGAAGAGGGAGTCATCGCCATGCACTAGATGTGTGTAACTCCCTACGAGGTGCAACACTTGGGGCACCAGGAGTCGTTGGAGCCGCAAGAACTGCCGGGACTTCAACATGACCTTGAAGTCGACTTTGGTTCGTCTACATCAACCTTGCTCTCCTGAGCGTTGACAACACTTTTCGGTCTTCAAGGGTAAGTTCGCGAAAAGACCCTCCCGTTACTGCATTACTAATAGATAGGTCCTAGCAACTAGGATTCTAGGTGTAGGGTAAAATTTATTGTTTTCATACGCGAACCCCTACAAGATCCTACCGACATGGTGGTGGGTCAAGGTCCTGGTGCTTTGGGCCTAATCTAGGCCGACCAACTTTCATCGATGGATTTCATGGATGCTTCTACCGCTGCATTCGCCTATGCTGCTCCAGAGTCGGTCAGAGGTGTGGGGACCACTCGATCAACGTGAAGTTGGTGGTCCTAGGGTTCCTTCTTGCGTCAAGATGAAGATGAGCCAGGCGCATTTCCTGATCAATCTGACAAAAGTGTCACATTCTAGAAGGATCTACAAATGAGATCCATTAGGTGTATCATTCCTGGAGTTTTCTTGTTCGAAAGGGATTTGGTTGTGTGCACCCGTGTTTTTCTCTAACCATTTGATTCTAGAGAAAGCGTTGCAAATCTCTGCTGGCTATTACCATCACAGGGCACACTTTCTCACTCCATGGTGAAGTCAGCTGGCGAAGAATGCCATGGAAGCCAAGATCTGGGGACTAGCAATGGTAATTCAACTCTCTATGGCGATGAGGAATTGGCTTGGAAATTCGTGACTTGGAGTAGCAGCATGCAAGTGGGGGCAACAACACATGAGAAGTTCAAAGTCATACCTCTGAGGGTGAAAATCCAAGGTATGGACTTATTGAAGGCATTGTTTTTAGAGCGTGGACTTTCTTCAGGGTCAAAACCTAAGATCTATAATCAGGCGATGACGACGCTTGTGCAATGTTCCCTTCTTGGAGGCATTGCTTTTGGAGAAGCTGGACTTATGTTTGGGTGGTGTTAGTATTGTTGTTACTAGAAATAGATCAATATAGCGGGACTTTTATTTTTTGTAATGTTTCTTCCTTTTTTGGCTTTGTGCATCCATAATGTTGTGAGGGCAATGCATTGTTGTAGAAGCTAGGTGTAATTGGTATCTTCACGATATTAATATATTCACTTTGTCAAAAATATATTATTCTTATGTCCTAATGTTTTATGTTAATCATAAACATCTTGTTTATTTCCCTAATGTCTCTTGATTTTGTGCTAACTGAGAGCACGAATTAAAGTTGTATTTCCTCTGCTACTCTGATTTGGAAAGAAGAGAGGAGGGGAATCAATGTTCAAGCAATCCCCATAAAATTATCCCGAAAAGTTTCACCAAAATGTTGATGGGCCTGGATCCTCACCTGATGCCACAATGACGTTGTCTCCTGTCTGAGTAGACCCAAGTTGTCAGTGTGATCAAGGATGACCGTAGATTGGATCTCGTGTCACCTTGTCGCCGTCACCCTCAAATGCTCATAGCACTAGCATGGTTACTCTAGCTTAGCGTGGATAAACACACTTCGAGGTGAGGAAAGTATGCAGACATTACAGGCCTCACACAACTCGTTTATTTCATCATAGAATGATTGCCGCCTCGCCAACGTGGGACCCTAATCCTCGATGCACCACCACGCTCGAGACACAAAGGTTGCACTCGACGGAGCTGCCTCCGTATCCTCGTCTCTATGTGTGGAAATAGGGAGGAGGGTGAGTTAAGGGCTAGGGTTTGACCGGGCTATGGTTTGATCTAACTAGATCATATCTGTCCCGTCTATTTTGATTTGACAGTTGGAACCGCTGCGGGATGTTAACCGGGCCTCCAGGCGTCAACAGGCCGAAGCCGAGGGAGGTTTGTGCCCTAGGTTCAATTAGCTTAGTAAGTTTTTCTTTTTTTGATGTACCATTGTTTTTCTGCCTATTTCTTAGTGCAATTTAATGATTGATAGATTTATGTTTTATGCACTATTTTAATAAAAAAATATTTCCTAAAATTTAGGTTAGAAAACATGGTATTGTTCTAGATGAAAATGAACCAAAGAGTTTTTTGTTTAGAATATTTAATGTGTTTTAATGATGTATGATCATTTAAGCATTTAATAATGTTGAAATTCTTGTATGATTAATGTTGATGCCACATTCGTAGTATTTGATGATGGTCTATGCTATCTCTAAATATTTTACTATGAGATATTATTTGATCACGGCGATTTCATCAATATGTTTTTGGGTGATAGGTTATTACTAATGCATTTATGTTGATGTAAGATCTATGGAATTTTTTAATAATGATATAATCATCATTTATGGGATGAGGCCATCTTAAGAATAATGTTGATGGCTGCATGGTCTGGTTTTCCGCACTACACTATGTGGCATAATGATGTTGACCCATTATGTTAAGAATTTTGTATGCGTAATTTATGCACTAACATAAGTGATAAAGTCTCATTATAATGTTGATTCTGATTTTTTCAGAATTTTGATGTGATTTTTATTATCATGGTCATGTATTGTCCTTTATTTGACATCATTTTAGAATTGTTCATCGATTTATCGTTGTCTAGTGAATAATCATGTAATTTAATGTACAAATTTTATTTGGAGGATTTATGATCAATATTAGTATATTTTTCATTCTGAATGTCTCTCTAATGTTTACTCAGTGAGATATCAGTAATGTTGATATGAATGTGCAAAATTAATGGTATTTTGTACCATGCTTTAAAGTTTTTTTATGATGAACTTTGACTTGATTTATTGATGTTGTTGAAACTATGGTGTCAAAGTTCGATGGCAAAATGACCAGTCATGAATTTTAAATCGTGTGTATAATAACATATTGGATTGGATTATGTTTATGCTAATCTTGGTTATTAACTTAGCAAATGTTCTTACCGATCCATATGTTTAGACTCTCTAATCAAAATGGAACCAACGAGAATTTTGACTAGAGATTTTATTTTGTTTTATTTATGAGATATATTTATGGTATATGACAATGTTCTTACAAAAGTTGATCATTGTCATGTCACATTTTGTGTATATCATGTACTTTTTCGCTTTTTATCCCATAGGTGCTACATATTAGAACAAAAATTGTTATGTTTCATTTTAATGATGATGCTCATAAACTGCCATCCTTGTTCTTAGTGATGGACCACAAGATTGTGTTCATTTATTTGAATGACGGGGCTGGTTTTATTAAATGGAAGGAAATGACTCTCTTCATGATAGAGATCTTTGACTATGACCATGTGTTGTATGAAAAATCTCCCAAAGTCACTATCGAGAATTATCCTGAAGAAAAGGAGAAGTATGACCTAAAGCTAAAGAATGGAAGATGTCAAAAAATCTTTCACTTCTTATCATGAAACATACCATCTCCACAGGCATAATGAAAGCAATTCCTGACTCGGTATATTCCAAGGAGTACGTGTCCTCTATTATGAAGCGTTTCCAAGATGTCTTACCCATTGAAGATGGCCCTGAGGGGTTTTTCTATTAGGACAATGAAGAAGACACTTTTTTATCTATATGAACATTTTGTTTTGTAATGAAATAGCTTGACGTTAGTCTCACCATGTGGTTATTTATCTCCTCAATGAAATAATATTTTCTAATAATTGTGCTAAGGAAAAATTATGATGTAAGAAAATTTGTGAAACCTCGTCAAAATTCTGGTCAAGTTAACCACATTTTGAGGGGGGTTGGAATGTTTAATAACATATGGGATATCATGCTCACTTTTCTTATAATTATGAATGTGTTGATTCTTCATGTATGATGAAGCTAATGGGAAGTCTTATTTGGAAAAGGAAGGCAAACGCACTAATGTTCTAACTCCTTTTAACAAGTTAATGTCTACCTACTCCATGATGAATATTATGAAGAAGCACACACGAATGCTAAAGTTGCAAGTTCATCAGTCTAGTTTCCATTATGATGTAACATGTGGCCTATGATTGTATTTTTTGACCAATGTTGTTTATAATCATGTGCCATGCTTCAATCAAGCAATGATCATGTTAGTATCATGTGGCTTATGATTATGTTTCTGACTAATATCGGTTATAATAATGTGTCACATTTCATTAAGTTCTGTTCCACCTTATTCCCAATGGTGTTGTGATTTAGATCTAAAATGAAGCGTTTTTGGAGGTATGTTCTCCAAAATAGTGTGATCACTAGGGAAAACTAGAGCATATGAACATAAATCTTGAGGATAACCCCATAAGATCTTTGTTAATATGTGATGACCCACAAGTATAGGGGGTGTATCGCAGTATTTTCGAGGGAAGTGAAACCCAATTTATTAATTCGACACAAGGGGAGCCAAAGAATATTTATAAGCCTTAACAACTGAGTCATCAATTCAGCTGCACCTGGAAACAATCTTGCTCACAGCAGTTTATCAGTAGGAACAGTTTTGTAGTAGGAGTTGTAAAGTAATAGCAGTAGTAAAGTAAAAACAATAGTAACAATAGCAGCAAATAGTAGGATTCAAGTGCGGTAGGCATAGGGATGGATGGACGGGAGTTGCATGGACAAGATAATTCACATAGCAATCAGAACATAGGGCATTTGTAGATAAATAAGATAAAGCATCCAAGTACTAGATAATCCTACGAATGTGTTCCATATATAGTCATGCGTGCTCGCAATGAGAACTTGCACAACATATTTTGTCCTGCCAGCCCATTTGCAGCGGGGCCTTAAGGGAACTACTGGAAATTAAGGTGATCCTTTTAATAGAGCACCGGAGAAAAGCATTAACACTCCGTGAACACATGTGATCCTCACATCAAAGCCTTTCCCTTCCGGTTATCCCGATTTCTGTCACTTCGGGGCCTTTGGTTCTGGACAACAACGTGTGTATACAACTTGCAGGTAAGACCATAAACAATACTATCATAATGAATCAATAACATGTTCAGATCTGAAATCATGGCACTCGGGCCCTAGTGACAAGCATTAAGCATAACAAGTCGCAACAAAGTCAAAAAGCACTAATAATAGATACTAGGCACCATGCCCTAACAATCTGATGCCATTACAAGAACGATCTTATCCAATCCCTACCATCCCCATAGCCTACAGCGGGGGATTACTCACTCATATATGGGGGAAATATGGATGGTCGATGGTGAAGCGATGGTGATGATGATGGCGATGATGATGGCGATGATCTCCTCCAATTTCCCGTCCCGGCAGGCTGCCAGAACGGAGTTTCTGGTTCCGACTCGTGGAAACTGGTGGTGGCGGTGGAGCGGAACTCCTTTTGGAAAAACGTTGACCCCCCTGAGTTTTTAGGTCAGAAGGCAACTTATAGGCGAAGAGGGAGACCGAGGGGGTGTCTGGGGCAGCCAGACCACCCCCTGGCGCGGACAGGTGATGTGGCTGGTCCCCAGGCCCACTCCCTCTCGTATTTTGGCTCCGGGAGTCTTCTGGTGAAATAGGATTTTTGGCATATTTTCCGGGATTTTTCCTAATAGTTGATTTTCTGCACAAAAACTAGAGACCAAGGCAATTCTGCTAAAAACTAGATCCGTCCATGTTAGTTGCATCCAAATCACACAAGTTTAGAGGAGAAACAATAGCAAAAGTGTTCGGGAAAGTAGATACGTTTTGGACCTATCAACTCCCCCCAAGCTTAGCTTATTGCTTGTCCTTAAGCAATTCAGTTGAAAACTGAGTGCGATAAAAGAAACTTTCATGAACACACTTGCTTCATATGATGTATATATTCTCAGCATGTGATCAACTACTTAGACAATTCATAATAAGGAGTATGCAACTAAGTTTACTTAATAGGCATTGCAGGCTATGAAGAGATTCCAACTCAAAAATAATAAGTAGCGTGAAGCATAAACATAAGCAACATTACAATGCTCATAACAAGGTATGATAGAGTTGTATCTTGCTTGCCTTTGATTATGAATGCCAAGGCACCTCTGAAGTTCAAGTGAAGACTAGAAGTAAAGATGTCAAAGATACAAGCATCAAAGTCATAACACAAATAATCAAGTAATGAGACAAGCACAAAGAATGACAACTATGCTCTCAAGAAAGTGCTCAAAGAATAGGTGGTGACTCAACAAGGAAATGAAAAAGGTTTTGAATAGTTTGAAAGGCTTCCAAATGCTAAAAGTATGGTACTCGTTAGCTTTGAGCTCTCATTGCCCCTATCATAAGCATATTTAATATGGTTAAGGTGAAAGTGAGGTCCAATCTGAGTTATATGCTTGACAGACTATAAACTGGAAATCCCATGTCCCTTGAGTACGAGGGCCGCTCCTCATGCTACTCAACTTTAGTTACCGGTAAGTTCTTGTCATCGTAAATACGTGCGTATCATAGAGAACCGCCAACGGGGCACCCCTTGCCCGATGATACGGAAGATTCCCCATATCAAAATGACAAGGCAAGCAGACAATGAGTATCTCAGCAATCTTCTTATTTACCATGGGAAAATGGTGATTTTTTTCTCTCTTTCCTCTTTTCTCAAATCTCTTTTTTTTTCTTTTTCTCAATAGCTATCTCTCTCTTTTTTATAGGAAGAATGCTTCATAGATACTTATTATGGTTACGCTGCAGGTCTCCACCATGACAGCATGGATTAGATCGGCGGCCCAGGCATTTCTCTAACACACATACATAACTCCATGGACTTACAAGCTCCCCTTTTATTTCACACCGATGACATCCGCAAACAAAAGAGCATGGTATCAACTGGGTATATATTTACAGGTGTTGAAAGCGTTCCCCGTGACAGCACGGTTCTGCTAATCCCCAACCTATAATTTGCAAGCATATAACTTTCATGGACAGTCACAATGGTTCAGGTTTATTAAGTGCAGGAAATAAAGTTTGCCATCAAGTTCGTGAGAGCTTTACTAACTAACTTTCTCATAACAAGCAAACATTTTATTCGGACGAAAACAAGGCATATTGAATATGCATGGAAATAGCAAATGATGCTAATAGGTAGGTATGGTGGACACTTTTGGCAATATTTGGTTTTAGGGAGTTGGAAACACGAGTAAAACATACTCAGTGTACGCGAAGGCTAGCAATAGTAAGGGAGCGACAAACGGGAGAGCAATAACTGTCATAATCATGCTTGCAACAAAACAGGACTAATCATGGCATGAAAGTGATTCAAGACCCTCAAGGCAAAATAATTCATCGGGGCTCAACTGATTATTTCAGTCATATGCATGCGTGAGCATGTGCCAAGTCAATTCAAATGAAACATTCAGAAGAGGATACCACGGTGTCATACCAATTTATGAATAGAGTAATGCAAGCAAACATTCATGAGACATGCTACAAACTATTAGCGGGCTGGAGCTAATCATATGAAAGCAAGAACTACTAAGCATCCATGAATAACATACACCCTACATGAACGGACTAAGCATGCCCACTATGATGAGTATATGTACAAAAATGAAAACAAATAGAGTTCGTTACCAGCCTCTTACCACACCTCAAGCTGTCATTAATCCTCATTATTGCCCTTCACTTGTGTGGCTTGAATAATAATAATATGAAACCAAATTCCACTGAGAACTGCTAAACCCTGCAACAAACTCACAAAACCAAAGAAGAACGACAAATATTTTTGGTGTTTTTGATTTTTAAAACAAGAACCAAAAAGGAAAATCAAGCAAAGCAAAATCTTTTTGGGTTTTTCGAATAGTTCAAACAAAGCAAAAAGGGAAAAGTAAACCAAGGCAAAAAGAAGAAGAAGCAAACAAAGAGAAACAACAGAAATATTTTTGGTCTTTTTGTGTTTTAGAAAGCAAAAGAAAAGAGATAACAAAAACTAAAAAGAGAACGAAACATGAATATACAAAGTACCTCCCCCCAAGCTTAGGCTTTTGGCCTAAGTGGGTATCAATCCCAGGCTGGCCAAGATGGAGCGCCTCCGTAGTACGGTGAGGAGGTACCCTCGTCCTGGTGCGAGCTCGAGGACGCCCCACCGTAAAGCACAGAGTAATCGTAGGAGGGCACATCCTCCTGGTGCTGCCTGTGGAAACCCAACAAGCGGAGCTGCTCGTCCACCTCCTCCTTGGAGCGCGACCACGGCCTCCTGTGAACACTGAACAAAGTAGACGGCGGCAAAGGAATCTCCCTTTCATCCCCGTCAGTAAACAACATCCTATATACTAAACTGTCCAAATCAGAATCAGCAGTGACAAAGTGATGTATTTTCATAGCAGCAAGGCCAAGCCTTTGTGGTGACAATATAGTATCATTGGGATCCACAGAAAGCTCTAATGCATTGACCATACGTGAAGCGATTATGCCCCCATAGATAGGCCCCCTAGCAGCTAGGTGGCGAGCAATAAGCGAGCCAAGGTTGTACCGAGTATCATTGTTAAGCGCAGTAGCAAGGAAAGCTAAATGATAGTTGGAGATATTACTCGTATTCTCCCTACGAAGAACGCTAGTAGCAAGATAATATGCAAAGTATATAAGAGCAGGGAGCTGGATGTTTCTTATCTTTCCGCACTGAGATACGCGGTCATCATCATTGGTCACCCCTCGGTAGAGCTCCAGCAAATCAGCGGGTCGCCCTTGAATCTTCTTCACGGTCCTCGTCATGCTTACACCTACAATACTACAAAATCTTTCCAATGACATGGTAAAGGGCAGATTATAAATTATAAAAGAGACAGTTGACTGATAGGGCGTGTTAGTAAACATGAAGCTCTCAACAAAAGTCTTGGTGAGCATAGCGTATTGCTCACTCTCATCTTGCATGTATGAGGTCAAACCAACCCTCTGAATCAGTAGCAAGAAATCATCAAGAATCCCTGCAGCTTGTAAGAAAGTAAAACAAGGAAAAGTAGATGGGTGAGCATCCCCATCATCTCCTTCGTTACCAATACGAGGTGCAATGAGATCTTCGTTGTATGATGGCCTAAACTGAGAGGCTGATCTTGAGGGCCTTGACCTCCTAGGTGCATCCCTCTCAAATATTTCTCCAAAGGTATGGTTGTTCATGTTTGATATTTTGAAGTTTAAACATCTATTAAACAAGTGATTGCAAAGTGAATATAATGAAGGGCACTACTCATAGGGACTTGTAAGAGGCCGAAACATGCATCAAAACTATATCTCTAACCATCAAACAAGCTTACAAGCTCTCATAACCTATCATCTACAGCAGCAAAATACTCAAGATATAAACCACTAAACACAAATCTACTTGGACAAGCGGAGGAGTCACATACCGGAGAACAAATGCTCCAAATTTCAGTAGCAAAGATGGGCTGAGCAAGGAGATCGAAAAATTGAGGGCAAGCACAAGAAGAACGCGATTTCGAGCAATGAACTGGTGTTTACTCGGGAGAGAAAAGAAAGTGGCAAGTGAGAGAGTGAGTGGAGGGCCAGGGGTGGCCCACACCATAGGCAGGCGCGCCCTTGGGCTGGCCGCACCACCAGGTGGTGTGCCTTCCTGGTGGGCCCCCTGGGTCACTCCAGGTACTCCTCTACCCCTTTTTTCACGTAAAAATTTAATATGAATTTTCTGGAATTTTTCGAGACACTTTATTTTTGAGCAATTTTCAGGTATAGATGAATGATTTTTCTGCAGAAAAGTGATTTTGAAAAGATGCAAAAGCAAAACAAAGCAAAAACTTCAGAAGTTCTAAGACACTCTAAAATGCAAGCAACTAGCAAAAAGAAAAGTAAACTAAACGAAAGAAAAAACTAAAATAGATAAAGTAAAAGTAAATGGAGATAATCATGGTGAAAACATTGGTTTGTTCATTGAAATCCTTTTGTTAACAAGGTTGTAAAGGTCTTGTTACCAAAACAATTTTATATGAAACAAAACTTTGTATTCCACTAATGATTATGTTACCTCAACCTTGATAGCAATGGTCCCAATCATAATAATTTCATATTTTTCTCTTGGTATGGGACAATATATTCCTCCAACTTGAATGCCCTCAACATGTTCAATTGAGTTTAAACCATAAGTCCTATCAATCTTCTTGGGGAAATAGACAGTATGCTCCTTGTCATTAACATTAAAAGTCACCTTTCCTTGGTTACAATTAATAACAGCTTCTGCAGTGTTAAGAAAAGGTCTCCCAAGAATAATAGACATGTTATCATCATCAGGCATTTCAAGCACAACAAAATTAGTTAATATCAAGCAATTATGAGCTACTTGCACAGATACATCCATATACCAACAAGAATAGTAGTAGATTTATCAGCCATTTGCAAAGATATATCAGTTGGTATTAGTTTTTCTAGTTGAAGTCTCTTATAGAGAGAAAAAGGCATGACACTAACTCCTGCTCCCAAATCACACAAAGCAGTTCTAACATAACTATTTTAATAGATCAAGGAATAGTTGGAATCCCTAGGTCTCCAAGTTTCTTTGGAACCTTACCATTAAAGGAATAATTAGCAAGAAAAGTAGAAATTTCTTCATTAGGGATATTCCTTTTATTCGAGACAATATCCTTCATATACTTTGAGTAAGGAGGCAATTTAATAGCATCAGTCAAAGGAATTTGCAGGAATAAAGATTTTATCCACTCACAAAACTTATTATAGTGTTCATCTTCCTTTGACTTGTTTTTCTTATCAGGGAAAGGCATAGGTTTTTGGACCCAAGGCTCTCTTTCACTACCATGTTTCTTAGCAATAAAATCTTCTTTAGTGTATTTAGTATTCTTAGTGTGCTTTTCAGGTTCTTCTTCAACTTTTTCTTTATCAGGAACATCATTTTCTTCATTACCACTTTCAGTTTCAGCATTAGAGATAGATATACTATTAGGATCTTTAGTAGGTGCAGAGGATTCTACAATATTTTAATGTTTCTTTTTTATTTTCTTACGAGTGGTACCACTATTTTCAGCTTGTTCAGAATCCTGCTCAATTCTTTTGGGATGCCCCTTAGGATATAGAGGATCCTGGGTAGCAGCACCACTTCTAGTTCTAATTTCATAAGCATGTCTTTCTTTGGCAGCATTAACTAGCAAGTCTTTTTGCACTTTAATAAGTTGACCTATTTGAGTTTGAACCATTTGAAAATGTTTAACAATCATTTTAACATCATTAGAGGTTCTTTCCATAATATCTTTTAACTCAACAATAGCTCTAGTGTTTTCCATTAGATGATTTTGCACCCTTTTATTAAAATTATCTTGCTTAACAATGAAAATATCGAATTCTTCTAAGCATTGATCATGAGGTTTAGAGTAAGGGATATCACCTTCATCAAAGTGTTGGAGAGAGTGTACCTCAATGGTGGATGCATGGGTAATTGGTTTACATAATTCTTCTATAGGAGGTAAATTCTTGACATCTGCAGCTTTAATTCCCTTCTCCTTAAGACATTTCTTAGCTTCCTTCATCACTTCATCATTCAATTCAATAACTCCCCTCTTCTTAGATGATGGTATAGGCGCCGGTATAGCTGGTTCAGGTATAATTATTTCAGGTATAGCTGGTTCAGGAGGAGTCCGGTCTTCATAATTCTTGCTTATTTTAGCCATTAATTCATCAGCTTCCTTGGGAGTCCTATTCTTGAAAACACAATCAGCACAACTATCTAGGTATGTCCAGTTAGTCCATTATAAAATATATCAAGAAGCTCATTCTTAGGTAATGGACTCCCAGCATGTGCATGAATCAAAGCACAAAACCTTGCCCATGATTCAGGCAATATCTCTTTTTCTCCCTTTTTAAAATCAAAAAGTTCCAGCAAAATAGCATGTCTAGCACTAGGAGGAAAATATTTCTGCAGGAAAGTACTAATCAAGCAATCTGGTAGCTATCAATAGATCCAGAAGGTAAATTACTAAACCAAGTTTTAGCTTCCCCTTTCAGTAAAAAGGGAAAATCTTAGCAACAAAGTAGGTGCTCATCTTAATATAAACAGAAAACAAGCCACTCATGGTAGAAAGCTCAGTCATATGTGCTACCGCACTTTCATTCTTAGTCCCACAAAAAGGTTCTTTCTCAACAATAGCTACGTAAGATAGATCGAGAGAGAAATCATAATATTTATCTTTAATGTTTATGGGAGAAGCAGCAAACTTAGCATTAGGAGACAATTTGGGTCTAATAGTACGCCTCTCAAGGAGACTCTTAGCAGCGCTCCTATCATGGGTGTTTTTACATTCTTTAATAAATTCATCGGTCATCTCAACATAACCATCTTCAATATCATAACTCTCACTAGACTCAGGTGAACGAACAGGTGTAGTAGTGTCTTCATTAGGAGTTTCAGTATTTCCAACTTTAGTTCTAGCAATCGTAGCATCTAGGAAAGGACCTAATGAACCACTCTTATCAAGCACAGTAGAAGCAGCATCATAAGTATTAGAAGTTTTAGATTCAGCAGTAGTAGCAGTGTGTGTAGCATGTGTGTGTGTGGTGGTGTAACGAGCTTACTCATAACAGATGGTGAATCAAGAGCAACCGAGGTATTCAGAACCGTACCTCTTCTTGTAGTGGATGGTAAAATAGGAACCTTGCCATCACGAGACTTACCCATGATGGATGGATGGCAGCGAACAATAATGAATCCAAGTGAACTTGATAAATAAAGCTATGCTCCCCGGCAACGGCACCAGAAAATAGTCTTGATGACCCACAAGTATAGGGGGTGTATCGCAGTATTTTCGAGGGAAGTGAAACCCAATTTATTGATTCGACAAAAGGGGAGCCAAGAATATTTATAAGCCTTAACAACTGAGTCATCAATTCAGCTGCACCTGGAAACAATCTTGCTCACAGAAGTTTATCAGTAGCAACAGTTTTGTAGTAGGAGTAGTAAAGTAATAGCAGTAGTAAAGTAAAGATAGTAGTAACAATAGCAGCAAACAGTAGGATTCGAGTGCGGTAGGCATAGGGATGGATGGACGGGCGTTGCATGGACAAGACAATTCACATAGCAATCAGAACATAGGGCATTTGCAGATAAATAAGATAAAGCATCCAAGTACTAGATAATCCTAGGCATGTGTTCCATATATTGTCATACGTGCTCGCAATGAGAACTTGCACAACATCTTTTGTCCTGCCAGCCCGTTTGCAGCGGGGCCTCAAGGGAACTACTGGCAATTAAGGTGCTCCTTTTAATAGAGCACCGGAGCAAAGCATTAACACTCCGTGAACACATGTGATCCTCACATGAAAGTCATTCCCTCCGGTTATCCCGATTTCTGTCACTTCAGGTCCTTTGGTTCCGGACAACAATGTTTGTATACAACTTGTAGGTAAGACCATAAACAATACTATCATAATGAATCAATAACATGTTCAGATCTGAAATCATGGCACTCGGGCCCTAGTGACAAGCATTAAGCATAACAAGTCGCAACAAAGTCAAAAAGCACTAATAATAGATACTAGGCCCCACGCCCTAACAATCTGATGCCATTACATGAACGATCTCATCCAATCCCTACCATACCCATAGCCTACAGCGGGGGATTACTCACTCATAGACGGGGGAAACATGGATGATCGATGGAGAAGCGATGGTGATGATGATGGCGATGATCTCCTCCAATTCCCCGTCCCGGCAGGGTGCTAGAACAGAGTTTCTGGTTCCGACTCATGGAAACTGGTGGTGGCGGCGGAGCAGAACTCTTTCTAGAAAAACGTCAAACCCCCCTGAGTTTTTAGGTCAGAAGGCAAATTATAGGCGAAGAGGGAGACCAAGGGGGTGTCTGGGGCGGCCAGACCACCCCCTGGCGCGGCTAGGCCCAGCCCGTGCGGCCAGGTGGTGTGGCTGGGCCCCATCCCCACTCCGTCTCGTATTCTGGCTCCGGGAGTCTTCTGGTGAAATAGGATTTTTGGCATATTTTCCGGGATTTTTCCTGATAGTTGATTTTCTGCACAAAAACTAGACACCAAGGCAATTCTGCTGAAAACAACATCAGTTTGTGTTAGTTGCATCCAAATCACACAATTTAGAGGAGAAATAATAGCAAAAGTGTTCGGGAAAGTAGATACGTTTTGGACGTATCAATATGCATCAGGCAGGCTCAGAGTTATGAAATCCATAATGCAACACTCGGTGTTGGTGTTGAGCTTCAACATTTTCCTTGTGATAAATAATGTGTGAATGTTCATCTTGTGGCTTATTAATTTACAGATAGGATGAATATTTTAATATATGTCGAACTTAATAGAGTTTGCTAAATGAGATAAATAATGGTAGGTTGTAAATAGCTCTACAAAACCAAATGTGACTAAGAAAATCCTGAACATTCCAAACAAACAATTATAGTGAAAATGTTATTTTGTGGTGCTTGTGTTGTTGTTATGACATGCTCTATGTGGAGTTATTTAAAGATTTTTTGCATGGATCAGCCAAAAGGTTGCTTCATGAATGAAAAGTTAACATGTAGTGTGGTGTCTAAATAAATACAACTATGAACTTAGATAAGTGTTGGAACAATATTACCATAAGATGAGAGGGAGTTCAATAATTTATGTAGATTGAATCTTATTGACTAGCCAAGAGATTTCTATCTCCTTATTCATATATAAAGGATCTTGGTAATACCCCATGATTTTATTGTATTGAGGTTTATGAAGATATAAGTCCAAAAGGAGTGTAAGCTCTATGATGACATAAATTGATGGAGTACGAAAAGAAATGTTATGCACTAGTAATCTATCTCACCTGCTGCTAAAGCTAAGGGAAGTAAAGATGGGCATTTCAATGTCAAAGGAACCATTTTAAACTGATCAAATAATGTCAGTTCCTTACGCTTCAGCTGCCGGTAGCAATATGTTTATTCAAGTATACGCACGCCCTATTTACGATCGGGATAATTGGAAAATATATATTAAGTCCAAAGATGGACCACGGGAAAAGTCCCCAAAGTCTTGCATTATGTGCAAGGCAATAAGTTTACATGCTCATTTAAGAAGTATAGCAACCTCGATATCTTGGGTTATTCAGATGTTGTTTTGGCAAGGTATGTAGATATTAAGGTTTCCATGTTATGTTATATTCTCACCCTTGCAAGTGGATCTATACTTTGGAAAAGCTCCAAGATGACACTAATGGCATCATTAATTATGCAATTCATTATGTGGCATGTTATGTGGCTATCGGGAAGGTTGTATGTCAAAGAAGTTTTGTTCCCGAAATTAATATGGTAGAGAATATTTATAAATTACTTACTTCATTATGAACACATAGTTTTCTATGCAAGTAACAACAAGTCAAATGGTGTTGCCAAAACTATTGGCATATGTTTCGTGTTGTGAAAGATAGAATCTAGCATCAAGCTATTGATGCTAATCATATATATGATTTGTATGTTTTATGGATCCGCTTATCAAAGGCTTAGCACCCACTTTACGAGTATGTTGTTGGGATGGGTTGCTTCAAAGCTTTCTGATTGGTGGAAATAAGGACCATCTAAATAAACCACCTCCCATAAATTATTATGTTTTCCATTTCAAAATAGAATGATGCACTATAAGTAAAGAGGTTCGATGACTTTTAATTATCTCAGAAACATTTTATTTTGGTACATTGTTTCTATTTAGAATGGGCTTATGATGTTTGCTTTTCTTATGATCAAGGGGGAGAATGTTGGAATTGATCGCTTCAAATAAACGATAGAAGTAAGGGGGACATAGTCTTCCCCTCGCATGCACACTTCCCCTCATGTACACACCATGATCAGAGGTGTAAACCAACATTTTTTATTTAGGTCCCTATTCCCTAGCATCACACGTATAAAAAGAGGAGTACTCCTCTTATTGATCTAACCAACCGATGGGACTTCTAAAAAACTACTAATCCTAAAGGTACACGCTAGAGGAATAGAAGGCCTATCCACCACCGTCGGCCACCTCCAAGGGAAAGGCCAACGTCTATGGTTTTTCTAGCGACTACAGTGTCCGTGCATCATCTTCCTCGACAAGCTCGACTCCACAAGAAGGCCATGGTCATTGCCATGGGTTGTATCATAATGGGTTTCAGTTAAGTATATTGGTTAGTACCTCAATCTTCCGTGCAAAACGTAGGTATTCTAATGAGATATTAGATCCAATACTGAATATCTTAAGGCTAACTAAGCTAATAGATTGTTGATAGAGGGTGTCCTTAGTGATGATTTCTGCTAGTGAAACTTCAAGAAGGGTTCACAACGAATCTCACCATAACAGTGCTGGATGAAGATATAGCGGGAGGCCTTTTGTAGTTTTAATATAGTCATCGAGAAGCCCTATTCGAGCTAGTATAAATTTACCGCCCAGAAAAATACTTGCTGACATCATTCCCTTAATGAAACCCTGCCACACAAATTCTCTCAATGATACTCATGGGCGACACTATAGGTGACTTGAAACTATCGCAACAATGGCATCTTCCTGTCGGCTCCACATGAATGAGATTAATAGGAGGCAAAGACAAAAGTTGTGGGTGATGAACAAACACAGAGAATAAAAATGATCAGTGACTCACAATCTTGTTCTAATGTCAATTTAGTTCTCTACTTCTCACATGTGCAATGAATAGCCGAGTTGTCACGACCAATTATGGCATGCCACGATAGACATATATTACTTATGCGAGTGAACCTACAAGCTTAGTTGAGTGATCTATTTTCGATAATTTTATGCATTATCTCATCTTATTTAGCCCTACATACTTGTTCTCTAGCATAATAAATTATCGTAACGGAGGAGCAACATAATGTGTTGAATGAATTAAAACATATAATTGGTTGATTGAACTGGCCATCTTAGACTACTAGTTAAATTATATATGAGTCTTCTTAAGAACAGTAGGATAGATGGTTCACAAATAACCATATGGGTGGCTGTCCCCCCCCCCCCGTCAGCTCTCTAGGATCTCTTGGATCTCTAGACTGGCTCCACAGACCAACACTAGTCTTTCATGCGCACCTTATTTTTACTCGTTCACACTCTAAATAACTTCTCGGTAGCCCATCCTCAGATTGCTCCAGACATGCTTAACCTCGGAATTCTTTTTAGATGAGCCGCTAGAAAATAACTTGCAACTTATTGACATGAGTATCCTATCAATCCTATTATTCCTTGGCCCAACATGTCAAGTAAACATATCATAGTCATGAGCATCTCCATGAATTATTTAGATTTTCATATGGTCAAAAGTGTGTGTTTGGTCCATTATTCAAAAGGACCAGAATATTTTTTGGATTTAAGTTTAAATTCTTTAACAAGACAATGTTGTAGAAGTGGTCACATATATTAATGGAGTAAATGTACATCCCTGCTATATATTTGGGTTTTAGAAGCATTATTTCAAAATGGATTTTAGAAGCATTATTTCAAAATGGGTTTTAGAAGCATTATTTCAAAATCTCTAGGAAGAGCTTCTTTGATTTTAGTTTGCAAAGTTGAACATGACAAGGTGGGGTAATTTTTCCATGTTTTATGATTGAGTTTAAATAATTAAAATACTGATTTTTTATTTCTATAGTAATAGAAAATAATTATGTACACATTTGAAAAATATTTATTTTTGAAGTAGAGTGAGATAGAATAAAATATAGATCTCAAATTTTAATAGAATAATGATGTGTAGAAAAACAAACTTTTAAGATAGGTGTTGAAATTTTGGGTAAGAGGATAATTTAATATTTTTAGGGCCAAAATAAGTATGAAAATACCTTTAACAATTTTATTTTGGAAACTATATCAGGATACATATGAGGTAGATCTCACTCATTATTTTATATCCTTGAAAATAAAAACTTTATTTGAGATAAAATAGTTTTAGGGCTTTGGAAATTGAAATAGATAAATAGGAATTTAAATATCAAAATATGGGAGAAAATAATTTTTTTAATGTCCCCTCACTTAACATGATAAAACTTATGAGTTTAGATGGGTTGTGTTTACATACCTATGTATGGATAGTTTTAAATTACAAGCAAGTCAAACAAATGCAATAACATTAATTCAATCAACACAAATAAACAAATCTAGAATACATGTCATATAGATGATCATGTTCATGATGTTCTTTGAAAAAAATTCATAAGATGGTATAGCTTTAGCTAGTTTTTCTAGAAAATGATTATGAGAACTATATATCCTTTCTCCTAGATTTTCAAGGGATGTTTTAAAATCATTACTTGTAAAACCTTAGTTTTGCAAATAGTGTGGAGAAACTATATCATGGTTCTCCATAGTTTCATAAATATTTTATATTGAACATATTCAGTTTTATAAACTCATACTTTGTTCTAACCTATTGAGGAAGTCAAATCATTGAAAATGTACTTCTAGACAAGTTGGTACTTTAGGAAATAGAAGTATGATATGAACTTCGGACATATGGGTTGAATTAGTTCACAATGTTGATCAATCATCAAACCAGTGAGGCACATATGCATAGGAATCAAGCAGGAAAACTAATTCATCTTATTCATCAACAAAAGTTTTTGTTTGTTTAAAAATTTCGCTATGTTCCACCTTAACATGCAAATTAAAAAAATTGAATACTAGAGATAATCAACGAAATCGCTGAGTTCGACCACATGCATGAAATTGTGCTAGAGTCAAGATCTAGGTATCGGATCTTTCCGGGCCGCACATCAACACCACGCATATGCCTTGAACTATCATGTGGTCCTTCAGAGATAGCCACCCAATATCATGCCAATATAGGAACTCCTCCTAGGCAAGCACTAGAACGGCCAAGATCAACCTCGACTAAACAAGTTAGTGGTTCTCCATCTCATGAGGCAAGCATCAAACATATGGATACGGGGAATGAAGGATATATAAGCCACTTATGGGATGTTCTAAGTCAACTACACTTTCGAGCACATCATCAATGTCACGATATGAGACATGTTAACCTTGTGTTTTCATTGCTATAATCAAGATTGCGTGTAAACAATATATTGCAATGGGGTAGCGGATGGTGTGATGGAGGTTTGCATCCAGATTGTTGCGGCTTCAATCGTAGATATCTGTGAGTCGAGGGAGGGGTAACCTTTGTGGTACCTTTGATGGCTAGGGTCTTCGTGGTGGCAAGGCTGCTAGGTCTCGATTCTTTAGGTCTAGGCACTCCACAGTCACATGCATCCATTGGGATTCTCTTAGTGTCTACATCGTGGATGAGTCAGTAGGGTAAGTTTTGTTTTCCGGTGAAAATCATGTCAACTCCATTCATAGTGGAAGATGGTGATGTCTTCTGTGTTTCTTCCTTGTCAAAGGTATCTACAATGCACCTCTATCAACACCCGGATTTTTAATCCTAGATGCTTGTTATGCCATACATCGCAGTCCCAGGATTACCATTTTTGCGAGACATAACAGATTGGATATCACAGTACATCATCCATTACAAACCATAATAAGGTCTTACACAAATAAAGGATCTCATGATCCAGTCTTAATACAATCAAGTAGCAGAATAAATAGCGTAGTGGTGGGCTCCATCTTTAGTGTCACAGGCAATGCTAACGATGGGAGATGATCCTAGTTGTCATAGTTGTCCTGTTGTCCTCCTTCGGTGTAGTCCTCCTTATAGTCTGGCCACAGGAATAGACAGGGACAAAAGCCATGAGTACTCTTTAAGTACTCGCAAACTACCACTAACAAGTAAGATAGTTCTAGTAGGAATGCTAAACTCTAAGTTTATTTGTAAAGCTGAGTTCAGAAACAAAGAAAGATAAAATAAAGTTTGAAATCACCTAAGTGGGAACTTAGTTGTCATAGTCACAACTCTGTTGTGGTCAAATCATGTCACAATTCATTTCATAAGTCATTTTGAAAACATCTGACAACGGAATAGTATGGCCACTCCAACTGTCCATAACCGCGGATGCGGCTATTCGAATAGTTTGACACTCTGTAGAGGTGGTACAATTTCACCACAAAATTCGATACATCTGTCAGGGATAACCCTGAATCATCATACTTAGTATGCAGATAATCGAACATAACCTTTCCTTTACACACTCTAGTATAAGCACCTCTCTTATGAGCTTGGCCTCCTAGTCATGGCCATTTGCCATCGTGGGCACTGTATAGGTGGACAACATTGAGAGGTAGCCTCATCTCAAACCTCTCCTGCGAGGGAACTAATACTAATGCATATAAACTTCTGGATACGCCTTACCCAATTCAGGTATTGTGGTTGTACGGTAACATTGGAATGGTATCGCATCCGAACCCAACCATCAGTTTTTATAAAAGGGCTAAGGCCCATGCCTTAACATTTTCATCATCATAAACCATTTGTGTTTCTCAAAACATGTCAAAACATCTCAATAGAATGACTCATCATTCCAAGGTTTTCATAAGTCACTTCCACCAAGTATTCCCATCTAAAGTGATCAAGTTTTTGGTTTAGCTCTAATCACTAAGTTAAGAGTGTTCACTAAGGTGGGATGCTAAGATCAATCTCATGCCATATAATGACATCTAAGTCTAACTAGATAGGCCAAGTTTTATACTCTTTATGCTATCTATAAACAAAGTAAAGGACTTTAGTGAAGTAAAAGAAAGTAAAGCTTGTAAGTAAAACTTGGGGTAGGTAATAGTTAAAATGTATAACCAAGCATGCCTATTGCATCTTGCTTTGGTTATCTAGCTTGCAAGTTTTTGCTTGCCAATAATAGTTTGCCTTGGTTGGTGGAGTGGTTGAATTCTCCGCTTCTTCTTCGGGGTAGAACTCCTCCTCCTCGTAGACTTGGTCGGTACTATCATCTATAAATACATACGGGAATACACAATCACCAAACAATACTTAACTAGTCTATTTAGCACACTAAGGCACACATTTGATGATCTAGTATCATCACATTCATCACAAGGTTTAATGAACTAGTTTCATTTATTCTAAAAAGAAAAAGATTTATTTGAATCTGCTGGGTTGCACGGGAACACTAATGGGCCGGCCCAGTCTCACTCCACGGCGCCGAGGACAGCTGACAGGGGGATCCCACATGTCAGTGGCTCTTTAAACGCGAAGCAGTACGGGGCAACATGGACCGTAGGATTAGAACTAGGATCTACGACTCACGTTCATCGTCGACGACGGACACGTCGCCGGTGAGACGGAAACCTAGTGGCACTATGGGGGTGTCGTGGGGGCATACCAGGGCTCCAGCTAGTGGGGCGATGGGGGCGTTTAAACAAGGAGACGACAGCAGGCTCAAGCGAGGTTGCGGCAGAGAGGCATGGGCGGAGCTCGTTGGAGATGGCGGCACAGGGTGCTATCGGCATGGGCAAGGTAGACGGACGGTGGGCGGTTCCCTAGCGGTCAGCTAGGGCTTAATGGCGATGCGAGGGGCGGTGGCTAATGGTCGGGAGCGTCTCGTGCTCTGAGCGACAGAGGCGGTGCTCGACGTGGTTCCCGGCGGCTGTGGGTAACGCGGTGGGAGAAGAGCATGTCTGGCAGGGTCTTGGGGTCAATGCGGAGAGGCGCGCGCAGGCTATGGTCGAGGGGCGGCGCGTGTTGTCCTGCCGGGGATGGCGCTCTGGCATGCGCTGGCATGGCACAGAGGCTCAGTGCGGGGCTTGTCCTCGATGGTCCAGGGGCTGGCTGTGGCCGTGGGGTGGATAGGGGATGGCGGTGTGATCACGCCTTTCTCCCTGGAGCGGCTGAGAGGGACTGGTGATCTCCTGCGAGCTGCCCGTGCTCGACCAACAAGCATGGCATCGGGGTGGCGCTGCACTGTGGCTAGGGACTAGGGAGTGGCTGGTTTATGGCCTGGTTGGGACTTCAGGAGACAAAGATGGTTAATGGTGCTCAAATGGCTCAACCAATTTTGATCAAAACAGTATTAGTTAGGCCAGTTTGATTCTACTCACAAGGTGCTCGACACAATGGCCGCATGAAGAAAACTTTTGAATTTTGAAATGAATTTTGGTGGAGTTGTTAATCTTAAGCTTGAGCATCTCTGGTTGCTGGGATTTGTCAAGTTGAAGTCATTTGAGTGGTTTTTGAAAAAGTGTGATCTAGGTACATACACTTGGTTCCATTTTCAAATGTCATTTAAAATTAGAGTTTAAATGTTTCTATAAGAATTCGAAGTGGGCCTTGGTACATCTTAACTTGTACTAGCAAGGGGTGCAAAGATCCATAATTGTTTCTGTTTGAATTTGAGTTCTGGGAACACCCAAAGTGTCCTAGTTGATTAAAATGGCAAAAGTGACCATTTCCATTTATTAATTCTATTTGAATTCTTTTCCTTTGGATTTTGCTTGGGAATGATCTAGATGATGTGGAATTCATCTTAGAATCATTTTATAACCATTAGAACAAACAATCATGGCATTTCAAAACAATTTCTATTTAATGCAACACATATATGCATGCTTAATTATTTAAATAAGAAAAGTTTTTGTTAACCCTAAATTGGGTGATTTGGATCTTGATAGCTTGGATTAAAGTTTTGGGATGTTACAAACCTTCCCCCCTTAAACAAAATCTCGTCTCGAGATTTAAGAAAGAAAACTAGGAACTAAAGAGATCTCGGAACTCAGTCCTAATGTAATCTTCTTGCTCCCAAGTGGATTCTTCTTCGGTATGGTTGCTCCATTGAATCTTGAGAAACTTGATACTCCGGGTCCTGGTGGTTCTGTAGGCTTCTTCCAAGATACGGATGGGCACTTCACGATACGTCAGATCCTTGTTGATATCAACGGCTTGATGATCGATGTTCTTGAAAACTTCGGTCTTCTCCGGCACTTCTAGGCATTTGCGAAGTAATGAGATATGGAACACATTGTGGATGGCTGACATCTCTTCTGGAAGTTCGAGTTGATACGATACTTCTCCTCGAAGATTCAGAATCTTGAAGGGTTCGATATATCTGGGGGCTAACTTTCCTTTTAGACTAAAACGTTGCGTTCCCTTCAATGGCGAAACTTTGAGATACACAAAATCTCCGACATTGAAAGTCATGTCTCTCCTTCTCTTGTCAGCATAACTCTTCTGTCTAGATTGGGCGGTCTTGAGATGCTCACAGACTTTGTGAACCTTCTCTTCGGCTTCTCGTAGGATGTCGGGTCCGAAAATCTAACTCTCTCCTACTTGCGACCAATTCAAAGGGGTACGGCACTTTCTTCCGTATAGGAACTCAAATGGTGCCATTTGTAAACTGGCTTGATAATTGTTGTCGTATGAGAATTCTGCGAAAGGCAGACAATCTTCCCATTTTGATCCGTACTCTAACATACAAGCTCTTAACATATCCTCTAGGATTTGGTTGACTCTTTCAGTCTGTCCGTCAGTTTGCGGGTGATAAGCTATGCTGAAATTCAACTTGGTTCCTAATCCTTCTTGGACTTTCTGCCAAAATCTCGAGGTAAATTGGGTTCCTCGATCTGATACTATGGTCTAGGGGGTTCCATGTAAACTGACGATTCTAGCAATGTACAACTCTGCTAGCTTCGAACTCTGGTAGGTTGTCTTGACAGGTATAAAATGGGCTACCTTGGATAGTCTATCAACGATGACCCAGATTGAGTCATTTCCCCTACTAGAAGTAGGCAAACTGGTCATAAATACCATTCCGACGGAATCCCATTTCCATTCCGGAATCTGCAATGGTTGCAATAGTCCTGCGGGTCTCTGATGTTCGGCTTTGACTCTCTGACAGATATCACACTTGGCGATGTAGCTTCCGATTTCTCTCTTCATCTTGTGCCACCAAAATTGCTCCTTCAAATCCTGATACATCTTTGTTCCTCCGGGGTGGATAGAATAAAGAGTATCATGAGCTTCTTGCATGATAACTTGCTTCAGCTCCAAATCTGCAGGCACACAGATACGTCCCTTGTACCACAGAACTCCTTCTTCATCTTCGGTGAATCCAGGTACCTTTCCTGTACCAATACGACGTTTGATTCCATCGGTACTTGCATTTCCCTTCTGGGCTTCCTTGATTTGGCTAATCAAAGTGGGTTGAAGTTCAATGCTAGCTAAAATCCTTTGCTAACTAGCTCAGTTCTAAACTACTCCAACTCCTCATGCAAACTTGGTTGCTTCTCCTTGATCATGGTGTTTAATCTACAGGAAATCTGCTAAGAGCATCCGCTACCACATTGGCTTTGCCGGGGTGATAGTGAATGTCAAGGTCATAATCCTTGATTAACTCTATCCATCTCCTTTGCCTCATATTCAGCTCCTTCTAAGTGAAAATATACTTCAAGCTTTTGTGATCTGAGTAAATCTCACAGCAATTACCCATAAGGTAATGACACCATGTCTTCAATGCCAAAACTACGGTTGCTAACTCAAGATCATGGGTAGGGTAGTTCTGCTCATGTTGCTTCAGTTGTCGAGATAGATATGCGATGACTTTGCCTTCTTGCATCAATACACATCCGAGTCCAATCTTGGATGCATCACAATACACATCAAACGACTTCTTGATATCTGGCATAACCAATATTGGGGTTGAAATCAATCTCTTCTTGAGCTCTTGGAAACTTGCTTCACATTTGTTGGTACATTCGAACTTCTTGTCTTTCTTCAACAATTGGGTCATGGGTCTTGCAATGCTCGAAAATCCTTCTATGAACTTGCGGTAATATCCCGCTAATTCGATAAATGCATGGACTTGGGTTTGAGTGGTTGGGGCTTCCCATTCTTCGACATCTTTGATATTGGCGGGATCAACAGTGACTCCTCCGGCAAACAAAATATGTCCTAGGAATCCTACTTCTTTCAGCCAAAACTCACATTTGCTGAACTTGGCATACAACTGCTGCTCTCTAAGGGTTTCAAGGATGATTCTCAGATGTTGATCATGCTCTTCTTCTGACTTGGAGTAGATAAGAATATCATCAATAAATACAACGACAAACTTATCTAGAAAATTGATAAATATCTTATTCATGAGATTCATGAAATAAGCGGGGGCATTGGTTAATCCAAAAGACATGACTGTATACTCATATAATCCATATCGGGTAGTAAAGGCGGTCTTTGGAATATCCGTTGCACGAATCATAAGTTGGTGATAACCAGTTCTAAGATCAATCTTAGAGAACACACTGGCACCAGTCACCTGATCAAATAGATCCTCTATCTTTGGCAATGGGTACTTGTTCTTGATGGTAACGTCATTTAGCTTCATGTAATCTGTGCACAAACGGTTATCTCCATCCTTCTTGTCAATGAATAACATGGGTGATCTCCATGGCGATGCGCTTGGTTGAATCAAGCCTGTTGCCAACATAGCATCCAGCTGCTTCTTCAACTCTACTAACTCTGAGGGGTTCATGCTATAGGGTCTCTGAGCTATGGGTCCGGTTCCAGGGACTAGTTCAATAATGAACTCAATATCCCGATCTGGGGGCATATCGGGCAATTCATCTGGGAATACGTCAGGGTATTTACAGAGTACTCTGACTTGGTCTATGGTGGGTAGGGCTAGACTCTTGTTGCACTTGAATTGACGGGGCAAGGTTTCATATACATGCTCTACTGATACTCCAGAGCTATTGGTCATGGTGATGGCTTTCCTGGCACAGTCGATCAATCATTTATGCTTTGACATCCAATCCATTCCTAGTACTACTTCCAAACCTTTGGTTCCAAGTACTATTAGATTGGCATAAAACTCTATCCCATGTATTCTGATACGCACAGCTTTGCAAATTTTTCTAGCTTTTGTGGTTGAACTAGGTATTTGAACTATCATGACATGCTTCAAGTTGGTTGGGTGAATCTTACTAGTGCATGCAAATTCTTCGATAACAAATGAGTGCGATGCTCCAGAAACAAACAACACTCTTGCTAAAACTGAGTTGACAGAAAACATACCCAGCACTACATCTGGCGCTTCTTGGGCTTCTTCAGCATTCATGTGGAAGAGACGACCGTTGCAGTTGTGAGGGTTCCCTGGGGCGAATCTTCTTCCGGGCTGAACACGATGCTGTTGTTGAGCTGGAGCATTCATATTTGCAGTGGCGGCAATCTTCTTGGGACACTCATTGGAGTAGTGATCCTTTACTCCACACTCGAAACAAGTAATCTGAGACTTTTCTTTTGCTGCCACGGGCACAACATTTCTTCCAGTTCTCAGTGCAGTGTTATTGTTGTTGTTGTGCTTGGGAGGTGCACGGTTGAAATTGCTAGAGTTGCTGGGGTGGTTATTGTTTCCTCCGGACTTCACATTTCCTCTGCTACGGTTGGGGTAGCTCGGGCGAGACATTGGGGGTCGATTGTTCCGTGGGGCATATCCGGCAGACGGGTTGGGGCAATACTTCTAGTAACTGTTGGATCCAGCTTGGTGCATCATCCGACGTTTGTGATTGTCGTTTGCTTGATTAATCTTCCCTTCCATCTGAATGGCAGAGTCGACTAGTTCTTCGAGAGCCTCGAAACGGATGTTGACGAGGAGCGTCTGCATCTCATCATGCAGTCCGTTTAGGAATCTCTCCTTCTTGGCCTCCGTGTTGATCTCATCCGGTGCATACCTGGCGAGGGACAAGAATCTGTCACGGTACTCCACTATAGTCATTCTGCCCTGCTTTAGCTCTCTGAATTCATCTCTCATCCTGGTGACTAAACCCAGCGGCATGTGGGTGCGGCTGAACTTGACTTTGAAGGCTTCCCATGTCATCACTTGACCATGGTTCATCGTGCGGGTGTTGTTCCACCATGCTCTTGCATCTCCGACCAAATAGTGGGTGGCAAACAGAACTTTCTCGTTGGCATCCACTTTGGCGACTTCTAAGTTGTTCTCCATGGTCTGTAACCAATCATCAGCATCCAGCGGGTCTTTAGACTTGCTAAAGATTGGGGGATTGGTATTCTGGAAGTTTTTGAGTTTGGATCCATGATGATCCTGATTTCCATGGTTCTGATTGTTATGAGCCATCTGGGCGATCTGCTACAGGGTGGCTAGATTTGCTTGGCGCTCTGCCCTACTAGCTTCATGGTCTGCAATGAGCATCTGCAGAATCTGCAGCATTGGGTCCTGCGATGAGCTGCTCCCTCCTTGGTTTCCACGAGTCATCTGAGGATTGAGATAGATAAAGGGGTAAGAGGGAAAATTCTAAGGTTCATGGTTTTGGTTTCAAAGCTAAAACTTTGAGTTTGACTCAAGTTTTGCGACTAACTTCTTTTCATTCATTCAAGCAAAGCACATGATACAAACTCACACACACCACAACAAAAGGAAAACAGATGGTTTTAAGAACCATTCTGCAAGCTAAGATACAATGGGACCGATACTTCACTCCTACGATAGTGCCCTAGTGCATCTACTCATCATCGATGAAGTCGGAGTCATCATCGTCGGTGTAGAAGTCCATGGCATCATCCTACAGATAGTCATCATCATTGCTGAGGTCCGACTCAATATCCCCTTGGATATATTCACCTTCCTCTTCTTCTTCTTTTGCTGCAAGCTGAGCTTCTTGCTCCTTGATGGTCTTCTCGAGGTCAGCCACCTTCTTGCGAAGACGTTCGATGGTGCAATCCTTCTTTGCGCGTTGATGGCGAAGTGACTTACAATCCTTGACGAGCAGTGAGAAAGTCTGGGCCTTCTAGGCAGCAATGGTGAGGTTGTGGTTGGCGAACTCTCTAGCAATTGTCCAATTCCTTCTGTCTGTCGTATAGTAGGAAGTCTAGGTTCTAATCCATCTAGCCAGTTGTTCTCTCTCACAGTGAATTGAATCCTCTCGGACATTGGTGCTTCTAACTTTCCTCGAAGATCAGCAACTACTAGCCATTGTAAATCTCCTCCTGGGGGACCATTGAGTTGAGCTCCAAGAAATTCCGGATGCGGACGCTCCAAATACTCAGACAGTGCATCTAGATCCCTCTCGAAGATCAGTTGGCCTCCGTTTCCCAACTGGTAGAACTTGTTGTACTGAACTTCCATCTATAAGAATTTAGGATGAGAAAGTTAGTGAAGTGATCAAGTGTGTCAAAAATTTATGTAGTAATGTAAGAATTTGGAGGAACATGTATTTTTTGAGAGAAAGAATCCCAAGGGTAAGAGAGGAAATATGTTTACATAAATACTCACTTTGGTTTTGAAACTAAGTTTTTGCTTCGGACGTCCATTCTAACTAGGGTCTCCTATGGTCAGGATGGCTCTGATACCAACTTGTCAACACCCGGATTTTTAATCCCAGATGCCTATTATGCCATACATCGCAATCCTAGGATTACCATTTTTGCGAGACATAACAGATTGGATATCACAGTACATCATCCATTACAAACCATAATAAGGTCTTACACCAATAAAGGATCTCATGATCCAGTCTTAATACAATCAAGTAGCGGAATAAATAGCATAGCGGTGGGCTCCATCTTCAGTGTCACAGGCAATGCTGACAATGGGAGATGATCCTAGTTGTCGTAGCCGTCCTGCTGTCCTCCTTCGGGGTAGTACTCCTGATAGTCTGGCCACGGGAATAGCTAGGGAAAAAAGCCATGAGTACTCTTTAAGTACTCGCAAACTACAACTAACAAGTAAGATCGTTCTAGTAGGAATGATAAACTCTAAGTTTATTTGTAAAGCTAAGTTTGAAACCAAAGCTGAGTTCAGAAACAAAGAAAGATAAAATAAAGTTTGAAATCACCTAAGTGGGAACTTAGTTGTCATAGTCACAACTCGAAAACATCTGACAACGGAACAGTATGGCCACTCCAACTGTCCATAACCGCGGACGCGGCTATTCGAATAGTTTGACACTCTGCAGAGGTGGTACACTTTCACCAAAAAATTCGATACATCTGTCAGGGATAACCCTAAATCATCATACTTAGTATGCAGATAATCGAACATAACCTTTCCTTTACACACTCTAGTATAAGCACCTCTCCTATGAGCTTGGCCTCCCAGTCATGGCCATTTGCCATCCTGGGCACTGCATAGGTGGACAACATTGAGAGGTAGCCTCATCTCAAACCTCTCCCGCGAGGGAACTAATACTAATGCATATAAACTTCCAGATACGCCTTACCCAATTCAGGTATTGTGGTTGTACGGTAAAATTGGAATGATATCGCATCCGAACCCAACCATCAGTTTTTATAAAAGGGCTAAGGCTCATGCCTTAACATTTTCATCGTCATCATAAACCATTTGTGTTTCTCAACACATGTCAAAACATCTCAATAGAATGACTCATCATTTCAAGGTTTTCACAAGTCATTTCCACCAAGTATTCCCATCTAAAGTTATCAAGATTTTGGTTTAGCTCTAATCACTAAGTTAAGAGTGTTCACTAAGGTGGGATGCTAAGATCAATCTCATGCCATAGAATGACATCTAAGTCTAACTAGATAGGCCAAGTTTTATACTCTTTATGCTATCTATAAACAAAGTAAAGGACTTTAGTAAAGTAAAAGAAAGTAAAGCTTGTAAGTAAAACTTGGGGTAGGTAATAGTCAAAATGTATAACCAAGCATGCCTATTGCATCTTGCTTTGGTTATCTAGCTTGCAAGTTTTTGATTGCCAATAATAGCTTGCCTTGGTTGGTGAAGTGGTTGAAATTCTCCGCTTCTTCTTCGGGGTAGAACTCCTCCTCCTCGTAGACTTGGTCGGTACTATCGTCTATAAATACATACGGGAATACACAATCACCAAACAATACTTAACTAGTCTATTTAGCACACTAAGGCACACATTTGATGATCTAGTATCATCACATTCATCACAAGGTTTAATGAACTAGTTCCATTTATTTTATTTGAGAAAAGTAATTTCTACTCATTGAAATTAACTAAGATTTAATATTCTCCAATTAAAATATGGGATCATGTGGACACATGTCATCACCACATATTCTAATATATGGGAATGTGATTTAAAGGTTGGATCACATTTTAATAAGTTTAAGTTTAATATTTAATGATTTAAAGTGATTACAAATGCCTATATAGCATTATTTTGGTACTATTCCAAAGTCACTGCATGCAAATCTTAATATATTACATATTCAGATAGGTATGGTTAAATGTGATTTTTGAGAGTTGGAATCAACTCAAAAACTATTATGGTTGATTTTAGAAAAATGTTTGAATGTGAAAAAGCTTTTGTCTTGTTATTTTTGCTAGGAGATATCTCTAACTCTAATTGATTTAAATCCAACGGTCTTGGATAGAGATTTAAATTATCTTTCCAACAAAATTGGAATCACTCAATTTGGTTCAGTAGATCTTTCTGAGTTGATTTTTGAACTAAGGGACAGAATTAAGTTTACTTCTAAAAAGAAAACGATTTATTTGAATCTGCTGGGTAGTGCGGGAACACTAATGGGCCGGTCCAGTCTCACTCCGCGACGCTGAGGACAGCTAACAGGGGGGTCCCACATGTCAGTGGCTCTTTAAACGCGAAGCGGTACGGGGCAACGTGGACCGTAGGATTAGAACTAGGATCTACGGCTCACGTTCATCGTCGTCGACGAACACATCATCGGCGAGACGGAAACCTAGCGGCGTTGTGGGGGTGCAGTGGGGGCATACCAGGGCTCCAGCTAGTGCGGCGATGGGGGCGTTTGAATGAGGAGATGACGGCGGGTTCAGGCGAGGTCGCGGCAGAGAGGCATGGGCGGAGCTCGTCGGAGACGACAGCACAGGGTGCTATCAGCGTGGGCAAGGTAGGAAGACGGTGGGCGGTTCCCTGGCGGTCAGCTAGGGATTAATGGCGATGCGAGGGGCGGTGGCTAACGGTCGGGAGCGTCTCACGCTCTGAGCGATAGAGTTGGTGCTCGACGTGGTTCCTGGCGGCTGTGGGTCGTGCAGCGGGAGAAGAGCGTGTCTGGCGGGGTCCTGGGGTCAATGCTGAGCGGTGCGCGCGGGTTGTGGTCGAGGGGCGGTGTGTGCTGTCCTGCCGGGGATGGTGCTCTGGCGTGCGCTGGCACGGCGCAGAGGCTCAGTGGGGGTCTTGTCCTCGGTGGTCCAGGGGCTGGCTGTGGCCGTGGGGTGGACAGGGGACGGCGGTGTGATCACGCCTTCCTCCCTGGAGCGGCGGAGAGGGGCTGGTGGTCTCCTGCGAGCTGCCCATGCTCGACTAGCGAGCATGGCGTCGGGGTGGTGCTACACTGTGGCTAGGGACTAGGGAGTGGCTGGTTTATGGCCTGGTTGGGGCTTGAGGAGACAAAGATGGTTAATGGTGCTCAAATGGCTCGACCAATTTTGATCAAAACAGTATTAGTTAGGCTAGTTTGATTTTGCTCACAAGGTGCTCGACACAATGGCCGCATGAAGAAAACTTTTGAATTTTGAAATGAATTTTGGTGGAGTTGTTGATCTTAAGCTTGAGCATCTCTGGTTCCTGGGATTTTTCAAGTTGAAGTCATTTGAGTGGTTTTTGAAAAAGTGTGATCTAGGTACATACACTTGGTTCCATTTTCAAATGTCATTTAAAATTAGAGTTTAAATGTTTCTGTAAGAATTGAAAGTGGTCCTTGGTACATCTTAACTTGTACTAGCAAGGGGTGCAAAGATCCATAATTGTTTCTGTTTGAATTTGAGTTCTAGGAACACCCAAAGTGTCCTAGTTGATTAAAATGGCAAAAGTGACCATTTCCATTTATTAATTTATTTGAATTCTTTTTCTTTGTATTTTGTTTGGGAATGATCTAGATGATGTGGAATTCATCTTAGAATCATTTTATAACCATTATAACAAACAATCATGGCATTTCAAAACAATTTCTATTTAATGCAACACATATATGCATGCTTAATTATTTAAATAAGAAAAAGTCTTTGTTAACCCTAAATTGGGTGATTTGGATCTTGATAACTTGGATTAAAGTTTTGGGATGTTACAACCTCTCTAATCCTCAATTGGGTTGTATATCTAGGTCTGATGGATCGCACAATGGTGATGATATGCGTCATTCTCCCTCCTAGAGGCCTAGTTTTGGAGTAGCTGCTAGTCGAAGGGTTCAGAAGGTGGAGCAGTGTGGCTTCTACCTCTTCTAAAACATCAAGTTTTGTTGGCATGGTGAAATAGGTGTCTTGGTGAAGGATGCATGATGATGGTCATGCGCAGGATGGTGGCGCCATTTGCGGACATAGTCGGGAATACTAGCAAAGACTATGTGGATCTTTCTCCTGAAGATTGCTCAGCGGTTCTTCAACGGTGACTACTTATGTACTGTGTGCATGAGTACCTGCTAAGAGTTAGCTAGACCGAATGAGTGCTCCCATTTCACCATGAGGGTGTCTTGGTGATGTCTCCGGTTACTAGTTGGTAGGGTATTTCCTATTGAAAGAGCATGTGGGCCCCCATGTGTGGTTTTTGTAATTAATGAAAATCTCTATGGGATAATGTTTGCATTGAGTTGCACTTAGGATTTGTCCATTGTCTTTGCTTGGACCATATGTTGGATCCAAGGTGAAAGATATTAAGAAGAACAAGCTTTGTCCAAGGGCTTTCGGCCTTTTGGAGTCATACCAAGGTGGTCATGGATCGATGAAGACAAGATCAAAGTAAAGGTTTCCCCATGGTGTATGGGGGAGCAAAGTGCAAGTCTTCATCTAGCAAGCGCAAGGGAGAGCAATCAAGAAAGGTGTTCCTTCTTGAGAAGGACAAGATCGTCTACATCGTGCTCAAGTGGATTGCTCAAGGCAAAGGTATAATCTTGATAGGTTTTCCCTTTTGCCGGTCTCATGTTGGTAGTTGGGAGACCGGGTTTAGGATAGATAACCGTACTATCAAGAGGGACTCTAGAGTGAGTAGCTCGATCATATCTTTTGGAGAGAGCTCGAACCTTTGCATTCCTAGCACTATCTTTCTTGGTTGTTTGTTAGTCCTATCCATGTGAGGATATAGATCTTGTGGTAATCTTCATAACAATCTCTTGTTCATCAAAAATGGATTTGGCTTTTATACCTTATTGCGTTTTTGATCTTGGAGGTTTTCCGGACTCTCACCAAGTGAGGTATCTCACATTATAATACTTCATACATCCTCACTTGGTGAAATCCAATATTGTGTAGCTCTTGTTGTCCTCTTTCCAACAAAATTGGTTTCAGGTCAATAGGAGTTCCCTAGCTCAAGTTATCATTATTTGAATATTTGACTTTTATTTGGTTTGAAAAAGATAAGAAAAAACGGTTTTTGTTCTAGGTCGTCTGGTACTACTAGTCCCGGTACTAGCTGCCCTGTGCGGCGCGCACTCCCTCTATGCCGCCCAGTAGTGGAGCAGGCCCAGGCCGGTAGTAGCGGCCCGTGCGGTACTACCGCCCGGCCGCGGTACTACCGAGCTGCCTCACCCCGCTCCTAGGCCCAGCTCGTGTTGGCATTGCTCGCCCCGATCCCGCCAGCACTCGGCCGCCCGATCCCCTCGTGCGTGCGTCGCACACCCTGCTGCTCCCGCATGTTGACTTCCCCGCAGCGCTCGCTTGCCTTGCTCGCCCCGATCCCCTTCGCTGTGTTCGCTGCCTGGCTTGCTCGCCTCGCTGGGCTGCTGGGCGGTAGTACCAGCCCAGGTTGCGGTACTATCGGCCCAGGTCGGCTTTTCGGCCCCCAGCGGGCAGAAATTAGTGCCCCCTATTTAAACCCTTTTGCTTTTTATTTTTAGGAGCTTCTTCCTCATTTTTTTCTTAAGCTTTGCCCTATTCTTTGACACATCTTTGATCTTGATTTCTTCACCCCTTCCAATGATTCTTGCCAATATTTGAGGGGAAGGTAGAGGGGATCTAGATCTACAATTTCACCAAACCAAATCACCTCTTTGTGAGTGAATCTTTGGGATCTAGATCTTGGGGGGATTTTGTGTTCTCCCTTTGATTCTTCCTCTCTTATTCCCCCAAGTGCTTTAGTAGCCTTGTTGGAATTTGAGAGTGAAGATTTGGGGCATCTTTGTGGTGTTATTTCCTTTTGCATTAGGTGCATCGGTTTGTGTTCTCTCCAGAGGATTTGCTTGGTGAAATCAAGAAGTTTGTCCCTCTTGGGTTCTTGGAACCCTAGACGGTTGTGTGGCCTTTGTGGCATGTTCTTGGGGCCTTCAGTTAAGTTTTGAAGCTCCCCCAAGATTGAGGCCTTGGTGGCGATTATTGGGAGCCTCCAATTAAATTGTGGAGATAGCCCCAATCTTGTACGGGTTTGGTGACCACCCTCAAGTGTCCCATAGTGGAACGGGTGCTTGCCCACGTGATGGGTGCTCGGGGGAATAGGGTGGGGCCTCTTGTGGCATTGGTGGTCTTAATACCTGATACGTTGGAAACGTATCTATAATTTTTGATGTTTCATGCTTGTTTTATATCTACTTTCTTATGTTTTGTCCACACTTTGGAGTATTTTTACACATTTTCTAGAACTAACCTATTAACAAGATGCCATAGTGTCGGTTGCCTGTTTTCTGCTGTTTTTGGTTTCAGAAAAGCTAGTAAGGAAATATTCTCGGAATTGGACCGGACAAAAGCCAAAGTCAATATTTTACCCGAAGCAACACGAAGTCCGGAGGAGAGACGAAGTGGCGCACCAGGGCGGCCACACCTGGTGGCGGCGTGGCCTGGGGAGCAAGCCACCAGGGGTTTGGGCCCCTGGTACTCCACCGACCTTGCCCCTTCACCTATAAAAGTCTCCTGGGATGAAAACCCTAAGGACCCAATAAAAAATTCCACGAAAGAGTCTATAGCCACCACCATCTTCATCCCAAGATCGGGAGGGATCTGAAGCTCTTTCGGCACCCTGCCGGAGGGGAGAGATCACCCTGGAGGCCTTCTTCATCACCATGACTGCCTCTGGTGTGATGCGTGGGTAGTTCATCCCTGTAGTACGGGTCCATGTAGTAGCTAGACGGTTGGTTCTTCTCCTTTGTGCTACCATGTTTAGATCTTGTGAGCTCCGTTCATGATCAAGATCATCTATTTGTAATCCTACATGTTGTGTTTGCGGGGATCTGATGGATATTGATATGCTATTTCAGATTGATTATTGATTCTATCATGTCTATGTTATTTGTGATCTTGCATGCTTTTCGTTGTTAGTAGCTATCTTGGCCGAGTAGATGCTAGCAACTCCAAGAGGGAGTATTTATGCTCAATAGTGGGTTCATGCCTCTAGGAATCTAGGGAAGTGATAGAAATCTCTAAGGTAATAGATGTGATGTAGCTACGAGGGAGAAAACAGCAATCCTTTGTTCATAGAACAATCGTATTGTTTACTTTACACACTTTGCTTAATGCAATTATCTGTTTCTTGCAACTTAATACTGGAGGGGGTTTGGATGATAACCTGAAGGTGGATTATTAGTCATAGATGCACTTGCATTTCGGTCTATGTATAATGTTGTGATGCCCAATCAAATCTCGTAGGAGTCAAGATGATTAGTATATGCATGTATGCTTTCTCGGTGTGTATCAATTGCCCCGCTGTAATTTGTTCACCCAACATGTCAACTATCTTAAGGAGAATCACCTATAGTGAACTATGGACCCAGGTCCATTCTTTTACCATCAATCTACAATCTATTTACTGTTTTCTGTTTACTTTGTGCAAGCAATTACTATCTTCCACACAATATGTTTAATCCTTTGTTTTCAGCAAAACGGGTGAGATTGACAACCTCACTGTAAGTTGGGGGCAAAGTTCTGTGGTTGTGTTGTGCAGGATTCCAAGTTGGAAACAACACCTTGGAGGTGTTTCCTTGCTCCTACTGGTTCGATAACCTTGGTTTCATAACTGAGGGAAAACTTGTTGTTGTGATCATCATACCTTCCTCTTGGGGTTCCCCAATGAGCTCATTATATTTTGATCCAACAATCAGTACCACCCACCCCTCCAACAATACGTACTCCCTTGTTGGGAGGAACTCGGTAAAACATCACCGTCGCCGCGTGCCTCGGTTATCTCTATACCCGAGCTCCTTACTTATGCACTTTACATTGTGATAGTCTTCGTGCTTCAAGTAATCTATATTGCTATCGCATTGTTACTTGTCTTGCTTAGCATAAGTTGTTGGTGCACATAGGTGAACCTTAGTATATCAAGGCTTTGTGCTTGACAAATGAAAACGCTAGTTTTATCCGCCATTGTTAAGCCCATCTCGTAAAAGTTTTGAATCATCTATTCACCCTCCTCCAGGACACATCCGTGATCTTTCAATTGGTATTAGAGCAAGGTATCTCACTTTTAGGATTCACCGCCTTGAGAGTAAAGATGTCAACTAGGGGAGTAGTGCACGATTCCTTCTATATATTCGATGGAACAAACTACGGTGTTTGGAAATCTCGCATGCTAGATTATTTTCGAGACATTCACCCATCCATTGAGGGAATTCTATATATGGGTTTTTCTTATCCTATGGATCCCCAAAACGAATCTTTAGAGGAGAAGATGAACTCTTATGTAGATGCTCAAGCTACTAAAATGCTTTTACTTGTTGTGAGAAATGTAGTTATATCTTCAATCATGCCTTATCGGAGTGCTCATGAGATTTGGACAAAGCTTCAAGAAAAATATGATGTGTCCAACATTATTGAGGATGATTGTTTTCCCTCCACCTCCGGTAGTAATGAGTTCTCATCTTCTACCACTTCACCTACATGTGATTTTTCTCAAGGTAATGATATGGTGAGTGGTGATAGAAATTGCAGTATGGATAGTGTGCTTACTATTTGTAATCCTTCTTCTCTATCTAGTTGCAATGGTCTATCTTTGGACTCTAACACTTGTAGCACTCAAAACTCCTCATATGCTAGTGTTGGTAGTCCTTGCATATCATGTAGAAATGGCTTAAATAATTCACATGATAATATGCTTGCTTTTTCTTGCTTAACATAAGTTGTTGGTGCACATAGGTGAACCTTAGTATATCAAGGCTTTGTGCTTAACAAAAGAAAATGATAGTTTTATTCCGCCATTGTTAGCCCCATCTCGCAGAAGTTTTAAATCGCCTCTTCACCCCCCCCCCTCTCTAGGTGACATCCATGATCTTTCACCTGTGTTCAGGCATAAGGCAGTGCTGGCGTGATCTTCACCCATTGTTGGGTTTGGATATTTTACTTCATGGTTCCGTGTTGTAGCACCCTGGAAAACCCCCAGATAGAAATTGCTTGTTCTTTTCTTTTTAGAAATCATCATGACATCATCATCATGGTCATCATGCCACATTGCATGGATCATATTTAAAATATTGCATTGTTGTTGCATTTCTTTGTACCTGGTTGTTTCTTGTCTTGTGTTGTTTGCTATCACCTTATTATTTTTCTACCTCTATTTGATTTATACATGTGAGGATCACTTGCCATGATCCAATATTTGGAAAGCTTTTGTCCCATTCTAAAAAACCTAAAATATTGCTCTTGTATTAATGCCCCAATTTGAACATGTATGGTGGGCATCGTCCTCTCCCTTTGTCGTATTCCCCCTTCACCTCTATTTGTGGTCAAAACACTATATTCAAAATCATCTGCAAATTTCAAAAGGTTTCTGTATTAGTAACTTGTTTGAATTGTAATAAAATAAAACCAAAAAATAAACAAGAAATAAATAAGAAGAGAGGAGAGAACCAAACATGGCCTGCAGCCAAATCATTCTTGGCCCAGCCGGAGAAATAGTCAGCAATACAGCTTGCGCAGCAGCCATCCTCCCTCATGGCCCACCCCGCGGCCCAGTATCCCTTAGCACCAGGGAAGAATCACGGTGTCACTGCTCACCTTTGTCTCTGTCTCCACATCCTCTCTCAGCGATGGATGGAGCATGGCAGGTGGCCATCGGAGCTATCGTTTGTCGTGACAACATCCACCCTACCCGACATCTCTCCTTCTTACATTTAACGCCATCCCAGCGAAACCCTAGCATTCGCCTCCTTCTTCCTCTACAAGCACCACTGCCACCCACCTTCCTGGTCACCATGGCTTTGCCACTACGAGTCGCCCCTAGCCAAGCCGAGACTTCTAGCAGATGCGCCTCGATCCTATGAACCTCCTTGCACCCCTGGATTTCTCATGCATGCCTCCACACAACAACATGATTGAGTTCCTCTCGGTCAGCTGTCACCTTCATCTCTTCATTCTAGCACCGCCGCTACTCCTCCAACCTCACTGACCCCTCCACGAGCTTCTAGGTAAGCTTGTGCTTCTCCAGAGCCTCGCCACCATCTTCCCCTTCCCTAGGATTGCTCGCTCGTCACTGACCCGCTACACGCCGCCGCAGCACCATGACTCCGATGAGCTTCCGGTGACCAAGACAAAGGGCCACTGCCCGCTTCTAGTTCAATGTGACACGTGCTTCCTTTGGGTGTTCTTCTCCAAGTTGTGTGTGCCCTTTAGCGCTACAGAGCACCACCGTCCCGCCACGGTCAGCACCCAACTCTGGCGTGGTCAAGCGTCCACTATGGAGCCATCTCAGCAGCCACCTGTCAACCTCGTCAGTGTGACCCATATGTCAGCCTCACAGGCTAGGCAAACCCTCGTTGAGCAATATCCCTTAGATCTAGATCTGATAGGTTTGCAAAGTAGCCCCTGCAGTTATAATGTTAATTGTGAATCATAGTCCCTACAGTCGAACCTTTTCTAGATAAGCCCCCTCAACATTAAAAATTGAACCCGCGGTCCTTTACCAATTTTTCCAATTAACAGAGAGCCCTTGGTTTTAATATCAGCCTCTAGACTTTTCAAATTGATTCAAACTCAAGTCATACTCAGCTAAAGTCAAAACTCTTAAATAAATTCGAAATTGACAAAAGTTAAAACATGAAAATTGTTTGTTTTTGAATTCTGAACATGAATCTAGCCTTTGTTTATTTTCTTAAATATTGTAAAAATAATAAATATTTTCTAACATTTTGATAAATGATTTAATAATGTTTAATTCCATATTTTATTAATAATTTCCAAATAATAGAAAATAATAGATGTTTTAAGATCAGAAAAATGCAAATATTAATAATATGCAATCCAAAATAATTTTTGAACAAATAAAATTTCAAAATTGAATTAATTGCAATATATGCTTTTTTTCTTAATAAATTCATATATTTAAATCCGTAAAACGGAATTCGACAAATAATATGTCTAAATCGATCAGGGCGACGATCCCCTGCTAGATATGTTATCCATACATGCTTTTGATTTATGTTTCATGCATTTATAATACTTTACTGCAAGGAAATCATTAACAAAATGGACAAATAAAATTGAAATTGATTCCTTATTATTACTAATGCCTCACTAATGTTGTATCATCAATGTGCTATAAAAATGACATCTTTTTAGCATGATTAACTTGCCATGTTGTGCATCATATCATGATCATGTCGGTTTTTCCGCATTAGTTGTAATTATTGCATCGCTTGTTCCTTTTAGTGTTTTGCTTCTTCCTGGATGGGATGATGAGATGTCATGAGCTTCGACAAGTTTTTTGGCTATGTAACTTTGACAATGGTTCCCAGGCGAGTATCTCCCCCTGCTAACTATTTTTTCTTTATGGCTTTACTTCTCTTTATTTCTATTTGTGTTGTGATGCTTTAGTTTTCCATATCATTTATACTCCTTGCACCCTATATTGCCTTGGTCACTTCCTATTGACTGTTGATTGGTAGACAGTTGGCCTTGCGATCCATGGTTGCTTGCTCAGGTGTTGGTTCAAGTTATCGAGTTCCATAGTGGTTGAGAGGTTGTCACATTCTTAATGGTGGAGAAAATCATGGTTCTACTTATAACTTGATAATTAAATGCTGGGAGTAGACATAATTAATAAAGCGGCACAAGTGGGCAATAGTTGAGATCTGCCTTTTATCCTGCCCGCTTGTGTCCACCTAAGACCCCCGAGTACCTGAAACCTTGTTGGGGGATGACCTTAGGTAGGGTCAAGCTGAGGTATAAGGACAGAGTCCACCGAGCTATAAGCCAGCTAGGATATAAGTAGTATGAGGTATATTAGGGTCAGACGAGTAATGGTCGAGTTTTCCAAAGCCGGATTGGCCCGGCAAGACCCAGCAGACATATATCGTATGTCGGCATGACATCTACGTTGTTTCCTATGTGCAGGTACTGTCCTGGCCGAGTCATCCGAGCAGGGCTGAGTCAGGGGTTGGCGTGCTCAGGAAGGAGTGAGCCAGCCCCAAGGCATGCGCTTTTCTCTCTCCTGGATTTCTTGGGAGACATGAGCTAGAGTCAAGGGAATCTATAACGAGGTTTGAGCGGGAAAGTGTCTAACTATTGGGGGTCATACAGCATGGATTCTGGGAAATTGTCGTGCAGAGGCTAGCGACTAAGGTAAGGAGCGCACCGAACTACTATTTCGGGATAAGCATATCCTAGGAATATTCAGGCCACGTATGCCCTAGATGTAACCTGGCCACCCCTTTATAAGGTGAGCAAGGGCCTCCAAGGAGAGGGTCGGTTCATTAGCAGTATGCGTAAGCTATAGAGGTAGAGAGAGGCAGAAGCATTTCATCTTCTTCCTCCTCTCGATACAGCTCAAGGAGCTCTTGTACTAATCCAGAGATCATAAGATAACATCTAGAGCAGGAGTAGAGGTTTTATCTCCCTAGGAGAGCCTTGAACCTGGGTATATCATGTGTTTGTGTGTGTTCTTCTTGTGTGGATTCACTGCACTATCCCTTCTCGGATACCACCAGTGTCCATAGGCCCCATCTTTAGCCTACCCAAGGCATCTACCATGACACCACCACGATAGTTGGTACCCACCATGGGGCCAGCAGCGGTGCTAGCTGGTGTGTCCATTTGGACGGGAAACTTCATCGCATCGGAGGAGCGCATCATCTCTAGCTTGGTTTAGCGATTCAGCTCGCTGGACTTTGTTAGCGACAACATGGGCAACTTCGGCAACCGCCCTCTCCCGTGCAACGGCAAGTTCGTCAGCTTCAGCACCCACAAGGTGTACGTCACGGTCGACATCTTCTACGCGTTCCCAAAGCGAGTCATCATAGCTGCAGATCCTCCTCTCTGCGTGGCTCACGGTCCGCTATCACTCCCCCCGCCATCTGCATCGAGGTGATGATGACCGCGCCAAGGGCCGGCACCAGCAAAGATCCAGCCGAGGATGGGGAGACAACCCAAGGTAGCTCGTTCAAGGTTCCCTTCGCTGGAGAGGCCACGAAACATCATCCAGCAATCCATAGAGAGTTTAACTACTCCAGTGGCTCCCATAGTAGATCCGGCTCAGGCACAGGCCGAGCTAGAGGAGACTCGGCAGAAAGTGCTTGAGGGGGCCAAGAAAGTGGCTGCAGCTCAGTAGATGTTGAATATCACCCTGCATGAGTATAATAAGTCCAATAAGATTAACACTAGTCCGACTCGTATATATGGTATAAAGGGAAGAGGAAGGAAACTCATTAATGAGATAGTTAAAATGTGTCCCTAGGTCAGTAGATTCGGATAACCCAACGTTCGCAGGTTTGCCGAGCTATAGTACCCTGGCAAAGAACCTTAGGGCGGCTGATGCGGCAGCAGCCAAGTTAGATGCTTTATCTGGCGAGGCCTGATAGAGGCAGCAGGAACAAGTCATAGAGTTGGTGTGCATTGAAAACCAACATAAATGAGGAACTTCTCAGGACTAACCCGATAAGAGCATGTGGCTCCCGCGTCGTTTATTGGGCTGGGGGTGCTCCTGCAAGATCAGTCGAGGTAGCATCGTCACCTGGTGCAGGCCCAAGGAAAGATGAGGGTGCAACATCTGGTAGAAGGAACAAGCAGATGGTACCTTATGACCCGAAAGTGGCCGGGAAAGGCAAAGCAGTACAGGGAAATGCTGGTCAAGGAAGTGTTATCCGAGGTAATGGTGGTCAAGGGAACCTCGGCCAAGGCAATGCGAGTTAGGGGAATGCCAGGTACGGCGATGCCGGCCAGCATAACCCGAATCATCAAGGTCATTATTCGGCTGGAGAGGCACAACACCAGCAGCAAAACCCACCTCACTAGCAGAAAACTGCTAGACCAGGGATGTAGCACTAGAATGCTCAACCGGCACAGAACAGATACAATGATGGTTATTCGGCTATGGCCAATGCCGGGTTTTCTAGGCCGGATCATCATATGATGGGGAATGCAATGGGATCTCGGCTGGGAAACGGGAACTTGTAGCCGGATGATGCAAGGTTGAAGTTGGACAAAATCTATATGTCAGAATTGATGAAGGGACAAGGTCCTCTAGGTCCTGCGTGTTTTGGACATCGGATTATGAGGGAGCCACCTATGCCGAACTTTTATCTAGCTAGGGGAACAAAGACATATGACGATAGCACCAAGCCACGGGATTGGCTGATTGACTATGCCACTGTTGTGCACATCGCACAGGGGAATCTCAGATGGGCAATGAGATATGTTCCTCAGATGCCAGAGGGACCAGCAAGAGTTTAGCTGAATAATCTGCCAACAGGAATTATCAATTGCTGGTTAGACTTTGAAGAGATGTTCATTAGTAACTTTACAGGTACTTACCAGAGGCCGAATAGGCCACATCACCTAGCAATGTGTAAATAGAGGACGAATGAGACATATCGAGAGTTTTTTACTCGGTGGTGTATGTTGCGCAACTCATGTGAAGGAGTAATCGAGTCACAGGCAATTGCTTGGTTTGCACAAGGGTGCCAACATGCAAGCATGTTGTGGCAAAGGCTACAGAGAGATATGCCAACTAGGTTGGATGAAACTATCAAGATTGTAGATTCATATGCATTGGGAGACCCGACCCAACCCTTGCTTATGTCGGAAGAGCAGAATGAGGAGTATTACTCCTGGAATGGGGCCGGGTCATCCCAACGGAATAATTTACGAGGTAAAAGGAGAGATGAGAGGCCGTATTAACGGTATGGTTCGAATCATGTTGCTGCTGTGAACCAAGATTAGCTAGGTGCTGGGAGTAGCCAGCGATAGAAGAATAGTGGTGAACAATGGACACAAAAAACTGACGGGAAGAAATAGTGGAGTGCGGAGTAGAAGAAACAGTGATGCAAGGCCGGTGAAGGAACCTCTCCGCCGCTTCTTCGAGGATAGGAGAAAAGTCATAGGTGATGAGATAGCTTGGCTCCTTGCGGCCTAGTTTATTATGGAGGTACTTTATCTGGATTGACTCTCTAATCCGGTTCTGGTGGAAAAGAAGAAAGAGGATCCGAACGTGGCAGTGGTGTGGCTCATGTGCATTGACTACACCAATCTGAACAAGGCATGCCCAAAGGACCCAATCCCTTTGCCTAAAATTGATCAGGTCATTGATTTGACCGCTGGTTGTGATCTTCTATTATTTGTAGACACGTATGCTGGTTTCCACCAGATACCGTTAAACCCGACTGATCAAATAAAAACTGCCTTTATTACCCCATATGGGGCTTATTGCTATCACACCATGCCATTCGACTTACGTAATGCAGATGCAACATATCAAAGGTGCATGCAAAAATTCTTACATGATCAGATTGGGAAAAATGTCCAAGTATATGTTGATGATGTGGTGATAAAAACCAAGGAAAGTCAAACTCTCCTAGATGATATCCAACAAACATTCGTGAACTTGAGAAGATTCTGAACGAACATTAACCCAGAAAAATGTACCTTCAGTGTCCCGGCTGGAAAATTGCTCGGATTCCTCTTGTCTAGCCGAGGTATCGAGGCTAATCCGATTAAAATCAAGGTCATTGAGCGTATGGAACTGCCAAAGTGTCTCAACCATGTCCAGAAGTAAACAAGCTTCCTGACATCGCTGAGTCGCTTCGTGAGTCGGTTGGGGGAAAAGGCACTGCCTCTATACCAACAAATGAAAAAGTCAGATAAGTTCATTTGGACACAGCAAGCGGATAATGCATTCCATGAGTTAAAAATATGCTAGCCTCTACACCTGTGTTAGCCTCGCCACTATCGAAGGATCCGATGTTTCTCTATATAGCAGCGACCAACCGAGTCATAAGTGTCGTGATAGTGGTAGAGCATGACGAAGAGGGTAAATCGGTGCAGAGGCCTATTTATTACCTTATCAAGGTACTTTCTGCATCAAAACAAGACTATCCACATTATCAAAAGATGACATATGGCGTCTATATGACGGCCAAAAAGCTTAAGCACTACTTTGAAGAACACCCCATAAAGGTGATATGTGAAGCACCAATATCTGAGATAATTGGTAATAAAGATGCTAGCGGCCGAGTTGCCAAATGGGCTATTTAGCTTGCTCCATATGCCCCACAATATGATAGGCGAGATGATATAAAATCTCAAACGATGGCCAACTTTTTTGTCGATTGGGCTGAAATGCAATATGAACCGCCCCTGCCTGACTCAAACTATTGGAGAATGCATTTCGACGGGTCAAAATTGAAAACTAGGTTAGGTGCCAGGATGGTCCTTACCTTTCCCAAGAAGTATCAGTTGAAGTATGTGTTGCAGATACATTTTGCCGCATCAAACAATGTAGCCGAATATGAGGCACTTGTGCATGGGCTCAAGGTAGCAAAGGAGTTGGGATACGTCAGATTCAATGTTTTGTTGATTTAGACCTGGTAGTGCAACAAGTTTTGGGTCATTGGGATGCACTTGATGCAAATATGGCCTTGTATAGATTTCACGTTCAGAAAATCAGTGGGTACTTCGAATGATGTGAATTCCATCATGTACCTCGTGTTGAAAATGATGCAGCTGACGTGTTATCAAAAATCGGTTCATCTCGGCAATCTATCCCGTCAGGCATAGCTCTTAAACACCTCAGAAAATCATCAATTAACCCATCACCCAAATCCGAGTCAATCCATATCCCGGCAAAACTAGGGTCAGAGGTTATCCCAATGGATATTGATTGGGGGGAGTGCCAGTAAACCAGGGACTGTCTTGCAAAACCCGGGGACTATTCATCTTACCTTGGCAGAAGTTATGTCGGTGGAGCCAATGGAAGTTGATGAAGTGGTTTTTCTGGCCAGTGCTACACCAGCATGGGCACAACCAATTTTGTGCTTTTTGAAAGATGGAACTTTACTAAGCAATGCGGTTCTCGCTAGACAAATTCATAGAAGGGGAAAAGCCTATACTGTAATAAATGGCGAGCTATACAAAAGGAGTGTCACTAGTGTCCTTCAGCGATGTGATGACCCAAAAGAGGGGCAAGAAATCCTTTGGGATATACATTAGGGCGAATGTGGGCATCATGCCTCATCCAAAGCTTTCTGGCATGGGTTTTACTGGCCTGCTTTGCAAGACACTGAAGACTTAGTGAGAAAATGCAATGGGTGTTAGAGATATTCGAGCAAGATACATATGTCGGCCTCTAAACTCAAAACAATACCTATTACTTGGCCATCTGTAGTGTGGTGTTCGGACATGGTTGGACCATTTAAGCCAGCACAAGGCAACATGACTCATATCCTAGTCATGGTTGACAAGTTCACAAAGTGTATAGAGGTTAAGCCAATAAGAAAGTGTGATGGTCCTATAGCCGTATCATTCCTCAAAGATATCATCTTGAGATATGGGTACCCACACAGTATAATAACTAATAATGGCACAAAATTTGACGAGGGAGCATTTTGCTCGATTCTGTAGAGATAAGAGAATAAAACTTGATGTCACATCAGTCGCACATCCCGCATCGAACAGGAAAGTGGAGAGATCCAATGGGCTAATACTGTCTGGGATAAAACCCCAGCTCATTGAGCCACTACAGCGATCAGCTGGGTGCTGGATTGATGAACTCCCGACAGTACTATGGAGCCTAAGGACAACTCTGAATCGTTCATCTAGATATACACCATTCTTTCTGGTATATGGGGTAGAAGATGTATTACCAGCTGACATATTGCATGATTCTCCTAGAGTCACCCAATACATAGAGGCCGAAGTGCAAGAAGACCGGCAAAATGATGTTGATCTGTTAGAAGAAGCGAGGGAATTGGCATTGTCCAGATCCGCCATATATTAGCAAAATCTTCGATGCTATCATAGCCGGAAAGTAAACCCCCGAGTTTTTCAGGAAGGAGATTTGGTGCTTCGACTAGTGCAACACACTGCCAACATGCACAAACTATCACCTCCATGGAAGGGGCCATTTATTATGAGCAAGCCACTACACAATGATGCAAATTATCTCATAGATGCTCAAGCACAGGAGAAGAATAAGGCATATAGGTCAAGAGAAGAGTCGAAAAGTCCATGGAATGTAGCGCTCCTTCGTCCATTTTACACTTAGCTGAAGTGTATGTATCTCGAAATCTCATATGTCGATTTGTATGTCGGCAATGAGCTGATTAATGAAACCTCAGCACCTCGAGCAGTGACTCGGGGACTGCCTTAGTAGTAATTGTCTTTTTCTATATTTACATTTTTATGTCAGCTGGCTCAGGTTTCTTACCCCTTTAGGCCGAGTTAGTAGTGTGTCGACACCAAAGACTCACTCTTCGACTTGCTGTTGTCTGAAATCCGGCTTCATGGCAAGCAAGAGCAAAAGCTGGAGTGTTATGCACATGAAAAACGACCAAGGATAGAAAAATAAGCGAGCTGACACTTATTTTTTGTACTAACCTCCGCATTTACTTTCTTTACTATTATGTCGAATCACTCTGAGATAATTCTCGTGGTTTTAAGTATTGTTAATTTAATGTTTTGATCTTGGACTCATAAGTCGAACATTGAAAAATGGTATACATGATCCTGATCAAGAAATTGAGCAAACAAGAAAATGAAACTAGGGGACTCCTCCCAAAAAGATCCAACATAAAAAATATAGTAGAAAAATGGTAGACATGAGCCGGATTGGTCGTCCATTCATAGCCAGTGTACATATTCTGAAGGACATCTAAATTGATAGCTTCATACCATGACAGCACGAAGGCCAGAGTTATATCGGCACCTGCATGGGTAGCTGACTCGCGCCACAAACTGACTCGCTCGTCGCACTCCATCAGTCTATCGACCAGCACGACAACATGTTTGGGGGTAGCTTCTGCAGGCCAGAGTACATTGAAGACTCGAATGGAAGCATTCAGAAGATCAACCCCAAAGGTCTTCACGGGCTTAAGGTAGGACAAGAGACTGGCCAAAGCATCATCAACATCATATTCGGCCAAGGTACCGCTAGTCTTGCCCCTCTATGCTCTGGATTTTTTTATGGCAGTGGCAGCTCGAGGTTTCGACTCAGGGAAGTTACTTGGGAGAGCAAGCAAGAAACAGGAAGTTAGAAAGTACCAGTATATGGGAAAGGTCAACTAGAAAAGGAAACTAGAGAGAAACTCATGGGCCACGACGTTGTTGATTTGAGTGAACTCGGACAACCAACCCACATGCTTCTCTTGAGTCTTTCTAACTCAGTGCAAATCGAGTCAAATTTGACCTCGGCCTCCTTGAGTAGGTTTTGTTCCTTCTCAAGTTGAAGTGCAAGATGGCTTTTCTCTTCGGAGAACTCCTGGTCGAGTTTCTCAAGCTCAAATTTCTAGAGTTTCTTTAGATTATCATTCTTGGCATGGAGCCAAGAGATCTCATCGTCCTTCTCCTTCAGCTAAGCTTGGTGTTCTCCTGCTTGATCGAGAATATGGGTCATCAATTCAGACGTACATATGCAATCCCGATGAGATTCTGCAAGAGCTTTTGATTCGGCTAAGCCGAAGTAAAAAATTACAAGGTAAATCAGAAGGGGGAAGTGCAAAGATGACATGCAAGAGGCAAAGTACCTTCGAGGTCAGCAACACGCTTCTGTAGCTCTTCGTTCTGGGCCTCCACCTCGGCTGGCAAAGGGCAAATCACAAGTTAATTCGGCTAATCAAGAACAAAAATAGTACTAGGGGCAATAAGGCAGAGACATACCCTTATTCTTCAATTCCAGCAGCAATTTCTTGTTCTTACTAGAGAGGCCCTTATGCACACAGAGGAGTCTTTGAAAATCGCCAGTGTGCCAATTATTGGAGATCTGAAAAAGATAGTTATTAGTCACTGAGTAAAATAGATATTCAACTCTACTCAAGACTCGAACCAGGTAAACTCGATCCGAATCTTAGTGGTTGGATATTCGACTCTACTCAAGACTCGAATCAACTAAACTCGATCCGAATCTAGGTGGCTGGATATTCAAACCGGGTAAACTCGGTCTAAATCTAGGTGGCTGGATATTTGATTCTAAAGGAAATTTTGACTAAGTTACAGTGACTTGGCTCCATATCTCGGACATGCTAAGATTCGAAACTAAGTTACTAAGTGTTAGTCTAGAGGAGCATCCAGCCAAGTAATTTCTTTACTCCCTCGGAGGCTCAGGGACTAATGGGTATGTGCTAACTATTGCAAGTACAAAAATGCAGCCGAGATATTTACCTCCATCATTATGTCAGCATCTGCAAGAGCCTTCCTGGCAGTAAACATCCTCTCGTCAATCTCTGTCGGGCCAAACTTCTAAGGTAAAGGATTGCTAGAGGTAACCTCGCCATATTCGGCATTGTTCCAGTTGTCAGCATATTCTGCAAGTGAGCCGAGGCTTTCACTGCTTGGAGTCCGAGTCAGGACTAAACCCTTCCTAGTAGAAGTTTTTTGGGTGGCCATCGCAGTAGCAGGGCTAACGTGCAGCGTAAGCTGTTTTTCCTTAGTCGAGGCAGAGTCAGCAGCACCTTTCTGCAGCATTGAGGCGACTGATGGTTGTGAGGGTGTAACCCCAGTTTTCTTCTGAGTCACTTTAGTCGCCACACTTGTTTTCTTCTGCTTGCCAGTTGGGTTGACTCGCTGCAGAGAGGTTGTGGGCCGAGGTTGAGGCTGAGAGGCTCGCGAAGCCTAAGACTGTGAAGTCTATTGAGATTTGGGTTGCGGGCTCTGCCGAGGTCGGTCTTCTGGCCGAGTCTTGGAAGACTCGGATGATGTCGTAGGTGGTTGATGCTACTGAGATTGAGGTTGAACTGGTGCCAGGATTACCGGTACATCACACGAAATTGTCTCGGTGCCGGTACTGTTGGCACCACGATCTTCTCTCTCTCTCGGGGGTGGAGGAATCACCCCTCTGTTCCGGCATGGCCACATCCTCTGGGGTGCCACCTCCACCTCCTCCGATATTTTCTTCCTCCGGCCAGGATGGAATGTTATCCGGCACAGGAGGAGTGTTGCCACGAACCGGGCTGAGGACCCGAGTATCATCGCAAGGTGGAGAGGATGATGGCCTATGGATTGGAGAGGCCATGCTAGAACCGCTCTGAGGGATGTTCAAAGCATCCATGTCGAGAGAAACGATGAGATGAAATGAATCAGATAAGATGAGAAACAAGAAATACAGAAAGAGAGAAACAAGAAATGCAAAGGTAACCCAGAGGAGAAAGCTTACGTGGTGACAACGGGCGGCTCCCTCTGCCTCACTAGTTTCTTCCCAGGCTTCTTGTACTTTTTCCCGGCCCTAGATGACTCGGCGGGCGGGGCAGAGGTTGTGGCGCGTTTCTTCATAGTACCTTAGCCTCCCACAGCAACTGGAGACACATCGTGCACCTAACCAGCCGAGTTAGCTGGGGTAAAGTCAGGCGGATAGATAAATGATAGTGGCATTGGGTCAAGTACCTCAAGAATAAAGCAATCATCTTCCTCATCATCACCCGGCTAGTCCCTTAATGGCGATAAGACAGAATTCTTACTAGAGGGTCAGCCAGAACCGATGTCAGGGATAGGCATAAACTCCTCATAATCCGGATCTGAGGTATCACGATCCTTGCCCCAAGTTAGGGAAGGATTCGGAGTGTCTTCAAAAGTTTTCTCAAGGAACTTCTGCACAAAGAAACATAGGAAGGTCAAATAAGTAAATGTGTCGACTTAGTGCATAACTCGGCAAAGATGATCTAGAGAAATTACCTGGGGAATGGGGTTCTCTCGGCTAAAAGGAGCAATGCTCCAATCCCATGTCTCGGTCATGTCCGTCTTGAAGATGGACTTGACTCGCTTGCAGATCTAAGCTTTGGATAGCTCGGCGGTGGAGACACGATTCAGATCGAAGTGGTCGCTCATATGGTAGATCTTGTGGTTGCGGTGCTTTAGGGGAAGACTCGGCTACTAACGAAAGTGGCCATCATATCATCACTGGATAACCCGGCCTCCTTCAGCTTGATAAGATACTTGTCAACAATGTTGACAAGAGGGCTCTTCTTCTTCGGATCGAGGTCCCATTTGAGCATGTTGGGTACGCCGACAGAGAATGTTGGGAGCCAAATCATGTCTATGTCAGTGTTATTCTTCACGTAGAAAAATGACCTCGACCACTTCTTGCACGAGTCAAGGCCTTGGGTCCGGGGGAAGATGGAGTTCTGCTAGGGTGTAATAGAAGCAGCCCCGCATTGAGTCAGAGGTTTTTCCCTGAGAGGAAGCTCCTTGTTGGGGACAACGTTGGTGCGAAGCTGGAAGTACTTCGCCCAGATTTGCACACTAGGCCAAAGGCCGAGATATCCCTTGTAGCAAGAGATAAACCCGGACAAGGAGGCTATGGCATTGGCCAAGAGATGATGGGGCTGAAGGATGAAGGTGACGAGGAATTCTTTGGCGAATTTGCTAAGGGGGGACCAAATCCACGGGCAAAGTGTGCAACGAACATGACGTACTAACCCTCCTTGGTGTCAGGGATGAACTCATCGTCGGGGATGCGATAGTCCACCTTCGGTGGGATCCTCCGGGTTCGCTTGAGAAAATCAATTTCTTCCTGGGTCACGTCAGACCCCTCCCAGGAGCCTCTCTTGGGGATGGCCTCCTCCTCTCATGCTCATCGACGGCGACCACATCTCGAGGATCCATCTCCAGGTCGTTTTCCTCCGATGAGGTGCTAGCTGCGGGGGTGCAAGGCACGGATAGTAGTGGTCACGTGGTGGTAGCAGAGGGCAGCGCTTGGGCGGAGCAGCAGCGCGAGGGGGACAGAGGAGTGGAGAGGTCGCAGGATGCAGAGCGCAGCGGTGATGGCGACGCGAGGAAGAAGAAGAGAGGGTGGGAGCGGAGGAAAGTGAATAAGGGTTTCCCCTGCTCCCCTATTTAACCGCACTGCGGGTCGTGGGTAGTGGGATCAGTTGCGCCCACTGACCCCACGATGCACGCATGTATTTCACAAAAGTGAACGTGGGAACGTGCCACAGGCGCGGCTGCACCACCCCGAGGCACAACTGCGTGCAGTGGCCATGTCGGTATTCGAGGAGCCGTGCCATGATGTGATGGGATACTGTGATAACTGCCATGGCGTGGCAGAGAATTATGTCATGTCCCTTAAAATGAGGAAAAGCACAATGATTGCATGACACGTATGATAAGGTGAGGAGTACGAGAGAAGCTATGCATCTAAGGGAAATAACCCGGATGCGGAAATATGACTCGGCCAACGAGATATCTCGGATAGAGCTAGGAAGAGTCAAATTTAATAGCAGATCACCAAATGGTGTAGCCGAGTTAAAATTGGTATGGGTCGACATATAAGTATGTCGGCAATATGGACAAAGATCCAAATAAGTTGAACCTGTTGTGGCCTTTCCATCTAAAACTGCTAAGACCGCACCATCTTCGGGAACTAATGTTGGGGGATGACCCCAGGTAGGGTCAAGCTGAGGTATAAGGACAGAGCCCACTGAGGTATAATCCAACTATGATATAAGTTGTCTAAGGTATATAAGGATTGGTTGAGTAACGACCGAGTTTCCCAAAGCCAGATTGGCCCGGCAAGACCCGTCCGACATATATCGTATGTCGGCATGGCATCTATGTTGTTTCCTATGTGCAGGTACTTTCCTAGCCGAGTCATCCGGGCAGGGCCGAGTCAGGGGTTGGCGTGCTTAGAAAGGATTTAGCCAACCCCGAGGTCAGCGCTTGATGACCCACAAGTATAGGGGGTGTATCGCAGTATTTTCGAGGGAAGTGAAACCCAATTTATTGATTCGACACAAGGGGAGCCAAAGAATATTTATAAGCCTTAACAACTGAGTTGTCAATTCAGCTGCACCTGGAAACAATCTTTCTCACAGCAGTTTATCAGTAGCAACAGTTTTGTAGTAGGAATAGTAAAGTAACAGCAGTAGTAAAGCAAAGACAACAGTAACAAAAATAGTAAACAATGGGATTCGAGTGCGGTAGGCATAGGGATGGATGGACGGGCGTTGCATGGACAAGACAATTCACATAGCAATCAGAACATAGGGCAATTGCAGATAAATAAGATAAAGCATCCAAGTACTAGACAATCCTAGGCATGTGTTCCACATATAGTCATACGTGCTTGCAATGAGAACTTGCACAACATCTTTTGTCCTGCCAGCCCGTTTGCAGCGGGGCCTCTAGGGAACTACTGGCAATTAAGGTGCTCCTTTTAATAGAGCACCGGAGCAAAGCATTAACACTCCGTGAACACATGTGATCCTCACATCAAAGCCTTTCCCTTCCGGTTATCCCGATTTCTGTCACTTCGGGGCCATAGGTTTCGGACAACAACGTGTGTATACAACTTGCAGATAAGACCAAGAACAATACTATCATAATGAATCAATAACATGTTCAGATCTAAAATCATGGCACTCGGGCCCTAGTGACAAGCATTAAGCACAACAAGTCGCAACAAAGTCATAAAGCACTAATAAAAGATACTAGGCACCATGCCCTAACAATTTGATGCCATTACATGAACGATCTCATCCAATCCCTACCATCCCCATAGCCTACAGCGGGGGATTACTCACTCATATTGGGGGAAACATGGATGGTCGATGGAGATGATGGTGGAGATCGATGGAGATGGCTCCGGGGGCACTTCCCCGTCTCGGCAGGGTGCCGGAACAGAGACTTTCTATTCCCCGAATCTCCCCTTCGGTGGTGGCTGCGCTACGGAACTTTTTCTGGAAAAACGCCGACCCCCTCCCCTGGAGTTTTTAGGTCAGAAGGCTTCTTATTGGCGAAGAGGGAGACCGAGGGGGTGCCTGGGGCCACCACACCATGCCCTGGCGCGGCCAGGCCTAGCCCGCGCCTGGGGGGTGTGGCCAGCCTCTGGCCGTCCTCCGTCTCGTATTCTGGCTCCTGGAGTCTTCTGGAAAAAATAGGCACTTTGGCTTTTGTCCCGTCCAATTCCGAGAATATTCATTTTCTGACTTTCCTAGAACCAAAAACAGTAGAAAACAGGCAGCTGGCACTGTGGCTCTTGTTAATAGGTTAGTCCAAGAAATCATAAGAAAAGTACTCCAAAGTGTGGACAAAACACAAGAAAGTGGATAAAACCAAGCATGGAGCATCAAAAATTATAGATACATTTGCAATGTATCAACATCCCCAAGCTTAACTCCTGCTCGTCCTCGAGTAGGTAAGTGGTAAAAAGAAACAATAATTTTTGAGGTGACATGCACCATCAATGACTTGATCAAAATATGTGTAAAACATTCAAAGCTGGGATCATAGTACTTCAATCATAACATGAAAGACAAAGTTCTAGCAATAAGACAAAGAGACTATGATGCAACATGAAAAGGCACAAACAAAAGATTCATGAATAACAATGCCTTGCAAGACGTTTGTTTGTTTCACATAAGGAAAATATAGCATAGTGGCATTCAGCTTGTCCCTCATAGAGTAGCAAACATAAATGCATAGGACACCTTCAAAGTTTATAAGAGTGACTAGATACAAATAGTTTAAAACAAGAATATCAAGGTATGCATCAATCAACAAGTCTTGGGACAATGCACATAGAACTAAGAATGGCCACTATGCTCTCAAGAAAGTGCTCATAGAATGTGTGGAGACTCAACAAGGAAATGAACAGGTTTTGAAAAGTTTGAAAGGCTTCCAAATGCTGAAAGTATGGTACTCATTAGCTTTGAGCTCTCATTGCCCCTATCATAAGCATCTTTAAGTGGTTAAGGTTAAAGTGACACAACTAAGAGGATATGCTTGACAAGTTATAAATCGAAGTCTCATGCCCCTTACTTACGAAGACCGATCCTCATGCTACTCAACTTCAGTCACAAGTAAGCTCTTGTCATTGTAAGTATATACGTATCATAGAGAACCGCCAACGGGGTACCCCTTGCACATGACACGGGAGCTATCCCATAATCAAAATAACAAGGCAAGTAGACAATGAGCATCTCGACGATCTTTTTATTTACTATGTGCATAGATTTTTATTGAGGATACTTCATAGAATGCTCATTATGGTTATGCTACAAGTTTCCACCATGATTAGGCATGGCTTAGGCTAGCGGCCTAGGCGTTTCTCTAACATACATACAAACTCCATGATCTTACAAGTTCCACTTTTATTTCACACCGCCGGGATCCATAAGAAAAAGGACATGATATCAACGAGGTACTAAGTACCAGTGCAATGTTGAAAGCGTTCCCCATGATACATGGTTTTGCTAACTTCAACTTATAAAGCGCAAGCATATATGCAACAAATAAGGACGCAATGGTTCAGGTTTATTAAATGCAGGAAATAAAGTGTGCCATCAAGTTCGTGAGAGCTTTACTAACTAACTTTCTCATAACAAGCAAACATTTTATTCGGAAGAAAACAAGGCATATTGAATATGCATGGAAGTAGCAAATGATGCTAATAGGTAGGTATGGTGGACACTTTGGCAATATTTGGTTTAAGGGAATTGGAAACATGAGTAAAACACTCAATGTAAGTGAAGGCTAGCAATAGTAAGGGAGCGACAAACGAGAGAGCAATAATGACCATAATCATGCAGAGCGACAAAACATCATTGATCAAAGCATAAGGTGATACTACAAGTTGAAAACTAAAGGATCATAAAGGCTTATGGTGACTTGGGATAGTCATAACATGGTGTGAACATGTGCCAAGTCAACCCAGATAAAGCATCAAAGGAGAATACCACTATACTATGCTTTAATATGTTAAAACAATGCATGATTCATCCAAGGCACATTAAGAAATCTCAATTGTTTATAACAAGTCATGCTACAGCAAAGAATACTAAGCATAAAGACAAAACAATATCAAGCATGGCATGACAAAGCATAGGCCACAGTCAAAAACAAGCTCTCTTTACCACTTAAGCATTAGCTTTCCTACTCTTTTCCAAACCAAACCAAACTATTTGAACACCAATATATGAAAGAGGAGGTCCAACCAATTTATTCAGCAAACTAAGCAAACCACGCAAACTAAAAACCAAAACGAAAATGAAAAAGAAGACGCTCCAAGAACAACACAACTATGCATGAAACAATAAAAATGAAGTGTTTGGAAGAAACCTGGGAATTTTATTGATGAAGAGGGGGATGCCTTGGGCATCCCCAAGCTTTGACGCTTGTACTTCTTGGATATTTCTTGGCGTGACACGTGTGGCATCCCCAAGCTTGATCTTCAGTCCATCCTTCATCTCATTACTCATTCCTTCCATACACCTGATATTTTTCCTTCATACAAAACTTCACACAATCTTTATTAGCAACATTAGTGCACTCAAGATAAATAAGTCTTAAGGTTCAGTTCTAACACCAAATAAACTTCCATTAGAACACTAGATACTGTAGCACTTCCCTCAAAAATCTCAATTCCCCAAAAGAACTCAAAAAGGAACCAACAAGAAGCAAATGCAGAAAATGGCAGAAATCTGTCAAAACAGACTAGCAGGTAAAGATGAATTTTTTCGAAGACCTTATGTTGCTCAAATCAAAAAGTGTTGAACTAACGAAAGTTAAATAACAACCTGGGGCAGAAGCACAAAAATTCACGCCTCAAAAATACTTTCAGAGATTTTACACGAATTTTTACGGTGAAGCACAGAAATCTGTTTCGGGACAGCAACTTTCCCAATCATTACTTCTCTCTCATTAGAGGTTACTCTTGGCACAAAAAGCAAATAAAAAGGATATGGAGCGGTTATTACTGAAGTAATAACTTCCAAGACCCATATAAAACTTTTAGGTTATCTCCCAATAAGTACTTTTCTTTAACGCCTTTAAGTTAGGCAAACGCAAAAACTAAAATGGATAGAATAGAAGTAAGCGGAGATAATCATGGTGAAAACATTGTTTTATTCAATGAAATCCTTTTGTTAACAAGGTTGATCCGGTCTTGCTACCAAAACAATTCCATATGAGACAAAACTTTGTATTCCACTAATGATTATGTTACCTCAACCTTGATAGCAATAGTCCCAATCATAATAGTTTCAAATTTTTCTCTTGGTATGGGACAATATATTTCTCCAACTTAAATGCCCTCAACATGTTCAATTGAATTCAAAACCATAAGTCTATCAATCTTCTTGGGGAAATAGATAGTATGTTCCTTGTCATTGACATTGAAGGTCACCGTACCTTGATTACAATTAATAATAGCTCCTGCAGTATTTAAGAAAAGGTCTCCCAAGAATAGTAGACATATTATCATCTTCAAGCATAAAAGTTTGAGAGGATGCTCTCATAAGAAATATGAGTTGAAGTAAAAGAGAGCATCAAGAAGCAAATTTAAAACACATTTAAGTCTAACCCACTTCCTATGCATAGGAATCATGTATGCAAATAAATTCACAAAGAACAAAGTGACAAGCATAGGAAGATAAAACAAGGGTAACTTCAAAACTTTCAACATATAGAGAGGTGTTTCAATACCATGAAAACTTCTACAACCATATTTTTCTCTCTCATAATAATTTTCAGTAGCCTCATGAATAAACTCAACAATATAAATATCACATAAAGCATGCTTTTCATGATCTACAAGCACTAGAGCTTTACTATAAACATCTTCAAAAGAATCCTCAGGAACATAACATTCATCCTCCTTTAGTAAGCATGGAGGACAATCAAATAATGTAAGGGATAAAGAGTTACTCTCATTAGAAGGTAGGCATGGGTAGCTAATCCATTCTTCCTCCTTTTGTTCATCACTCTCCTCCTCTTTTTCATCTAATGAGATTTCAGGTTCATCAATTTCTTCTTCCATAGGATCCTGCAAGGCATTAGTCTCTTCTATTTGTGGAAAGCATCTAAAATATTCAAGAATATAGCCATTTTCATCCTTGTAATTATCAAAGCAAAATTTAAGTATACCATAAACCTCATACTTATAAGGTGAATCATCAATATTTTCAAGCAAACTAGCAAGTTCAAAAGCACCCTTCCAAGCAATAAGTTCTTCAATTTGTTACGCATCATAAAAGTCATAAATTCCTTTAGCATAGGAAGATATGGTATCATTATCATTATACTCACATTGAAAAGGGAGGTGTTTATACCTCTTCCTGCAACGAGATTCATCACAACAATAAGTAGCATTATAAATATAGCACACGTTTCTAGCAATGGTATACAATCTATCAATTTGTTCCCATAAGTGTTTCCCTTTTTGTGACAAGCGGTATTCCTTATAATAATATTTTTGATCTTCCGTGAACCCACCTTGCCAATAAGCTTCAGTTTCAAAGAAACCAACCATTGACAACAAGCATGACAAAGCAAGACAATAACAGACCAACGAAAATAACAACTAGAGTAGGAACTAATTTTTTTTTGTATTTTTGATAAATAAACAAGCAAACAAGGAGAAAATAAACTTAGCTTGAACAATAGTGAATCCAAGTGAACTTGATAAATAAAGCTATGCTCCCCGGCAACGGTGCTAGAAAATAGTCTTCATGACCCACAAGTATAGGGGGTGTATCGCAGTATTTTCGAGGGAAGTGAAACCTAACTTATTGATTCGACACAAGGGGAGCCAAAGAATATTTATAAGCCTTAACAACTGAGTTGTCAATTCAGCTGCACCTGAAAACAATCTTGCTCACAGCAGTTTATCAGTAGCAACAGTTTTGTAGTAGGAATAGTAAAGTAACAGCAGTAGTAAAGCAAAGACAGCAGTAACAAAAACAGTAAACAGTGGGATTCAAGTGTGGTAGGCATAGGGATGGATGGACGGGCGTTGCATGGATAAGACAATTCACATAGCAATCAGAACATAGGGTAATTGCAGATAAATAAGATAAAGCATCCAAGTACTAGACAATCCTAGGCATGTATTCCATATATAGTCATACGTGCTCGCAATGAGAACTTGCACAATATCTTTTGTCCTGCCAGCCCATTTGCAGCGGGGCCTCTAGGGAACTACTGGCAATTAAGGTGCTCCTTTTAATAAAGCACCGGAGCAAAGCATTAACACTCTGTGAACACATGTGATCCTCACATCAAAGCCTTTCCCTTCCGGTTATCCCGATTTCTGTCACTTCGGGGCCATAGGTTCCGGACAACAACATGTGTATACAACTTGCAGATAAGACCAAGAACAATACTATCATAATGAATCAATAACATGTTCAGATCTGAAATCATGGCACTCGGGCCCTAGTGACAAACATTAAGCACAACAAGTCGCAACAAAGTCATAAAGCACTAATAAAAGATACTAGGCACCATGCCCTAACAATTTGATGCCATTACATGAACGATCTCATCCAATCCCTACCATCCCCATAGCCTACAGCGGGGGATTACTCACTCATATTAGGGGAAACATGGATGGTCGATGGAGATGATGGTGGAGATCGATGGAGATGGCTCCGGGGGCACTTCCCCATCTCGGCAGGGTGCCAGAACAGAGACTTTCTGTTCCCCGAATCTCCCCTTCGGTGGTGGCTGCGCTGCGGAACTTTTTCTGGAAAAACGTCGACCCCCCCTCTGGAGTTTTTAGGTCAGAAGGCTTCTTATAGGCGAAGAGGGAGACCGAGGGGGTGCCTGGGGCCACCACACCATGCCCTGGTGTGGCCAGGCCTAGCCCGCGCCTGGGGGGTGTGGCCAGCCCCTGGCCCTCCTCCGTCTCGTATTCTGGCTCCTGGAGTCTTCTGGATAAATAGGCACTTTGACTTTTGTCCCGTCTAATTCCGAGAATATTCATTTTCTGACTTTCCTGGAACCAAAAACAGCAGAAAACAGGCAGCTGGCCCTGTGGCTCTTGTTAATAGGTTAGTCTAAGAAATCATAAGAAAAGTACTCCAAAGTGTGGACAAAACACAAGAAAGTGGATAAAACCAAGCATGGAGCATCAAAAATTATAGATACATTTGCAATGTATCAGCGCTTTTCTCTCTCTCCTAGATTTCCTAGGAGACAAGGGCATCTGGAACGAGGTCTAAGCGGTGGTTCACGGAAGTGACAGTGTTTCACCATTGGGGGTCAAGCAATGTGGACTCTAGGCAATTGCCGTGCAGAGGCTGGTGACTAAGTAAAGCGCACCGAACTACTATTTTGCGACAAGCATATCCTAGGAATATTTGGGCCACGTATGCCCTAGATGTAACCTGGCCACCCCTTTATAAGATGAGCTAGGGCCTCCAAGGAGAGGGTCGGTTCATTAGCAATACGCGTAAGCTATAGAGGGAGAGAGAGGCAGAAGCACTTCATCTTATTTCTCCTCTCGATACAGCTCAAGGAGCTCTTGTACTAATTCAGAGATCATAATATAATAATATAAGATCTAGAGGAGGAGTAGAGGTTTTATCTCCCTAGGAGAGCCTCAAACCTGGGTATATCGTGTGTTTGTGTGTTTTTTTCGTGTGCGAATTCACCTCACTATCCCTCCCCGGATACCACTAGTGTCCATAGGCCCCATCTTTAGCGTACCCATGGCATTTGTCGTGACACCACCACGACAAACGTGTTCCTTGACTATCGCACAATCCACATGTGGGAGTCTTTCTGGGATCCCCTGGGCTTTAACTTGATTCTGAAGAATGTTCTGGGGCCACAACTAGTTCAGGCTTTATACGTTCCTACTGTAGATATGCCATGTATGTCATGTTATGAAATGTTTATTGCATGTTGCTCGATGAGCGTTTATTATTTTTGTGTATGTGGAGCACTCTGTCACAAGAATATATTGCACATGGCCTCTGCTCGTGTGACAAGTGCATGTAACCTCTGGATCCGTACGAGACTTAGCTATACCTCATACGGGTAGCCCTTTTGGGTGGCCCCTAAAACATTCTATGGTTTTTTGGAATGCTTTTGTCGTGATGCCTCGTTGCTTTTTATTCGTTTGCTTCTTTCGAGGGTGGTGTCACTAGACTATGTTTTTCTATGCCTTTAGAGAGAATAAGAACGTCCTCATATTTTTCTCTTATTTATAAGGGAGATTTATGCGATGGTGTGTTGCATAACTCGGCCCCTCGTTACTTGGTCGGCATTGTTGTGAAGGATTATAAAACTTAACAAAGCTAACATAATTTTCTTCTTACAAGAACATATTTAGCTAAACCCAATAAGTAGAATTGGCGTGTAAATTCTTATAGGAATGAAAATATCTTACTGCATCAAGGTATACTCTATGTCTATCCAAATTACATTTCATTGGACAATTATATGTTACGTCGATTTAGTTGATTACTCACAAAGATGAAAGTAATTCCTTACATTAATGAGCTTTGTCAAGCATTAATTATGTTCTAAATATAGACCATATGGCGATGGTAAAAATACCGACATGTGGACCATGTGAAGTGTTATATTTGGATAACAATTATTACATTCACCAATCTCGAGTACTGCCTTAATTTTGTAGTTATCTCTTTTAAATTCTGACGGCTATATATACGCTGCGCACTAGCAATTCAAGATCTCAGTTCAGAACACAACACTCCTGTACTTTTGTCGCTTACTCGGTACTTGAAAGGAAGACTACCGCTGAATTCAACGGTATTTCCCTGAAACAGATCCTCCATTATTATGTACATATTCAAATCATGTTTATTGTTGCTATTCTTAGATCTATAACGTCCATAATTGTGCTTAGATTCTCCGCAACATGTAGCATATCCCACGTGTTCTTAGAAAGAACATTAGATCCACAACCGAGTGGGTGGCATGTGCGCGTATAAAGTAATGCCCCACGTGTTATTTGGGAGATCTATAATATCTTGTCATAAAGAAGCTTCGAATGGTGAAGCAGGTAGCATAGATCTTTAGATCTTTTTACATATTTAGGTCATGTTTACTCTTGATATTAATAGATCTATAACGTCTATATAGTTGAGCTCGGATTCTCCACAACCAGTGGCGGCGCTAGGGAGGTGATGCTTGGTATTCATTCACGTGGGTGGTATTCATTATGCCAGAAATTGTCACCATTTTGCCAAGTTTTTCCCTGTTTTAACAAAAAAAAATCGTTGTTTGGTCAAAAAATTTGGTATTCAGTGACCCCTGGTGCCGCCCATGTCCACAAAACGTAGCATGTCCCATGTGTTCTTGGAAATAATGTTAGATCTACAACGTCGTGAGTGACACGTGGGCGCACAAAGTAACATTGCACATGTTATTTGGGAGATCTGTAATCTTTTGCCATAGAGAGCATCAATTGGTAAAATATGTAGCATAGATCTAATTGCTTTGTTGCGCTTATAGTGGGATTTGTTGTGGATAGTATGTTTTCCCTCCAATCGATCTCTTTGCAACAATCACATCATTTGATTGTGTGCGGCATCTATTATCAATAGTACGTTATTGTGTGGTGTTTTTTGTGATCCTTTTTTTAAAAGAACATTGACTAGCATAATTTGTCCTCCTTGTATGGCAAGATCTTGCAATTAATTTAGGATCTTGTATTCTATATAGTTGTTAGATCTGAAAATATTATGTGTAGCCGAGAAAGCATGGCAGTATACATTTTTTTATATATAGTAGTGAAGTTCTAATTCGTTAGATCTGCATCCACCAGGTCGTTGTTTACCGGCCTACTCTTGTTAGTATTTGATAGTGGCCGGGTGAGGAAACATCCGACCAATATTGGCAATTCCCCATACTAAGATGTGGATGTACTCTGAGTTGTGCATTGGGGAATAAGCATCCGACGAATGTTAAGAATGCCATCCTTTTTCTTCTAGGATGTTTTGTTTTCAGTTGTACATTAGGGAATAATAAAAACATACAATACTTACTGTTTTATGGGAAATCAATTAACATCGTGCTTCTCCACAGGACTATTTCTTAGTGATATATATCCACGTATTTTTTTAACAGATCACCATGGACGGACAGTGGCCGCAGCAGAACAGTCATGGGCTTGACCTCACCATGAGAAGCTACGGTCAGTACAACATGATGGTGCAAGACCTTGGTGACAATTTCGATGACCATCTTGGACTTGGGCACGACACAAACATGGGCAACACAGCTGCTGCCGACCAAGACGACAACGGTGGAGAGACGGCGGCAAGGCGTCATAATAGGAAGCGTCACAAGAGAGAGCAGATCCAGATACTAGAAGCGTATACAAATGCATTATCAATTAGTCTATCTTTCTTACTAGTAGTAGTAGAAAAAGAAAGATTTATACTGATCCATCGTCACTAATTAACAACGTGATGCATGCGCAGTGTGTACCACGAAACCCCTCATCCAGACGAGACGCAACGCAGGGAGCTTGGCATGAGGGTTGGCATGACCGAACTGCAGGTCAAGTTCTGGTTCCAGAACCGACGCTCCGCCCACAAGGTACGTAGGCGCCAATACCATTCCCTTCTGCGCAGTGAATTACTACATGAGATCTCATATCACCACCTGTCAATAAATTCTGGTCACAAATTAATACAGTACTTAATATGCATTATAATGGATAAATTTGCAGGCTCAGGAGCAGAAACGGCAGATCAAGAAGCTTCTAGAAGCGAACGAGGCGCTACTGGTTGAGCAGGGAGCCCTCAGGTCGGCGACAGAGAACAACACCTGCCCCACATGCGCGGTTGACGGGAGCCGGGTGGACCAGCTGCTCGCCGAGAACGCGAGGCTCAGCGAAGAGCTCAGGCGCCTTAAGAGGGCCTCCCGTGGAAGGGCGGCGGAAGCGACGCCGATCGCCATGATGCCCTCAGCTGGCTCCCGTGGCCCAGCTGCGACCAGCTATGCGCTTCCGTCCCCATCTCACCGTGGTGCCCTCACCAATCCAATGGTGTCAGCCAACGGGGGCTTTGCGCGCAGCCAGCGCGACACCGACGCCATGCTGGCCGACATCGCCGGTCGTGCTTTGCGAGAGTTCTGCACGCTCGTGAGCGTGGGCGCGCCGATGTGGTTGCCGGCTCCTGAGAACGGCGAGATGCTCGACTTCCAGCAGTACGCGCAGACTATGTTCCCGAGTATCTTCGGGCCCTACCGGGCGGGGTCTGTTCTGGATGGAACTAGGATGTCTGCCGACGTGCAGCGCGCCGCCGATGACCTCGTCGCCGTCTTCATGAACGCGGTGCGTACAGACAGACCCGTCTCCAACCTCCATATCATCCCCCATTCACTTGTTCTAAATGCTAGATACATCCGAATCTAGATAAATTCGAGTCAATTAATTTGGATCGGAGAGAGTAGTAAAACTTTCTTTTTATTTGTGTGAAACAGTACTCATATATACGATCAATATCATCATCTCATGAATTTTCTGCAGGCCCGCTGGTCGGAGATGTTCCCGGGCACCGTGGCGAGCGCCACCACCAGCCGCGTCATCCCTCCCAGTGCTTCGCAAGATGGAATGATTCAGCTGGTGAGAGGCGACACCGACCGACGTGTTTAATTATTACCTGCTCCCCGATATAAACATATGTACGGTGCACGTGCAGATGGATGCAGAGCTGGGGGTGTTGTCGTCGGGGGTGTCCCTCCGCAAGGTCAAGTTCGTGAGGACATGCCAGGAGCTGCAGGCCGGCAAATGGGCCGTGGTGGATGCCTCCGTTGACGCGATACTCGGCCACCGCGACGGCGGCGCGCCATCAACATGCAGGCTACTGCCGAGTGGCTGCCTAATCGAGGTCCAGGACAATAGCTCCTGCAAGGTATACATTATAGTACTCCCTCCGATCCATATTAGTTGATTTAGATTTGTCTAGATTCGGATATATCTGACGTATTTTAGTACTAGATACATCCGAATTTAGACAAATCCAAGTCACCTAATATGAGCCGGAGGGAGTACTTTGCAAGTCAGTGGAGATTTGGTGCACCTGGGTACAAATATAGTGTTTCCTTCCTTCGTTTCGAACAAAAAAATCAAACATATTACATTTGAGATCCAAGAAAAATTGAAAAAAATCTCGAAAATACACGTACATGGTCTATATATTCGTGCGAAGTTTCAGAAAAAAGGCGTTTTATATTAGGTTACATGAAAAAAACAAATTTTTGATAGTGAATAAGACTAAAAATGCTTATTGCCAAAAAAAGACTAAAAATACGTATGTTTTGTCAGAAATTTGTCTTTTTTTGTAGCCCAAAATACAACATTTAAAAAAAATTGGCCGTATATTCTAGATGTATGTACCTAGTTATATAATTATTTTCAGAATTTTTAGAGACCTAAAAGTATAAGTTTTAAATTTTTTTTCGAAAACAGGTGCTCATGTGCCAAAGAGTTTCCGTTTGCAAGTTCAAAATCATAATAGTACTTTGCAATAGGGTAGTTACTTACTATTTGTAGTAACCTACAAATCATTATAGTTCAGTGTTTTCACTCGCAAAAGAAAAATATTGTGTGAACTCGAATTTCAACCTAATAGTTGTAGTATTATGTACTAACCAACAACTTTTTGCAATGCAACACAACAATTAGCAATGTAGTGGCTTGTATTTTTAGTGCTTCTCAAAATCAAGAAAAAAAATACTAATACCACTATTTACCACCTTATTGTGATGACATGGATTTCTAACAAATAATTCACATTCGCAGTGACTTCATTACTTCACAATGACTTTATTACTTCGTTTTTTACCATATTATTATTTGTTTCCTACTTGAACAAAGTGAAAAGGCTATAATAACCTTGCCAAAATGTAGTGCGTGATAGTTTTAGTAAAAGACAAATTTTGTAAAGTTTGAGCAAATATATAGAAAATATATGCACATTTGAAATATTTAATATGAGTTGAAAGTATAATTCAATAATGTTGATTTGGTATTGTAGATTTTGATGTTTTTACTGTATAGTTTGTCAAATTTTACAAAGTTATTTACTATGTATAGTTGATCGAACTTTACAAAGATTGACTTCGACTAAAACATGTTCGCATTATATTTTAGCGGAGAGAGAGAGTGACATGAAATACATACATACCATGGGATCACACAAAATTAACGGCTCAGAATTAAGTTGAGGGCATCTTACCTTAAAATTTCTCTTAAGGAAATGCACCATCGTCTCTTGCCTGTGCTCGGTTGATTCACAGCCAAACCAGCATTATTCGCTTTCCTATTTGACAGTGCAAAACGGATACTACTACCTTCATTGGTCCCATAGCACTGTTGACTTACCTTTGCATGGTCACCAAAGTTGCATTTAACTATATATGAAGTTCAATTATGCTGATATAATACGCATTCCCTTCACAACTTACATGATAATGTAAACCAGACAGGATCTCCAATATTTACTTATTTTTCCGTTGACATGATTACCAAATGTTATGAAGCCTTTTTCACATCTTGTACATTAAACTCCAGGTCACATGGATAGTCAACATGGAGTACGATGAGACCACTGTGTCACCGTTGTACCATCCCCTCATCCGCTCCGGCCGGGCACTCGGCGCGTGCCGTTGGCTTGCATCCCTCCAGTGGCAATGCCAGTACATTGACATCATGTATTCTCCTCCTTCCCTTGGCGACACAGGTGAGTCGTCGTCTTCGACCAAACACTAAATGAAACATGATCATGCGTGACAATCCAAATTACAAACTTTTATGTAATCTGTGGGTTCCTGAATTTTCCTGGAGCACCAGATATAACGCCTACTGGGAGGAGGAAAATTTTCGAGGCAGCACAGCAGATGACGAGGAGCTTCTACGAGGCCATGTGTGGCCCGAGGGCCCGGCCATGGAGAAGCATCAATGGGTGGCGTGGTGGTTGTGGCACGGGCTTCGAGAGGTTTGAGGTGGCTGCGAAAGTTGTGACTTTCTTTGCCAATAATGGTGCTCCTGGCTCTGCTGTTGTGCTAAGAGCCACAACAACGGTATGGCTCCCTGGCATACCGGCGCAACAGGTGTTCGACTACCTCCGTGATGGATATCACCGGGGCGAGTGGGATAGCCTTGCCAATGGTGCACCCATTCTCGAGGAGGGTTGTTTTTCCACTGGAAAGCTCACTGGCAACGTCGTCTCCATCCTCCGGACCCTTGTAAGTTCGGTGTGCTGGTGTGCTGCTACTCTGCTAGTTTCAATAACGTTTAAAGCTAAAATATTTTGACATGTTCTTGTCTCCAAATTCTCTAATGGTTCTCAAATTTTCATCCAATTATTATTATAGGGCCCTGACGGTATCAATGCCAAGTTGATCCTGCAAGAGGCGCGTACCGACGCATCGTGCATGGTGCTGACGTACGCTACACTGGACGATCACTTCATGCAGCGTGCCATGAACAATGGTGGACTCGCTACCCTCTCCCTCCTGCCATCTGGGTTGGTCATCCTCCCTGATGGCAACAGCCATCCGCTGGCGCCTCCAACTTCTGCAGAGTGCTCCTCCAGTATTGCCGCCGGTCACAGGAGCAACACCGGCTCGTTCGTCTCTGTCATGTACCAGACACTGCTGAGTGGCCAACAACCGGTGAAGCCCTCCTTGGAGTCCATTGACAATGCCGGGAACATGCTCTGCCGTGTCATCAGGAAGATCAAAGATGTCGTTCAGGCAAACAACATTGTCATTGCATGATGCATGCATTAGTGCAGGACCGATCTACCATTTGAGATGGATGGATAGAAATAAACTTCTTGTGGACTATGTTGTGCAGCCTTCACTTTCACTTGCTATGTTTATGTCTTCCTGTCCTTTTGAATAATGGTAGGATGATTTCAGACAAAGATTATGTGTAATAATCAGGTGACTGCAGACTAGACTGAGATATTTTCAAGTTCTTGATCTGATTATATTTAGTGGATTTTCTGAAGTTTAGATCTTCGGCACATCTGACTATGTTTAATGCTCTTATTTTAAAGTAAATGAAAATATATTGTTTCTCGTTATTTGAACCGAAAAGTCATCCCGGATAACATTGAGTTAAATATCCCAAAGATCCACGCGTACCCTCTTTGGCAGCCACATTTGCCTCAGAATCGACTATAGCTGCTTGCTGATCCTCCTCATCAGCAACGTCCCATGAAGATTTCTTGGCGTCCTGGTTAGTGCATGCGTTCACCACTTCCTCATGTGCCTATGACTCCATCCCACAGTTTTGCTTAAAGCTTTCGTACTCTGAGTGCCTCCACCACACCAGGTCTTTCTCGCCACTCTCTTCAGGAAGAAGATTCGAGTGTGGGATCCCGCCTCGCCAGGAGATAACTGGGACGAAGGGGCAGAGACGTAGAGTGTGATGCATGTTGTGCAAACTCCGAAAGGTCTGAGGCGGGGGGGTCCACACTCTCCTATGTTTTTTAATATCATTGTACATATGTTGTCTATCCTTATTACAAGCGCGAATGAGGATGGCCAAGTTGGAGGCCTTATTCCACATGGTTTCATTAGTAGAAAATGGGCCTTTGGTTCGGGCCATTAGTCCCGGCCGTGGCTGGGGCTAGGACTAATGGTCCGAACCAGACGGCCCGAGGAGGCCGAGGCACTATGTCCCGGTCCGTAAGGAACCATTAGTCCCGGTTTAAGATACAAACCGGGATAAATGGGTCTGGGTCGGCGCGCAGAACCTTTAGTTCCGGTTTGTATCTCAAACCGGGACTAATGGCCTGGCCCTATATATATGCACCCAGCCCTCCACTCTCTCCTGTTTTTTTCCTATGTGAGAGGTGGGTATAACTTTGTGCTAACTTTTTTTCTTCATATGCACTAGAGGTGTTCGGTGAAATGCCTATTAGAGCGATGCCACTTGAGTTCACACAAGACAAAATATGATATGAGCTTCCAGAGCGACACTTAAGGTTTCTCCTCTTTGTTTTGAAGTGTCCTAAAAGGTTAGCAACTATTTTCTCATTTTGACTGCGCGGTACTAATTTAAGCATCGTGATTGCGTTTGATATATATGCATGGTTGTATGATACAGATGAGCCACCCATGGATGTACGGTGACCGACGCTCTGACGCTTACAGAGAAGGCGTGCGTTCTTTTCGCCTTGTGGCCGAGGCGAACAAGCGGCGGGATGGTTTTATGTGTTGTCCATGTGTTGAATGTCGGAATGAGCAGGCTCACACTTCCTCAAGAGTCATTTAGAGCCACCTGCTTCGGTCCGGTTTCATGTCCGGCTATAATGTTTGGACCAAGCACGGAGAAAGAGGGGTTATGATGGAAGACGGCGATGAAGAAGAGAACGATGATGACAACTACCGATCTATGTTCCCTGAATACGATGATACCGCAGTTGAAGATAATGAAAAGGAAGGGGGTGAAGAACGGGAACCATATGAGCCCGTTGATGATTTTGGTCGGGTCATTAGTGATGCAAGGCGAGACTGCGACACAGAAAAGGAGAGGTTACAGTTCGAGCAGATGTTACAGGACCACAACACATTGTTGTATCCAACTTGTGAAGATGGCCAGAAGAAGCTGGGTAGCACACTGGAATTGTTGAAGTGGAAGGCAGAACCGGTATGACTGATTCAGGATTTGAAAAGTTGCTGGTAATAATGAAGAAGCTGCTTACAAGAAATAACCAATTGCCCTCCAGTACGTACGAAGCAAAGAAACTTGTCTACCCTCTAGGATTAGACGTGCAGAAGATACATGCATGCCCTAATGACTGCATCCTCTACCGCGGTGAGAAGTACGAGAATATGGATAAATGCCCGGTATGCACTGCATTGCGGTATAAGATCAGAAAAGATGACCGTGGTGATGTTGAGGGCGAGCAACCCAGGAAGAGGGTTTCTGCCAAGGTGATGTGGTATGCTCCTATAATACCACGGTTGAAACGTTTGTTCAGAAATAAAGAGCATGCCAAGTTGTTGCGATGGCACATGGAAGATCGTAAGAAAGACGGGATGATGAGGCACCCTGCTGATGGTCGGCAGTGGAGAAAAATTGAGAGAGACTTCCCGGACTTTGCTGGTGACACAAGGAACTTATGGTTTGGTATAAGTACCGATGGCATGAATCCTTTTGGGGAGCAGAACTGCAGTCACAGCACCTGGCCCGTGACTCTATGTATCTACAACCTTCCTCCTTGGTTGTGCATGAAGCGGAAGTTCATTATGATGCCAGTGCTCATCCAAGGCCCGAAGCAACCCGGGAACGATATTGATGTGTACCTAAGGCCATTAGTTGATGAACTTCTACAGTTGTGGGCCAAACTAGGTATACGTGTGTGGGATGAGCACAAACAGCAGGAATTTGACCTACAATCATTGCTGTTCGTAACCATCAATGATTGGCCTGCTCTTAGTAACATTTCAGGACAGACGAACAAAGGATACAATGCATGCACGCACTATTTAGATGAGACTGAAAGTATATATCTGGATAAATGTAGAAAGAATATGTACCCGTACAATCGTCGTTTTCTTCCGCCCAGTCATCCCTTAAAGAAGAAAGGCAAGCATTTCAATGGCAAGGCAGAAACCCGGACGAAGCCTGTCCCCCGTAGTGGTGCTGATGTATTTGGTATGGTCAAGGATTTGGATGTAATCTTTGGAAAGGGTCCTGGAGGACAACCTGTTCCGAAAGACCCAATTACCGGACACGCACCCATGTGGAAGAAGAAATCTATATTTTGGGAGCTACCCTATTGGAAAGTGCATGAGGTCCGCTCTGCAATCGACGTGATGCACCTGACGAAGAATCTTTGCGTGAATATTCTAGGCTTCCTGGGCTTGTATGGGAAGTCAAAAGATACCCCGGCAGCACGGGAGGACCAGGAACATCATAAAGGACGAGACGGCAAGCATCCAGGGCAGTTTCAAGGGCTTGCCAACTACGCTCTTACCAAAGAAGAGAAGGAAATCTTTTTTGAAGTCCTTTTCAGTATCAAGGTCCCGTCTGGCTTCTTGTCGAATATAAAGGGAATAGTAAATATGAAAGAGAAAAAATTTCAAAACCTAAAGTCTCATGACTGTCATGTGCTTATGACGCAATTGCTTCCGGTTGCATTGAGGGGAATTCTACCAGAAAATGTTCGACTAGCCATTGTGAAGGTATGTGCATTCCTCAATGCAATTTCTCAGAAGGTAATCGATCGAGAAAGTCTATCAGGATTACAGATTGATGTGGTCCAATGTCTGGTCAGCTTCGAGTTGTTATTCCCGCCATCCTTCTTCAATATTATGACGCACCTCCTAGTTTACCTAGTCGAAGAGATTAGAATTCTCGGTCCTGTGTTTCTACACAGTATGTTCCCCTTCGAGAGGTTCATGGGAGTCTTAAAGAAATATGTTCATAATCGTGCTAGGCCAGAAGGAAGCATCTCCAAGGGCTATGGAACATGTGGCGCCCCGCAAAACCACTACTAGAAAATCGCTGTGTTTTTGTGTATTACATCATCATGACCGCATGCTCATGTCATCATGCCACATTGCATTTGAGCATCGTCATGTCATCTTGCATTTGTTGCATAAAACTATCTTCGAAAAGTCTGTTTTTGTTTTCTAAACGCCCCGTCTTTATTCAAACACAAAACCCGGGTCTCTGGAATATTTTGTTTTGTCTACCAACGGTTTACAAACGCCTCGTTTTTAATAAATAAAATATTTAAATTATTTTGGGAGGCAGCCAGCTAGGCCCGAATGCCCAGCCGGCCACCTCTAGACAAAAACCCTACCTACCCCAGAACACCCAAAACCTACGCTACCAAATAACCTACCCAGCCTAGCTACCCAGCCCCCTCCACCTCACTCCCACCACCCACGGATTGCCACCTCACCCCCTCCACATCACCTCACCAACCCCAGCCCGCCACCCAACCCGCCTGGTCCGCCACCTGCACCAATCGCTCCACCCCACCAACCAGCCGACCCACTCCCTCCTTTTCCGCGCCTGCCACCCAGAGCCCGCTCCCTCACCTGCCCCGCCTCGTGGTCCACCCCGCCTCCTGGCCCCACCCTGCAGCCACTGCCGACAAACCACCTGGAGCGCGCGCCCCGCGCCCCCTTCTCCCTCCCTCTTCTCTCTCTCCTCCCACCAACTGTGCCGCGTCGCCGCGCATCTCTGGCCGGAGCCCGGCCCCGTCTCTCTGCCGCCGCGACGCCGCTCCGCCGACCGCCGTCCGCGGACCGCTCGACCACCACCGGCCCGAGCTCCTCCCGCCCCCTCCCCCCGCAACCACCTGCCAGATCTCGGCCCGACCTCGCTTCCGCCGATCTCTCCTCCGTCCCCGCACGAGCCCGGCCTTGCCCGTGTCTCTGGCCGCCACGACCTCGTTCCCGGGCGCCGCCTCCTCCCTCCGCGCTTACAGCGCCGCCGCTCTGCCGTCCCTCGGCCCCTCTCCTCTCCGTTGCCTTCCTCTGCGCCTCCTGCGCCCCGCCGCCAGGGCCGAAGCCATCGTCGGCCGCTGCCCTCCTCCCCGTGCTCGACCCGGCCTCTGCCTCCGCCATGACCACGCGCCTCGCCATCGCCTCCCCGAGTCTCCGCATCGGCCTCTCGTCAGCGCCAACGGAGGTCGACCGCACCCTCTGCCTCGGCCACCTGCTGCAAGCCCGCCGCCGCGATATCTCCCTCTGCGCCGCGTCCTCCTCAAACCTCGCCTGCAACCTCGCTGTGCAGAGCCCCGCAACCCTGTCCCCGTGCAGTCGTCCGCGACCGACGAGCTCGCCGCTCCGTCATCGTTGTCGGCCTAGAAGATCCCCGTCCTGACTCGTCGTTCCTCGTCGCCTGCAAGCTGCGCCGTCGCGAGGGCCCCACGGCTCGCAGCCAGATGTTGATGTTGGAGGGCCTCATGTTCAGGAACCCCTAGCTCGTCGTCGATCGATGCCAAGTACTACTTTGCCAAGATCTGCAACATGTACACGGACCGAGGATCTTATGCATAGACATGAACACCTCTGCCTTGGACAAGATCTACCGAACAACACCGAAGACCGCGGACACCAAGTTCTCCCGGACCCTGGAACGCCATCCTCTTCACCAAATACTCCGTTGTCGAGGACCGATGCGTGAAGATTGTGCCGAGACGGGAACTCTAGGAGGTCGCCGGTACCACATCCAAGTCCGTCATCGACTACCCAAGCTAGTACCCGAACATCCTCGTCACGGATCGACAAGATCATCGTCATGAAACCGAGAGCACGGATCCGACGACCCGACCAAGATCCGAAGACCGAACCCTGGCGCGCCAAGTTCTTCGACCCCGAGGACCGATCCACAGATGCGACAAGTACTTCTTCCTGGATCCGATGCCTGAGAACCCGGACTCCAAGGTCGTCGACACGGATACGCCAAGTACTTCCTCGAGGACGCCAAGTTCTTCACCCCGAACGCCAAGACCGACCGCTACACGGACCCGGCAAGATCTTCGTGACGACAAGAGCGACACCGACCAGGGCGAACCCGATGATCCTCCGATGCCAAACCAAGTCCTTCATCCCGGAACGCCAAGATCTACTCCGTTGTCCGAGAATGTTCTCGCCGAGATTAATCCCCGTTGAACCCTGGATCCCTGAGACCGAACCCCGAACCCCGGAACCCCAAGATCTTCCGAACCCAGATGTGTGACCCTAAGCCCCTATTTTTTATAATATGACATTATCACTTGTTGCATATTAATGGTTCATCTCGCATGCATATCATGTGGGTTGGGGGCATTATGCCGATTCACTCATAATTAAATATGGAGTCGATATGCGGGATCTCTTTGTCTTATTCCAGACTCCATTTAAATTGGTGTAGCGAACCGATGCCATGTTCCACCCTGTTAATACAACATTTAAATTGCGGGGTTCTAAACAACTTGAACCATATAATCATTTGTTGGGACCACGGTTCCGCTTAATATGGCCTAATTGCACCACATCTGCATCATATCATAATCATGCCGGATCTTCTGCCGTAGTATTAAATATTGCATCCGGTGTTTCTTTTAGTGCTTTGGTCCTTCGCGGATTAGGCCGATGAGTTGATGTGAGTATCGACAAGTCCTTCGGATGTGTACCTTCGGCAGTGTTTCCCAGGCGAGCATCTCTTCCCCTTCTACCTATTTTGCATTTATAGTCTTTATTTCCTCCTGTTGATCTATTGCTATCCGTGTCGCGATGCTTTAGTTTCCGTGCACCAGTTATATCTCGTGCAGCCTCTATATTGCCTTGGACACCTCCTATTACCCGTGTTTGGTAGATAGCTGGCCTTGCGAGTCGTAGTTGCTTGCTCAGGTGCGATCTTGTGTTGTCGAGTACCACAATTGTTGGAATGATGGCAGATGTTTATTTTGTGGAGATGCTTATTGGTGGAGATGATCATGACTTTAAATACAACTAATAAAATGCTAGATATAACTAATGCAGAGGCATTGGTGGGCAATAGATGTTATTTGGTTCTTCCACGCTCACTTGTGTCCCGTAGGACCCCGAGTACTTGATACATGTTCCTTGATTTTTCGCACTATCCACATCCGGGAGGCCTTATGGACCCCCCTGAGCCAGAGCTTGATTTATTTCTATTTCTTGGGGCCACAAACTAGTTTGGGGCTTTATTACTCTCCTGTACTTATGCCATGCTTTACTGCTTTATTTACGATTGTGCGTGGAGCACCTGTACTATTTTGGATCGTGACACGTTTTCGCTGTATCGACAAGCCCAGTCACACTTTCGGGTTCCCAGTCGTTTACAGCCGTCCACACAAACCTTGGGTCTGTTCCGTAGCCGGCCAACTTCGTTGCGGGTAGCTTAGTGGGGTGGCCCCCTGAAATATTTCTGAATCCTGTGATCGCTTTGTCATGAATGCCTCGTTGGGTTTTGAGTTGGTTTTTCCGAGGTTAATCGAGTGTGTGTTGCTATTTGTGCACCCCTGCAGGGTAAAACTTTCTAAAAGCCATGTCCGCGGTTATGACGACTTGGAGCACAGTATCTCGATCATAGACAAGCATAACTAAATTAGTGCTATAAACTTGACTTAATATATGACTAGTAATCAGATTCAACTATAACGGAATGGATATTAAAAATGCCAACAACTGGTGTATCTAGGTTGTTTGCTATATATGCCTAGTAAGTATTGCAATTCCAATGGAATGTGATAAAAGTGCCAACTACTGCTGGGTTTTGGGATTTCCTCAGGACAATTATATCTGACTAGTAAAGGTTCCAACTACCACCGAATGGTAATTAAAACTGCCCACTACTTATGCTTCAGAATGACTCATGCTATCTATATCTGATTAGTAATTGCTGCAACTATAATGGAATGAGTAAAATTGCCAACTGTGTGAGTTCCTTGGTCCGACTTCCTCGTTTGGTCTCGAGGGGGGAAATACCAGGATGGGTTTGTTTGGTGTTAGCTTCAGGTTGGATCCGAATAGGTCTTTCTTATCCCTCTCTGATAACCGCCAATTGTATCGAGTCTCTATAGGTTGTTTAGTGCCGCTGCGCTGCCGCTTCAGCCCACCATACCTATGTAGGCGAGAGCCACCGAATTCTAGCCTCGCCGTGTACTGGCCTCAGTACTGACGCTCCTCTTTTTCCTTTGCCCTTTGTCGGCACCCCTTTTGTTTTAGCAGGTTTGTGATCGACGTCGTTAGCAGGGTTACCCTTCCGGCTTGGCCTGGGCAGGGTTATGGACGCCATTGGTTATTCTTCAGGGCTCTTAGCCCAATTTGCATCTTGTCCGTACTCGGACGCTGTACCGTTTTCAAGGTGATTTGGATCTTTGTATTGTATATCTGTATTCTTGACTCGTTGAGTCGCTGTTGTATATATATCTGTTCTGTGGGTCCCATCGAGGACTGTTGTGTAATGGTATTACTTCGTTTCCACCCACACGAAAGTGCCTAGTGGGCGTCCTTGAATCGTTTCTATGCGGGTTTGGCGGAAAGGGCTAAAACTTGCATAGGGCCGATTCGAGGGTGTTACAGAACAGAGGAGGTCATTGAGTTTTGTGTTGACTTTCTTCCTGACCTTAAGCCGATTGGTGTTCCTGAATCTCGGTATGAGGGGAGGATGACTGGAAAAGGCACACTAGGAAGGAAATCAATGGTATGTAGGGACGGGCATTCTTTCACTCAAGCACACTACACAATTCTACACAATTCCACCGTGGTGGCTCCATATATCGAGAAACACAAGAATATTCTACGCTCCGAAAACCCGGGGAAGCCTGAAACCTTGATTAAAGGGGAACACAAGAAGTATTTTGGCAATTGGTTGCAGACACATCTCATGAATAACACCACTGTTGGAGATGAGTTGTCCTCGTTGGCCAGGTTACCATCTTCGACCATATGTACTTTCAAAGGGTACGAGATAAATGGGAATACATTTTACACGATTGCCCAAGATAAAAAGAGCAGCAACCAAAACAGTGGTGTCCGCTTTAATGCAACAGATGACAATGGGCAGATTGACACATATTATGGGTACATCTGGGGGGTGGCTAACCTTTAGTACCGGCTGGTGGGTGCAACCGGGACTAAAGGTGGTTTTTGTGTCATCTAACAAAACTGTCGGTGGGATAAGGACGTGTGGGTAACCTTTAGTACCGGGTGGGGGCTCAAACCGGGACTAAAGCTGTCGGTAGGATAAGGACGCGTGGGTGGACTGCACTGCTCGATGTAGCGCACGACGCCCTGTCGGAGGAAGAAGACAAAGTAGAAGCGGCGCCGTGCCTATAAAAGGAGCATCGATATGCCATGGCAAGCAACTCAACAAGCCAACATGGATGGAGAGTTTCATCCCCATGGATGGAGGAAAGGGTTGGGAAATCTCCCGTGGCGGAACTTATCGAAGATGCCCTTGGTGCACACGCCCTATGGCATCTTCGGAAGTTCCGCCTCGGAAAATATTTTCCTGCTAGCCCGTGAAAGACTACATCTCCGCCTCCCTGGGGTTAGAGGTATGGTAGAAGCCATGGGATAGAGTGGAGAGAGGCGGCAGATATGAGTGTAGATGTGCTATGGCAACGACCAAGCCAACATGGATGGAGAGTTTCATCCCCATGGATGGAGGAAAGGGTTTGGAAATCTCCCGTGATGGAATTTCTCGAAGATGCCCTTGGTGCACACGCCCTATGGCATCTTCGGAAGTTCCGCCTCGGAAAATATTTTCCTGCTAGCCCATGAAAGACTCCATCTCTGCCTCCCTGGGGTTAGAGGTAAGATGAAAGCCATGGGATATAGTGGAGAGAGGCGGCAGATATGAGTCTAGATGTGATATGGCAACGACCAAGCCTAAACCCTAAACCCAAAGGGGCTACCCTCGTACGGAGAAAGCTACAGGGGTAGATGATCCGAGGCCCCCGGTCTAGGGTTTCGCCGGAGGAAGACCACCGGAGCGTCGGAATCACATGAAAATGGCAAAATGGTTAATAGTTTAACTAGTTAGAATAATTATTTTATAAAACAGAAAATAGATTTGTATTACTTATTCAAATTCAAATACTTTTTATGTTAAAAATATGCAAAATATAATAATTAATGTATTTTTAAATTGGAAATGGCAAAATGGTTATTAGTTTCACTAGTTAGAATAATTATTTTATAAAACAGAAAATAGATTTGGATTACTTATTCAAATTCAAATACTTTTTATGTTAAAAATATGCAAAATATAATAGTTAATGCATTTTTAAATTGGAAATGGCAAAATGGTTATTAGTTTCACTAGTTAGAATAATTATTTTATAAAACAGAAAATAGATTTGGATTACTTATTCAAATTCAAATACTTTTTATGTTAAAAATATGCAAAATATAATAGTTAATGCATTTTTAAATTGGAAATGTCAAAATGGTTATTAGTTTCACTAGTTAGAATAATTATTTTATAAAACAGAAAATATATTTGGATTACTTATTCAAATTCAAAAACTTTTCATGTTGAAAATTTTCTCAAATTCATAAGTATGCAAAAACTGTATAATTCAAATGTTTAAAAAATCTAATAGCTACAAATTGTGATATTTGAAAAAATTGCCCCCTTTAGTCCCGGTTCTAGCCACGCACCGGGACTAAAGGGTGGGTGGGTACTTAATGCGCCGCTTCTTCCCCGGTCGAATCCATAACCGAAGGAAGCACTCGCGAGGAGCTGCGTTACACCGCAAGGCTGCCAAATCTCCGGCGCCATCCTCGGCCGCGCCTCCCCGGCTAACCTCCCCGCGTCGCGCCTCCCCTCGCCGCCACTAGCTCCTCCCCGGCTGACCGCCCCGGCCACCATACCTCCCCACGCCACCGCGGCCACCCACGCCGCCACGAGCTCCGCCATAGCCTCGGCCTCGCCGCTCCCCTCGCTGGTCGCCACCGCCACCGCTGGTATAGAAGTGTATAGGAAATATTTTGTGTATAGAAAAATATTTTGTGTATAGGAAATATTTGTATATAGAATTTTTTTGTATATAAAAATATTTGTATATAGAAATTTTGTATATAGGAAATATTTTGTGTATAGAAAAATATTTTGTGTATAGGAAATATTTGTATATAGAATTTTTTTGTATATAGAAATATTTGTATATAGGAATTATTTGTATATATGAAATTTTTTGTATATAGAAATATTTGTATATAGGAATTTTTTTGTATATAGAAATATTTGTATATAGGAATTATTTGTATGTAGAAAATATTTGTTTATAGAAAATATTTGCATATAGGAATTATTTGTATATATGAAATATTTTGTATATAGAAATATTTGTATATAGGAATTATTTGTATATAAAAATATTTGTATATAGAAATTTTGTATATAGGAAATATTTTGTGTATAGAAAAATATTTTGTGTATAGGAAATATTTGTATATAGAATTTTTTTGTATATAGAAATATTTGTATATAGGAATTATTTGTATATATGAAATTTTTTGTATATAGAAATATTTGTATATAGGAATTTTTTGTATATAGAAATATTTGTATATTGGAATTTTTTGTATATAGAAAATATTTGTATATAGGAATTATTTGTATATATGAAATTTTTTGTATATAGAAATATTTGTATATAGGAATTTTTTTGTATATAGAAATATTTGTATATAGGAATTATTTGTATATAGAAAATATTTGTATATAGAAAATATTTGTATATAGGAAATCTTTGTATATAGGAAATATTTGTATATAGAAATTTTTTGTATATAGAAATATTTATATATAGGAATTATTTGTATATAGGAAATATTTTGTATATAGAAATATTTGTATATAGGAATTATTTGTATATAGGTATTATTTGTATATAGGAAATCTTTGTATATAGAAATATTTGTATATAGGAATTATTTGTATATAGGAAATATTTTGTATATAGGAATTATTTGTATATTGAATGAAAAATGTTATTGTGTGCATTTTGTAGAAAACTATGGATCCAATCCAGAGAGACCTAGCACAGGAAGAAATTCTCGAGGATATGATCAACGACACCCCCCATGTTGATCCACCCGAATCTCCGTCGATTTATCTGAACCCCTCCGATGAGGGAGAGGAGGTCGACCGAAATGATCAAGGAGAAGCCGACGGCTCCGGTGGTGGAGAAGCCGACGGCGAGGTATATGTATGAAGTCTGGTGATCAGTAGATGCATTAACTGAGTTGTATATATATATAAATTGACGAATGTTTCTTCTCTTAGGCCTCCACATCGAGCAAAAAATATTCCAAACGAGGCCCGGCCAAAAAGTTGGACGCATCTACACGTTATACAATTACGCGGGTATCACCACGGGGTGAACCGGTGGAACCCGAAAAGGCTAAAATTGTATTTAAACAACAATGCGGAGTTATGGTTAGGGATCGCATCCCGATCACCGTTCGAGAGTGGAATAAGACCAAAGGGGCAAAACCAACACCGCCTCCGAGTGGTATCATTCTATGGGACAAGAACAACATCAAGCTTCCAGGCTGGACGCCAAAGCCAACACCGCCTCCGAGTGGTCGCATGTCACCTTCACCTCCATCACCTCCAAGAAGCCCACCCCATGACTACGACCACCATAGCCCGAGTCCATCTCGATCTCCGCCGCAGCCTCCGATTAGTACTAAACGATGCAGGAGCCCAAAACGACAAATATCGCCCCTCCCAAGAGTACCTCATAAGAATCTTTCTATCAGACCTTACGATCGTACTGACGAGGAAACCGACATGATCGTAAAGGCTGAATGTGTTGCGCAGCTTCAAAATAAGAAACCCGAGCCCGCCCCGGTATACACCGAGAAGCAAAAAGCGTATGCACTTTCTTTTCTGAACACAAAATCGCAATATGACTTGCACCATAAGCCAGATGACTATCGACGCACACTTCAGAAGGAAGTGAAGAAGAGCAAATCAAGTAGAAGTGCAAGCGGGAGCAAATCATCAAGTCAAAGTGCAACCGGGAAAAGAAAGGACGTCCCCCAGCTCGGGGAACAGGCCAAAAAATCGACCCCACCCCTCAAGGTGGTATCCTATGACACTCCCCAGCAGGATCTGGAAGAAGCTAAGAAGCTTGCGGCCGTTATGAATGTGACTGTTGAGGAATTGCTAGGTTCCTAGGACGACAAGTTACCCAAGGCTCAGGTAGTCCCTACATATGTCCCAGGGAATCCTCTGGTCAGCTTTGAGCAGTTCCAACAACTGCCAACACAAATGCGGAGTTTACATAAATGGTACTTGAAAGCCGTAAAGGAGGAGAGAATAATGATCGTGGTGAAAGTCCCACATGACTACTACTTCCGAGAAGAAGAGGTCCATGTTGAGTTTCCAGAACTCTTCCAGTTATACACTTTCGACGCCATCGACAAAATTCTCATGAGTTGCTATTGTCTGTAAGTTGTTGAATTTATTGTCTACATATAAGCTGTTCATTTTTTCAGTTGTTCAGTTTATTGCATGTAATTATCCTAATTATATCCTTTTGTACTCTATTATTTATGCAGAATGAAGATCATAGAATGTAAAAGAAGGTCAATCTTCAGTGTTGGGTTCATTGACCCAGATAAAATACATTGTCGGACGCTAAAGGAAAAACCCGAGGAAGCACAGGAAAACCTTCTAAGGTTTCTAACGGAGCAAATTTCTGTGACCACATATTGTTTCCTTACAATTTCGCGTGAGTGTCTTACTTTATTGTACACATTCTCATTTGCTTACTCGATGTTAAGTGTAATTGATGAGTTACTGATGTATATATAAACGTGTACAGTTTCCACTGGATTCTCATGGACATTCAACTTGATAAGGGAAGAGTTGAAGTCATGGACCCATTAAAGAGACCCCTGGAATAGTTTAGTGACATGCAGGACATGCTCTAGAGGTAATTTTTGCGCTACAGCGGTCTCTTTCGTTCATTTCCTGAGATATCACGTAATAAATAACTCATTCATTTTCTTTACCGGGTAGGGTTTGGAACCAGTTCAAGAGTGCGGTTACGGGTGACTTTACTGAGAAGCTGACGTTTAAGCCGGTCTCGGTAAGTAGTAGGCGCATCTCTTTACTTCTAGTTTCAATACAATTATGATGCATGATTATTATTTTAATTGAATTCTATTCTCGTAAAGTGCGCAAGGCAGCCATAGGGGACGAATCTATGTGGATTCTACGTTTGCGAGTTTATTCGCACGTTTACCAGTGAGCTGAATGATTATAGAGTCGATGTAAGCAATACATTCATAACATTATTTTTTATTACCGTCACTTTTTGTTATCATGATTGATATTCATATTGATCTCCTTTTCTTATATAGTTCGAGAAAATGCGGGATCAGCTCCTACCACAGCAACGCGTAGTAGCAATTGCTGAAGAACTGGCAGGATTCTTGATGAACGAGATGATAGATGACGCCGGAGAATTTAGTGTGAATAGGCGCCGATGATCCCCGACCGTGTAATTGAATAGACGGGCTCTAGTCCCGATAATTGTGATCTCCATGTGTAACTATCATGTATATATTTGTATGCTCGATCTTAAGAGAAGTTATCTTATGTATGCACGAACATGTACAGTATGTGGTAGCGTAGAAAACTATTTTGAAATGAAAAAAAAGAATACAAATTAAATTCTCTGCCGCGGCAGAGAAAGTGCCTAAAATTCTGCCGCGATAGAGAACCATTTGTCCTGGTTCGTAATATGAACCGGGACTAATGGGGGGCACCCAGCGCCCGCAGAGACAGCCACGTGGATGCCCATTGGTCCCGGCTGGTAAGAGGGCCGGGACTAATGGGTGGGCCTTTAGTCCCGCCCCTCTAGTCCTGGTTACCAGGACCGAGACTAAAGCCCCTTACGGGCCAGGACTGGAGGCCCGTTTTCCACTAGTGTTTTGTTTCAATTCTATAATACATAGATGATAACATCATGTTTATGGAACACGACTTACAAAAATCCGTGAACTTGAAGCTTAAATTGTGTATCTTCGAGAAAGTTTCAGGTCTGAATATTTATTTTCCACAAAAGTGATTTTATTTGTTTTGGGAAGGCAAAGGATCAATGAGCAACAGCAGTACAAACAAATCTTTAGATGTTGGTCTAGTTCCTTGCCCTTTAGGTACTTATGAGTATCTATCTATTAGAGAAAACTTAAAAATTCAAATTGGTACCTAGTGGAAACTCATTTTGAAGGAAAGTTGGGCTGCTGTAAGGGCAAGTTACTATCATATGGTGATTTTCTAGTCCTTAACTATTCCGTTCTAACAAGTTTACCTATGTTCCTGTTGTCTTTCATGGAGATACCTAAGGGGTAAGGAAGTAACTTGATTTTTATAGGTCTCGTTTCTTCTACCAAAGTGATGAGAATAAAATGAAAATAGAGATTCACCATGTGGGATAACTTGTAGGCCAAAAGATCAAGGAGGCATTGGTATAGAGGTACTTGAACTCAAAAATAAGTTTTTACTAAGAGAGTGGCATATTAAATTGCTTAATGAGGAAGGTGTGTGGCAAGAGTTGTTACACAATAAGTATATCAATAATAAGACAATATCTAAAGTCCAAGCAATGCCAATAGACTCGCTCTTTTGGAAAGGAATTATGAGAGTGAAGGATGATTTCCTTAGTAAGAGGCCATTTTAAAGTGGGAGATGGTTCCAATACAAGATTTTGGGAAGATATATGGATGGGTGGTACATCTATAGTGCTACAGTATGAAGGATCAAATATGGCGCCTAGAGGGGTTGAATAGGCGACTACAAATTTTAACCAATTTTGATGTTTCAAAGGATATTTGCAGATAAATAAAGTGGTCCTAAAATAACTAGATAAACAATCCTATATTATACTATACAACAATCTAGATACAACATACAACAAGTAAAGGTAAGGATAGAAATAACTGAAAGTATAGGAGGTGAAGGCATGATGATGCATCCTGAAGTTCAAGTCCTTGGGGGACTCTAATCTCCATTGGAGAGGTCGTGGAAAAGAACGTCCGCATGATCCCTCAACCGGATCAAGACTTCTTCTCCATGAGCTCTCCAAACCAGGTGAGAACCCTTGAGTTCCCCACACTTAGTGGGAGCTCTTTCTACTAACGGGATTTTAAGGAGATCCTCGTACCTTTACAAACTCCTTGATAGAAATCCACACACCGGATGCTCACAAGGAAATACCAACCATCTACGGTTCCCCACAAACCCAAGAGTTACAAGGCCAAGCTTACTATTTTTATGGAAGTGTAGATCTAGGGTTCCTCTCTCTTTTCCCTCAAAGATTTGCAAGATTGAGTGGGGGAATGTGCAGGAATCAAAGGATTGAAGCTCAGCAATGGAGGGGCTCAAAGGGATCTGAAAAATGTGCCCTTTCCAAGGAGGAAGAAGCCTTTTTATATGGGCCCCAAAAGTAACCTTTACCCACAAAATCAGGCATCCCAGATAGTCTAGGTTATGTCTTTGATTGAGTCTCTACACAGTCTGGTTGGGAGAGAAGCTTCATGTTTGCATCCCAGATAAAATACCAAACAAACCATTATGTTTGGGATTGTGTCTAGGTACTCCCTGGGTAAGAAACTGAATTACTAGTGCAGACCAGATAGAAGCTAGACATAGGGCTGGACAGTTCGGGTATGGAGCAAGGAAAACAAGATATATGAGGTGTTTGAGGGGCTTATTGTGGGATTTTATAGGAATTGGCAATGCAGATCGAAGAGCACCGCCGCGAGCTACTCGGAGTGGAAGACGGCAATGACCCGGTACTCGCCCACGAGCGCGTACTGGTCGAAGAGGTTCAGGAAGGAGCGGAAGGCGAAGCTTGCATTTCTCCAAGCTCACTGGCGGCATCTCCACCCAAATCTGCGCAACCCCGAAGGGAGGCAGCTCTTCTGGGCAGTTTCTGGGCATACGATCTACACCGAGTACCACAATACCATCATCAATAAATACGGCAAAGCCCATCTTTCCAAGTGCACGAACTGGAAGTAAATTATAACCAAGGGTCTCAACAATCATGACATCTACAAGAGAAATATCATGGGTGATCACAACCTTGCCAAGACACAATACCTTTGATTTTCACTTAACCATAGGATACAGTTATTTGATTGTTTTTTGGCCTCATCTTCGTGATGATCTCCTTGCTCCCGGTCATATGACTTGTGCAACCACTATCAAGAACCCATTTTGACCCACCGGAAGCATAGCCATACAAGAATTCAAGGCTTAGTTTTAGGTACCCATTTTTCAATGGTCCTCTTTTGTTAGTGATAAGGGTCTTTGGAACCCAAATAGACCAAGAAATGTAACCATCATATGGACCAACATATTTTGCATAAACATCACTATAATAATCTTGAAATAAAACATAATGAGGGTTAGCAATTCCCGCAAAGTCATCATGGGTAGCTTTGCCATGGTACTCTTCTTTGCTTGAGCGGGCTTGGCCTTCTTGTTGTTGTTCTTCTTCTTTGTCTTGGAGACATAGCTAAGAACATCTTTCCCATTGTTTAACCTTTTCTTACTGAAAGGGTCATCTAGAGCTTCATTACCTTTGGGAGTGGAGGACTTTGCAAGCTCATCCTTCAACCTAGCATTTTCCTCAATGATATTTGCATGATCACATAAAAGAGTAGAAGTACTAGGAACATCATATTTAGTTAGTCAAATTTGAAGTTGATCATGAGACTTTGTGAGGGTAGAGTGTTCACTCTCCATAGCCATGTGGGCTTTGTCAAGTTTCTCAAACTCCTCGGTTAGTCTAGCATGATCAATACCAAATTCAACCTTTTCCTTTTTAAAATTTTTATCCTTAGCAATAGCATGGTCATGTTCCTTAATTAGTTTAGAAACAATTGAATTATGTGACTCATCAATAGATTCAAGCTTCTCCTCAAGACAAAACCGAAGCTCCTCCTCTTCTTCTAGAGCATTTTTCAAAGAGGCTATTTCAATAGAGTCATCTCTTTAAATTCTACCTTTCTCCTCAAGGACATCTTCTACATGAACAAGTTGACACATGAGGGCCTCAAAATGATCCTTGTTATCACCTTGCAAGTTACTCACATAATGATCCAAAGCAACAATTTCTTATTTAACCTTAAGACTAGCATGATCATCAATTTCATCACTCATAGTCTTAGGGAAATATGTGGTAGATGATGATATCTCGGATGCCCTTGCCATGAGGAAATTGAAGTTCTTGTTGGAGAGGTTCTCATTTGGATAATCAAAGAGAGAAAAGGTTGGTGTGGAGGTGGTGGTGATGGCTGCCACTTATATTGAGGTTTCTTCTTCCTCTTCGTCCTCACTCCTAGATGAGTACTCCTCTTGATTCAACAACACAATTCTTGATTGCTTCTTGTTGGTGGTGTTCTTTTTAGTGAAAGGCTTCTTACAAGGAGCCTTTGACTTGTCCTTGAGAATAAGTCTACCATCATGATCTTATCTCTTCTCATAAGGGCATTCGGCAGCAAAGTGAAAGCGGTCTCCACAATTGTAACATCATCTCACTCTTGGACCATTCTCCTTTTAACCACTTGTGCCATTTATTAGTTCGAGTTCTGACTTTACCTTGGCGAGATCTTTCCAAAAGTTCCTTGCATAGAAAGCCATATATTCACCATGATAAAGTTTGACTCCTCGGGACAGCTCATAGCATTGACTCCCTCACTTCTTCCTTCTTCCGCATGCTCCACCACATGGGCCTTCAAGACAAGTTTTACCCCTTTTGCATTCCTATGTCCCAAGCTCGATCCTCTTCAGCATTCTTGGTAGCAACCTTGAAAGCATACATCTCTTGCATAACTTCATTGGAGGTCATGAGATGGTAGTTGTGTCTTCCTTGGAGACTCTTCAAGTCAGTGGGTTCAAAGGGCATGATAACACTCACATACTTTGTTTTTATCCAAGCATCATCTACATGAGAAGCACCACGGTTTCTAAAGGTGGTAGCAATTGACTTCGGTATTCGGTACATGTCTTCATGGTCTTCTCCATCCATCATGTAGAAACCCTCGGCTTGGTTGCTCAAGGCATCATATTTGTTTCTCTTCATGCTCTCATTTCCAATGAACAAATCGGAGAGAGCATCCCAAGCTTCCTTGGCGATGTTGGGATGTTCAATATGAGGCATGTCCTTGGGACCCACACCAATTTGAATCATGTGTAAGTCAGTGGCATTGAGTTGACTATCAACAACTTCTCCTTATCAAGTTGGTTGGATATTCTACCTTGAGCCCAACTTCAAAAATGTTCCACAACTCAATTTGATGAGTTGCACACATGAGACTTCATCAAAAATTGTCATATGAGTAAATAAGATGCACTTAGCTTAGGTGGATCACATCTATTGTTTATATGAGGACTAGCTGTATGCCCGTGCGTTGCTACGATTATTTTATTTATTTCCTTGTCACATATGTAGATGTAATGCAATAAAATCACGTATATAAATGGATAGACACCTAGTACTCTCTCCGATCCAAATTAGTTGACTTAGATTTGTCGAATATATCTAGACTGTGCTAGATACATCCGAATACCGTGCCAAATCATCTACTCCGACAGCGGGGCTCACTCATATTTTTCATCTGGTTGTTCGCCCTCTTCCCCACGCATCTCGCGAGCCACTCCAAGACTTTCTTCCCCCTATCCGCTAGCCAGTCAGGCTTATACACCACTATCAAGCTAAGAAAATTGTAATTGGATCAAGGGAATGAAAAAACAAATAAAGAAGAAACATATGTGATGGAAGGAATGGACATAACAATATGAAGTTAGATATCAGCGACATAACTCCTAATGATGTAGTATTTAACAAAGTTGCACAGAGCAAAGAACAGACAATCTTGCGATTGTATTCCTATTCCTAATGCAACAAACAGAGAACATCATAAATTATATCCACCTCTGGTGATAACTATTTTCTAGTTGAGTGGTCAGATTACCACTTTTTTTAGTTATCTAAGAAATTTTTTGTTTATATTTATCATAGTAGGATTATTTACTTCAGCTTCCCATATGGAACAGGCAGCTGAAGGCCTTCACGGGAAGAATGGAAACATATTGTATTCTCAAGACATTTATCAAGGTGAAATTATTTTGTATTGTCAAGACATTCCATCATGGCATGTACCTTGTTCATCATGTTCCATTAGCCGATCCTGGGCAAGACATCCTTCTCTCTGCCACTATCATGGTACTTCAGCTAATGCAGAAAAGGTGCAATCAATTAGTGTGCACAACATATGCCCAATATGAGAAATCAATTGTTTTAGTCGCAACTAAAAATACTTACCCTTTCTTAGCAGCATAGTAATCTTGGATACACCAAATGATTCATGAGGTCTAACCTTCATATGCATGCACAGATTTACCAAAGTCCTGTCAAGGCCCAAGAGCCATATTGACAGGGCTAGAAGCGCATTAATTATTTGGGGTTCACACACATTCTCATGCCAAGTATTTCATCCGACACAAAGTCAAAATAGAAAGAGAGAGGGATCACCATTTGTATACAGGTAGAGGAGGTGGTTCTGAATCAGTAGGCTTTACCCAATTTGGGAAGAGATGACGCTTGTTCCCTTCATACCACAAATACTTGTCAGAAGGAAAATTGATTCTTTCAATCATAGAAGGGGAAAAACGTACAAGGTTCAAATCAAACGCATCAAAATTGATTCTTTCAATCATAGAAGGGGAAAAACGTACAAGGTTCAAATCAAACGCATCAGGTCCAACTTAGAGGCAGCTCGAGTTAAATTTTGAAGAAAATGAGAGTATATACAGGTCTTAAGCTAGAAAGGAGGATCGCGTCAACAGGCATATAGAGAAGACACACAAGCACAAAGTGCCTTGCTGGTGAACGATTCTTCAGCACACAAACAAAAAAACTAAACTAGACTACAGAGTTTCACGTGCGGCCACGTTCATCAGTCACCAGCAGAGGGGGACATAGATATGATCACCCAGTAGATAGATGCATTGGCTGCAAGTGTAACACACGACGTTGGTCCTATCGCCTGAGTCGATGGAGGCACACCACCTACAGCGAGCGCATGGGCAGTGAACGCCCACAGTGCACTTTCCTGACGATGCCCTTGTGCACGTGACTCAGCGCTGCCCTCCTTTGACGCCGCCTTCGTCCCGCATCCAATCTGCCGATGGTGAGTCCTTTGCTAGATAATTCCCATCGAAATTTAGATCAACGGGTGCGCATAGGACGGATTTCTGATTCTGATTGAAATCAAGAAGAAGGAAGAAGTATAACAAAGGGGATAGATCTATGGGCGCTCATGTATAATTAGATAGAGGAGTTATGTCGTGCATCTGGGAGAGGAGATGCAGATTGGTTTGAACAGGAGCTTGCAGGAGGAGGGATGGAGATGGGGATGCAGCGGCTAGGGTGCTCGCTGGCTTCTAGAAGGGAAGCAATGGTCCGTGGTGTTTGGGGTAGAGATGGGGATGCGGCGGCTGGGGGAGAAGGGGGTGCGGCAGCTGGGGCAGAGATGGGGGGTGCGCCGGCGGTGGAGGAGGTCTTCGGCGGTGGGAGGTGGAGTCGGGAGCTTGCCGGGGATGGGGGAGCTCGCCGGCGGTTCTGTATGGGAGGATGCCTCGCTCGGGCCGTATTGAGTGGGAGAAAAAGACACGAACCGAACCGTGCAGTTTCAGGTAGGCGGTGGCATTGTGGGTAATTAACCCGAAAAGAGAGGGGCAAAATCGACAATAAATCGGCAGACGGAATTTCTGTGTTGACGAACCTACCACAACGTAAATTAGTAGATAGATGAGGGATAGGTGGGTTGAGAGAGTACCAATGAGGAACCTCATTATACCCCTCCTTCCCATTTCCCTTTTTGGAAGAGAAATCATTATCATGCTTTTCATCCCCCAACTTTTCCCCATTGGATTTAGCCAGAGCTAGATCCTTTGGATGAGAAGTTGAGCTCTCTAGAAGAGGAGGAGGTGGGGTTTTATTGGCATGCAAGAGTTGCACTATCATTTCATGCATTTATTGCAGTTGATTCACCATGTTGGTACTCAAGCTTGTTTCCATGCTCTTGAGATCCTCCATGGTGATTGCACCACCAACCTCACTCCCTTCTCCATTGTTACCCATACTCTCTTAGGCGATAAAGCTCAAATAAATAGCTGAGGCTCTAATACCAATTGAAAAGGTATCATATGGGCACCTAGAGGAGGGGTGAATAGGTGTTACTCCAGATTTTAGTTATTTTTCACTTTAGGCTTGACATGAAGGCAAATGCTCTAGATATGCAACTAAGGTGAATTTACCTATATGACAAACTAGAAACTAGCAAGATACAAGTAAAGAGCGGTTAAAGGATAGAGATAACCGAGAGTGGAGCACGCAAAGACATAGGATATCACTTCCCGTAGTTCCTTCCTTTTTGAGGGGAAGTAGATATGTGTTGGAGGGGTGGACGGTTCTATGACCACCACACCACAAAATGCCTCACCTATTCTCCGGTGAACCTCACCACAATGACCTGATTCACTTCCACTATCAATACCCTTCGAGGTGGGAACCGGCGCCTTTACAACAAGCTCGGGGCACGCATTTACAACTGAATTTGAGGCTCCCAAGTAACACAGCAAGCTGTCACAACAATAGACAAACTTAGCAAGGGTGAAATCAAGAACTAGGGTTTCCAAAGGAAACACTAGAATCAAATCTCTCAAGTGAATGAGGGGGGAAATCAAATCTCTTTGGTGAGGATGTAGATCAAGGTATTCTCCTTCGATTCCCCAAATATCACCGGCTTTGAGTGGTTGGGGGAGGAGATCTAGCAGTTTTGGTGGCTCGGCTATTAGGGTTCTTGAGGTGCAGGACGAGCAGCTTTAGGTTGAAGAAGAGGAGGGGTATTTATAACCTCTCCCGAAATGTATCCACTGGAAGCTCCTAGGGGCAGATAATATAGCCAAAGTTGGGGGCGGATAATTCGGCCCTGGCAAAATATTCGGCCAAATATCCACCCCCTACATACGCCTACGCCACAATTCCTAAATTGATTCGGGAGGAGGAGGATTATTTGAATAATACACCCCCGGGATAATCTGGCCTAGAGAAATATCTAGTCAATAATCTAGCCAAATATGCGCTGCCTACTGACGCTCGTGCCAAATTCCTTAGCCAATTCTGGGGGACCGGATTATTTGAATAATCCCCCCCCCCCCCCCCGATAATATGGCATGGAGCTCATCAATTTGAGCAAAAATACTGTGAGCGCCTTTTTCCTTTATTTTGAGGGGGTCGATGCTCACATGTATATAACATAATTAAACCTGCATCTGTCAACACACTATTATATTATCACTAGTGTTGTTTTTTAACACACAAAACCATAAATGACCGGGAAATGTTCTTTCACCATCTTAATAGTACGGCATACTAGGACTCAAAAATATGAAATAAACGATTGAAAATAAGACACCATCTTCTCAAATTTTCCTTTTATAAAGGGGTAACCATTGCCTTTCTTCCACTTTGATTGGAACTAATTCCTAGGTATAAAACTTGGGAACATATTTCCCTAATTCTATAGTCATTAATGCCAAAATCCACATGAGGTAAGATTTATCCCTTCACAATATCCATCATTGTATAACACTGTGCAACCAAAAAACATAACTAGTGCAAACATTTTATCCCAGGTACCACTGAACATTGGTTTTAGGAGAGTAATATCAGGTAATAAGTGGGCAGCCTGGTTGCACTTATGTCAAAGGCAGATGATGGTATAATTATCAGATGAACCAGATAGATTTACATGGAAGCTAATGGCCTCAGGAATCTTCTCAGTTAAATATATGTATGAGGACTTTATGGTCATACACCTTTCTTTTCAAATACTTATGGAACTTGAAAATCCCACTAATTAATAAAAAAATGTGCGGTTCCTTAATAATAAAGTTTTATTGAAAAAAGATAACTTAGAAAAACATAATTGGTTTGGATGTACAAAAAATTGCTTTTGTGAGGGTACAAGAGACAATTGAACATTTATTTAACTCATGCCCATTTTCAAGTCTTGTATGGCGCATAGTGAACTTTACTTATGATCTTCCTCCTCCACCAATATGTTTGGAAATTGGTTGAATGAAGTTGACAAAAACTCCAAGGCTAGAATTCGTATATGTGTTTCAGCCTTATGTTGGTTAATATGGAGATGCAGAAACGACGTTGGTTTTAAAAAGGTGAGAACTTTTAGCATTTTGCAGGTTATTCATATGATGATGCATTGGGCGCATCTATGGGTGCTCCTAGTTCTGCGAGAGCAACAGGATACTATGTTTACTAGATGCAGTCAACTGGTGACGGTTGCACAAGATATCTCGTGTCGGGAGCTAGCAGCATATCAGTCGACTACATGATGTTATGTTGTTATATGCTTTTTTACCTTTCATTGATTCATTCTTATTTGATAGACTTTTAATAAAAGGTTGTATGAATCAATTGATGTAGAGGTCAGGGTCATACTCCCCTTTCCAAAAAAACTTTGTGATGTCGTGGCTGGGATGAAGAACCGGAGAACTCGTGCACCGTAAGAAACCCAGATTTTTAGTAGGGTCCATCTTATTTTTTCACGAAGGGACAAGCATTGAGAATCTATAGGGGCATGATGGAATAGTGAGACCAGATGTGGGGGCATCTAGCAAATATGGGGACTTTGTCTATCTATCCGGAACACCCTTTAGGAATTCCACATTGATTCCATTATCAGTGTGTTCATGAAGACATGAACACTACCACATGATCACCATTTCCTATTAATATCCTTTCCATCGAGGCACACCTATGGTAGGATTAAAATCTCTAGTTCCATTTATAAACCACTTTTCATAGCAAAACCATCATCAAGTTTAGTGTGGCCTTGCTAGTTGCTAATGACAGCGGACACAAATGTTCGAATAGTTTGGCACTCTAAAGTGGTTGTACACTTTACCCATGGGATTTAATATGCTTATCATGTAGTCCACTTCTCTCCTTACAAGGTGTGTGTGACCTGACTGATCAATCATAAACCTTCTCTTGTCCACCCTAGTATAGAACCTACCCGATGAGTTGGTTCTCATAGTACCTGGACATCCTTAGACCATCTAGAATACAAGCTACATCCGTGAAAGGGAGTTCACACAACCTTTCGTTTTCAATGAGAAACTTGTCATTGTACCTAGTCGACATAGAAATTCCCCCCATGAAGCATCAAAGCCTTTTATAAGGGAGGTTAATACGTTGTAAACCTATGTATATCTTTTGAAGTTCAATGAAATGTTGCTACTGAGATTTAACTATACGTACTGGATATCTATAGTAAATTCCCATTTAAATCCAATTTAACTTCCGAAGGAAGAAACCCCTTTCATTTGTGTAATTATTCTAAGTACCTCCCAGAATCATAAAAATTATGAAAATATTCAGGGGTCTCTTATGTTCCCAGAGAGAAAACCCCGTACTATGAGGTATCTGAGGAGGCCCACCTAGGGCGTGCACCCCTTATTAGCATGTATATAGACCCCTGCCACATGGGCATGTCATGTGGGCCCATAAATACACCACCTCACCACCCTTTCACCACAAGGACTATCTTCACCTAAACTAGCTCTACATACCCATTCACGATTTTACAAAGGCAGAACAGGAGGGGATTGGAAGGGGACTGCCGAAGGTGATCATGTTATGAAACCTCTTGCATTTTTTGAAAAATATCACTCATATCAAAAGGGTAGACAAATGTATGGCTTGTTGATATATTTGAATAGTATGGTGGAAAATTGTGGGATGATATAACTTGTTGCTCTAAGAAGCAATATAAACATTTCTTTTTCCAATACATGTATAAATATGCATTGCTTACCATGTATATGTTGATTAGGATCATAGAAGATTAGTATCATACTGCAATTATGGAGATTACTATTCCTCAAAATACATTAAGGGTATGGCTAACTTTAGTAGCATGTGTTGAATAATAACTAGGAATCCTTAACTCGTTTGGTTAAAGTTCGCATAAATTTTGTTTAGATCAAGGTTCAGTATGAGGCATGGATAGATAGTTGAAATTAACATTTTGCTAATATGTATTGTCAATATTTAAAACGTAGGATTAGGTAAGTAAAATGGATATCTTCTCTCGTGATGATGAAAGTACTCATAATAAATACTTAATAAGGGTTTAGGGCTCGGGGTATATTTGGTTTTGTTGGGTTAAAACCAAGCCCTAAGAATAAGTTTTGAATCTCTATATTCTTAAATGCATATAATAATGTGGAATTTGTACATGTTTGAACAAAAACCATAGCTTATGCGGTTTTCGCAGATAAAAAAAATAGTGTTTCATATCTCAAACCAGATGTTCTATTCTTCTCGACTTTCACACCAACCCCAAACTATATGACATTCCATGTCAAAATCCCTCAGTTGTAGTCCTTGTATCTTATAAATTCCCTCCTATAGAATTCACCTAATGAAAGCCTAGCACCCAATCTCTAGGATACTTGTGCATGACACTACCGATGACTTGGGCCTATCATGTCCGTGGCCTCTCCTCCTTACAATTCATGCACGCAGTGACTAGATGGCAATGGCAGTAGGTATGGGTGGAAAACCAATATGTAGAAGGAGGGGGATCAATGAAGTTTGCTTGTAAAATGTCACTTTGGTGCTCTATTACGACTTCTCAGTTGAAATGTGTGTGTGACTTAGGATGGTCCAACAGTTAATTCCACGATCGAAAATTGATCTTATGTGGCTCAATTTGTACCATATTGAACCCACAAACTAAGTTTAGTGACCAGTTTTTGACAATGTTGAATTTGATAGACTAAAATGTACATGTGCAGGAATATCGATGAATCTCCGATAAAATTACATCATCTCATCTTATTTAGCCACATAAGCACCTCTAGTGTTTGAAGTTATACAATTATCGCGTTGGAGGAGAACGACAATAGGTTGGATTACATGGAATATCGCAATAGTTGATTAAACTGGCAGTCACACAAAGAAGACATCTGATTCTATGGGTTAATTATTTTGTATGAATCTTATTAAGAACCATCCAGGATTAATGCTTTCACATAGAAAGTATGTTGGTGTCAGATTGAAGTAGTGAAATAACATGAAATAACATCGTTGGTGGTCACCACAGACATGAAATGGTGTCATATATTTCTTGATCCACACATCACCGCCCATGCCTCTAGCCAAAACCATCATGGGGTCCTTGATATTAACACCCCATGGCAGGCCATTTCTATAAATCCTACCTTGCATGCACTAACATGGCCAATATCAACCTACGTACACACAAAAAACATCGGTGGTTCCCCATCTCAAGAGGAAAGCATCGACTTATGGTACATGAAAGGAAGTATATTCAAGCCACTTATGGGAAATCACTAAACATGCCACACTTGTCAGCACACCATCGATGCTAGCATATGAAACATGTGATCCTTGGCGTTTCATTACCACCAACAAGACTACATATGCAAAATAGATCCACCAATCCAACTACCCCTTTGGGAGGCGCTATTGTCGATGACAATCGGAGGAAACATGCTAGTTGAAAGTTGGAGCAATCACCATCTTGAACTAGATATAGAGCACCCACCCCTAGATATGTGCCAGGTCAATGTACTTATGCTTCCCCCAAATCTCATGATGCATGCCCTCCACTAATGTCATGATAGCGTTGCCCGACCACTGGGGAGCACCACGCTCCCATTTCAGTTATCGTCATTCTAGGCATATAACGCCACAACAATCGTCTTCTGTGTGGGGTATGTCTAGTGGCATGTCCTTGCAGTAGAAAGAGGGAAGGGGAAGTTGAGGGATGAGTAAGTGGCTTCTAGGGTTGACGACATCTAACTAGCCTTACCGAGATACGGGATCTACTAGGTTCTCTATTCATGATTTGTGTGATGTGTTTAGATTTGTATCTCACTAGTTTTTCTTGAGGGTTGTGTGGTTTCAATAAACTATGTTTTTCAATGCTTCTCGAGAACATAAGAATGTTGCTCATAAAATTTTCTTTTATTTGTAGGAGAGATTTATGTGAAACATGCTGCGTAACTTAGTTCATCACTACTTGATGGACCTTGTTGTGAAGGATTGTAACACCTTAAAACCAAATAAAATTATCTCCTTAAGAAACCTAATTTAACTAATGACAATAATAGAAATGGTGTGTAAATCGTTATAGCGATGAAAATACCTTATTGCATCAAGATGTAATCCTTGTCCATCCAAATTACACTTTAGTAGATGACTACATATATCTCCATTTACAATATTAATACAAAGATGGTAATAATTCCATCCATAAATGTCATTACTTAACTATTAATTATGCGCCATATATAGACCGTATGGGGACTGTCAAAATCATGGGCATGTGGGCCATGTGAACACCTATAATTGTATGGAAATTAATACTTGCATAAATCTAGGGTAGTGCCATAATTTTGCATCCTTATCGCTTTTAATTGTCGATGGCTATATATAATTTACGCCCTAGCAGTTTGAGATCTCAGTCAAAACACAACACTCCTGTACTTTTGTCGCTTACTCCGGTGCTTGTACGGAAGATCACTGCTCAATTCAACGGTATTTCCACGAAATATAGAATCCTCTATTATGTTACATTCAACTCTTGTTTACTCATGTTATTCTTAGATTTGTAAGTATAAAGATGTGTGCAAATTCTACGCAACGTGTAGCATCCCACGTGTTAATGGAAAGAACGTCAGATCCATAACGGAGTGAGTGGAGTGAGTGGCACGTGCGCACACAAAGTAAGCCCCAAATGCTATTTGGGAGATCTGTAGTATCTTGCCATAAAGATGCTTCAAATGGTAAAACACGTAGAGTAGATCTATAGATCTTATTACATATTCAAATCCTGTTTACTCTTGCTATTGTTAGATCTATAACGTCTCAAGTTGAGCACGAGATCTGCGCAATATTTAGCATCCCACGTGTTCCTAGAAACAACACCAGGTCCACAACGGAGTGAGTGGGACATGGGTGCACAAAGGAACGCGACACGTGTTATTTGGGAGATCTGTAGTATTTTTCTATAAAGAAGCTTCAACAAATATATCTTATTGTGGTATTACACGCCTATAGTGGGATCGTTTATGGATAGTCTGTTTTCCCTCTAATCGATCTCTTTGCACGAACCATGTCAGTTAATTGCTTATCTGGCATGCATATCATCACCATGTTATTGTGTGGTGTTTTATGAGATTTTTCTTAGAAAAGTACAAACTATAATATTTTATCCCCCTCGTATGGCCAGAACCTGCTACTAATTTGAGATCTTTTATTCATCAGATCTTTTTTTATTGTGTGTGTTTTTTAGATCCCTTGGAAAATTATTGACTATAATATTTTATCCCCTTCGTATGGCCAGATCGAACCTGCTACTAATTTGAGATCTTTTCTTGATCAGATCTGAAAAATATTGTGGAGAGTCAAGGAAGTCGTCAGTTATCTTTATAGAAATTCTAGTTCCTTAGATCTGCATCAACTAGCTAGATCGGTCTTTAATTACCAGATTATTACTGGTGTTTCTTAGTGATATTATTTATCCGAGGCATGATTTTTTTCTTTGCACAGATCGACGATCGACATGGACGGGCAGTGGCCGCAGCAGCAGAACAGTGGTCTGCACGCCGACCTTGACCTGAGCATCGCAAGCCCTGGTGGTGACATCACCCAGATGTTGCAGGATCTCGGTAACGATCTGGATGGCATGCTTGGGCTCGGGCCGAACACAAACACTACGGGCAACGACACCGGTGGTGCTAGCGAATCGTCGGCTGCTGCTGCTGAGCAAGACGACAGCGACGGCGGCAGCAGCCAGCAGAGGAGCTTGGGACGATGGAACCGGAAGCGTCACAGCAGGGACCAAGTTTACCAGCTTGAAGTGTATAGTACAATGCATTACAACTAATCTTTTCTTCTTACTCGTACTGAAGAAGAAGAAGATGTTAATTACTGATCCGTTGTCACTGACTAATCAACGTTACGTGCAGTGCGTACCGGGAGAACCCCCATCCTGACGACAATCAACGCAAGGACATTGCCGAGAGGCTCGGCATCACCGACGCGCAGGTCAAGTTCTGGTTCCAGAACCGACGCTGCTCCCACAAGGTGTGGATTCTCATCATCTCGTGATCGATCGATGTACTGCTACTATGTTCCTGCATGATGACATACTCTCTGCTAATTAACGGCTGGAATTGATAATTAATTGCAGACCCATCAGCAGAGGCAGGAGCTGAGGAAGCTTAAGCAAGTGAAGGAAGAGCTGCAGGCGGAACGCCGAGCGCTCAGGTCGGCGACGCGGAACGGTAGATGCCTCTCGTGCAGAGACCCGACGGTACGAGCTTCATCAGGGGAAAAGCGGCAGCTGCTCTCGGAGAACGCCAGTCTCAGGGACAAGCTCCACCACGTGACCGCCTACCTCAACAGGGTCTCCGGCGGGAGGGCGTCGGAGCTGATCATGGCAGACGCCATGCCCACGCCCTCCGCAGGCTCCCATGGTGGCCCCGCGAACAACCACAACGCCGGCGTGGCCGGCAAGGGCAAGGCCGTGATGACCGGCCACGCGCCGTCACCTCAGCGCGCTCCGGTGATGCTGATGGCGCCAGACCACGGGAGCAGCCAGCATGACACCAAGGCCATGCTGGTTGACGTCGCTGACCGTGCCACGCGCGAGTTCAAGGATCTCGTGTACACCGGCGCGCCGATGTGGATGCTGGGCCCCGACGGCGAGGTCGACGTGCTCAACTTCCACAACTACACCTACACCATGTTCCCGAGCATCTTCGGGCCGTACAAGATGGGCGCCGTCGTGGATGGAACTAGGAAGGCCGGCGACGTCAGGTGCACCGCGGAGAGCCTCGTCGGCGTCCTAATGGACGCGGTATGTATATGCATACAGACTTCAACCCATCCATTCTTCATTCTACGATCGATCAATATCATCACAAGGGACATATATGTTGCAGGCCGGCTGGTCAGGGATGTTCCCGGGGATCGTGGCGAGCGCCACCGTCAGCCACGTCCTCACTCCCGCAGGTTCGCGCCATGGGATGACTATACTGGTGAGCTGTTTCAGCACGTACGATCGATCATGTGCCATACTTAGCTGCTGCTTCCTAATGTTGACTGATCGCCGGTGTGCAGATGGATGCAGCGCTGAGGGTGCTGTCGCCGCGGGTGCCCATGCGCAGGATCAAGTTCGTGAGGCAATGCCGGAAGGAGAAGCCTGCAGGCACATGGACCGTGGTGGATGCCTCCGTCGATGGGATTCTCGGGCAGGACACGGCCGGCTGCAGGCTTCTGCCCAGTGGCTGCCTCATTCAGGAGATGAGCAATGGCGGCTGCAAGGTGCGTGTATATACTCTGTATATATATCCCGATATATGGCTAGCTACCTAGATACTACTTCAGCATGTGCATTTTTCGTCTAAACAGATGCATGTCTGTTTACCTCCCAAGAGATAATACTAGTAGATACATAAATTGTTGGATCACATGAAATTGACGTCGCACTCATATATATATATTAAGTTGGGAACATCTTAAAGTTTCTCACAAGGAGCTTGATACACCATCGTCCCTGTCCTGTGCTTGGCCGATGCATCAACGGGCAACGGCCAGACAAAACATAGTTTATTTGCTTTCATACATAATGGAGTTTTTGAAATTTATTGCGCAGGAAACATTCTTGTCCTGTACAAGTGATACTACTATACCTTATTTTTGGTTATTTAGCATTGTGGAACTTACTTTGCATGGTCTCCAACAAAATTGCATTTTTCAGTTATTCTCATATACCACTGTGTGCATTCCCTTGGCAACTTTGCTTGGCCGATGCATCAACGGGCAACGGCCACACCAAACATACGCTATTTCTTGTTTCAAAAAAAAAAAAACATACGCTATTTGCTTTCATATATAATGGAGTTTTTGAAATTTGTTGCCCAGGAAATATATTTTTTTTGTTGCCCAGGAAATATAGTTGTCCTGTAGAAGTGATACTACTATACCTTCTTTTTGGTTATTTTTTAGCATTGTTGACTTGCTTTGCATGGTCACCAAAGCTACATTTTTCAGTTATTCTCCTATACTCCTGTGTGCATTCCCTCTCTTAATAAAGGGCTATGTGCATCGTTTGATGCAGAGGTCATGCTATTCCCCCATTTTGAAAGAAAAAAAAACTCTTGTGTGCATTCCCTTGGCAACTTACATGGCAACAATGTAAACAAGACATGATTATTGCCTGATGTTAAGAAAAATGTTCCTTTACTCCAGGTAACATGGATCGTGAACATGGAGCACGACGAGACCACTCTGTCAGAGATGTACCATCCACTCATCCGCTCCGGCCAGGCGCTTGGCGCGTGCCGCTGGCTCGCATCCCTCCAGAGGCAGTGCGAGTACCTTCCCATAATGCATTCTCTCAGAAAACACCGGTGAGCCATCGATCAGATAATAAATCACTACATGAGCATGTGTTAAGAATCCAAAATGTGAAACGTTATGTAATCTATCTATGGTTTCCTAAATATGCAGAAGCTGATATGACTTCCAACGGCAAGATGAACGTTTTCGAGGTAGCACACCAGATGACAAGGAGCTTCTGCGACGCGATGTGCGGCCCGTGGAGACAACCATTGACAAGCGTCGGCAAGTGGACGGGAAGCTGCGGCGTAGGCGTCGAGAGGTTTGACGTGGTTGCGCGCGTCGTGACTTACTCCGCCGGTAGCGGTGCACCTGGCGCTGCTGTGATGAGCCTCACGGCGCCGGTATGGCTCCCCGGCATACCGGCGCAGCAGGTGTTCGACTACCTCTGCGACGTAAGCCGTCGCCGCGAGTGGGACAGCCTTGCTAACGGTGCACCCATTCACCAGGAGGGCCACTTAGCTACTGCGCAGATCCCTGGCAACGCCGTCTCTGTCCTCCGCACCATGGTATGTCTTGTGCGCTCCTACTCTGCCATATAATTTTGGCAACGTTTAATTTGTTGCTACAGTACATCCCTTCTTATGATTTATCATTACACTGGAGTTGTGAACTTATGCCATGACACCGTGTCACAATGTTAAAATTATTAACTGGAGAAACTAGTGTTCTTCTGCCCCAGATCTCTAATACTGGTCTTCAATCTCCATCAAATTCTTATAGGCCAATGGCAAGCTGATCCTGCAAGAGGCCTGTGCCGACGCAACATGCATGGTGTTGGCGTATGCTACAACAGACGAGCAACGCATGCAGGAGGCCATGAACAATGGCGGCGCCGCCTCCCTCTCTCCCTCGTGCCATCCGGGCTGGTAATCCTCCCTGATGGCGCGTCCACAATTTCTGAAGCGTGCACCTCCTCCAGCACCGCCGTCGGTCACACCAGCAACACTGGATCGCTCATCACTTTCATGTACCAAACGCTGTTGAATGGCCAAGCACCAAACAAGCCCTCCTTAGAGGCTATCGATGACCTCGGGAACCTGCTCTGCCGTCTCATCAGGAAGATCAAAGATGCCGTCCATGCCAACGGCGTTGTCGCTGCCTGATGCGCCATCTATATTTTACACCTCTCACTTTTAATTGCTACATTTATGTCTTTCCAGTTAGTAGAGTCTTAGAGTCTTAGATTTGGAACGGAAAGGTTTTGTCCCGTAGAAGGTTACCCTGCTGTTTCCAAATCTATTACTAGGAGTTTGTTTCTATTTCTATTACTGGTCTTGCTGGTGTGAGTTGGCTATTTATGTCTTGTTGTCCTTTTGAATAATGTTAGACCATTTTAGGAAAAGGATTCCATGGAATTATCAAGCCACTCCATACTAGCTTTCTGAAATTATTCTCAAATTCATGTTCTGGTGATACTATTGCGGAATATCTATTTAATGCATTTATTCAAGGTAAATGCAAATATCTCTGTGCTCATCATTCCAACCGGAAAGTCATCATCCATTCTGAGCATTGAGTTCAAAATCTCAACATTGCTCTTACTCTTCAGTAATCCCATCCATTTGATTTGATGGACATGCCCTTCAACTGTTTAATGGCTAGCTTACTCTCTCTTGTCAAAACTACTTCATATATCTCTGTTTTCTAGGTTTCTAGGTTTCTATTGTCGTTGTTGGTAATTTTCTAGGTTTCTAATCCCATTTCTCTTTTAGTTTTAGCCATAGGTGTGGCGGGGTATCTGATCTTGCTGGCTGCACTTCATATGAAATCAGGGTAGTTCTATATGTATGTTGAAGGTGCTCTTTACCAAAAACATTATTCTGTGATTTGATGTTCAAAGGACCTGGTTATCGTCTGACGGTTCCCCGGTTAAGCTCAGCTATCCCTATGTCTTCACACATCTTTAGCCATGTCAGGATATCCGTAGTCACACTTCATATGTGTCTACATATAAGTTGTCCGAACAAAATAGAGTATTGTTGCCAGATACATATTCCATATATTCTATACATGTCCTGTTTTGTTTGCTGGGTTATATGGTAGTAATATATAGTTTACCAGACAGCAACGCTTCTGTGGGCAATAATGTTAGTGTGTAGTATTGTGACATTGAGCCAAATCGATAAAATAGTGTGCGCGCGTAGTTATCCAACATTCTACACTATATGTTTTGTAGCATGAATGTATAGTTCCACTATATAATGCTTCCCCCACAAACCTACAAGGCAAATAAATCAGTAGCAACAACTTTTTATAGATCGTATGCTTTGCGCCGGAAGATAAAAAAAACTCGATTAGCCAGCAAAATCGGCTTTTAGCATGGTATAAGCCTACATAACCCCTTCATGTGAGGGGTCGAACCAAACAAGGCAAAGTGGTGCAAACTTTTCCATCTCAAGCAACCCGGCCAAATCATCCAAAATAAGACACATGAAGAGAGTTTACAGATGAGCACCAATCTAGACACTGGCTATAAGCATAGCATAGCAGTGTTTGGAGGATCATAGTGATGAGGTAGCACATACAACACATTTATAGAAGAATAATAGGAATTAAAGTCTCTTCCTTTCAGAAACTAAAAACTCTACCGACCCGACCCAGTTCAGGTCCATTTTCAAAGCGGAACTACATGAGCTGATTGCCCACGGGGTCAACGATGAAATACAGGTCGAGAGACCTCACCGTGACCTGATGAAACTTTGATGCCCACATCTGCATTTCATAAGGCAAAACAAAGAAACTATTGACATTATGACTTAATAAGGTTTTTTTTTAAGCCGCACGCCACTGACAGTTTCATGCTGTGATAAAATATGCTGCTGCATTTTTACTACTGTCTAAGCTAGAAAAAAACAGGTATAGTTTTTCGGAGCTGAAGCTGGCCAATAGATAACTTAGGTCACTATTTCTCATCATTCTATGCCTAGCCGGAGATTCTAGTGTGCGCTCTAATAGGTAAATGTAACTATGAGATCATCGTCACAAAAATTAGTGCTATTCACTGATCATATACGTTTTCCACAACAGGTTGTGAATGTTTTAATTTGTTGAAAAGATACACATAAGTGAGGCCTATTTCTGGAGCATTTCTTTCTTGAGTTAATCTCATGATATTTCCTTTATTATTTGATACCGAAAAACAATCCCCATCCAAAATCATTGATAAATAGTAGAATTTAGCGAAACCCAGATTTCAATATATGTAAATGCATAAAAAACTTACATCCTTGTACTCGATGCTCCCCCTAAACAATTTGAAGTCGTCCACTGCGGGAAAAAAGAAAGTAGAGTAAGCCTTGGTGTTAGCCACTTAGCCAAGATGTCCATCATCCAGCTCTGCTTAACATATATATGGTTCACGGATTAAGAACAGAAAATATGGAATACTTACGTGATGGAAAACGGACGACTGCAGCGTGGCTGTACCCATTGTCGATATGATTAAGACAGCAACCTAATTTGAAATACGATAGCATGATTGATTCTTTCAGACCAAGGTAAAATAAGAAAAGGTTTGTGAAATTTGATTTATCTATATGGATGAAGCAACAGAGATAGGTGTAGAAAAAAGCAATGCGAAATTCACAACCATATTGACAATGTGGCGGAAGAAGCAAAAGGAAGCCATTAGTTATACCTAAGGTTGCTTGCACAATAAAAGAGCTGTATTGCATGATCAAATTCTGAAGATGAGCTAATGCATCCTCCACAGCTTCTTTGGATGCAGTCTCCGAGAAAGATATCAACAACATAAACTCAACTCCGTAGTTAAAATCCTGTTGTGAAAAACAAATGTATGCTCAAAAACGACGCTAAGTGAAAGGAAGATAACAACTTATGCCAGCACGGCGTCAATTCTATTACCTCGCCCCTGCGGAAGAGAGGGGTAATGTCATCTTCCACCTCGGATTCAAAATCTACAGAAACCAAGCCCTGTAAGTTATCCAAATAGTGACTCACAATGCTACAGGCACACGAATCAAATATGGTTTACGAAATGTAAAGAAGATTACATGGGGAGGCGTACATAAGAAACAGGTTTCACGTAGTCATCGAGAACTTTGGAATAGTATGCGCTACTTTGGAATTTTGCAATGTCTTCTTTCTGTTGGAAACGCATGAAGACAGCATGGGTGAAGTTCTCACTATTAGGGTCCTCTATGCGGCCTGCATCAACGAGACAGACATGAACACATCAAAGTGCAATCCATAGCGAATTCTCCATCAATAGAGATACGAATCTCTGACCTAATGACACTGTGAGTATCCCTCTCATCTGATACTGACATGTATACAAGTAATCAAGCATGTCCTTTTCTTCAGCATCAGAGACGCTTGGCTTGGCTCTAAGCAGAATAATATGCTCTGCAATCTTTCTGCCAAAGCTACCACGTTAGAGTTTGCACATTAGCATGTACTATATAAAACTCTCTAAAGGATGATCGTTTCAATTTTGTGATCCTATGGTAAATTATTAGCACGAAACAGAGTTCCCCACCTTTTCTTCACATTGTCGCCAGATGGAGCGTCATTGCCGGCTCCAGTTGCACGGAGAGGGGAAAGAACCACATTACTGCTTCTAGCCCCCCACCATCTACAATCTGTAGAAGGAAGATTTACCTCAACCGTGTGTATATGCGTACACTTGGAAAAGCATCAGGATTTAGCAGAAAGCTGAGATCAATAACTCAAACAGCTAGAAATCATACCATGGCGGCGATGCAGCCGAAAGAACCTTCCAGCAGGATGTATAGTCTCAGAGATCTGAGCTGACAATGGCATCAGCATCGTGAAACTGCCGAGCTTGGAACCTTAGCTCTCATTGTTGTTGAGAGTTTTTATGGATTTTGTGGCGGAGAGCTGGTGTGGCATCTCTAAGTAACACCTCACAAGAAGTGTGTGGTTCAAGAGTATGGCACTGTCCTTTTCTCTTCTGCCTCTCACCAACAGTACTAGGCAGGATCACAACATACCAATCGCTGTCACAAAATCAGACCCGTATTCTGGGCCTTACAAACCAGAGACCTGATCAACAAACCTGTAGTATTAATTCTTTCCAGACTTTGAAGGCCTAACACGATGGAAGCGGCATAAGATATGATTATGTTGCATATATGCATCACTGTAGAATACATCAGGCACGTCTTCCTTTACCATTAACAGAAATCAAGCATGTTGTGATGAAGACTCGATGATTTCCTCGTAGAGAGCTTCCATTTCAAGTTCTTGTTTCAGCTTTTTTTTGCAGATTTGTATACTTTACTTGACATATATCCGGTGACATAGTCACTTTCAGCCTCTTCAATTGTTTCCTTTGCACAAGATGCTGGGTAGCGCCAAAAGCAGGCCGGCGCACAGATCCAGGAGTGCTCATCATACGATCTGCTAATAAAAATCATGGAGATTAGAAAAGTGGAGAGGGCGCTGACATACAACTTGTATATTCAGAGTCATCACTTACATCTGACAAAGATCACTCTGTGTCTATTGCACTATCAGAAGGTAAAAAGCCCGAACAACTGTTGTAGGGAAAGAGTTAGATTAGTGAGAGCATGGCAAAATATAATGCTGTTGTAGTACGCCATTCCCTGGCAGTAAGATAATGTTTTTCCAATTTTCCGAAAAAAAAAACAAGAGCATTGGTGCTCATGTGCAACTATCCGTTTTCGAGAATATTGACTGAACGTTAATATGTGCAGAATAAAAGATGAAGACACTTTTTTATCATTAGGGTTGTGGCGACAATTAAATGGTATCTGGGCACACCCAAAGTTGAACTTTCATCACATATGAAACAGTATCAACAGCTAAATGGAGTTTTCATCAACTTTGCACCTAAATTTCTCAAGAAGAACCATATAAAACACCTTTCATGACTCCAGTCGTATAATTTAATGTCGATGCCTACACTTATTCTGATACAACAGTTGTACTCTTTTCTCAGGGCGCAAAATTAATCACAAGAACAAAATATTAACAATGAAGTTTGCACGCCATGTCGACTGAGTTGCTAACAGGACAGAAGACGTAGCATGCGGCGCAGGCTCACGATTTAGTTCCCGTCAGTTAAGAGGACGATCAGGACCGAGGCAGCAGTTGAATCTGCAGCAGAAAAAATCCTGATTCGTCCATGGTCATGAGCTCTGTGTTTGGCGGTGAATCTGGAGTATCCAGTCCATGTAGCTGCTTGTTCCAGCCATCTGGTCCTCGACCAGGTTGGACAAAAGCAAGATGCCTTCCCTGGGCTGCTCGCCTTGCCGTACCACGCGGGGCAGCTGGTAACAAGAAGAATCCTTCTCCCTTAGGGCTCTTAGTACTATCATGAACTTTCTTGAGCGAATGCTGTCACATTCTCTCAACTGGACCTGCAAGATATCCCATGTCAGCAAGTAAATATCAAACTGCTGTGGGTACTACGCCACATTAACAGTGAATTGTAATTAACTAAATATTGGATTCTGCTCCTAGAGCATACCAGAGGCATTTCTAACAAAATTAAAAACAGAAAGCATATGATGTTTCTGTAAATTTATTTGGGGATTTTGTTTACAAAAGGAAATAACAGAAAGAAAGCAAAGAGGGGTGTAAGTATATAAATCCAAAGTCGGAATTATCATTTACCAAAGAGTAAAAAAAAGGTACCTTTGATAGATCCGGGAAGTTTGCCAGGCTGACTGCAAGAATGTCGTTCACGAGCTCAGGTTGGAGCATCCTACCTAACCATACTAGGAAGGTGAAGCCATCATCAAGAAGATACAAACCAGAAGTGTCTACGCACTGCAAGGTTAATGGCAACCGCTTCAGGGACCCATCAATCCTCTCTGGTTCCTGAAAAGCATGACTAGGTTTCAATTAGAAAAATCAACGCATAGAGTAGATTAGGCAAAGAAGTTAACTTTGAATATACCAATAAAATCAGCTCAATTGAATTTCATGCTTAATATGCCTAATGGCTCTACAAAATTTAATAAACGCTTAATTTCGAAACAATAAATAGGTGAGGGACAAGGCCCTACGGAGTAACTAAGCCGACTTTGGCTACAAAATATGCCCAAGTTGAAGAGAAAAACTTGTCAAATAAAAACAGCTAGAAATTACGTATTTATTTCGCTTAATGCTTACCATGCCTGATGAGGCTGCAAAGTTTCAAAATGTAATGGAAGCTACATTTCAAAATTTATTGAAGGCCAACCAAGCTAGTTCAGCAGACTAACCAGTTCTTATACGGGTTCTTTCCATCCGAAACAATTGAAACTGAGTTTTTTTATTCTTTCATACTCCCTCCGTCTCAAAATAGATGTCGATTTTTTTTCTAAATTTGATGTATCAAGACACTATTTAGTACTAGATACATCCAAATTTAGACAAATTTGCGACATCTAATTTGAGACGGAGGGAGTACTTGATTTACAAAGTTTGGAAGTAACAAGTCTACAAGTGGCACTGGTTAAAAGGAACTTAACCAGTTCAGTATACGAAGGGAATATGGCATACCATTGTCAATACTTCATCCAGCCTGTACAGAGAAGGGTAAACAAAATTGAGTAGCCTTTTGGCAGGCAGTATCATCATGCTGAAACCAGAAGCACAACGTTCATCGAGAGAGACTTCAGCATAACCACCACGCAGAGCAAGAGATTTGCATATGGACAGGATGTATAATGGCAAGTATTTTAATGATTCTGGATATATCAGTCTCCCTCCTATCCGATGTTGTACAACAAATAGGTTCCGGTATTCTTTCAAACTTTTCACAAGCTTTAACTGTAATTCTTGTCGGACACTATCCAGCTTATCAGACAGCGAGTTTTCAACAGCTGCAGGATAGCGATAATTAGTAAACTATAAAGTAATAAGTATCAAATAGCATGTAGATGTAGATTGACATTTATGGAAGAGGAAAAGCATCAAGCTAGTACAAACCGATTCTAGCCAACAATGAGACAATGGCACCAGTATCTGCTTGACGATACATTTCACTAAGATCTGTGACCACAGGTGCAGCTGCTGTATGCACCCTGATACGTCTTTCACCAGAAGATGATGTATATCTAATGGTGGTTAAGGACACAAGAATCAAACCAATAAATAATATTCTGAAAAATATGAGCCTAACGGGTGCAGAACAGCTTTAAAGAATAATGGACTTCAGGCGGCATTAACATCATATGCAGAAGGTATTACTACTAATATACTATTGGGCACTCTTTTAGAGTCTGCATCAATGATTGACAAGAAAAAAGTTGTGGTTCTCTCCTAAGCGAAAATATAATATTCTGAAGGGCAATGAGGGTTTACAGTTTTACTCTACTAACAACCATATTTTTTGAAACTTGTAAAATATGATTATTGAATTTTTTTAAAATGAAGAGAGCACTGGAGCTCGGGAGTCAAAGACACTTTCCGGATGTTCTCACTGAAATCAATAGATTAGAGAAACTTTGAGCACTGAATAAGCAACTTGACAGGAAAGGATACAGCAATGCCACTTGGAAGTATACAGTCTGTATGGTCATTAGGGTTTCCTCTAGAGACAGTTGCATCGCAAAGGCTTTATCAGAGTCAACAGCTGGAAGAGCTAACAAATCTGTGGACTTAGCATGAAATGACCATGATATGTTGTGAAACGCACCCCTGCAGAACATCATGTCATGAGAGTTAGGTTGAGTAAACTAACAAACCAAGGAGATATTCAGCAAATTAAAATAGCATGCAGCTCTGGATATAAATCTAGAACTAGAACCTTTTCCACATCTGATACGCATAACAGATTCCCAAGCAGTCTCCCTAGTAAGGTTTCTGTTAAGCTCATGATTAAGCTTCTCCCCGTGAGTAGTTGCCTGGAAGGATGGATAATGATACACCTGACCACCAGTATATTTTGCCAGAGAACCTACAAATTTTATGCATATCCTCATAAGGAAAAGCAAATACAAGATACTATACAGATGAACTTCTCTACAGAGTATGCCAGTGAACTGTCACCTAAAGAAGCTATATCACAATACTTGTCACTCAAAGAAAAGATGTCCACTGCGATCTGATTTTTCATGAACTCAGCAGCCATCTGTTTATAGAAGGGATCTTCTGGTACCCTCAGAATATGCTCCTTATCTGTTCCATATGCACGGACATCGTCTCCTCGAAGTCTCAAACGGCCAATACCAAGAGATGGCAACGTACTCTGGAAGACAAGCAACTTTCCCCCAATCTGACCCTGCAAAAGGGATGATATAATTGCACATAGATTAAATCGTAGAGGGAACACAAGAACAACCAGCACATACTTCATCAAGAATCTTACCATAACCACGAATGCTGCTTTAAGCGCAGAACCAAGAGCAGATTCTACATTTACATTGTCATGAAACATATTCGGTAAGCTATCGAGAAATGACTCGACGACCTGTCTAGAATCGGCCAAATTAACCAAGAGGTCATCAGGCAGTGGTAGGAAAACATCGTCCAAATCGGCCACCACCATCATTTGAGATTGACTCAAGGAAGACTGATACAAGCAAAGAAAACAAGTTGCTTAAGTACCTCATAAAATCAAGTTTGGTATGTTAAAGGAGTGATGTTGCAAAATAAATACAATATCCATGGAAAATAATGACTAAGAGGAGATGTAGGAAGTACCTTGAAATTGTGGAAGTGTAATGTGCTGCCAAACGTTAAGAATCCAATTCGTGTTCGTGGAAAGCCTAGAAGATCATCAAGGCATGATTTGATGGTCTTTGCAACTACCTGGAAGGAAGTGCATGACAAAATTATTTGGATGTTAAAAAACAAAATGATCTCATAAAGATAACACCCTAAATCCTACAGGCTACAGCGCTAATCTGCATTGTCAATGATACAAAAAAATTATGTCCCTCAAAAAGATGAGAAGTTCAAAAAAAAGAATGTAAGAACAGATAGAACATACCTCGAGAAGCCCACTTCGAACAGCAGATACCGAGACATCAATTAGAAAGAAATATGAAGGTGGCATTGGTGGCCGAACCATATATTCAGTAGGAGCAACAAACTCCACTGTCCCCTTAGAAAGTTCTGGTCTTTGATCTGTATCATATCTTCTGCCACTAGCATCAAGAGCACAAAAGTACTCACCAGGAACTGCAGAAAAAAGAAAAATATAGCTCTAGCACAGATACACACAGATCTCGTAAATGACTGCCTAACCAGAATGTAAGATCATACAACAGAGTGATAGTTCTTTCTACTTCCAGCATTGTATACATAACTGCAATTGATTGAAAACTAAAACAGATTTTTTTAACCCTGCAATCAGAAGATGTACCTACAGACCTACACTTTTTCTTGTTGGAAAAACTTACGAGGACAGCATAAAGAAAGTTTTGTCTCTCACAGAAGCAGCATCTCTCCATTAGTCTGTTCAGACTAGATCCTTGGCCATGTAATTTACAAATACAAGTCAAATATATAGCTTCTGAAAATGAAATCCATTAAAAACTCAATGTGGCCTCTAAACTATTTAACCTTATAATCCTATGGATTTCCTCAATCTAATCTTCAGTTTCAAAAAAACTTGAGCTTAAAATTCATTTTGAAAGCTAACTTCTGGGCACAAGCTTAAGTTCATTTCTATAATAATGAACCTAGTGTAAGCTAGGACAGTGGTAGTATTTCTTTGACTATTCCATATATCTCATTGTGGAACACAGGAAGTACCAAGCATTTTTTTTTTTACTTTTTCTTCTCAAACAATAACGGTCAACTGGATACACATGAAGGTGGCCAAATTCATCTTTTTTAATGTGCCAAGTCATTTCAGTTGTTAAATAGGATATGCCACGCGTGGTAATTAATATGGTTGAAAAGAAGATTTCATAAAAGGCCACATGACTAGCGACCAAGTTACATGTTCTATTACAAGCAAGGGGAATTGGGAAAGAGAAGATGTGATGGCTGGCAGAAGCATTGGCAATCAACCATTCGATACAAGATCTAAGTTAAAAATTACCATCATTGAGCAACGAGCAAAGATTGCAGCGCCATTTCCATCCAGCGTCTGCAAATGCTGCATACGGGTTTATGTATGTCCTGCATCTTCGACAACGCATTACACCAGCCAACCCAAAGTTGACAACTGGCACTTCCTCCTAAATAACAAGAAACAAACATGTCAAGGCGATCCAGTGCTTTGGATAAAGAAAAATGATAAAGAGCAGAGTTCATTACCCCATCAGGTGATTCTGCAAGAGGATGAACCACGGCTCCAAGGGGCAAATGCCACCTGGAGACCAATGACTGCGACGCCGGAATAGTGTGGGTTGTCAGCCGGAAGTACCTCGGGTGGCAGTTCAGTGGGTATGCCTCCAATACCTTAGCCGGCTCCTCGTCACCATCCAATGGGCGTGGCAGCCCTTTAACATCAGCACCTGGGTCAAGCGATCCAGGCGCAGAGCTCAGCGACAGGGACTGGAAGTCCTCCACTAAGCTCTGGAGCGTGCCCATGGGAGGCCCCGTAGTAGGATATGCTGCCTGATTACTAGTATAAGAGGATGTTGGCCCCATGGGAGGCGGCGGCATGGTCTGCATTGGCTGTTGAAACCCTGGCCGGGTCATCGGGAACTGCTGGTTCGAAGGAGGGCCACCAGAGTAATACCCTTGCACAGGCGGCGGCTGCGATTGTACCGGCAGCGGCCTCACATATGTTGGTGGAGCTGTAGCACCCCATGTGGGAGATTGTGGCTGCGGGAGAGCCGACGGCGGAGGGCGGAAAGGTGGAGGTGCTGTGGCAAAAGGGCCCTGAGATGGATGCGCCACTGAGTACAGGCCCTGAGTCGGCGGCGACGAGGCGAAAGGTCCCTGGGAAGGAGGCGCTGTTCCGAAGGGTCCCTGGGGCGGAGGCGCGGTGGAGAAGGGGCCCTGAGGCGGCGGAATCGTGCCGAAAGGTCTCTGAAGCGGCGGTCCGGCGCTGAAGGGGCCCTGAGGCGGCGCGGGACCCCTGTACCCACCCACTGCCGCGGGCGGCGCAGCCCCGAACGGCGCCCTAGGTGAAGCAGCGGCCTGCGGGACCGGCGCGCCCTGCTGCTTCTGGAGCGGCGGCGGAGCGAAAGGGCCGCCGGGGCGCACGAGCGGAGTAGCGGCCGCGAACAGCGGGGGCCCGGCGGGGGCGACACCGGGCACGAAGCCTGACACGGGCGACCTCTCGTTCCCCGTGGACGGACGCATCGCGTCGGGCAGCCTGCGGAATTCAATCGAGAAGGCAAGGATCAGGTCTTGATCCTGTCGGGGGTTTCTCGATCGGATCCCACGCCGCGGCGGCCGGATCCGGCGGGAGTGGCCGGATTCAGGGAGGAGGTGTCAGTACCCATGCTGGTAACTTCCTACGACTGAACCCAAGCTCATCACGGATACCAAATCGTCAGTTAACGGACGGTCCAGAGCAACGGACACCTAGTGAATATCAACGGTGGAGGAGACGTTTCCGAGGCTAAACAGTAATAAGGGCTTTCGCTTTTTTAGCTGAGTATATAAGAGCATCTCCGTTGGACGTTCACAGGACTAGTTTTTGCCATCAGAACGTCCAGTTTTTCACTCGCGTTCCTAGGCCGAGTTCCTAAGCAAAACAAAAAAAAGCGACATATTCGAATTTTATCGTTCCCGCCGGCGAAATCTCGGTCAAAAGTGTTCGACAGAAGTACGTCCAAAAAAGTTCGGCGATCAAATTATTACAGGACAAGATCAAATAGTTCGGCGATCAGTCGTCGATGGAGATAGTCTCCTCCGGCGTGTTCGGTGCGATGGGGATAGGTGTGTCGGCGTTGTGGCCGGCCGACTGGTTGGAGGAGGTTGAAGCAGAGCTCGGCGAAGCCATAGCGGCGGAGGCAGTCGGAGCAGAGCTTGGCATGCTGGCGGCGATGTCCTCTTGGAGGATGGCGTTGCGTCGCACCATATACCAGGCCTTGACCGGCGTGCTCATCGCGGAGGTGTCTTCGTCGCCCATGAGAAACTGGAGATCTGTGTTCCTCTTATTGGCCACGTAGTTCGTTTTGAGGAGGTCGAGCTTGCGGTCTTTGTTCTGGAGCAGCTGCGTCCATCTATCGTCGGCCTTCTCCTCACTCTTCTTGGTATGGGTCTTGGTGTCGACGATGCACTTCTCGATGGAATCCTGGAGGCGCTCGGCGGGAGGTCCTATGGCTTTGAGCATCTTCGCCTTCTTCTGGTCGAGCTCCGGCCTTCCTTCGTCGACGGTAGGGGGAGGAGCCGCTAGGTTGTACATGTCGTCCTTGGTCTTGCTGAGGCTCACGCGAGTGTCCACCCATTTCTCGCATTTCTCTATCACGGAAAATACGTGGTGGAACTTGAACTCCGTCTTGGTGTCATCCTGGTACATGCCGAGTGCACGGAGGAGCTACAAAGGCAAGGAAAAGTGTGTCAGGATAGACATAAACAAGTACCTTTGGCTAGTGTTCGGCGAAGTAACTTGCCATCCATGGTTTCACCGCTGATAGGTGTGCGGTCGACCTCCTCGAGAATGGTGTGCCACTTGTTGCACATCTACTGGATGAGCCCCGAGTGGTTGATCATGGATTTCTCGCCGCACTCCATGTGAACTTTGATGTATGTCGGGTCATAAAGATTGCGTTCGTCAAACGCTAGCTTCACGCGCTTCCAGTAATTGTTCGGGTTTTGGTTGGCGCCAGTGATGGGATCCATGCTCACTTCTTTCCAGGCGTCGGTGAGGCAAAGGTCCTCAAGCGACGTCCACTTGATCCAGGGCTCCAGCGCCGAGGTGCCCGCCTTCCTCTTGCCTTTGGCTTTGCCCTTCGCTGGAGCTAGGGCATCCCCTTCGGCTTCCTTCTCGGCCTCCTTGGCCTGGGTCTGCTTAGCGAAATCCTAAGACTCGATGCCGTGTTCGGCATCGGCCCGAGACTGTTCTTGAGTGAAGAAAGAGGCATTGCCGTCTCGCCGACCCTTCGGAGATCATGTCATGCATGTAGGCTTCGACCGACATTCCATCGAACATGTTCTGGGCGACCGCCTCGCCGTAGGTTGCGTGCGACGAACTTACGGCGAATGGCAGAGGACCGCGGCGCATGAGCGTCGAAGAAGCGACATACGGCCGGAGAGCTGGAGTAGGGAACATTGATGTCGATGTTGAAGGCCGGAGGGGGCGAGGTGCGGGGCAGGGGAAGAGCGTGTTTGGGTTGAACCCGTCGTCGAACTCGGGGGAGAAGGAGTACCACTGTCATGGGTTTGCCTGGCTCTCCTAGAACATGGACGGCGAAATCGGCGAGAAGCCGGACGGCGAGGCGACGCTTGGCTGGCTCCCCCCAAACGCTACCGTACTATGTACGCGACGCCGCCGCTTCCCTCTTCCCCTGGGCCTCGGCCGCCGCGTGAGTCCCGGTGAGCCCCTTCGCCTTCTTGGCCCTTGTCTCCCTGTCTCTAGGGCTGTCCGATTCGACCTTTCTCTTCCTGGATAGGGCCAGCCATGCGGCGTCGGTGATGCCTTCAGGTCTCGGCGCGGACGCTCTCGGCTTCCTCGCCTTTTTCTCCTTTGGTTCGCCAGCAGCGGATTAGGGTTTGACGAAACCCTTGGCGGCATGGCGGTCGGGAGCTCAGCAAACTGGCAGGAGATGTGGGGAAATGGGGAGGGAAGGCGGGAGGGGGAAGAAGAAAAGGGCGGGAACTCGGCCTCCTCTCGCTGAGATGGTTGGCCCACTCGTTTTTTTCGCTACGTCTAGCGTTCCTAGGCCGTTCCCGACGCCGCGTGATCGGCCTGGGAACGCCGGATAAAAGTTGGGCCAAATTCGAACGAAACCAGCGTCCTGGGAACACGACTGTGCAAAAAATCGCCGTCCGGACAAAAAAAACGCCCTGGGAATGGCGTCCTGGAAACCCGAGTGGAGATGCTCTAAGGGCTTTCTCTTTTTTAGCTGAGTATAAGAGCTTTCTTGGTTCAAAGAAAAATTCATTTGAATAGGAAATTTTTCCTAGGTGGCACTATTCATTTAACTGGTTCGAAGGAATTGAGCAAAGGGGAAAAACTATCTCTTTTGTCTTAGATTCAAAGGAAAAGGGCAGGAATTTACAATCCACTTTGACCTCTTCTTTAAATTCCTCTGAAAGAACAACAAAACTGATGTATCCGGTGGCATAATATCATTCTAATTATACTTTCTCGTTTCATTTAACTTTAATTTTATCATATTTATTAGAAAACCAGCCCTAAAAAATTACAAAATTGCATCATTCATGTTTTTTTATACAAGTCGGGCATTCGTACACGATGTAAATGGCCCTTCACACATGATGAACTGAACTATCACTACACGTGGGTGTGCAATAAGCCTCTACTACCCTGACAATTTTGGAACTCATGTGTGAAATCTCAAATGATTGGTCAAAAGGATCATGTGCAATAGTATCTGTTTGGCACACGAGTTTTCTCCTGCACCCATGTGCACTTGTGTAAGGTGGGAGACGGTTATAACACGCCGGTCGTGTGAATTTTGCTTTATTCGCAGACGGTGAATTTTCCTTTGTCTGTAGCCACTACCGCGCCCTAGGGCACCCTCGTCTTGGCCTTGGGCCGCCGTGCAAGCAGGTGGGCCCTACCTGGACCAGCCGTTGTCGCCACCGCCTTGGGCCGCATGCCCGTAGGGTAGGTGGGGCCCGCCCGACGCCTCCTTGGCCGCCGCATGCCCTCCTCTTCCTTTAGTACCACATTGCTAGGCTGGCAAGGTGGGGGTCCCTCCTCCTCCTATAAATAGATGGGAATGGAAGAGGATTAAATACAACCTTTAAATTGGGGAATTTCCTAAGACATTTTCCTTAGGGAATTTCTCCTCTCTCTCTCTATTAAATCTCGCAAGTGTGGTTTCAAGAGCGCACGTGGGAGATGACACCACCCGGCACGCTATCGCGTTGCTGGATCCCAGTTACAGATGGTCTACTTCCGCACCTTAACTGGATCAATGAGAACGGAGTCATCGTCGGACCCATACGCGTGCAAAACTACGGGGGCGCTGTCACCTGTGGTGCCAGAGATGTCGTGAAGGACCAGGAGGTGACCTGCGAGGAGAAATGCGACCTCAAGATCATCTATGAGTATGACTGCATCACCAACGTTTCCGCGAACGTAACACTTTCGGTCTACAAGGGTATGTCAGTGAAACCTCCATTCTTGTTACTGCATTAACTCATAGATAGATCTTGGCATTGGTGTTGTGATAGTTAGGAAATTTTTTATTTTCTGCTATGAACTCCTCCAGTGGTATTAGAGCCGATCTATGCGTAGTTATGAAAGTACGGGATAGAACACATTTTGAATGTGGGCATTGATCATTTGGTTGTTACTCTTTCGCATGTACTTATTCATATCACGACACTTTGAGATGAAGCGGCCTAGACCAACCTTATGCATAAGCTTACGCGAGATTAGTTCCTCGCTCGACATACGGCTTGTACCGTATAAGTGACCAACATGTGTCTGTCTCTCTCACAGTAGTTGTTATGGCATTTGCAACGGAGGCCCCGAAAGGAGATAGTAGAGACAACTATTTGATTATTATTGTGGTTGAAGTTCGTAGGTATGAACGGTTCTATCTCGTAAACCCACCAGCCACGTAAAACATGCAAGAGATAAAGGTAGATACATCTAACTTTATTTTGCAGGAGCAAGTGATGTGATATGGTAAATTTTAGATTGTCTTATGAAATGCACTTTCATGTAAAGCAACTAGCAAGAGCCACAAGGTTGTTCGTTCCATTCTTGCAGCATGCGTGCCGAGATCATGATGTAAAGTAGTTTATTTTCTATTACTAAAATGTAGTAGTAGTGGATCATGATGGACGACCAATCGGAGGCGTTGTGGACTTGGCGTCATGCTAGCGGGCGATGATGGTGATCAAGGCGGAAGACATGAATGATCATATCATTGTTGGAGATATGCCCAAGAGGCAATAATAAAGTGGTTATTATTATATCTTTATGTTTATGATAAATGTTTACATCCCATGCTATAATTGTATTAACAGGAAACATTAATACTTGTGTCTTTTGTAAACATAAAAGAGTTCCTAGTAAGCCTCTTGTTAAACTAGCTTGTTGATTAATGGATGATCATGGTTTCCTGATCATGGGCATTGGATGTCGTTAATAACAAGATCATATCATTAGGAGAATGATGTGATGGACACACACCCATAGTAAGCATAGCATAAGATCAAGTCATTAAGTTTGTTTTGCTACAAGCTTTTCAAATGCATAGTAACCTAATCCTTCGACCATGAGGTTATGTTAATCACCATCACCGGATGGGTACTTTGATGACATCAAACGCTGCTTCGTAATTGGGTGGTTATAAAGGTGACATTGGGTATTCTGAAAGTATGTGTTGAAGCGCATGGACCAAGATTGGGATTTGTCCATCCATATGACGGATAGATATACTCTGGGCCCTCTCGGTGGAATGTCATCTAGTTAGCTTGCAAGCATGTGACTAGGTCACAAGGGATGACATATCATGGAACGAGTAAAGAGTACTTATCAGTAACGAGGTAGAACTAGGTATGGAGATACCGACGATCAAACCTCGGATAAGTAGAGTATCGCGTGACAAAGGGAATTGGTTTCGTATGTTAAATGGTTCTATCGATCACGAAGTCATCGTTGAGTATGTGGGAGCTGTTATGGATCTCCAGATCCCGCTAATGGTTATTGATCGGAGATGTGTCTCCATCATGTCTACATGTTCACGAACTGTAGGGTGACACACTTAAGGTTCGAAGTTGTTTTAAGTAGATATGGAATGTGCGTTGGAGACCGAATGTTGTTCGGAGTCTCGGATTGGATCCGGGACATCACGAGGAGATCCGGAATTGTCCGGGGAATAAGATTCATATATTAGGGGTCATTTTCTAAGTTAGGAAATGTTCCAGAGTATTTGTATGGGGATTCTAGAAGGTTTCGGAATGTTCCGGAAGGTTCTAGAAGATTTCTTGGAGTTTACTTGAAAACCAAGAAAGGATCAAGGAATCCTTGTGGGGTAAGACAAGGATTCGTGGGGGAGTAGGACTCTCCCCCACCTCCTTGATCCGCCGGCCAGGGGAGAGGGGAGTCCTACAAGGACTCCACCTCCCCATGGCGCCTCCCTCCTTTAAATAGAGGGGTGGAGGCACAAGCCCCCTTGCCCCTTCTATTCTCTAGATCTCAAGTTGCCTCTCTCCTCCTCCTTCCCTCTGCTCTGGCTTAGGCGAAGCCCTGCAGAATTCTCTACTCCACCACCACCACCACGCCGTCGTGCTGCTGGGATTCCGTGGAGAGATCTACTACCTCCGTTGCTCGCTGGAACGGGGAGAGGAAGGTCTGCTTCGACTCCGCACGTGTGACCGACTGCGGAAGCGCTGCCGGAACGCGGCGCCGGAAGGATCGTCTACTCGATCTTGAGATCGGCAAGTGATCGACTACATCAACCACGAGATCCGATCTCGTAACGCTTTCGGGTCTACAAGGGTTAGTACAGATCTATCTCGTTGCACATGTCTAATAGATTAGATCTTGGCTTTTATCTAGATTAGATCTGGGTTTGTTCGTTCTTGCGGTAGAAATTTTTTGTTTTCCATGCTACGAACCCATCAGTGGTATCAGAGCCGTGTCTATGCATAGATCTGTTGCACGAGTACAACACAATGGTTTTGTGGGCGTTGATGCTCGTGCTGTCTTTTTGCTTTTGGTGTACTTTGCATCTTGCGGGATGGTGGGATAAAGCGGCTCGGGCTAACTTTACATGTCATCGCACATGAGACTTGCTCCACGCTTGACGTGTAACTTGCTTTGCACAAGTGGCTTTGCGGGTGTCTGTCTCTCTCACCATAGTATAGATCCAATCTACACTTTGCACTTGATAGCACTTGTATCAACGTTGTGGTTCAGTTTCGTAGGTAAGATCCGTTCTTATTCGAAAGCCCCAAACCACGTAAAACATGCAAAGAGAATTAGAGGCGTCTAACTTGTTTTTGCAGGGTTTTTGTGATGTGATATGTCCATTATGTGATTGTGATTATATTTGATGTATGCAATGATCCTTATTGTAATATGGCAACCGGCAGGAGCCTAATGGTTGTCTTCAAATTTTGTTTAAGACCTGCGTGTTTATTCATCATATAATAGCTTTATTCCAAGTAGTTGTAATAGTTGCTGTTGGTGATGGACAACCATGAAGCGGTGCCACTGACCTTGACACAATGCTGGTGATGATGGAGATCATGTCCGTGCTTTGGAGATGGAGATCAAAGGCATAAGAAGAAAGGGCCATATCATATCACACTAATTATGAATTGCCTGTGATGTTAATCCTTTATGCATCTTGTATTGCTTAGATCGCGACGGTAGCATTATAAGATGACCCCTCTTACTAAATATCAAGTAATAAAGTGTTCGTCCTTAGTAGGCACCGTTGCTAAGACTCGTCGTTTCGAAGCATCTTGTGATGATCGGGTGTGATAGATTCTACGTGTGCATATGACGGGTGCAAGCCAGATTTGCACATGCAGATACTAAGGTTAACCTTGACAAGCCTAGCATGTACAGACATGGTCTTGGAACACGGAATACCGAAAGGTAAAGCATGAGTCATATGGATGATATGATGAACATGTTGATTGTTCGCCTTTAAAGCTACATCATCTCACGTGATGATCGGACTTGGTGTAGTGGATTTGGTTCGTGTGATCACTAAAACAACTCGAGGGATGTTGTTTTGAGTGGGAGTTCATTTGTAATTTGGATTAGACGAACTCAATTTATCATAAACACAATCAAAGTGAATTTGCATAGTTTGTTGTAGTCATTGGCCTCCGTTCACCACCTTACGCTTAGTTATAGTTGAGATAGTGGAACTATAAAAATTCTGGATATTTTCTTTACGAACTGGTATCGTATTGTTTTGAGTGTCAATCTAAAGTTTAAAAGTCCTGTTGCAAACCTTCAGCAAACTCCGTTTACTCTGTGAAGTTTAATAAACAGTATTAAATCAAGAGTAACAATTCCGGTGTTAGTATCTAATGTATCATGTTTGCCTCCATGATTCTTGATACTCAAAAGATTGTTTTTAATATCAAGTTTTATCTAAGAGCTGAAAGCAATGTTTCAAAAACCATCATATGTGAAAGGTATTGCGATATCTAAAACAATGTGTTGGTTACAACATGATAGAGTATACGTCCTCATATTTGATGAGAATTTGTGAAGGTTGGACACGCCAGTCGTCCTAATCCTCCAAAAGGTTTTGGAAAAGAAACATTATACTCGCAATTCACCTTTATAAGCTATGGCAGCTTGATCATGAAAGTTGTCATGATAAGGATGAATAGAAGATGTAAGTAAAATGTTTACTATACTAAAATATTACTAAAGAATGGAACTTTGAAAGAATGCCAAACATTTGATGAAGGTGATCCACTTCAAAGTGCAAGTCCAAAGGTATTAGTATTTGACTATACACACTTTGTACTATGTGTCATGTGAATGACACCACTATTGATGTTGATAGATTCTTTTAAAAGAAAAGGAATTGTTGAAAGAGAATCTATAAAATATTTGGCAGAAAAGAAAAGGTTGGAGATGTCCAACTTAGGTATATAGAAGATACATGTTATGGCTGTATTCCTTGGTTGTTAAACAATGTGGTTCTGCGGTATTGGATACCGAATTGGTTGGTATGAAGTGTCATACAGGACAACACAATTCATGAACTGCAATGGCCTAAGTAACTAGCAAGAGAATATGTGATGATGTTCATCGAAAACAAACAAAGGGTTGTTGTGTTACTCGTTAACATCAAAGCTTGCCTTCAAGATTTGTTTCAATAATTGTTATTTTGATCAGGTATTATGACGACAAAAGGTTATTCAAATAATTACCGTATTCCATAATAGATGGATGATATACAAGTCTGGTTGGAGAAATAACGACCATAAAACTAATGCTAAAATGTCGCAAGACAAATAATTGAAAGATCACTTGCGAAGTGACATCGCTGTTTAAATTATATTGAAAGGGATACATGAAGAAACTCCATGTTGATGGATTTTTTGGAGTCTTTGATTTTGATCAAATGACGCTTGTGATAATTTCCTGGAGATAATTAAAACTCCGTTCGTAGGCCAAAAGAGGAACGGACGACTAACTGATTGGAATTTATACATATTGATGTATATAGTTTATTATGTGTAGTCGTGGGCGATGGATTTCAACTTCATATGCTTTCTCCGAAGATTTGAGTGAGTATATGTATATACTTACTCAATAAGGAATAAGTATGAAACATTTTAAAATGTTCAAAGACTTTCAAGATGAAGTGGAAAATTATTGTAACAAGAAAATAAAAAAAAAGTTTATGATTGGATCATAAAGAAAGATGTTTGAGTTACAAGTTTAGCAAAACACCTAAGATTTGAGGAATCGTTCCATGGATTTGCATTTCTCAAAACACCATAGGAGTATGGAGTGTTCAAGATATGTAACGAAACCTTGTTTGACATGGTAAGATCAAAGGTGTCATTTATAAAACTGCCATTATATTTTAAAGATTAAAGCTTTAGTGACTACCTCTTTTACACTGAAAAGAGCTCCATCGTGATCCGTTGAAATGACACCATATAAGTCATGGTTTGGGATAAAACCCAGGTTGTCCTTTCTTAAAATTTTTGGTATGCTAGGCATAAGTAAAGTGTTTACAACCAAAGTCGGATGAGCATGTCTTTGTAGGTTATTTCGAATAACCATTGGGTATTCCTCCATAACACCGAAGACAAAAGTGTTTGTCACTTAGAATGTCGAGTTTCTTAAGAAGGAACTTTTGGTGAAAAGTCAAGTGGGAGGACAATAGAACTTTGACAAGGTTGTTGAACCTTGGCTAATATGTGCTGAGTTGCGCAGCATCGGTAAGTGTCCCGGAGGCAGCAACAATGCTCATGGCTCATGTGCCTCAAAGGTTGTGGTCACGGAGATCTAAGTTACTATTGAACCAAGTAGGTCGGGTAAGTAATCAAATGCCAAGATTTGAGAGTTAAATCATTGTTGTTTGACAATGATGAACCGACTACATGCAAATAATCAATGATGGGCCCTGGCTTCGTTAAGTGGCTTGAAGCCATAAAATCCGTGATAATTCCATACACGAGAAATCAAGCTTTGAATTTGAAAGACCCTCTGGAAAGGTGCAAGACCTAATAGTCGTATATGGATCTATAAAGAAATAGACATGGATGTTTCACATCTATGAAATAGTCGACATGTCAGAAAGAGTTTACGACAATGTTCAAGGAATTGACTATGATAAGATTTGATCTTTCATAGCGATATTTAGTCTGGACGGATTAATGTAGCAACCACTACATATATTTTGGTATATGGTAGTTGAACAAACAAAACAAGTTCTTCTAATAGAATGGTTACCTAGGACGTGTACATGACACGATCCAAAGGGTTTTTTGTTAATTCAAAGGATGCTAAAAGAGTATGCAAAACTTCAATGGTTGAAGTGAGCATCGCGGAGTTGGAATCTTCACCATGATGAAACCGTTAAAAGGTTTAATTTCATCAGAGACGATGAAGATGTTTGCATTTTGCAAGAAATTAAGTGGGAGCGCTAAGACATATTTCTAATACATTATGTGAAATACATATTGTTGATTAGAAATGATGTATCTTTTATTGACATAGATTAAGAATTTCATTTCGATGAAAGACTTAGGCATAACCCAAGAATTAGGCATCAATGTCTATATGGATAGATTGAGGCGCTAATATGGTTTTGCCAAATGTACATAGATAAGATGTTGAATGAGTTCAATATGGAAACAACAAGAAAGGTTCTTGACGCACGGAAAGGACTGAATCAAGATTCAAGTGTGTTGACACGAGATTCAAGTGTTTTGACACTTGGTGAAATCACAAGAATATTTTGATCAATCATTCTTTGAGATGTACACATCCAGATATGTCCTATGCTCTAAATGTTATGAGCATATACCAGAATGACTCATAAGATGATCATTGGACAATAGTAGGGATATTCCTATGATCTTTGGAAGAACTAATAATATATTATTTAGTGGTGACAAATAGTTCATTGTAAATTGTTGCATTGATACTAGTTTTGTCACAAATTAAGTTTATCTCAATTTAAACTATGGGTGGCACAATGTAATGGAAAGGAAGTTCCATAACGGATTTGGTTGAGTACCAAAGTTAAAACATTGTGACAGATACTACAACAAAAGGCTAAGTATATGACTACTATTGTAGCAGCAAATGAGGGCATTTGCGTCAAGTAGTTTGTTATCAAACTAGGTGTGGTTCATAGCGGGATAATACTATGAAGATACATTGTATGACAATTGTATCAACATGATTTAATCCCAAGGAACTAAAGGTCTCACCAAAGGACCAAATTTATACAATGCCATCTCATTGGAGAATGAGTAATGTGTAGAGACGCAAGGACATGCAAATACACACGGACCTGGAAGTGTCAGATCCGAAGATTATGTTTACCACTAGCAATAGTGTCTATACAACACCAGAAAGCCATAGGTGTTGAATGCACAAGTTTTTAACTAGATTATTGACTCTAGTGCAAGTGGGAGACTGTTGGAGATATGCCCAAGAGGCAATAATAAAGTGGTTATTGTTATATCTTTATGTTTATGATAAATGTTTACATCCCATGCTATAATTGTATTAACAGGAAACATTAATACTTGTGTGTTTTGTAAACATAAAAGAGTCCCTAGTAAGCCTCTTGTTAAACTAGCTTGTTGATTAATTGATGATCATGGTTTCCTGATCATGGGCATTGGATGTCGTTAATAACAAGATCATATCATTAGGAGAATGATGTGATGGACACACACCCATAGTAAGCATAGCATAAGATCAAGTCATTAAGTTTGTTTTGCTACAAGCTTTTCAAATGCATAGTAACCTAATCCTTCGACCATGAGGTTATGTTAATCACCATCACCGGATGGGTACTTTGATGACATCAAACGCTGCTTCGTAATTGGGTGGTTATAAAGGTGACATTGGGTATTCTGAAAGTATGTGTTGAAGCGCATGGACCAAGATTGGGATTTGTCCATCCATATGACGGATAGATATACTCTGGGCCCTCTCGGTGGAATGTCATCTAGTTAGCTTGCAAGCATGTGACTAGGTCACAAGGGATGACATATCATGGAACGAGTAAAGAGTACTTATCAGTAACGAGGTAGAACTAGGTATGGAGATACCGACGATCAAACCTCGGATAAGTAGAGTATCGCGTGACAAAGGGAATTGGTTTCGTATGTTAAATGGTTCTATCGATCACGAAGTCATCGTTGAGTATGTGGGAGCTGTTTTGGATCTCCAGATCTCGCTAATGGTTATTGATCGGAGATGTGTCTCCATCATGTCTACATGTTCACGAACCGTAGGGTGACACACTTAAGGTTCAAAGTTGTTTTAAGTAGATATGGAATGTGTGTTGGAGACCGAATGGTGTTCGGAGTCTCGGATTGGATCCGGGACATCATGAGGAGATCCGGATTTGTCCGGGGAATAAGATTCATATATTGGGGATCATTTTCTAAGTTAGGAGATGTTCCAGAGTATTTGTATGGGGATTCTAGAAGGTTTCGGAATGTTCCGGAAGGTTCTAGAAGATTTCTTGGAGTTTACTTGAAAACCAAGAAAGGATCAAGGAATCCTTGTGGGGTAAGACAAGGATTCGTGGGGGAGTAGGACTCTCCCCCACCTCCTTGATCCGCCGGCCAGGGGAGAGGGGAGTCCTACAAGGACTCCACCTCCCCATGGCGCCTCCCTCCTTTAAATAGAGGGGTGGAGGCACAAGCCCCCTTGCCCTTCTATTCTCTAGATCTCAAGTTGCCTCTCTCCTCCTCCTTCCTTCTGCTCTGGCTTAGGCAAAGCCCTGCATAATTCTCTACTCCACCACCACCACCACGCCGTCGTGCTGCTGGGATTCCGTGGAGAGATCTACTACCTCCGCTGCTCGCTGGAACGGGGAGAGGAAGGTCTGCTTCGACTCCGCACTTGTGACCAACTGCGGAAGCGCTGCCGGAACGCGGCGCCGGAAGGATCGTCTACTCGATCTTGAGATCGGCAAGTGATCTACTACATCAACCACGAGATCCAATCTCATAACGCTTTTGGGTCTACAAGGGTTAGTACAGATCTATCTCGTTGCACATGTCTAATAGATTAGATCTTGGCTTTTATCTAGATTAGATCTGGGTTTTGTTCGTTCTTGCGGTAGAAATTTTTTGTTTTCCATGCTACGAACCCTTCAATCATATCACACATTATGAATTACATGTGATGTTAATCCTTTGTACATCTTATTTTTCTTAGTTGTATTAGATACGCGATGGTAGTCATTATAAGATGATCCCTAATTAATCCAACATTAGTGTTCTCCCTAACGTGTGCACCACCAAAAAAGTTCATCGTTATAAAGCGGGCTGTGACGAACGGGTGCTAGACATATCGACGTTCGCATATGGCGAGAGCTAGCCATGTATGCACCATGAATACACTTAGCTTAAATTGGTGATCCTGGAACGTACATACATGGCCTCGGAACACAAGAAAATTGAAAGATCAAGCACGAGTCACATGAATGATTTTATTCGAAAGAATCCCCCACCTTTAGATCTTACTTTGACTCTCTACCTCTCCGCACAACCGTCATCATGACGGCGTGCACCTCTCTGATGCCCTCGACCGTTGGACCACATGTTCCTACCTCGAGCACACCACCGGTTGTACTAGTATGACCCTAGTTTGTCCCAACTCTTAAGAACCTTTGTACTCACCATTTCAGGAATTTATATTGTTAGAGGATAAGAAAACTTGTACTTCTTAATTTGGACTAAGTATGTTAGAAATTTATATAGTTGGAGCATAAGGAAACTTTGTACTTTTTTGGACTGAGCATGTCAGGAATTTATATTGTGAGAGCATAAGAAAATTGTGTACTTCTTTGAACTCTGTAGGTTAAGAATTTCTATTGTTAAAAACAGCCCTGACAAGTGATGGCTGTGAAATAGTCATCTTTATCCCCGTTTAAATCTTATCTTATGTCAAGCAATTGATAAAATAACTCCCTAACTTTGCCACTAATAATTAATTATTTCCAAGATATGCAAACCTTGGTCTTTATTTCTATGATACAAGAAATCACACTTTTATAGCGAGAGCAGGAGAAATTATGGAAGATTAATACATTTCCAATACAACCAAGTCAACTAGGGTAGATTTATAGGCCCCAGGAGTGTTAACGACCGCCAGTATGGCCAAGCCCCGATCGTACCGTGCGACTATACCACACGGCACCGCTGTGGTGACCCAACACACCGCTATAGATTGTAGTGCACAACTCATTGATATAATATTCACGAAGTACCGTTTCGCAAATATCACATCCCTCAAAGTGATACAACAAAAACTTTGTTGGTTCGCAACTTTTACATGTTTATAATATTAAAACAAAAATGTACAAAAGTTTCGAAATCCTCACCTGTCCACTGAGGACTTCTTTGAAGGTTGAAGCTCAAACTAACTAATTTGAGTAGCAATGTTATTACTAGATGAAATGCCACTGGAGCTCAGCAACTTATTCTAGGTAGTTATATGATTCTCGGTGTTGGGTTCATAGCATAGAAAACAAAAATTCCTACGATGAGAACAACTAAACACCAAGATCTATATACTAGATACAAGCTACGGGTGGATATACATCCATAGAGAACATACCCTTGTAGACCAATAAAGTGTAACGAGGTTGAACTCCTGGATGATATAGTCAAACGCTTGCCGATCTCAGGATCGAGAAGAAGTCCAGCGCTGCAACTCAGCAGCGCATCCGTGATCGCACACACGTTCAGGCCACCTAACAACCTCCACCTCCTCTCTCCAACAATGCAGCAGAAGCAGCAACTCCTTCTAGACGAAATGCCATCGGGAACATTTATCTCTCTAATCCGAGACCATAGGGGAATAATTCTAGAGGGGGAGAGAGATCCTTCACGAGGAGGTATGAGTGAGAAGGAGTGAGAGAGGGGCCTTTTATAGGAGAGGGGGCAGCCCCTCCCCATGGTCGGCGCCCATGGAGGATGCCCCCACCTCTTCTTCATTCATGTGGTGGAAGCTCCACTCAAATAAATTTGGCCTCCATTTTCTCCACTCAAAATCCCACTCAAAATGCATTAAATTTCCACCAAATTTAATACAACTCTCATTTAATAAAAATCTTTTATTTATTTTATTCAAAATTTTGTTAATTTATTTAATTAACAAACATTCACATAAAACCCCCTGCAACATTTCAATATCACATCAATATCACATGTGGAACCAATTTCAGCAATTTCACCCGGAACAATTCTAGAATCCATTGAAATAATTCCAGCGCTTTGCAATTCTTTCGTCTAGAACATATTTTCTCCAAATGGTATTGGTATCCCTTAAGTGTATCACCCTACGGTTCGTGAGTAATGCAGACATGATGGAGACCCCTCTCAGATCAATAATTAGAAGTGGGACCGAGAGATCCATAATGACTCCCACACATTCAACGATGACTTCTATGATTGTGAGATCCTTTAACGCTAGTAACTAAATCACTTTGTCTCGCGATATATTACATGTCCGAGATTCGATCATCAGTATCTCTATACCTAGTTTGATCTCGTTACCGACATGCACTCTTTTCTCGTTCACGTGATATAACATTCTAGTGATCATATCACTTGCTTGTAAGCTATCTTAATGTGATATCACCGAGAGGGTTCAGAGTATATCTATTCGTCATCGGGATGGATAAATCCCACTCTTGATCCATGAGCCTCTACATAACACCTTCGTAGCACTGAACCCACCTTTATATCCACCATATCACGGTGTGATGTTTGATGTTATCAAGATACTCTTCAAGTGTTAATGATTGACATGATCGCATGGTCTAAGGACTAAGATTACTTCATACGATGTTATAGCAATATAAACATAATGACTTTAATCGTAATGCTATACTTTGGATGAATGTTCATCACATCATTCCACTAATGTTGTGACCTCGTTATTAACAACATCTAATGTGCATGATCAGGAAACCTCGATCATCTTGTTAATCAGCGAGCTAGTTTATAGAGAGGCATAACTAGGAACTTTATATTTGTTTATTAAACACACGTGTATTAAGGTTTCCGTATTAATACAATTATAACATGCAAAATAAACATCTATCATATACTTGGGATACATATAATAACAACTTTATTATTGCCTCTCGGGCATATTCCCTTCACTCGGCTCATCTATTCTATCATAAGGATTATTCTTCTGTTTATCTTTTGGTTCTGCTCCATAGTCTATACTGTAATATACTCCTTCAATTCCTCTAGAAAGATCTGGTTCCTCGTAATAGACCTCTATGTCGTCACTGTTTATACTATTCCCCTTTGTCTCGATATTCTCATAGTATAGTAAGGATTAAGAAGATAATTTGAGTACGAGAGTACTCAAAAAGTTCTAATAGTTGGTTGTAATCGTCGATAAAAGATCCAGGTTCCTGCTTTTTTGGTTTTCAAACTAGTTTCTTGTCAAAGGTTGCTTTTAATATAGAAAACTATGTCTATTAGTTTTCACGGGTTGTTAAAACTTTCTTAAGTTCCTTTCCACGCTACGCTCGTAATCCGTTCCTCGGATAAAGAGTATATGACACATTATATACACTCTCGAGAGGTGCGCTACTTTTCCCACAAACATCCATGGCCTTTTGCCGTAACACGCTTCCTTCGGTGTGTGGTCTATTACCAAGTTTCTCCAAGTCATGTCGAGCCCTACTTTATTTTGTATTCCTTCCTTTGCACTGAACCCGGTTAACGACCGCTGCTCAAATACTATCCTTTCAGAGATACTAAAGATTTCATCTCCTGATGACTCCATTTCTGAAGCATATTTATCTTATGTTTTTGCATAAGTAGAGTTAGAATTTGGGTATTTTACGGTGCTAGTGCACACCTTTTACCCTTGTTTCAACATGATCCCAAATTATTAAGATTTTTGTGAATATATCAATTGCGATTCTCATGTTATGTAATAATATGATATTTCTAAATGATAAATGTTATCTAAATAATTTTCCACAGACCTGAGAGAAGAGAGGATGTGAGGATAAGTTACTAGAGGTTTCACGACCTGTGGTACGGTCGAAGTCCGCCCATACCATTCGCTTGTACTTCCTGCCAGGATGTCTGCCTCATCAAATACTTTCACCACGCGAAGACGGATCTGAGCTCTTACATTCACAGACACCTCCAGCCATGAAATACCACACCAGGAAGGAATCTGGAGGAGGAACTTGGAGAAGGGCAAATCCTTGCTGCTACATGGATCATCGCGGGACAACACATCATCCCCCTCATCATCCGCTACATCTCAATCAACACCATCATCCCCTCTCTCATTCATTAGAACTTGTTGTAATTCTAAATACAGTTGTGGGTTTGCACTAGACTCTACCTTTGCACTTCCAATCCATCCATATGAATATGATGATGTTGTTGATTGCCTCCATGTGTGAGTAGTTCCCTTTGTTCTTGGGGAGATGGAGAAACCCTATCATTATTATGAAATGAAATTAAAATGTTCTATAACTTTGGTATTTGATCTATGTGTGTTAGATCTCTCTATTTATATGGTATGTGAAGTCGAACACATAACATTTGCCTTTGGTACTAAAGAGAGGGAACTACCCTTTGGACGTGGATGGGAGTATGTCCGGTGCTACTTTTGTGACTGCAAGCATTGGCTTATAACCTACATGGTCAAAGGAGGATAAAGAGAGATTCACTAAGATCATAATGATATCCATGGGGAAACCCTTAATTGTGGTTGTTTGTAGAAGTGACTTGCTCGTAGGCATCATAGTGGTTATTTAGAGATGACCTCATCACGTGACTCATAGAAGTGGCTTGCTCATGAGACTTGGTTGTGAACATCTTATTACGGAATTCTCCCCACACATATCATGACAAAAGATATTGGTTATCCTAATCATAAGTAATTCTCACATGCTAGTGTGTATCCTACATCCCCTAGAACATTTAAGCCTTATTGAGTTCCAACACCAATCCCATCGCACTTGTTACTTTTTTTACTTGCTTTCATTAATTTTTTGCACACAAACACAACACTCTTTACTTAAGATCAAAGGCAACTTACGAGTATCCTTTAGTAGATAGTTACGAGGGGCATAAAGACCTTAACCAAATAGCTCTCTGTGAGTTCGATACTCTTATTTCTAAACTAGCTACAATAGATCTATGCACTTGCAGTCATCAAGATATTTTATAGCGTTGTTGCTAGGGAGCTAGGCGCTTTTGGTATTTGTTGTTAGTTGCTAATTATATTAATTGTTTTACTAAAGTTGTTTACTAGTTTCAGATAAACACCATGGGCGAGTACTAAAATATTATTCAGCTTGAAGCTATGAAGAATTCTGGTCCACACATGGATGCTTATTTAAAATCCAACACCCCTGATGGGTATGACATTAACCCCATGCTACTGGATCTTCTGCGTGCTAAAATGTTTGCAAGGGATAGAACAGAGGATCCGTATGAGCATGTGGAGTTCTTTGGAGAAACTTGTGGGACTTTTCGCCTTAATATCTTTACTAATGATGAGGTTAAATCAACTCTCTTTGTCAAACCCTTATTGGTAAAGTATGTTCTTGGTATATTGAATGTCCTACAAAGATTACTAACTCCTGGGAGAAGCTATCTTCTTCATTCTTAATTGATTACTTTCCCAGGATAAAAAGCCTTGGAGCCAGACGCATGATCACTGATTTCAAAGGTGGCCCCATGGAAAGCCTTTATGAAGGGTATTTAAGGTTTAAGGAACTTCTTGATCGTTGCCCTCACCATAGTAGTACACACCTTTTATGCAGGGCTAAGCACAGATAATAGAAATGAGCTAGATTCTCTTTCTAATGGATCATTTACTGAATTTAGTGTTGAAAAGGCCTAGAACATGCTAGACATAGTTCGTAAGAATGGAGAAGCCTATCATGGTAGTGAACTTAATGAAAAATAAACTCCTATAGAATATGACTGATTAAGAAAAAATCTAGCTTTGATAAAGTAGAGAATTTTCTTGGAAACTTTAACCTCGCTCCTTGTATGATTCAAATTGTTAAAACATATGCTAAGCATTTGTAGATACCGAAGGAGTAGGAATGTTACAAGCAACCATGTGACGAAAAGCTCCTAAAAACTGTTCTAAAGAACAAGCCTACACAAATAGAGAAGAGGTTATTAGTTGAAGGTGAACCTATCCTAACAAAAAGAGAAAAGAATGATAATGAAGGTACAGGAGGATAGGGAAATTAACCAGAGATTTGGGAACTATCAAGACAAATATTGGTATTGTGAAAGAACTTATAGAGCCCGAAGTCATTGAAAATGAAGTAATGATGGTAATTAGGGAGTCCTCTATTATAATTGAAGGGAATCCCAATGGTAAGTATAAAGATAATAAGAAATCTCTTTCCGTTTAGGCGAATCTATTGATGTAGGACTTTGCGCTATAAGTTCTTCCATAAACATTATGCCTTACTCTATCTATGAGGGACTACGATATTATCTTGATGACCCAAAACTTGAACCTACTGATGTAACTATAATGCTCTCAAATAGAACCTTTCAAGGAACTCATAGGATTCTTCGCAATGCTTGTGTTTCGGTGGGAGTATTTGTCTATCCCATTGACTTTCATATTATTCAATTATATTTTTTGTCCTATTATTTTGGGAGTCACAATTCTGTAAACATTGAAAATTGATGATAAGAAAGGGATTATATCCTTATAGTTTGGAGAAGAGGATTTAAAAGTTGACTTCAAATAATTCAAGAAGCTGTCGTATGAAAAAAACTGAGATGAAGGAAGAAAATACTATTGAAGAGTTGGCAATAATTTAATTTGGTGCCCCACAAACTGAATTGGAGAGAAGCTTAACCAATAATGACTCAATCCCAAATGATAAAGCAAAAGAAGATCTTGATAATATCCTTAATACTAAGCTTGAAGTAGAAAATCTTCTTAAAGATGAATTTGAAGAACCGAAAAGGAAGGGAGATGAGGATCCACCTCCATTGTTATTATAAGCCCTTCCACTCGGTCTTAGGTATGAATATATAGACATGGAAGGTAAGTGTCCCATAATCGTTAATGACCAACTTTCCACTTAAGAATGTCAGAAATTACTAGAAGTACTACTCGAGCAACATGAAGCTTTTGAATATACTCTTATTGATATAAAAGGAATAGATCCTTCCATAGGTACTCACGAAATACCTATGGTTGCGAATTCTAAAAGTTTTGTCGATACTTAAATGAGACTAAATCTTATAATGAAAGAAGTAGTGAGAAAATAAGTAACACGCATGCTAGACACCGGTATTATCTACCCAATTTCTGATAGTAAATGGGTTAGTCCAACTCATTGTATACCTAAAGAAGGATCCATAACCATAATTAATAATGATGAGGATGAGATAATCCCCACAAGGACCATAGCAGGGTATAAAATGTGTATCAACTTCAGAAAATTAAATAGGGAGACGGGAAAAGATCATAAACATATACCTTTTATGGACATATTTTAGAAAGAATAACTAGCAACTCATATTTTTGTTTTCTTGATGGTTATTCAAGGGTATTCGCAAATTACGATTCAACCTAAATACCAAGAGAAGACAACCTTTACTTGCCCTTATGGTACTTATGCTCATAGATTGATGCATTTCGTTTATGTAATGCATCTGCAACTTGTCAAGAGTGTGTCTTAAAGATATTTGACAATTTCATTGAAAACTCTATGGAAGTTCTTATGGATGACTTTGTTGTTTACGGAACTGCTTTCAAACAATGTCTCTATAAAATAGTAATGCAGCATTGCAAGCAAACCAAATTGGTCCTCAATTGGGAGCGTTGTCGGTTCATGGTAAGAGAAGGTATAGTTTTCGGACAAAAAGTTTCTGAAAAAAGGTATTGAGGTTGATGATTCTTGCATTGTTGCCTTAGAAAGATTACCGATACCTCTAGACATAAAAGGAGTAAATAATTTTCTTGGGCACGCAGGCTTTTACCGACGCTTTATAAAAGATTTTGCCAAACTAGATGCACCCTTGACTTATTTGTTGAATAAAGATATTCCTTTTGTGTTTGGCAATAGTTGTGTCACCTATTTTGAACAACTTAAAAAAGCTCCAGTATCTGCACCTATTATTCAACCAGCAAAGTGGGATGAGCCGTTTGAAATTATGTGCAATGCTATGCATAGATGCAGGTGAATCTTCAATCCTGGCCTATACCCATCCATCAACACAACCCTAGATATAAATTAAGCTGTAAAGGTCAATGATGCGTCCAAAATTAAAGCATATTTACCTTTTGTTTTTGCATAAATAGAGTATGGATTTTTGTATTTCACTGCGCCTACGTGCGCTATTTCATTCTTGTTTTAAGAGGATCCTAAATCATGGAGTCATATATGAACATATCAATTAGAGCTGCCATATTGTGTAATTATATGATATTTCTAAGTGATAAAAGTCATTTTATGAATTTACCTTCGCACTTGGCAGAATAACAAACAAGGAGGAGGCATCAGTACCGATAATGACTACTGGTACAAGCAGAGCCTGCCCGTACCGTCCGCTCATACCAGGCGCCATCATGACTGCCTTGTTAAATAGTTTCTCCTGGCAAAGATGAGACGGAGATCTGACATTCACAACCACCAGAAACCACGAAACACCATATCCGAGAGGGATCTGAAGGAGGAACTTGGCTGGAGTAAAATCCTGACTGCTTCACGGATCATTGGAAGACAACACATCATCCCCTTCATCATCAACCGCTGCATCTTCATCACCACCATCACTCCCATCTTTCATCTATTAGATGTCTTTGTAATTTCAGATCTAATTGTGGTTTGCATTAGATCTACCATCGTACTTTTATCCATCCATTTGATTATGATGATGTTGTTGATTATTTCCATGAGTGAGTAGTTCCTTTGTTCCATGAGTGAGTAGTTCCTTTTAGTCATGATGATGCTCAAATGCAATGTGGAATGATGACATGAGCATGCGATCATTATGATGCACAAACTAGAAACAACGAGTGATTTTCTAGTAGTGGATTTACCGGGGTGCTACAATTCGACATCACTAACAAGAGATCTCTCCCTCGAGATCTGCCTCATGGTACGGGTAAGAAGTTTGATGGTCTAAATCTTCTCGCTTCGTGTAGATCCTCACAACACCACTAATAAAGGTTGTTTCTCTGTCTTGAAATCGGTGACACCACCAACAAGGGTCATTGCTCATGTTCATCGAGAGAACTCTCCGAAGAGACAAAAAGGCGAAGGTAGAGGTCTCAAAAGGTAAGGCCCCTCTAACTTCCGTGGAAGGAGTAAAATTGCATTGATCCACCCATTCAAAGTACAAGAGCAAATGATAAGAGTGGTGGTATGGTCGTGACTCCATCCCGCACTCAAAGCATTACTCTGTACACGAATAGAAGAATCATGCAATCAACTCTTGGAATTCAGACTAAAGATATTGACAAGCGATGTTTGGAACAAAGGAGTGATGCAGGATCTTCATCGGATCTGGCATAGATGATGTCAGCACGTTGTAAAAGACCGGAAGATACAAAGAAAAAATTTAGTGGATATTGATGACTGCAAGTGCACAGATCAATTGTAGGTAGTTTCGAAGTAAAGATATCGAACCCACAGAGAGCTATTGGTAAAGGTCTTTATGCCCCTCATTACTATTTACCAAAGGATACTTGTAAGTTGTCTTTGATTCCAAGTAAAGGGTGTTTGAATTGTTGATGCTTGTTTGAAGAAAAAGTAATTAAAACAAGTAAAACAAAACAAGTAACAAGATTGTATGAAAGCATGGTTGAACTCAATAGGGCTAAAACATTCTTGCGGATGTAGGATACACCACTAGCATAGTACTATTATTATATATAATCAAGATAACATACTTCTTATGTCATGATATGTGTGAAGATAGCCCCGTAATAAGATGTTCACGACAAGGCTCATAGGAAGCCACTTTGTTGAGCCAAGTGTGAGGTCACCTGTAAATAACCACTACAATGCCTGAGAGCAATCACCCATACAGGCCACCGCAATTAAGGGTTTCCCCATGGATATCGTAATTAGCTTAGGGAGTCCCTCTTGACCCCCCCTTTGACCGTGTGGGTTATGAGCCGGTGCAAATCTGTCACGGGGCACTCCGGGTACGCTTCCACAACATGTCCAAAGGGTTTTTCCTCCCTTTAGTCCCGAAGGCAAATGATATGTGGTCGACTTCACATATCATCCTAAGAGAGAAATCAAACACAAATCATAATTATATCATAGACAAGCAAGTCATATGGACACGAGAACAAATCATCTTTATTACAAGTTCATAGTGGTGATAGGGTTTATCCATCTCCCCAAGAACAAAGGAACTACTCACGCATGGAAGCAATCAACAACAACATCATCATAATCAAATGGATGGATTAAAGTACAGGTGTAGATCTAATGCAAACCACAATTGGATCTAGAATTACAAAGAGATGTAATAGATGAAAGATGGAGTAATGGTGGTGATGAAGATGCAGTGGTTGATGGTGAAGGGGATGATGCGTTGTCCTCCAATGATCCGTGAAGCAGTTGGGATTTTGCCCCAGCCAAGTTCCTCCTTCAGATCCCTTTCAGATGTTGTGTTTCGTGGTTTCAGATGCCTGTGAATGTTAGATCTCTCCCCCGTCTTTGCGATGAGAAACTATTTGACGAGGCGGTCCCGATGGCGCCTGGTACGGGCGGACGGTACGGGCGGGCTCCGCCCGTACCAGTGGTCATTATCGGTGCTGATGCCTCCTCCTTGTTTGTTATTCTTCCATGTGCGAAGGTAAATTCATAAAATGACTTTTATCACTTAAAAATATCATATAATTACACGATATGGCAGCTCTAATTGATATGTTTATCTATGACTCCATGATTTGGGACACTGTTGAAACAAGAACGAAATAGCGTGTGTAGGTGCGGTGGAATACGAAAATCCCTACTCTATTTATGCAAAAACAAGAGGTAAATATGCTTCAATTTTGGACGCTCAACTCCCCCAAACTAGGGTCTTGCTTGTCCCCGCGCAAGACAGTGGCCTATGGAAAAGATCATCATGTTCATGAGACACGAGACATTACAATAAATGAGGCAAAAATTGAAACAAGAATACAACATCGGATGTAAAGATACATCAGGGGTATTACCATGCACTTACACATTACATAACTTAGAGGCTTCCACACCATTTTTCTAGTATTAATGAAATTATAAGAAGCTACTAGTGATTCGACATATCATATAATCACGGAGTTTAGAGATTTGTAGCTCTAAGTTTAATAGTGAAGATTTATGATCATTTTGTTTTTCTTCTTCCTCCCTTTTTATATGTTTGATTCTTTTGATAGCTGCTTTCTTTTTCTTTTTTATACTTGCATGTCTATATTTTTCCTTGATTTATTTTTCTCCTTTTCTTTTCAGCAAGCTATTTGATCATGCTCACTATTTCAATGACTTTCAAAAACTCTTAATCATAATATGCTACCAGAATTCTTCTTCTCATAACTTAATCAATATTTCTATAGGTGTGGAAGTCCCTAAAATTATGATAGTTGTACAAGTATCATAACACTCAACCTAGTTCAATCATCTAATATAATAATTATGAATCAAACAAAACTTCAATTATCATAAGGTCTCATAACTCAACGAATATAATTCTTCTCTTGAACAAAGGGAACTCGAAGTTGATGCAACTAATGCAAATTTGGAAATTAAAGCCTAACCATGCGTGTAGAAAAGTAAACATGCTAAAACTATAAGATAGATTACAAGGTTTTCACGGATCCCCCCAAGCTTGGTGTCAAGCCGGGTGGATCAAATAATCCCTTGCGATTATTTGATACTGTGGCGTGCTTCATGGTGAAGAGGTCTTGTTGGAGAGTGCCGCTCGGAGCTTCTTGTTTGTCCTCTCTAGGGAAAATATGCGTTGGAGACACTTCTGTAGATCCGAATGCAAGAGAAACATCCCATCAGTGACTTTGCTCATCCTCTCATCGAGTTCCTTCTTTCCTTCAAGATTGAAGAGGCGCTTGCGCACGATCTCCTTGTGGACGAGTTCTTATTTCTGGTACTTCTCTATCTTGTTGAGGAGGTGTTCATTGTCTAGGACGTGTATACCAACCGATACGTCTAGAAGTTTGAACCCCCAGTCCTCTTGCAGCTTCACCCTCATGCGCGCGCTCATGGTGATCTTCTTTGTTGTTGATGTATGGGCCATAATCTCCTGATAGGTTCTTGTAGTGGAGTTGTTAGACTTCTTACGCTTTGGTGACGAGTAGTTGGTGGAGATGAGCTTGAGTAAGTCTGTGCATCCCTTCCCATAGGGTTTCTTGGCTTCTTCCTCATCTTCGGGCTTCACCATCGCCAAGTAGTCCGCTTGCTTCCATCCCCTCTTTGATTGCTCCATGAAGATCTGGAACTCCTCGTCTTCAGAATCATCATCGGAATCATATGTGTACCGCTTGTCCTTCGAGCTTAGGCCTTGAGCTTCAGGATCATCGTCTTCAATGGAGGAGGTCTGGAAACTATCCCACGAACGGGCCATGAGGTTTAGAGGTTTGACCTTGCCTTGAACTGAGTAGCACATCAAGTATATTAGATCTATTCATATAAGAGAAAGGTGGATCTCTAAAGAGACCTATAAAGGGTTAGAGGCAAGGTTAAATTCGTGCTGGGAGAAAAATGGTCGCCCAAGAAAATAATTCTAACAAATAAGGAAACAAATAAATGCAAAAGAAGGAAATTCGAGTCATAACGACCAACGAGGTACGGGCGGCGCTCGTATGGGTCGTTTCCAAAAGCTGCATGGTACGAAGTCAGTAAAAGGTCAACCGACTAAGTGGTACGGACGGTTTCCACCGGTACTACCCATCCGTACCGACTTCGCAACCTCTGAAATATATATATATATATATATATATTTTTAGACACAAAGGTGTAAACGAGAATTAGAAGAAGAAAGTCACCGAACCGATAACGACTAGCGGTACGGGGGTGCACCCGTACTAGGCGGTCGTACCGCTTCTGTGAAAACATCAACGAGGAATCAGCAGGCTTAACGACCATCGGTACGGGCAGATCCAGCCGTACCGATCTCGTAAGACCGACAGTCGACTCAGAAAAACAAAAGAAGTTCAAATATGCAAAAAGAAATAGTAGAAAATTATCCAGAACAAAGGTGTGTTGAGAATTTCATAAGTCGTGTTTCATCGAGGGAATATGGTCTCACTTGAATTTATTTTCTTCCTCTCTTTTAATAAAATAGGCCGCAGAAAATCACCAAAACCATTATAAGGGGAAATAGAAAACTTCCGTTTTTGTTGTGTGGTTCCCACAGGTATGCACATGGATGATACCTCCTTAGGATGAAGAACTCCTTGAGTATCCGCGAATGCTTCCTCCACCTCTTCCTTTCTTTGTAGAATCTGTAAATCAAATTCTTGCAGAAGTAGAGTCCAACAGATCATTCTCTGCTTAACATCAATCCTTTCCAGGATTTATTTCAAGCCAACATGATCAGTATGTACTCTAACTTTGGATTCCATGGTATAAGATTGAAATTTATCACAAGAAAAGACTATAGTGAAGAATTCTTTTTCAGCCATAGGATAGTTCTTTTGGGCCCCGTTTTGTTGGAAATATGCCCTAGAGACAAATAGTTGAGAAGTGCAATGGACAATGTTCCTGAACGATTCTCTTCACAAAGGAAAGAATCAATGATAATGATCATTGTGTTTTCCCCACTGGTGTTTTCACTACATGAAGTAGGATTCAAAATGTAACCCATATCTTGTCTGGAGACATTTGTGAATCATTTGTCATGATTCTTGGAATATGACATACCTACGAACTACTAAGGAAATAATGGTAAACTAGAATTATGAGAAATCCTATAAGCAAAATTCCCTTGAGATTAGAAAGAAATTAGTCGCTGAATCTCACAAGTAAAAGGGGTTACTTGAATTTTCGCAAATGACTGCAAAGCCATAGTGAAAAAGGGGTGAATGACAAAAACACAGTTTGTCAAGTATTGGACAAATTCAAATAAATTTGATTCAAGTGTGCTAAATGTCTAGTGGATTTAAAACTAGTAAAAGTACTAGTATCTCATAGTAAATCTCCAAGTTTGATATTTGATCAAAGGATTTTGAAGTTATTCAAAATAGTGAGTGGATATGCAATTTGCATAAAATTGAGTGGGAGCTATAAAAGTCTTCCTAAAACAATATGTGAATGACATATTTTTGAGTGGGAGCTTATACGGTGATTCTTAAGTGTGTTAAGAATAAAAACCGCAAATACTTATAAATAATGATTTATAAGATGTAGGAGTTGATAATAGGTGTATTATGATATTATGTAGTATTCCTTAAGGGATTCTGAAAAAGGGTTTCATAATAGAAGTTAATTAAGGAATTGGTCCTTAATAACTCAAATTAGGAATAGTATTAAGTTGGACATCAATGGTTGAAAGAAAGAAAATGATGATCGTCATCCAGTATGTTGAGACATAGGTTCTGTCTTAGTAAACCATGATGATAACTTAGCATAATATGTGATCCAAATAAGGAACATTTAAAAGTGATCAAGTTTGAATCACGGAACGTTGAGTTAAGTTTGTTCGCAGTTTCTAATAGAGAACTGTAGACATGTTTTCCAAATCCATAAAGGATGACATATCTTAAAACATAAAGGGTTATGTTATAAGGGAATATGTTGGAAACTCCTGTAGATACCGATTAAAGTCAAGTAGGAAGCGAGGTGAACAAAGACATCGAAATTTGCACAGAGTGCACTAGTGTTTTGATGAATACATTTATAATAATAGAAAGGGTACCATCTAAAGTGTTGTATAATTTTATGGCGGGGCTAGTTCACTTTTAACGTAGAATGATGTGTCCTAGGGCACAATGCCCATGAGAAAGCCCTCGAGGTTGATCTAAAGTCACTGTAGGCTCCTGGAATCAGGCCTCGTTCTGCTACCATAGCGACGATGCATACACACAGATGTTATTATGTGATGATAAAGTATTAATGTCAATCAAGGTGACATTAGTAAGTTGCAAAAGATTTGGGACTGTAAAGTATAGACCCAAGACTCAACCTCTTCCATGAGAAAGCATGTTCAGGGTACCGGATATATGGTGCCAATGATTAAGGAACAAATGCAGCTAGTGTATTTGTACTCTAGTGCAAGTGGGAGAATGTTGGAAATATGCCCTAGAGACAAATAGTTATAAGGACTATTATCATATTTCATATAGTTTATGATTAAGTTTTATATCATGCTATAACTGTATTGAGTGGAAACATCAATACATGTGTGATATACAAACAACCAGGGGTTCCCAGTGAAACTCTAGTCACTAGTTCATTGGTCAATAGATGATCATGTTTCCTGATCATGTGGAATTTATGCCAGTTGGAAATGGAGTCATCTCATTCCGAGAATGAGATGATGAACCAATACCAAACCTAAACATCGTGACCCGATCATGTCATGAAGTTCAAGTTACGATGATTATAAATGGATCCTCGTAGACTATTCCTTAGATCGTGAGACTATATCAATCATTGTCTCCCGAGAGTGCTTAGATAGCATCAAGCGCCACTTGGTAATACAATGGTTATAAAGGTGTGTTCAGGCACTCAGAGGAAACCGTAGAGGCCATATACGTCAAGAGCAGGATTTGTCTGTCCATGTGACGGGAAGATACTCGAAGGGCCCACTCGGAGAGGTTATATCCAATAGCTGCGCAGCGTGTCATTTGATCACGGGGATATCACTTGTCGGAACGAGTCAAGTAGCGTTGTTCAGTAACGAGATTGAACACGACATGGTGATGTCATTGATCAGATCTCGGGCAATGCAAGTATCGAGATACAAAGGGAATAAGACACGACTGTCCCGGTTCAAATGACGGAAGATCTTCGTGGAACGCACAGGGGTCACATGGCCATCCAGGTCCCTCTGTCGATCATTGGTACGGGAGTGTCCCGACCATGTCTGGAGTGTTCCCGAACCGTGGGGTATCACGCTTAAGGGCTTGATGATGCTTAGAGAGTGTTTATAGGATCGGTAGAATCACCGAAGATTTGTAGAGAGAAAACCGGAAGGGTTTCGGTAAGTCCGGAGGATGTCCGGAGTGGAGGTGGAAGTGTTCCACAACCATGGAGGTTGAATAATATGTGAATGAGTGTTAAATATTGATTTAATCATTTATTCATAATTATTTAATAAAGAGAAACATCAATTTAAATGGTCAAAGGCTTAATGGGCCAATTCCCGGAGGGGAGAGGGCCCATTAGGGAAAGGAGAGAGGGAGAAGGGTCCAAGGGGGTGGCCGGCTGGGCCTAGCCCCCCCCTCGCGCGGGGCCCACTAGGTGGCTGGCAGCCTCCCCTCCCCCTCCTCTCCTTTAGTCCCACCCCGGGACTTTGAGGGAGGTAGTACCTCCCCTCCCCCTATATATAGTGGGGTATTTGGCCAAATAAAATACACCAACAATCAATAAAGGTCTTCTCACTTTTGGGAGGACCTCTAATTGATATTTTCTCTCTCCCCTCTCTCTCACGTGACCGTGGTCCCATGTCTGGACTGCGCAAACGAGAGACATCTTCACCGCGGAGCACCGTCACGCTGCGAGATTCAGATCCGGGAGCTCTACTTCTGCAACTGCTGCTGGATCGGGAAAGCGGGAGTCATTGTCAGGAATCGGATGTGTGTAACTCCCCGCGAGGTGTCGCACTTGAGGCACTCAAGTCGTTGGAGCCGTTGGAGTGCAAGGACTTCATCATGACCTTGAGGTCGGCTTCGGCTCATCTACATCAACCACGCTCTCCTGAGCGTTGACAACGCTTTTCGGTCTTCAAGGGTAAGTTCGCGAAAAGCCCCTCATGTTACTGTATTACTAATAGATAGGTCCTGGCAGCTTCAGGGGTTCAGGGGCGTAGGGTAAAATTTATTGTTTTCGTACGCGGAACCCCTACACGTTTAAGGTGCAACTGCATGATGAATGATATTGAGATCATCACCATCATACTGGCAAAGAATTGCCCCTACAACTTCATGGCTAGCTTCACAAAATATCTCAAAGGGTTTCTTCCAATTAGGTGGTTTAATAACTAGTGCTTCAAGGAGAGATTGTTTTAATATGTTGAAAGAAGCAAGACATTTTTCATCAAAATTAAAACGAACATCCTTTTGAATAAGGTTAGTTAATGGTCTAGAAGTTTTTGAAAAGTTCATAATGAACCTTCTATAAAACCCTACATGAACCAAAAAGCTTCTTATACCTTTTAGATCTCAAGGAGGGGTGATCTTTCTATTGCTTCAATCTTTGCCTTATTGACTTCTATACCCTTACCTGAGACTTTGTGGCCGAGTACTATGCCTTCTTGGACCATGAAATGAAATTTCTCCCAGTTCAAGACTAAGTTAGTGTCGTTTCATCTCTGCAAAACTTTATGCAGATTATGGAGGCTATGATTACAGGAGGTTCCATAAATAGAGAAATCATCCATGAACACCTCCATAATACTTTCAACATAATCGGCAAAAATAGCAGTCATGCACCTTTGAAAAGTGGCAGGATCATTGCAAAGACCAAAAGGCATATGGTGATAAGCATAGAGACCATAAGGACAAATGAAAGTAGTTTTAAGTTGATCATCAGGGTGTATAGCAATTTGGGAAAAACCAGAATAACCGTCTAGGTAGCAAAAATGAGAATGCATGGCAAGCCTTTCTAAAGTTTGGTCTATAAACGGTAAAGGGTAATGATCCTTCCTAGTTTCCTTATTAAGCTTTCTATAATCAATGCACATCCTGTGGCCAACAACAGTTCTAGTTGGTACCATTTTGTTATGTTCATTTTCTACAACTGTGAACCCACCTTTCTTTGGAACACAATGGACGGGACTTACCCATTCACTCTCCTCCACATGAAATATAACGCCTGCATCCAACAAACGTATTATTTATTTTCTTACCTCCTCTTTCATGTGAGTTTAAGGCGTCGATGAAAGTCTGCCATCGGCTGGGCTCCTTCTTCCATGAATATTCGATGAGTGGCTATCGAAGGACTAATCCCCTCCAAGTCACTCATCGAATACCCGAGAGCATTTCGATGCATGCGGAGAACCTTCATCAGATTTTCCTCCTCTTCCCATGTGAGGTTAGCATTTAAAATAATAGGGAAATTATTTGTATCATCAAGGAATCTATATTTTAATTCCTTTGGTAGAGTTTTAAGGGTTGGAGGAGGAAGAGCCGCATCTCCCTTTCTTATAGGTTCTTCATATTTTTGATTAATCTCAGTGTCCACCTCCGGTGTGGAGTCGAGATAGTTGTCTATTTCAATTTTTTCTATGTCCTCAAGAATGTTACTATTGTTGACTAAACTTCTTGCTAGATCATCATCTGGAGTCTCAATAATTATTGAGGCTAAGTTTATGATATTACCTTCTTCCTCATGTTTGTACTCATCATCATCTAATTCTTAAATGGCCGGTTTATGGTCAAATTTGGAGAAATGAAAATCCATCTTCTCTTCACCAAACTTGAGACACACAGTTTGCTTCCTACAGTCTATGTTCGCACCTGTGGTATTTAGAAAAGTCCTTCCAAAGATGATGGAACAATAAACGTCAGTGGGCATATCAATAAGCACAAAATCAATAGGATATTTGTAGGGTCCAATACATATTGGTACGTCCCTAATTATTCCCATAGGGACTCTTAGAGTTTTATTTGCAAGCATTATAGTAATATCCATATCTTCCATTTCAGCTGGGGCTAATTCTTTTTGAATTTTTAAATAGAAGTTAAAAGGAATAACATTAACAACTATACCTATATCGCAAATACGATAATAGGAAGTTCCACCGAAAGTGCATGGAAGGATAGGCTTACCCACTTCTTTTGCTTTTACCTTTCCTTCAACAAATTGCGAGGCTTCGGAATCTAGCTCAATCACGTTGCAATGTGCAAACATGGTCAGAATATCTTATTTTATTGATGCCTCTGCCTCTTGTTCACTTCCTTCCTTGGTTTTCCTCATTAGTGTTTCCTCTTCCAGCTCCTTGAAAAATAATTCTTCCTCTTTGCGTTGATCCTCAAGTTGCTGAGCCATCATGTGTTTTCTCTCCATCCTTGGAAAAGGAAGGGGTTCAACATACAAAGTCACCTCCATCATTGTCTCGAAAGGGGCAATAATTATTGGTTCTTCTTCATCAACTGGCTCAAGTGGTGGAGTATAATGAAGCCAGTCCTTCTTTGGGGCTTCAATATGTTCTGTAAAAGACTGAAGGATTTGCAAGACAATATCATCATCAAGTTGTAGTTCATTAGTAGTTTCTTTTACCTTAACAGAGTCTTTATAAGCATTGAGACAATCATATTCAATTTATATACCTCCTTCTCCTCCTAAATCAAATCCCCATGTTTCTCTATTACGGCGAATTCGTTCTAAAAGTTCCCAAGATTTTATTATATTTAACTCCATGAAAGAACCTCCTGAATTCATGTCAAGCTCATGTTTAATTTCTTGATTAAGTCCTCCATAAAAAATATGCAGTCCATACCATTATGGTAAATCATGATGGGGACATTTGTGAAGTAGAGACTTATACCTTTTGTAGGATCTTACCAAACCTTCACCTGGACGGTTTTTGAAGTTTGTAATTGCCCTTCTTACCTTAGTAGTCTTTACCTTGGGAAAGAATCGAGACACAAATTCTACTTTAAGCTTTTCCCAGGTATCAATTTTCTCTGCAGGGAAAATTCTATACCAAGCCAAAGCAGTGTTGGTTAGAGATTGGCTAAATAGTTTAAGTTTTAATTCATCATCAGAATGGCCTCTCAATTTCATAGTACAACATAGCTCGGTAAATTTCATTAAATGATTAAATGGATCCTCATCGGGATCATCTCCTGCAAAAGTTTTTTCTTTAATAATAGCGATAAAACGAGAGTTAATCTCATACTCTAGTTCGCTCCCACTCAGGAATTCTTTCACTAATCCTCTATTGAATCTCCCGAGGTATTTAGTAGCATAAATATGAGTCCGAGTGCAGCCATGGTGTTTACATGAAACTAGTAAACAACTTTAGTAAAAAATGAGTAAAATAAGTAACAAAGAACAAAGACCAAAGCGCTTAGCTCCTTGGCAAATGCGCCAGAAAATAGCTTGATGACTGCAAGTGCACAGATCAATGTAGCTAGTTTCAAAGTAAAGATACCAAACCCATAGAGAGCTATTGGTAAAGGTCTTAATGCCCCTCGTTACTATTTACAAAAGAATACTTGTAAGTTGCCTTTGATTCCAAGTAAAGGGTGTTTGAATTGTTTATGGTTGTTTGCAGAAAAAGTAATTAAAACAAGTAAAAGAAAACAAGTAACAAGATTGTATGAAAGTGTGGTTGAACTCAATAGGGCTAAAACATTCTTGGGGATGTAGGATACACTGCTAGCATAGTACTATTATTATATGTAATCAAGATAACATACTTCTTATGTCATGATATGTGTGGAGAGAGCCCCATAATAAGATGTTCACGACAAGGCTCGTAGGAAGCCACTTTGTTGAGCCAAGTGTGAGGTCACCTCTAAATAACCACTGCAATGCCTGAGAGCAATCACCCATACAGGCCACCGCAATTAAGGGTTTCCCCATGGATATCGTAATTAGCTTAAGGAGTCCCTCTTGATCCCCCTTTGATCGTGTGGGTTACGAGCCGGTGCCAATCTGTCACAGGGCACTCCAGGTACGCTTCCACAACACGTCCAATGGGTTTCTTCCTCCCTTTAGTCCCGAAGGCAAATGATATGTGGTCGACTTCACATATCATCTAAAGAGAGAAATCAAACACAAGTCATAATTATATCATAGACAAGCAAGTCATATGGACACAAGAATATATCATCTTTATTACAAGTCCATAGTGGTGCTAGGGTTTCTCCATCTCCCCAAGAACAAAGGAACTACTCACTCATGGAAGCAATCAATAACATCCTCATAATCAAATGGATGGATTAAGGTACGGGTGTAGATCTAATGCAAACAACAATTGGATCTAGAATTACAAAGAGATCTAATAGATGAAAGATGGAGTAATGGTGGTGATGAAGATGTAGCGGTTGATGGTGAAGGGGATGATGCGTTGTCCTCCAATGATCCATGAAGCTGCTGGGATTTTGCCCCAGCCAAGTTCCTCCTTCCGATCCCTTTCAAATGTGGTGTTTCGTGGTTTTTGGTGGCTGTGAATGTCGGATCTCTCTCCCGTCTTTGCCATGAGAAACTATTTGACGAGGCGGTCACGATGGCGCCTGGTACGGGCAGATGGTATGGGCGGGATCCGCCCATACCAATGGTTGTTATCAATGCTGATGCCTCCTCCTTGTTTGTTATTCTTCTTGGTGCTAAGGTAAATTCATAAAATGACTTTTATCACTTAGAAATATAATATAATTACACAATATGATAGCTCTAATTGATATGTTCATCTATGACTCCATGATTAGGGATCATGTTGAAACAAGAACGAAATAGCGCGCGTAGGTGCGGTGAAATACGAAAATCCCTACTCTATTTATGCAAAAACAAGAGGTAAATATGCTTCAGTTTTGGATGCATCAGATATTGGAACAAAGAAAGGTACAATAGACGAAGGATTCCTCAAATAACATGAAGACCGGATGTAGAAGCACCATTGCAAGAAGAAGGAATCAAAACCCTGAAGGTACAACGGAAACCCAACCACGAGAATTTTTGGACTTGAAGAAAGGTAAGAGAGCAGATTAAAAACATGCAAGGGTAAGAGGAGAAGAGCATAGAGATAAGGAGTAAAGCAGAACTAATCAGATCTATCCTACCGATTTTCAAAATAGTTTTGACAATCTACATCGGCTGTTAGCTAGGTTATCCTACATGCTAGACCAGTGGGGTATTGCAACTGCTGAGCTCTAATACCACTTTGTGACACCCTATGTAACTACCTCGGTGAATTACGCTCTTGGTTACAAGCCTGGATGAGCGGAAATGGTTAAAATAGTACGGTGGGGCTAAATGCCACTCACAGGTAGACCTTTCGGCCGTCCTAACCATTTCCAAACATCGGGACAAGAACGAGCGGCGTAATCAGCAGGCGAAGGGATCAACAAGAAATAGAAATATTGCAACGCCATACGGCAAGATCCAAATATCCTAGATGGATATAATAGTTCAGGATATCTCCTCATACATCAAACATCAGAGTATCAAGCGGAAGCGGAAGACAAGATCCGAGTACGGATAAGAAGCAAATCGGCATAAGATGCCCCATAAATAAACACATCCCGCCCACAGATCTCACGGATCCCCGCTCCCGGAATCTCTACACTGAGTGATCGTTGCCAACATCGTCCGTCTCCTCTACCCAGTATCCGTCTTGCGAGTATACCTGTTCATCTGAATCAAACAATTTATTGTGTGAGACCCTAGGGGTACTCAGCAAGTCTTAATGCCTCTAAAGAGGACACAACCTGGGGCGACGCAATTGCAACAAAATATAATCCCTAACAATTCTATAGATACTTGCTAACCATCCGCCTAACCAAAGATAGACAGATGTCCGTGAATTAATAACAACAGTTATAACAGTAATATTAACAGATCCATCCTCCTCCTCGCTTACCAATGAGGAAGCGGACAAACAACCCCCATCCATAGGCAGTTTTATTAACCATTCCTTGAGTATTGCACTAATTACTAGTCAGGTACTTAGTCAAATTAAAAGCGGTACTTTAGTTATACTTGTCTATGATCGAGAAACTGTGTTCCAAGTCGTCCATAACCGCGGACACGGCTTTCAGAAAGATTTACCCTGCAGGGGTGCACAAATAGCAACACACACTCGATCAACCTCGGAAAAACCAAATCAAAACCCAACGAGGCATTCACGACAAAGCGATCACAGGATTCAGAAATGTTTCAGGGGGCCACCCCATTAAGCTACCCGCAACGAAGTTGGCCAGCTCCGAGACGGACCCAAGGTTTGCGTCAATGGCTGTAAACGACTGGGAACCCGAAAGTGTGACTGGGCTTGTCGATACCGCAAAAACACTCCGCATCCAAAACAGTACAGGTGCTCCTTGCACAATCTTAAATAAAGCAGTAAAGCATGGCATAAGTACATGATAGTAATAAAGCCCCAAACTACTTTGTGGCCCCAAGAAAATAAGAATGAATCAAGCTCTAGCTCAGGGGGTCCATAAGGCCTCCCGGATGTGGATAGTGCGAATAGTCAAGGAACAGGAATCAAGTACTCGGGGTCCTACGTGACACAAGTGAGCATGAAGAACCAAATAGCAGATATTGCTCACCGGTGCCACTTTCATTAGTTATCCCATTACTACTCAGGTTAAGTTGTTTAGGTACCTCGTTATCCATCAGACTCTCACATACCCTACACATGATGTTCTACGACCCGCATGGCTCAAACAACTCCTGTAGTAATGGCTCATGGGATGGAGGAACAAGCTTCGGTGGGGTTTAAAAGTAAAGGCGATGCAATACTTGGGATTCAAGTTAATGCAATCGCAACTCAATGATGCAAGAATAAGATAGAGGCAATAGGTACTATATGTATGCAAGCATGTGGTAGTGCTTGCCTGGCATCTCAGTTGAAGCGAGAGGTGGATCTGGGTAGAACTCCTGTGATCCCTAATAATTCTCCTGCTGGGCGTCTATTCAAAGAAGAACCAAACAAACAAGGGCCAACATAGATAAAGTGCACAAGCATATGAATGAAAATGTGACAAGCAAACAAGCATGCCATGATGAATGATGCACAATTTACATGGCATTAAAGTAGTATGGCAAGGGTGAGGTGTGGGGTACAAGAATAAAGCATTTCATGATTTATTTAGTCAAGTTTTATTGCCATAAACAGTTCAGATTTTTAAGAATGACATGATGCATGCTTCAATTCAGAACATGGAATGCATAGATAGAACGGGCTCGCTGTGCTGATCGATTTAGACATATAATTTGCCAAAAATGGAGTTATAAAACAAAAGTTATTAATTAATTGAGGAAAAGGGCATTTTATTGTAATTTTAATTACCTCGAAATTTTAAAGTGTGCAAACATTATTTTGAATAGCATATTTGAATTCCTCACATTTTTCTGATTCCAAAACATATATTACATGTTTAATTTGGAATTATAACTTAAAAGATATTTGAAAACAGATTTGAATTTGAATTTAAAACAAATTTGAAAAGTTTAAATTAAAACAGAAAAATAGAAAACCTTTTGTACTCGCCCAGATCTAGCCACAGACACAGACAAATGGGCCCAGGTTGACCTGGCGGAAAAAACGCCGCAGAGAAACCTTTCTCACCGCGGGCTGCGCTAGACCATGAGGCTGACAGGCGGGGCCGGCGGTCTCGCGGGTCCACGGCACGCGCAGCCAGCCAGTGGGCGACACGTCACGGATCCGGGGACTGCGGGTGGAGGGGCTGGAGAGCTAGGGGGTTTCCTGCAAGATTTTCCGGGCGGCTGACTAGTGGGCCACGAGGTACCGCGGGTTGAGAGGGAAAACAAAAAGGGGGGCTTTTGCAAAGTTACCACAGGCCCGCGGTACTGTACTTCTTCTCTGCGTTTACTGACGAGGAATCGGTGTTCGACGGTGTAGAGCGCGCGCGCAGGGATCGAACTCGCGACCTGGCGTGCGCGGGCGGCGGCGGCTACCACTAGGCTGGGGAGGGGTTGTTGTCTGGGAGTGGCTGCGCGGCTAAGTGAGGTTCTAGACGACGCGGCACGTGCAGACACAGCAAGCGGCGGCGCACTGAGGGCGTTCGGTGCAACGCCTGGCGCGGCCAGAGCTCTACGGCGGAGCGGATGTCGTCTAGGAGGGAGAGGGACTCACCGTGGAGTGGTCGGTGGGGTTTGCTCGGGCGGGGAAGCGACCGATCGACGAGGATGCAGGAGCTCTGGCGACCTAGGGTTTCGGGGAGCGGCGAGGATCTGGCGGTCCTGGTGGCCTTCTCCTCCTCGCTGGGCCGGTCGAGGGGAAGCAGTGGTATCTCCTTGGTCTTCCAGACCACCTCCACGACGCGCACGCCGGCCAAAACGACGAGCCGCAGGGGTAGACGGCGGCGACTGGCGAGAGACGGTGGCGCCGGAGAAGAAGAAGGGGAGGCGAGGGCAGGTACCTGGGGTGGATCTGGGAGAGGCAGAGAAGCCGTGGGGCGGAGGGTAAGGCGAGGGAGAGGGAGGAGGTGCCGTGCGGGAGTGGGTAGGGATAAAGCGGCTTCGGCCCTTTCCCTCCTTCTCCTCGATCACATGCAGGTCGGGCTAGGGCAGGTAGGGCATGGCGGGGGAGGCTGCAGGTGGACCAGGGTGAGGGGGAGGCGCAGCAGCTGGGCCAGCATGGCAGGTAGGGAGAAGAGAGAGAGAGGAGAGGGGGTAGCTCGGGGCTAGGATAGATGGGGTAGTCTCGGGTTAGGGTTTAGGTAGAACTAGGTTAGAGGAAAAAAATGGAGAGAGAGAGAGCTAGGTTAGGTTTGATTGGATTTTAGGTTTTAAAACTTATGCATAAGATCAACCCAAGAGGGTAAAGTGAGGCCTTGATTTATCATGAGGTGAGGGGGAGGAATAAACAAGAAAAGAGAAAGAAAGATGTATGGGAAGAATCCCTCATATAGAACATGAATGGAGATAAAATAAAAGAAAGATGTTGATGAGAAAAGGGGTATGGTGGATAGATGATGTAGATGATTCCACCAAGAAGAACCACTAAAACAAAGGGAAAACAAGTGGGAGAAAGGTGGTGATGATGGTTGCATGGCCCATGCACAATTAATAAATGCCATGATTGATTTTGTGACAACAATAATAATATGGCATTATACTTATGCATTTCCGAGAAGTGGAATAAAGCCAACCAAAAGAATTAAAGGGATGCTCCATGTGGAGTAGAAGGGGGTGACCATATTTGAATAATACTAGGACATGCTAGTGTGTATGTGCCACTAGGTATTTAGTAAGCCCGAAAATATCCCAACATGAGCATAAACCCCAAAACAACCCATATGGAGGCTAGAAAAAGGGTTCCACTCACAAGGCATGCAAAGGTGGCCATGTGGCTCTCATAACCCAATAATGTGGAACAATATGGTGCATATATGAGAGCATGTGGAGTTAGAAGTAGATCCATCCCAACGTATGTGAGCTAGAGATGAAAGCAAGATAAAATGCAAAGCTCACATGTAGTAGGGTGGTGGAATTATAAGGTGGTTAAAGGAAAGGTGGTGGAGTAGAATAAAAGATATGCCCCCAACTCAACTTGGGCATTAAACAACATATCAAGACCCAACTACAATATATCAAGAGGCAAATACAATTAATAATGCATATGAGAGAAGAACCAAATGGAAAGGTTTTATATGATGCTCAAATGCAAGGTGGCATGATGACATGAGCATGATATAATTATGATGCAACAATTATATGTAGGAAGTAGACATTATATTACTAGACCAAGTAGCATTACCATTGTTAGACAAAAGGGATGCTACACCCTAGAATCGGCCCTATGCAGATTTTAGCAATTCCCACCAAACCCGCATAGAAATGATTCAAAGATGCCCACCAGGGACTTGCGTGCAGGTGGAAAATGAAGTAATACCATTACACAATAGTTAATCATGGAACCCACAAAAACATATATATACAACAATGACTCAACAACTCAAGAATACAGATATACAGTGCAAAGATCCAAATCACCTTGAAAACGATACAACATCCGAGTACGGATAAGATGCAAATTGGTCTAAGAGCCCTGAATAATAACCAATGGCGTCCATAATCCTGCCCAGGCCAAGCCAGAAGGGTAACCTTGCTAACGTCATCGAAATTATACCTGACTAAACAAAAGGGGTGCTGACAAAGGGGAAAGGAAAAAGGAAGAGGTCAGTACCGAGGCCAGTACATGGCGAGTCTTAGAATTTGGCAGCTCTAGCCTACATAGGTATGGTGGACTGAAGCAGCAGCGAAGCATGCACTAAACAACCTATAGAGACTCGATACAACTATCGGCTATCAGAGAGGCATAATGATGGCCTGCAAGTGCACATGTTCGTCATAGAATGTTTTCACGGAAGTATTAATTCCAGTTTTTATATTGATCCCAACAAGGAGCCTAGGAAAGTGTTTTTATGCGGTGTTTCTGTCGCACCCAAGGTGTCACATGTCTTGAGTGAATTGACTACAAAAGTTGACGGTGGAAGTGGTGAGTAAAAGATAGAGGAACTTTCTTAGCAAATAAGTAAATTGCATAAAAGTTAAGATGCGAAAGGTGAGTAAAGGTCCTGCAGATGAGAAGTTAGGCGCGAAGAGAATCAGTTCATGGTGATAGTGAAAGTGCCAATGGAATAAGCGGAATAAGTGATATTGATATTTCTTATTTATAAGTGAGTAGGCAAGCAACCCATATACCGACTAGGAGTCCTCATGGCCAATTCTTCCAAATCCCAATGATCCATCTGCCTATTACCACGGCCATGGTTAGCGCATTAATTAAGGTCTTACGAACGGATCAAGGCTTTAATCTTGATGGTTCCTTGTTGTCCTCGAGTAGCTAGCTCTTCTTTGATATCAGTCGTGTCACTCGGGGGGTCACGGAATTACTAGCATACAAGTTCATACCTATGAGATCTTTGGATCATGTTACCTGGGCCCTTAAATTAGATAACATGCATTAGGCAAACATAGATATTCATTCTCACTATTTAAATAAACATTACAATGATCACAAATGGATGGAATTAAAGGAGGCACATCACATCTCACCAATCCCCTACATAAATCAAAGGCATAATTGTATTGCAAATATAAACCATCTGACAGTTATTGTAGCAAACCACAATAGCGATTAAAGATCCAATCAAATATAAACCATAGGTAGATCAAAGTATCAAACCCTAATATTACAAGTGTAAATATCTCTCTCTAAGTAATGTTGGAATGATGGTGGAGTGTGTGGTTTAGAGGTTGGAGATCATTGATGGACGAGGTGAAGTTCTTCTCCTCTTTCAGATCTGATCTTCCCCTCTAAGATGGCTTGTGGTGGCTGTAACTTTTGTTTTATGGTTCTTCTTGTCTCTCCCCTTTTATGAAAGTTGCTTGTATTGATATAAGGAAGGTGACGACGGGTAGTACAGGCAGGCGGTACGGGCACGCCCCGACCGTACCAGTGGTCATTATGCGTACTGAAGACCTCCAATGAAAGTGGCTCCAATTGGGTATTTGCTTATTCTGGTGTAATTAGCCCATAAATGTTATTAGATCTTCAATAAATGTTCATTGCCTAGAAACCATCACAAGAAACCAAAGATTCACTAACTGCAACATTAACATTAGTGGAAAAGGGCAATCTTCAGTGAAATTCGGCAATAAACAAGAGGAAAACCAATGGTAAAAAGTGATGAAATTTGGAGATATCAACATCCCCAAGCTTAGCGGTTACTCGCCCTCGAGTGATAAAGCTATAATGAATAATGGCAAAGAATTGAATCAAGATGAAAACTTACAAGTTCAAGGTTGTATCATATTCCATCGTCTCAAATCCTGCAACCTTGAACACGAGCATAATATATCTGAACAGTTGCACTTAAGCTTGATTCCTAGACACAGGTAATTCGCTAGCTAATAGTTCTTATAACTCAAATGAGATTGTTAAAAAATTGGCAAAGCTTTGCAAATAAATTTCTTTCAGTGCCTCTCTTGTTATGAGAGTGAAAATGTTTTAAGTGAGATTGCTTGAGTCAAAATTAAGGGTGCACATGTAGATGTCAAAAGAAGGATAAACTTAGAGCTTTTTCATTAATCACCAAGTTCGATAATTGCGGCTATCAAATACCTCATCTTTTCCTTGCCTATCAAGAACTCTAATTGCACATTTTAGGTAGTGAGGTGATGCCAATAATTAAAAGTATCAAAAGTGTCCCAGCTAATATTTTGATAATGGATCTTTTCTTTTTCCTTCTCAAGGATCAACGGATATTTCTTTTGTAAACTCCTACACAACATATTGGTAATACCAATAATTTTCCCATATAGTGACACGTATGCCACTCATGCCATCAACTCATAGCTAAAATCCAGGGTTATACCATAGATCGTTCAGAAGCTAGCGGAGTTGTTGGCATCCCAAAGGTGTGTATTTGAAACAAAGAACTTTTCTTTTTGTTTTTTTCTCTTTCCTCTTTTTTTACAGCATGTCAATACAAGTCTTGGCATATCCCTCTCCCACTCTAAAAAGTTCATTCTATCAAGCAATTCATTTTCAGAAGGTATCATCAAGTCAACGATCAGTATGTGGGGTTGAGCACTACTAAGATTAAGCCCTTAAGACAAAAACATCGCACCAAAGTTGTCGATGTATACTTTCTCTTGTTCTAAAAAGGTTGGAATTGAATCCCAAGAGTGGTTTTTCAAACTGATATTAATTGTTAAAAGTCTTAACCAAAGGGTGACAAAAACCTTCGAGCTCAAATTCTAAAAGATAACGAACTAAGCGTGGAGTTGAACTCAAGTGCAACCAAACGGACATAAAATGTTCGTGAATAAGCTTACAGGAAGAAGGAAAATAGGAATGTGGTACCTCCTCTTGCTTGTTCATCTTCTACTTGATACAACTCTTTGCATTCGTCTCCATAGCTCGATCACTGGAAGTGAGCAACCTGCAGAAAGAATCAAAAAGAGCCGAGAGAAATTTGCACAAATAAAGGTAGAGACTAGTATAATATTTATGGGTTTTATTTTATCAATGAAAAACTGAGAGTAAACATGCATTGAAACAAAAAAACACAAATAAAAAGAAGAAAGAAAAATATGAATGCAAAAAGGTGGGAGGAGTTTAACCTCCCCAAGCTTAGGCTTTTGCCTAACTGGAATCAGTTGTCGCTACCGCCAGGTGGCGGCTGCTGATATGGAAAGTTCGTGTAGCGTTTGGAAAGTCGGTCATGAAAGATGTGAAGTCTTGAGTGAGGTTGACTATGTTGGTGTTCGCATCATACAACGTGTTTTCTATGTTGTCAATACGATGCACCACCTGGTCAAAATCACTCCTCGGGACATAGTCGAATCCCGGCTGTGGTGGAGGCATACCTTATTGTTGGTGTTGGTGGAAAGGTTGTTGGTGATGGTGTTGCTGGCCGTAGTCGTCCCATCCTGCACCATGCTAGCCTTCTTCTCCTTGATCTTGTTGTTGTTGGCCAGTTGCTGCGTTTTCCCAGTTGGGATGGCCACCTGCTGGTGCAGTCCTTCCTGAGAGGATCAGTGCCTGCTGGAACTCCTCCTAAGTGAGGACCCAACTCTGTTTACCTAGCAAACCAAAATCTTGGACAAAAGGAAGCAAGATTTGGTGGATATCAACATTAGGTTCAAAATAAAACTGGTAAGTGATACGTTGCAAACGTATCTATAATTTTTGATGTTCCATGCTTGTTTTATATCTATTTTATTATGTTTTGTCCACACTTATTTCTATACACTTTCTTAGACTAATATATTAACAAGATGCCACAGTGCCAGTTGCTTGTTTTCTTGTGTTTTTGGTTCCAAAAAAGACAGAAAATGAATATTCTTGGAATTGGACCGGACAAAAGCCAAAGTCGATGTTTTACCAGAAGACTCACGAAGCTAGAAGACGAGACGGAGAGGGGCCACAGGGTGGAAAATCCATGTGGTGGTGTGGGCTAGCCCTAGCCGCGCCACCAGGTGGTGTGGGCCCCCTAGCCGCCCACCGACCTTGCCTCTTTGCCTATAAGATGCCTCCTGATGCAAAAACCCTAAATCGTCAAGCCTCCAGCCACGAACAGTTCCACAGCGCCGCCGCCACCGAAGGGGAGATTCAGGGGATAGAAAGTCTTTGTTCCGGCACCCTGCCGGGACGGGGAAGTGCCCCCTAAACCATCTCCATCGATCTCTACCACCATCTCCATCACCGTTGCTGATTCCCATGATGATGAGGGAGTAGTTCTTCCTTGAGGCTAAGGGCTCTACCGGTAGCTATGTGTTCATCTCTCTCTCTATGCATGATCATACTGTGATCATGAGCTTTGTAATCAAGTAGATCTACCTTGCTACTCAAGTGCTTTAATAGATCTCTTCTCTCCCCGTTGGTGTGAAAGTGACAGCATGCACACCATGGTGGCACTTAGGCTAGAGATTAAAAATACTTGTTATGAGTTATATTTGGAGTTGGATGTTTCTATGAAATTGTGGTGTTTGTTGGAACCATATAGAGCTCAAGGTGACAGTGTGGGGTTATCTAGATGGGGAAAGCGAACTTTGAGGAGTGTTGTTATAGCCCTACCATGGATTAGAGTGTCCAACCGGAGAGTAGTTCAGAGTAGTATCTTAAAGAGAAGATATTTATATGAGAGTGTTCACTAGTGAAAGTATGATCCCTAGGCCTTGTTTCTAAGCATTGAAACACCATTTTCAACTAGATTTGTTACATGTTTGCTTGCTGCCATCTTTATTTCAGTTTTCCTTTAGTCTCTTCCACGCCATCAAGCTATTTTCTGGCACCGTTGTATTTTATAAATAACACTTGTATTTCACTATCTCTTCGCCGAACTAGTGCACCTATACACCTGACAAGTGTATTGGGTGTGTTGGGGACACAAGAGACTTCTTGTATCTTGATTCCAGGGTTGCTTGAGAGGGGATACCTTTGACCACTTCCTCCCTGAGTTCGATAAACCTTGGGTGATCCACTTAAGGGAAAACTTGCTGCTATTCTACAAACCTCTGTACTTGGAGGCCCAACAACTGTCTACAAGAATAGAATTGCGTAGACATCAAGATATTTTCTGGCGCCGTTGCCGGGGAGGTAAGGTAAAAGGTACTCACATCCTCTGGCTACTAAGCTATCTTCTAGTGCGGTTGCTGGTGTGTGAGTGCTCGAATTTATTTCCTTTAGATTCTGCAATTATATCTTTTTGTTTCTTGTTTTTATTTTCACTAGTTAGGTTTAATGGAAAACAACAACAAAATTAGAGAGCTTTATAGTATTTATCTTGAGTCAGGACATGAAGTGTTTGAAGAGAAAATTAAAAAACCTATGGAACTTTATTTGCATGGTAATAGCAATTTTGTTAGTATGAATTCTTTGGACACCATTATTGCTAATGCTATGGAAAATTCTAAGCTTGGGGAAGCTAGTTTCTATGAAAATGATCTTTTTAGTTCCCCAGCTTTGGAAGATAGCTATTCTAGTAGCAACAAAGGATTGTTTTTAGCTTGTTTTTATGAATATGATTGTTCTATGAACAAAGGATTGTTGTTTTCTCCCTAGTAGCAACAACACATCTAGTACCTTAGAGATTTCTATCACTTCCCCAGATTACCAGAGGCATGAACCCACTATCGACCATAAATACTAACTCTTGGAGTTGCTAGCATCTACTTGGCCAAGATAGCTACTAACAACGGAAAGCATGCAAGATCATAAATAAAAAAGATATGATAGAATCAATAATCAATCTGAAATAGCATCTCAATATCCATCGGATCCCCACAAACACAACATGCAGAATTACAAATAGATGATCTTGATCATTAATGGAGCTCACAAGATCTAAACATGAAAGCACAAAGGAGGAGAACCAGCCATCTAGCTACTACATAGACCCGTACTCCAGAGATGAACTACTCACGCATCACACCGGAGGCTTGCATGGTGATGAAGAAGGCCTCCAGGGTGAATTCCCCTCTCCGGCAGGGTGCCGGGAAGAGCTTTAGATCCCTACCGATCTAGGGATGGAGATGACGGCTGCTACAAACTCTTTCGTGGAATTTTGGTCGGGTACTTAGGGTTTCCGTATCTGAGGCAATATATAGGCGGAAGGAGAGGCCGAGGGGGTGCCTGGGCTGGCCACACCACCCCCTGGCGCGGGCCAGGCCTGGCCGCGCGGCCAGGTGGTGTGGCTGCCCTCTGGCCCTTGTCCGTCTCGTATTTTGGCTCCAGGTGTCCCTCGGTAAAATAATGACTTTGGCTTTTGTCCCGTCCAATTCCGAGAATATTCATTTTCTGACTTTCTTGAAACCAAAAACAGCAGAAAATAGGCAGCTGGCATTGTGGCTCTTGTTAATAGGTTAGTCCAAGAAATCATATGAAAAGTACTCCAAAGTGTGGACAAAACACAAGAAAGTAGATAAAACCAAACATGGAACATCAAAAATTATAGATACATTTGCAATGTATCAACATCCCCAAGCTTAACTCCTGCTCGTCCTCGAGTAGGTAAGTGGTAAAAAGAAAGAATAATTTTTTAGGTGACATGCACCATCATAAACTTGATCAAAGTATTTGTAAAACATTCAAAGCTGGGATCATAGTACTTCAATCATAGCATGAAAGACAAAGTTCTAGCAATAAGACAAAGAAACTATGTTGCAACATGAAAAGGCACAAACAAAAGATTCATGAATAACAATGCTTTGCAAGATGTTTGTTTGTTTCACATAAAGAAAACATAGCATGGTGGCATTCAGCCTGTCCCTTATAGAGTAGCAATCATAAATGCATAGGACACCTTCAAAGTTTATAAGAGTGACTAGATACAAATATTTTAAAACAAGCAATATCAAAGCTATGCATCAATCAACAAGTCTTGGGACAATGCACATAGAACTAAGAATGGCCACTATGCTCTCAAAGTAGGTGCATAAAGATAGAAGGTGGAGACTCAACATAAAATTAAAAGAAAGGGCCTTCATAGAAGGAAGTAGAGATTCAAGTTTCATAAAGAGCTTTCAAAAATTATGGTACTTAATAGCTTTCAGCTCTCATTGCCCCTATCATAAGCATCTTGAAGTGATTAAGGTTAAAGTGAACAAACTATTGTGTATATGCTTGACGAAGTATAAATTGGAAATCTCATGTCCCTTGAATACGAGGGCCGCTCCTCATGCTACTCAAGTTTAGTCACCGGTAAGTTCTTGTCATCGTAAGTAATGTGTATCATAGAGAACCGCCAACGGGGTACCCCTTGCCCGATGATACGGAAGAATCCCCATATCAAAATGACAAGGCAAGCAGACAACGAGCATCTCAGCAATATTCTTATTTACCATGGTAATATGGTGCTTTTTTCTCTCTTTCCTCTTTTCATAATCTTTTTTTTCTTTTTCTCTTTTTTCTCAATACCTGACTCTTATTTTTATAAGAAGAATGCTTCATAGACAACTCATTATGGTTACACTGCAGGTTTCCACCATGTCAGCATGGATTAGACCAGCGGCCCAGATGTTTCTCTAACACATATACATAACTCCATGGACTTACAAGCTCCCCTTTCATTTCACACCGATGGCATCCATAGACAAAAGTGCATGATATCAACTAGGTACAAAGTACAAGTGCAATGTTGAAAGTGTTCCCCATGATAGCATGGTTCTGCTAATCCCCAACAAATAAGTGCAAGCATATACAACATAGACGACACAATGGTTCAAGTTTATTAAGGGCAAGAAAAGTAAAGTGTGCCATCAAGTTCGTGAGAGCTTTAATCACTAGTTTTCTCATAACAAGTTTAATTTGGAAGGTAGACAAAAACATGAATATACTTGGAATAGCATATGCTAGTAGGTAGGTATGGTGGACTCTTTGGAATACTTTGTTTTAAGGAGTTGGATGCATGAGTGGAACTCATACTTGGTTGTGGAGGCTAGCAAAAGACTGGGAGCGACAAACTAAGAGAGCAATAATGGCCATAATCATGCAGAGCGACAAAATATCATTGATCAAAGCATAAAGGGATACTACAAGTTGAAAACTAAAGGATCATAAAGGCTTATGGTGACTTGGGATAGTCATAACATGGTGTGAGCATGCGCCAAGTCAACCCAAATAAAGCATCAAAGGAGAATACCACAATACTATGCTTTAATATGCTAAAACAACGCATGATTCTTCAAAGGCACATTAAGCAATCTCAATTGTTTATAACAATTCATGCTACAGGAAAGAATACTAAGCATAAAGCCAAAACAATATCAACCATGGCATGACAAAGCATAGGCCACAGTAAAAAACAAGCTCTCTTTAACACTTAAGCATGAACTTTCCTACTCTTTTCCAAACCAAACCAAACTATTTGAAAACCAATGTATGAAAGAGGAGGTCCAACCAATTTATTCAGCAAACTAAACAAACAAAGCAAACGAAAAACCAAAACGAAAATGAAAAAGAAGACGCTCCAAGAACAACACAACTATGCATGAAACAATAAAAATGAAGCATTTGGAAGAAACCTGGGATTTTTATTGATGAAGAAGGGGATGCCTTGGGCATCCCCAAGCTTTGACGTTTGTCCTTCTTGGATATTTCTTGGGGTGGCATGCGTGGCATCCCTAAGCTTGAGCTTTAGTCCATCCTTCATCTCATTACTCATTCCTTCCATACACCTGAAATTTTTCCTTCATACAAAACTTCACACAATCTTTATTAGCAATATTATTGCACTCAAGATAATAGGTCTTTAGGTTCAGTTCCAACACCAATAATACTTCCACTAAAACACAAGCTACTGTAGCACTTCCCTCAAAAAGCTTAATTCCCAAAAAGAACTCAAAAAGGAACCAACAAGAAGCAAATGCAGAAAATGGCAGAAATCTATCAAAACAGACCAGCAGGTAAAGACAAATTTTTTCGAAGACCTTCTGTTGCTCAAATCAAAAAGTATTGAACTAACGAAAGTTAGATAACAACCTGGGGCATAAGCACAAACATTCACGCCTCAAAAGGACGTACAGAGATTTTACATGAATTTTTACGGTGAAGCACATAAATCTGTTTCGGGACAGCAACTTTCCCAATCATTACTTCTCTCTCATTAAAGGTTATTACTAAAGTAATAACTTCCAAGACTCATCTAAAACTTTTGGGTTATCTCCCAATAAGTACTTTTTTTAACGCCTTTAAGTTAGGCATAAGAAGCAAGAAAAAGAATCAAGTGTTCTCAAATGAAGAAGCATTAAGAGCAAATTTTGTTTCCATAGGAGAGGCAAAAGAAATCTTCTCTATCTTCTTAGGGAAGTGTTCTATACCTTTCTTGAGTGGGAGTTGATATTTAATGGTGCCTTCTTTCATATCAATAATGGCACCAACAGTTCTAAGAAAAGGTCTTCCCAAAGTAATAGGACAAGAAGCATTGCATTCAACATCCAAAACATAGAAATCAACAGGGACATAGGCATTGTTAACCATAATAAGAACATCATTAAGACTCCCCATGAGTTTCTTTTTAGCATTATCATCAAGTGGGATATTGAAATAACAATCTTCAAGTGGTGGCAAATCAAGCATATCATAAATCCTTCTAGGCATAATAGAAACACTACTATCAAGATCACATAAAGCTTTGAAATCAAAATCATTCACTTTCATATTAATGATGGGTTCCCAACCATCTTCTTGTTTTATAGGAATAGAAGCTTTATGTTTCATCTTTTCTTCTTTAATCTTTAAGAGAGCATCAGTAATGTGTTTTGTAAAGGCCATATTCATAGCACTAGCATTAGGAATTTTAGCAAGCCTTTGTAGGAACTTAATAACTTCAGAGATATTGCAACCATCAAGATCAAAATCATAATTATCATCTAAAGTAGTAGAGCTATTACTAACCTCAACACTAGTGGTAGTGATAGTAGAAACACTAATGTTTCTAGCAATTTCATCTTCTCTTTCCCACTTAGCATGTAATTCAGCTAATAGTCTAACATTTCATCAATTCTTACTTGTATGGTGATGACCCACAAGTATAGGGGGTGTATCGCGGTATTTTCGAGGGAAGTGAAACCCAATTTATTGATTCGACACAAGGGGAGCCAAAGAATATTTATAAGCCTTAACAACTGAGTTGTCAATTCAACTGCACCTCGAAACAATCTTGCTCACAATAGTTTATTAGTAGCAACAGTTTTGTAGTAGGAATAGTAAAGTAATAGTAGTAGTAAAAGTAAAGACAGCAGTAACAATTGCAGTAAACAGTAGGATTCGAGTGCGGTAGGCATAGGGATGGATGGAAGGGCGTTGCATGGACAAGAAAATTCACATAGCAATCAGAACATAGGGCAATTGTAGATAAATAAGATAAAGCATCCAAGTACTAGATAATCCTAGGCATGTGTTCCATATAGTCTCATACGTGCTCGCAATGAGAACTTGCACAACATCTTTTGTCATGCCAGCCCGTTTGCAGCGGGGCCTCAAGGGAACTACTAGCAATTAAGGTGCTCCTTTTAATAGAGCACCGGAGCAAAGCATTAACACTCCGTGAACACATGTGATCCTCACATCAAAGCCATTCCCTCCGGTTATCCCGATTTCTGTCACTTCGGGCCGTTGGTTCCGGACAACAATGTGTGTATACAACTTGCAGGTAAGACCAAAAACAATACTATCATAATGAATCAATAACATGTTCAGATCTGAAATCATGGCACTCGGGCCCTAGTGACAAGCATTAAGCATAACAAGTCGCAACAAAGTCAAAAAACACTAATAATAGATACTAGGCACCATGCCCTAATAATCCGATGCCATTACATGAACGATCTCATCCAATCCCTACCATCCCCATAGCCTACAGCGGGGGATTACTCACTCATAGATGGGGGAACATGGATCGTCGATGGAGAAGCGATGGTGATGATGATGATCTCCTCCAATTCCCTGTCCTGGCAGGGTGCCAGAATAGAGTTTCTGGTGCTGTTTCATGGAATCTAGTGGTGGCGGCGGAGCGGAACTCCTTTTGGAAAAACGTCGAACCCCCCTAAGGTTTTAGGTCAGAAGGCATCTTATAGGCGAAGAGGGAGAGCGAGGGGGTGTCTAGGACGGCCAGAACACCCCCTGGCGCGGCCAGGACTAGCCCGCGCGGCCAGGTGGTGTGGCCTAGGCCCAGCCCCTGATACGTCCAAAACGTATCTACTTTCCCGAACACTTTTGCTATTGTTTCTCCTCTATACTTGTGTGATTTGGATGCAACTAATGCGAACTGATGCTGTTTTCAGCAGAATTGCCTTGGTGTCTACTTTTTGTGCAGAAAATCAACTATTAGGAAAAATCCCGGAAAATATGCCAAAAATCCTATTTCACCAGAAGACTCCCGGAGCCAGAATACGAGATGAAGGGGGGCTGGGCCCAGGCAACACCACCTGGCCGCGCGGGCAAGCCTAGGCCGCGCCAGGGGGTGGTCTGGCCGCCCCAGACTCCCCCTCGGCCTCTCTCTTCGCCTATAAGGAGCCTTCTGACCTAAAAACTTGGGGGGTCGATGTTTTTCCAAAAGGAGTTCCGCTCTGCCGCCACCACCTGATTCCACGAAACAGCACCAGAAACTCTGTTCTGGCACCCTGCCGGGACGGTGAATTGGAGGAGATCATCGCCATCATCATCACCATCGCTTCTCCATCGACCATCCATGTTTCTCCCATCTATGAGTGAGTAATCACCCGCTGTAGGCTATGGGGATGGTAGGGATTGGATGAGATCGTTCATGTAATGGCATCATATTGTTAGGGCATGGTGCCTAGTATATTTTATTAGTGCTTTATGACTTTGTTGCGACTTGTTGTGCTTAATGCTTATCACTAGGGCCCGAGTGCCATGATTTCATATCTGAACATGTTATTGATTCATTATGATAGTATTGTTCTTGGTCTTATCTACAAGTTGTATACACACGTCGTTGTCCGGAACCTATGGTCCCGAAGTGACAGAAATCAGGGTAGCCGGAAGGGAAAGGCTTTGATGTGAGGATCACATGTGTTCACGGAGTGTTAATGCTTTGCTCCGGTGCTCTATTAAAAGGAGCACCTTAATTGCCAGTAGTTCCCTAGAGGCCCCGCTGCAAACGGGCTGGCAGGACAAAAGATGTTGTGCAAGTTCTCATTGCGAGCACGTATGACTATATACGGAACACATGCCTAGGATTGTCTAGTACTTGGATGCTTTATATTATTTATCTGCAATTGCCCTATGTTCTGATGGCTATGTGAATTGTTTTGTCCACGCAACGCCCGTCCATCCATCCCTATGCCTACCGCACTCGAATCCCACTGTTTACTGCTTTTGTTACTACTGTCTTTTCTTTACTACTGCTGCTACTTTACTATTCCTACTACAAAACTATCGCTACTGATAAACAGTTGTGAGGAAGATTGTTTCTAGGTGCAGCTGAATTGACAACTCAGTTGTTAAGGCTTATAAATATTCTTTGGCTCCCCTTGTGTCGAATCAATAAATTGGGTTTCACTTCCCTCGAATATACTGCGATACACCCCCTATACTTGTGGGTCATCAAGACTATTTTCTGGCGCCGTTGCTGGGGAGCATAGCTTTATTTATCAAGTTCACTTGGATTCTCTATTGTTCGCTGCTTTCCATCCATCATGGGTAAGTCTCGTGATGGCAAGGTTCCTATTTTACCATCGACTACAAGAAGAGGTACGGTTCTGAACACCTCTACTGCTCTTGATTCACCGTCTGTTCTGAGTAAGTTCCTTACACCACCACATACACATGCTACACACACTGCTACTACTGCTGAATCTGAAACTTCTGATGCTTATGATGCTGCTTCTACTGTGCTTGATAAGAGTGGTTCATTAGGTCCTTTCCTAGATGCTACGATTGCTAGAACTATAGTTGGAAATACCGAAACTCCTAATGAAGATACTGCCACACCTGTTAGCTCACCTGAGAATTATGATGCTGAAGAAGATTATGTTGAGATGACTGATGAGTTTATTGAAGAATGTAGGAACACCCATGATAGGAGCGTTGCTAAGAATCTCCTTGAGAGGCGTACTATTAGACCCAAATTATCTCCTGCTGCTAAGTTTGCTGCTTCTCCCATAAATATTATAGATGAAGATTATGATTTCTCTCTCGATCTATCCTACAGAGCTATTGTTGAGAAAGAACCTTTTTGTGGGACTAAGAATGAAAGTGTGGTAACACATATGAATGAACTTTCTACCATGAGTGGCTTGTTTTCTGATGATATTAAAATGCGTACTTACTTTGTTGCTAAGATTTTCCCTTTTTCACTGAAAGGAGAAGCTAAAACTTGGTTTGGTAATTTACCTCCTGGATCTATTGATAGCCCTGAGTGCTTGTTTAATACTTTCCTGCAGAAATATTTTCCTCCTAGGGCTAGACATGCTGTTTTGCAGGAACTTTTTGATTTTAAACAGGGAGAAAAAGAGGTATTGCCCGAATCTTGGGCAAGGTTTTGTGCTTTGATTCATGCACAGGCTGGAAGTCCATTACCTAAGAATGAACTACTTGATATATTTTATAATGGACTAACCGAAGAATCTAGGACATACCTAGATAGTTGTGCTGATTGTGTTTTCAGGAATAGGACTCCCAAGGAAGCTAAGGAATTAATGCCTAAAATAAGTAAGAATTATGAAGATTGGACTTCTCCTAAATAAGTTATTCCTGAAGTAATTGTACCTGAACCATCTATTCCTGTGCCTATTCCAACATCAAAGAAGAGGGGAATTATTGAATTAAATGATGAAGTGATGAAGGAAGCTAAGAAATGTCTTAAGGAGAAGGGAATTAAAGCTGCAGATGTCAAGAATTTACCTCCTATAGAAGAATTATGTAAGCCTATTCCCTACTCACCCACTATTGAGGTACACTCTCTCCAACACTTTGATGAAGGTGATATCCCTTACTTGAAACCTCCTGATCAATGCTTAGAAGAATTTGATATCTTTATTGTTAAGCAAGATAACTTTAATAAAAGGGTGCAAAATCATCTTATGGAAAACACTAGAGCTATTTTTGAGTTGAAAGATATTGTGGAAAGAACCTCTAATGATGTTAAAATGATTGTTAAACACTTTCAAATGGTTCAAACTTAAATAGATCAACTCGTTAAAGTGCAAAACAACTTGCTAGTTAATGCTGCTAAAGAAAAACATGCTTATGAAATTAGAACTAGAAGTGGTGCTGCTACCCAGGATCCTCTATATCCTGAGGGGCATCCCAAAAGAATTGAGCAGGAGTCTCAACATGCTGAAAATAGTGGTTCTACTCGTAAGAAAAGGAAAAAGAAACATAAAACTGTTGTAGAACCCTCTGAACCTGCTATAGATCCTAATAGTATATCTATCTCTGATGCTGAAACTGAAAGTGGTAATGAAGAAAATGAAGTTCCTAATGAAGAAAAAGTTGAAGAAGAACCTGAAAACCACACTAATACTACTAAATACACCAAAGAAGATTTTGTTGCTAAGAAACATGGTAGTGAAAGAGAACCTTGGGTCCAAAAGCCTATGCCTTTCCCTGATAAGAAACACAAGTCAAAGGAAGATGAACACTATAATAAGTTTTGTGAGTGGATGAAACCTTTATTCTTGCAAATTCCTTTGACTGATGCTATTAAATTGCCTCCTTACTCAAAATATATGAAGGACATTGTCTCGAATAAAAGGAAGATCCCTAATGAAGAAATCTCTACTTTGCTTGCTAATTATTCCTTCAATGGTAAGGTTCCTAAGAAACTTGGGGACCCAGGGATTCCAACTATCCCTTGATCTATTAAGAACAGTTATGTTAGAACTGCTTTGTGTGATTTGGGAGCTGGAGTTAGTGTTATGCCTTTCTCTCTCTATAAGAGGCTTCAGCTTGGAAAATTGATACCAACTGATATATCTTTGCAAATGGCTGATAAGTCTACCACTATTCCTGTGGGTATATGTGAGGATGTACCTGTTCAGGTGGCTCATAATTGCTTGATATTAACTGATTTTGTTGTGCTTGAAATGTCTGAAGATGATAATATGTCTATTATTCTTGGGAGACCTTTTCTTAATACTACATGAGCTGTTATTAATTGTAATCAAGGAAAGGTGACCTTCAATGTCAATGACAAGGAACATACTGTCTATTTCCTCAAGAAGATTGAAAGGACTTATGGTTTACATTCAATTATGATTGGGACCATTGCTATCAAAGTTGAGGTAACATAATCATTAGTGGAATACAAAGTTTTGTCTCATATGCAATTGTTTTGGTAGCAAGACTTGATCAACCTTGCTAACAAAAGGATTCCATTGAACAAAACAATGTTTTCATTATGATTATCTCTGTTTATTTCTATCCTTTGTATTTTAGTTTTTGCTTTCGTTTAGTTTTCTTTCTGTTGTTAGTTTGCTTACATGCTAGAACTTCTGTAGTTCTAGCCTTGTTTTGTCCTGGAATCATGTTTCCAAAAAGAAAAAAATCTGTCTGTCAGAAAAATCATTCTTCTATTTCTGAAAAATGCCCAAAAATAAAGTGTCTCGAAAAATTCCAGAAAATTCATATTAAATTTTTACGTGAAAAAAGGGGCAGAGGAGTACCTGGTAGGTACCAGGGGGGCCCACCAGGCAGGCACACCACATGGTGGTGCGGCCAGACCTGGGTGGCGCCATGCCTTGGTGTGGGCCACCCCTGGCCCCCCACTACCTCACTCTCCTGCCACTTTATTCTCTCTCCTGAGTAAGCTCCAGTTCATAGCTCAAAATCGCGTTCTCTCTGTGCTTGCCCTCGGTTTCTTCGATCTCTTTGCTCATCCCATCTTTCTTGCTGAAATTTTGAGCAATTGTTCCTTGGTATGTGACTCCTCCCCTTGCCCAAGTAGATTTGTGTTTAGTGGATTGTATGTTGAGTATTTTGCTACTATAGGTGACTGGTTATGAGAGCTTGTAAGCTTGTTTGATGCTTACAGATATAGTTTTGATGCATGTTTAGGCCTCTTACTAGTCCCTATGAGTAGAATCCTTCATTATAATTACTTCGCAGTCACTTGTTTAATAGGTGTTTAAATTTCAGAATAAAAGATGAGTGAACACCACCTAAAGCAACATGAGCTTTGGGTGCCTGACATCATGAAGGTCCACTGGGAAGATGAAGTTTTTCCCTCCATTTATCCATGCTCTGAGTTCATGAGAGCTACAGGAATTCTACAAGACTTCCACACTTTGGTTTCTAATGCAGGGTTAGAGCACTTTTTGGAAGATGAGCCTTGTCAATTTGTGAAGCTAACCATGTCTGTGGTGCAGGATTTCAAATTTAGTCACTCTTTGCCTAACTCCATGGTCCATTACAAAATTTACAATATAGCTGTCGATCTTTCTCTCGATGATTTTTGTGCAGCTATTTAGGTACCTCAATGGGGATCATCTAAGAAGATTAAAGAGAGACCGGAACCACTCATGGATTTATACGCAGAAATTTGTCAAGGGAGTAGCTTCTCAAAGGAGAATGGAAAAATCCGTAACATTCATCTTCCCTCCATTCGCTACTTTGCCTACTTTATTGCCAAGTGTGTTCTTGCTAGGAAAACTGCCAATAAGTTATCTTCGTTTGATCTAGCATTTATCTCTGCTGCTCTTAGACGAGATAGGTCCTACAACTTGGCTGCTTTGATAGCTTTCCGTCTTGCTGCTAACCGTGAGAAGGGTGGAATTTGTGGAGGCCTCATTGCTTCTCGTTTGCTAGCATTGCATGGTTTAGTGCCTCGTCATCTAGACCTACAGTTTCCCATAGAGAGGCTTGATTTTAATTCCATGATACAGCATAAATTTATTTCCTCGTAGGCTAGTTTGAGTGAGATGTCTTATGAAATAACCTTTCTCAAAGCTGGTTGGAGAAAGAGCAAGTCCGAGCGTGTTGTTCTTTTGCCTGCACATATTTTGTTTATCTTGATAACAGGGAAGGATGGTCCCTCACTGAGGAGGAGCTTGACACGTACTTGGGAGAGCTCTCCCAACAGGAGCAGGACACTAGAAGGGAGGTCACGGATGATTCGGTCCAGCCCTCGAATGAGGGAGAGTCTTCATATCAGCAGCCCACTTACGATTGGGGAGCTTCCTCTTCTTCTCACGGGCCCAGCTACGACCATTCTTACCAAGATCCGCCCGCTTGGAACCCCTATTCATACATGGATTGATACCCACTTAGGCCAAAAGCCTAAGCTTGGGGGGAGGTACGCCGACACCGCACTCATCTCCATATCATGTTGTGTCGGTTCTTTGTATATTCATGCTTTCGTTCTCTTTTTAGTTTTCGTTCTTCTTTGCTTTTGCTTTCTAAAACATAAAAAGACCAAAAATATTTTTGTTGTTTCTCTTTGGTTTGCTTCTTCTTTTTTGCTTTGGTTTGCTTGTTCCTTTTTGCTTTGTTTGAACTATTCGAAAAAACCAAAAAGATTTTGCTTTGCTTGTTTTTCTCTTTTGGTTTTTGATTAAAAATTGAAAACACCAAAAATATTTGTCGTTCTTCTTTGGTTTTTGTGAGTTGGCTATAGGGTTCGGCGGTTCTCAGTGGATTATTGCTTTCATATTATTATTCAAGCCACACAAGTGAAGAGCAATAATGAGGATCAATGACAACTTGAGGCGTGGTAAGAGACTGGTAACGAACTCTATTTGTCTTCATTTTTGTACATATACTCATCATTGTGAGCTTGCTTAGTCCGTTCATGTAGGGTGTATGTTTTCTTTGGATGCTTAGTAGTTCTTGCTTTCTTGTGATTAGCTCCAGCCCGCTAATAGTTTGTAGCATGTCTCATGAATGTTTGCTTGCATTACTCTATTCATAAATTGGTATGACACTGTGGTATCCTCCTCTAAATGTTTCATTTGATCGACTTGGCACATGCTCATGCATGCACATGACTGTAATAATCAGTTAAGCCTTGATGAATTATTTTGCCTTGAGGATCTTGAATCATTTTCATGCCGTGAGTAGTCTTGTTTTGTTGCAAGCATGATAATAACAGCTATTGCTCTCTCGTTTGTCGCTCCCTTACTTTTGCTAGCCTTCACTTCCACTGAGTGTCTTACTCATGTTTCCAATTCCCTAAACCAAATATTTCCAAAGTGTCCACCATACCTACCCATTAGCATCATTTGCTACTTCCGTGCATATTCAATATGCCTTGTTTTCTTCCGAATAAAATGTTTGCTTGCTATGAGAAAGTTAGGTAGTAAAGCTCTCACGAACTTGATGGCACACTTTATTTTCCGCAGTTAATAAACCTAAACCATTGTGAACTCTCCATGAAAGTTATATGCTTGCTAATTATAGGCTGGGGATTAGCAGAACCGTGCTGTCACGGGGAACACTTTCAACACTTGTAAATATATACCCAGTTGATACCTTGCTCTTTTGTTTGCGGATGTCGTCGGTGTGAAATAAAAGGGGAGCTTGTGAGTCCATGGAGTTATGTATGTGTGTTAGAGAAACGCCTGGGCCGTTGGTCTAATCCATGCTGACATGGTGGAAACCTGCAGCGTAACCATAATGATATCTATGAAGCATTCTTCTTATAAAAAAGAGAGTTATAGCTATTGAGAAAAAGAAAAAAAGAGTTTTATGAAAAGAGGAAAGAGAGAAAAAAGCACCATTTTCCCATGGTAAATAAGAAGATTGCTGAGATACTCATTGTCTGCTTGCCTTGTCATTTTGATATGGGGATTCTTCCGTATCATCGGGCAAGGGGTACCCCGTTGGCGGTTCTCAATGATACGCACATACTTACGATGACAAGAACTTACCAGTAACTAAAGTTGAGTAGCATGAGGATCGGCCCTCGTACTCAAGGGACTTGGGATTTCCAGTTTATAGTCTGTCAAGCATATAACTCAGATTGGACCTGACTTTCACCTTAACCACATTAAAGATGCCTATGATAGGGGCAATGAGATCTCAAAGCTAACAAGTACCATACTTTCAGCATTTAGAAGCCTTTCAAATTTCTCAAAACCTTTTTCTTCTACTTGTTGAGTCTCCACATATTCTTTGAGCACCTTCTTGAGAGCATAGTTGTCATTCTTTATGTTTGTTTCATTACTTGATTATTTGTGTTATGACTTTGATGCTTGTATCCTTGATATCTTTACTTCTAGTCATCACTTGAACTTCAGAGGTGCCTTGATCAAAGGCAAGCGAGATACCACTCTATCATACCTTTCTATGAGCATTGTAATGTTGCTTATGTTTGTGCTTTGTGCTACTTATTATTCTTGAGTTGGAATCTCTTCATAGCTTGCAATGACTACTAAGTAGACTCACTTGCATACTTTTTATTATGAATTGTCTAAGTAGTTGATCACATTGCTGAGAATATTTACATCATATGAAGCAAATGTGTTCGTGAAAGTTCTTTTATCGCACTCAGTTTTCAACTGAATTGCTTGAGGACAAGCAATAAGCTAAGCTTGGGGGGAGTTGATACGTCCAAAACGTATCTACTTTCCCGAACACTTTTGCTATTGTTTCTCCTCTATACTTGTGTGATTTGGATGCAACTAATGTGAACTGACGCTGTTTTCAGCAGAATTGCCTTGGTGTCTACTTTTTGTGCAGAAAATCAACTATCAGGAAAAATCCCGGAAAATATGCCAAAAATCCTATTTCACCAGAAGACTCCCGGAGCCAGAATACGAGACGGAGGGGGGCTGGGCCCAGGCCACACCACCTGGCCGCGCGGGCAAGCCCAGGCCGCGCCAGGGGGTGGTCTGGCCGCCCCAGACTCCCCCTCGGCCTCTCTCTTCGCCTATAAGGAGCCTTCTGACCTAAAAACTTGGCGGGGGGGGTCAACGTTTTTCCAGAAGGAGTTCCGCTCCGCCGCCACCACCAGATTCCACGAAACATCACCAGAAACTCCGTTCTGGCACCCTACCGGGACGGGGAATTGGAGGAGATCATCGCCATCATCATCACCATCGCTTCTCCATCGACCATCCATGTTTCTCCCATCTATGAGTGAGTAATCCCCCGCTGTAGGTTATGGGGATGGTAGGGATTGGATGAGATCGTTCATGTAATGGCATCAGATTGTTAGGGCATGGTGCCTAGTATCTTTTATTAGTGCTTTATGACTTTGTTGCGACTTGTTGTGCTTAATGCTTATCACTAGGGCCCGAGTGCCATGATTTCAGATCTAAACATGTTATTGATTCATTATGATAGTATTGTTCTTGGTCTTATCTACAAGTTGTATACACACGTCGTTGTCCGGAACCTATGGTCCCGAAGTGACAGAAATCGGGGTAGCCGGAAGGGAAAGGCTTTTATGTGAGGATCACATGTGTTCACGGAGTGCTAATGCTTTGCTCCAGTGCTCTATTAAAAGGAGCACCTTAATTGCCAGTAGTTCCCTAGAGGCCCCGCTGCAAACGGGCTGGCAGGACAAAAGATGTTGTGCAAGTTCTCATTGCGAGCACGTATGACTATATACGGAACACATGCCTAGGATTGTCTAGTACTTGGATGCTTTATCTTATTTATCTGCAATTGCCCTATGTTCTGATGGCTATGTGAATTGTCTTGTCCATGCAATGCCTGTCCATCCATCCCTATGCCTACCGCACTCGAATCCCACTGTTTACTGCTTTTGTTACTACTGTCTTTGCTTTACTACTACTGCTACTTTACTATTCCTACTACAAAACTGTTGCTACTGATAAACTGCTGTGAGCAAGATTGTTTCCAGGTGCAGCTGAATTGACAACTCAGTTGTTAAGGCTTACAAATATTCTTTGGCTCCCCTTGTGTTAAATCAATAAATTGGGTTTCACTTCCCTCAAAAATACTGCGATACACCCCCTATACTTGTGGGTCATCAGCCCCCTCCATCTTATATTCTGGCTCTGGAGTCTTCTGGTGAAATAGGATTTTTGGCATATTTTCCGGGATTTTTCCTGATAGTTGATTTTCTGCACAAAAACTAAACACCAAGGCAATTCTACTGAAATCAGCGTCAGTCTGTGTTAGTTGCATCCAAATCACACAAGTTTAGAGGAGAAACAATAGAAAAAGTGTTCGGGAAAGTAGATACGTTCTGGACGTATCAACTCCCCCCAAGCTTAGCTTATTGCTTGTCCTCAAGCAATTCAGCTGAAAACTGAGTGCGATAAAAGAAACTTTCACGAACACATTTGCTTCATATGATGTATATATTCTCAGCATGTGATCAACTACTTACACAATTCATAATAAAGAGTATGCAACTAAGTTTACTTAATAGGCATTGCAAGCTATGAATAGATTCCAACTCAAAAATAATAAGTAGCATGAAGCATAAACATAAGCAACATTACAATGCTCATAACAAGGTATGATAGAGTGGTATCTCGCTTGCCTTTTTATTGTGAATGCCAAGGCACCTCTGAAGTTCAAGTGAAGACTAGAAGTAAAGATATCAAAGATGCAAGCATCAAAGTCATAACACAGCACATTACACTAAGAATGACAACTATGTTCTCAAGAAGGTGCTCATAGAATAAGTGGAGACTCAACAAGGAAATAAGAAAGATTTTGAATAGTTTGAAAGGCTTCCAAATGCTGAAAGTATGGTACTCATTAGCTTTGAGCTCTCATTGCCCCTATCATAAGCATCTTTAGTATGGTTAAGGTGAAAGTGAGGTCCAATCTGAGTTATATGCTTGACAGACTATAAACTAGGAATCCCATGTCCCTTGAGTACGAGAGCCGCTCCTCATGCTACTCAACTTTAGTTACCGGTAAGTTCTTGGCATCGTAAATACGTGCGTATCATAGAGAACCGCCAACGCGGTACCCCTTGCCCGATGATACGGAAGAATCCCCATATCAAAATGACAAGGCAAGCAGACAATGAGTATCTCAGCAATATTCTTATTTACCATGGGAAAATGGTGCTTTTTTCTCTCTTTCCTCTTTTCTCAAATCTCTTTTTTTTCTTTTTCTCAATAGCTATCTCTCTCTTTTTTTATAAGAAGAATGCTTCATAGATACTTATTATGGTTATGCTGCAGGTTTCCACCATGACAACATGGATTAGACCGGCGACCCATGCGTTTCTCTAACACACATACATAACTCCATGGACTTACAAGATCGCCTTTTATTTCACACCAACGACATCCGCAAACAAAAGAGCATGGTATCAACTGGGTATATATTTACAGGTGTTGAAAGCGTTCCCCGTGACAGCACGGTTATGCTAATCCCCAACCTATAATTTGCAAACATATAACTTTGATGGACAGTCACAATGGTTCAGGTTTATTAAGTGCAGGAAATAAAGTGTGTCATCAAGTTCGTGAGAGCTTTACTAACTAACTTTCTCATAACAAGCAAACATTTTATTCATAAGAAAACAAGACATATTGAATATGCACGGAAATAGCAAATGATGCTAATAGGTAGGTATGGTGGACACTTTTGACAATATTTGGGTTTAGGGAATTGGAAACACGAGTAAAACATACTCAGTGTAAGTGAAGGCTAGCAATAGTAAGGGAGCGACAAACGAGAGAGAAATAGCTGTCATAATCATGCTTGCAACAAAACAGGACTAATCATGGCATGAAAGTGATTCAAGACCCTCAAGGCAAAATAATTCATCGATGCTTAACTGATTATTTTAGTCATATACATGCATGAGCATATGCCAAGTCAATTCAAATGAAACATTCAGAGGAGGATACCACAGTGTCGTACCAAGTTATGAATAGAGTAATGCAAGCAAACATTCATATGACATGCTACAAACTATTAGCAAGCTGGAACTAATTGTGAGAAAGCAAGAACTACTAAGCATCCATGAATAACATACACCCTATACGAACAGACTAAGCATGCCCACAATGATGAGTATATGTACAAAAATGAACAGAAATAGAGTTCGTTACCAGCCTCTTGCCACACCTCAAGTTGTCATTAATCCTCATTATTGCTGTTCACTTGTGTGGCTTGAATAATAATAATAATATGAAACCAAATTCCACTGAGAACTGCTGAACCCTGCAACAAAACTCACAAAACCAAAGAAGAACAACAAATATTTTTGGTGTTTTCGATTTTTAAAACAAGAACCAAAAAGGAAGAATAAGCAAAGCAAAATCTTTTTGGGTTTTTCGAATAGTTCAAACAAAGCAAAAAGGGAAAAACAAACCAAGGCAAAAAGAAAAAGAAGCAAACAAAAGAGAAACAACAAAAATATTTTTGGTCTTTTTGTGTTTTAGAAAGCAAAAGCAAAGAAAGAACAAAAACTAAAAAAGAGAACAAAACATGAATATACAAAGTACCAACACAAAATGATATGGAGATGAGTGTGATGTCGGTGTACCTCCCCCCAAGCTTAGGCTTTTGGCCTAAGTGGGTATTAATCCAAATACGAGTAAGGGTTCCAAGCAGGTGGGTCATTGTAAGAATGATCGTAGTTATGCCCGTGGGAAGAAGAAGAAGCTCCCCAATCATAAGTAGGCTGCTGATATGAAGACTCCCCCTCATTCGAGGGGTTGACCGAATCATTTGTGACCTCCCTTCTAGTATCCTGCTCCTGTTGGGAGAGCTCTCCCAAATACATATCAAACTCCTCCTTTGTGAGGGACCATCCTACCCTGCTATCAAGGTTAAACAAAACAGGTGCAGGCAAAAGAGCAACACGCTCGGACTTGCTCCTTCTCCAACCAGCTTTGAGAAAGGTTATTTCATAAGACAACTCACTCAAACTAGCCCACGAGGAAACAAATTTATGTTGTATCATGGAATTAAGATCAAGCCTTTTTATGGGAAATTGTAGGTCTAGGTGATGAGGCACTAAACAATGCAATGCTAGTAAACGAGAAGCAATGAGGCCCCCACAATTCATGTTGGTTTAGTTGATGCTCATTCATATTCTATTCTGAAATTTAAACATCCCTTAAACAAGTGATTGCAAAGTGAATATATAATGAAGGGCACTACTCATAGGGACTTGTAAGAGGCCTAAACATGCATAAAAACTATATCTCTAAGAATCAAACAAGCTTATAAGCTCTCATAACCTGTCACCTATAGCAGCAAAATACTCAAGATATAGACCACTAAACACAAATCTACTTGGAGAAGCGGAGGAGTCACATACCGGAGAACAAATGCTCCAAATTTCAGCAGCAAAGATGGGCTGAGCAAGGAGATCGAAAAATCGAGGGCAAGCACAGCAAGAACGTGATTTTGAGCAATGAACTGGTGTTTGCTCGGGAGAGAGAGAGAGAAAAGTGGCAAGTGAGAGAGTGAGTGGAGGGCCAGGGGTGGCCCACACCATAGGCAGGCGCGCCCCAGAGCTGGCCATGCCACCAGGTGGTGTGCCTGCCTGGTGGGCCTCCTGGTACCTTCCAGGCACTCCTCTGCCCCTTTTTCACGTAAAAATTTAATATGAATTTTTTGAGACACTTTATTTTTGGCCATTTTTCAGGTAAAGATGAATGACTTTCTGACAGAAAAAGATTTTCTGGAATGATGCAATGACAAAACAAGGCTAGAACTACAGAAATTCTAAGACACTCTAACATGCAAGCAACTAACAACAGAAAATAAAACTAAACTAAAATAAAAACTAAATGGATAGAATGGAAGTAAGCAGAGATAATCATGGTGAAAACATTGTTTTGTTTAATGAAATCCTTTTATTAACAAGGTTGATCAGGTCTTGTTACCAAAACAATTTTATATGAAACAAAACTTTGTATTCCACTAATGATTATGTTACCTCAACCTTGATAGATGGTCCCAATCACAATAGTTTCAAATTTTTCTCTTGGTATGGGACAATATATTTCTCCAACTTCAATGCCCTCAACATGTTCAATTGAATTTAAACCATAAATCCTATCAATATTCTTGGGGAAATAGACAGTATGCTCCTTGTCATTAACATTGAAGGTCACCTTTCCTTGATTACAATTAATAGCAGCTCCTGCAGTATTAAGAAAAGGTCTCCCAAGAATAATAGACATATTATCATCGTCAGGCATTTCAAGCACAACAAAATCAATTAATATCAAGCAATTATGAGCCACTTGAACAGGTACATCCTCACATATACCAACTGGAATAGTGGTAGATTTATCAGCCATTTGCAAAGATATATCAGTTGGTATTAGTTTTTCCAGTTGAAGTCTTTTATAGAGAGAGAAAGGCATAACACTAACTCCAGCTCCCAAATCACACAAAGCAGTTCTAACATAACTATTCTTAATAGAGCAAGGGATAGTTGGAATCCCTGGGTCTCCAAGTTTCTTTGGAACCTTACCATTAAAGGAATAATTAGCAAGCAAAGTAGAAATTTCTTAATTAGGGATCTTCCTTTTATTTGAAACGATATCCTTACTTTGAGTACGGAGGCAATTTAATAGCATCAGTCAAAGGGATTTGCAAGAACAAAGGTTTCATCCACTCACAAAACTTATTATAGTGTTCATCTTCCTTTGACTTGTGTTTCTTATTAGGGAAAGGCATAGGTTTTTGGACCCAAGGCTCTCTTTCACTACCATGTTTCTTAGCAATAAAATCTTCTTTAGTGTATTTAGTATTCTTGGTGTGTCTTTTAGGTTCTTCTTCAACCTTTTCTTTATCAGGAACATCATTTTCTTCATTACCACTTTCAGTTTCAGCATCAGAGATAGATATACTATTAGGATCTTTAGCAGGTTCAGAGGGTTCTACAATAGTTTTATGTTTCTTTTTTCTTTTCTTATGAGTAGAACCACTATTTTCAGCTTGTTGAGAATCCTGCTCAATTCTTTTGGGATGCCCCTCAGGATATAGAGGATCCTGGGTAGCAGCACCACTTCTAGTTCTAATTTCACAAGCATGTTTTACTTTGGCAGCATTAACTAGCCAGTCTTTTTGCACCTTAATAAGTTGGTCTATTTGAGTTTGAACCATTTGAAAATGTTTAACAATCATTTTAACATCATTAGAGGTTCTTTCCACAATATCTTTTAACTCAACAATAGCTCTAGAGTTTTCCATTAGATGATTTTGCACCCTTTTATTAAAATTATCTTGCTTAACAATGAAAATATCAAATTCTTCTAAACATTGGTCAGGAGGTTTAGAGTAAGGGATATCACCTTCATCAAAATGTTTGAGAGAGTGTACCTCAATAGTGGATGAATGGTGAATTGGCTTACATAATTCTTCTATAGGAGGTAAATTCTTGACATCTACAGCTTTAATTCCCTTCTCCTTAAGACATTTCTTAGCTTCTTTCATCACGTCATCATTCAATTCAATAACTCCCCTCTTCTTAGATAATGGTATAGGCGCCGGTATAGCTGGTTCAGGTATAATTACTTCAGGTATAGCTGGTTCAGGAGGAGTCCAATCTTCATAATTCTTGCTTATGTTAGCGATTAATTCCTCACCTTGTTTGGGAGTCCTATTCCTGAAAACACAATCAGCACAACTATCTAGGTATGTCCTAGATTCTTCAGTTAGTCCATTATAAAATATATCAAGAAGCTCATTCTTAGGTAATGGACTTCCAGCCTGTGCATGAATCAAAGCACAAGACCTTTCCCATGATTCAGGCAATATCTATTTTTCTTCCTGTTTAAAATCAAAAAGTTCCTGCAAAATAGCATGTCTAGCACTTGGAGGAAAATATTTCCGCGGGAAGGTACTAATCAAGCAATCAGGGCTATCAATAGATCCAGGAGGTAAATTACTGAACCAAGTTTTAGCTTTCCCTTTTAGTGAAAAAGGGAAAATCTTAGAAACAAAGTAAGTACACATCTTAATTCATCAGAAAACAAACCACTCATGGTAGAAAACTCAGTCATATTTGCTACCGCACTTTCATTCTTAGTCCCACAAAAAGGTTCTTTCTCAACAATAGCTATGTAAGATAGATTAAGAGAGAAATCATAATCTTTATCTTTAATGTTTATGGGAGAAGCAACAAACTTAGCAATAGGAGACAATTTGGGTCTAATAGTACGCCTCTCAAGGAGACTCTTAGCAGCGCTCCTATCATGGGTGTTTTTACATTCTTTAATAAATTCATCGGTCATCTCAACATAACCATCTTTAATATCATAACTCTCACTAAACTTAGGTGAACTAACAGGTGTAGTAGTGTCTTCATTAGGAGTTTAAGTATTTCCAGCTATAGTTCTAGCAATCGTAGCATCTAGGAAAGGACCTAATAAACCACTCTTATCAAGCACAGTAGAAGCAGCATCATAAGTATCAGAAGTTTCAGATGCAGCAGTACTAGCAGTGTGTGTAACATGTGTATGTGGTGGTGTAACGAGCTTACTCATAATAGATGGTGAATCAAGAGCAACAAAGGTGTTCAAAATCGTACCTCTTCTTGTAGTGGATGGTAAAATAGGAACCTTGCCATCACGAGACTTACCCATGATGGATGGACGGCAGCGAACAATAATGAATCCAAGTGAACTTGATAAATAAAGCTATGCTCCCCGGCAACGGTGCCAGAAAATAGTCTTGATGACCCACAAGTATAGGGGGTGTATCGCAGTATTTTCGAGGGAAGTGAAACCCAATTTATTGATTCGACACAAGGGGAGACAAAGAATATTTATAAGCCTTAACAACTAAGTTGTCAATTCAGCCTGGAAACAATCTTGCTCACAACAGTTTATCAGTAGCAACAGTTTTGTAGTGGGAATAGTAAAGAAACAGCAGTAGTAAAGCAAAGACAGTAGTAACAAAAGCAGTAAATAGTGGGATTCGAGTGCGGTAGGCATATGGATGGATGGACGGGCGTTGCATGGACAAAACAATTCACATAGCAATCAGAAAAAAGGGCAATTGCAGATAAATAAGATAAATATTCTTTGGCTCCCCTTGTGTCGAAACAATAAATTGGGTTTCACTTCCCTCAAAAATACTGCGATACACCCCCTATACTTGTGGGTCATCAAGACTATTTTCTAGCACCGTTGCCGGGGACCATAGATTTATCTATCAAGTTCACTTGGATTCTCTATTGTTCGCTGCTATCCATCCATCATGGGTAAGTCTCGTGATGGCAAGGTTCCTATTTTACCATCCACTACAAGAAGAGGTATGGTTCCGAACACCTCTGTTGCTCTTGATTCACCGTCTATTATAAGTAAGCTCGTTACACCACCACATACACATGCTACACACACTACTACTACTGCTGAATCTGAAACTTCTGATGCTTATGATGCTGCTTCTACTGTGCTTGATAAGAGTGGTTCATTAGGTCATTTCCTAGATGCTACGATTGCTAGAACTATAGCTGGAAATACCGAAACTCCTAATGAAGACACTACCACACCTGTTAGCTCACCTGAGTCTAGTGAGAGTTATGATATTGAAGAAGATTATGTTGAGATGACCGATGAGTTTATTAAAGAATGTAAGAACACCCATGATAGGAGCGCTACTAAGAGTCTCCTTGAGAGGCGTACTATTAGACCCAAATTGTCTCCTGATGCTAAGTTTGCTGCTTCTCCCATAAACATTATAGATGAACATTATGATTTCTCTCTCGATCTATCCTACATAGCTATTGTCGAGAAAGAACCTTTTTGTGGGACTAAGAATGAAAGTGCGGTAGCAAATATGAATGAACTTTCTACCATGAGTGGCTTGTTTTCTGATGATATTAAGATGCGAACTTACTTTGTTGCTAAGATTTTCCCCTTTTCACTGAAAGCAGAAGCTAAAACTTGGTTTAGTAATTTACCTCCTGGATCTATTGATAGCCCTGAGTGCTTGATTGGTACTTTCCTGCAGAAATATTTTCCTCCAAGAGCTATACATGCTATTTTGCAAGAACTTTTTGATTTTAAACAGGGAGAAAAAGAGGTATTGCCCGAATCTTGGGCAAGGTTTTGTGCTTTGATTCATGCACAGGCTGGAAGTCCATTACCTAAGAATGAGCTTCTTGATATATTTTATAATGGACTAACCGAGGAATCTAGGACATACCTAGATAGTTGTGCTGATTGTGTTTTCAGGAATAGGACTCCTAAGGAAGCTGAGGAATTAATGGCTAAAATAAGCAAGAATTACGAAGATTGGACTCCTCCTAAACAAGCTATACCTGAAGTATTGTACCTGAACCATCTATTCCCGTGCCTATTCCAACATCAAAGAAGAGGGGAGTTATTGAATTAAATGATGAAGTGATGAAGGAAGCTAAGCAATGTCTTAAGGAGAAGGGAATTAAAGCTGTAGATGTCAAGAATTTACCTCCTATAGAAGAATTATGTAAGCCTATTCCCTACTCATCCACTATTGAGGTACACTCTCTCCAACACTTTGGTGAAGGTGATATTCCTTACTCTAAACCTCCTGATCAATGCTTAGAAGAATTTGATATCTTTATTGTTAAGCAAGATAACTTTAATAAAAGGGTGCAAAATCATCTAATGGAAAACACTAGAGCTATTGTTGAGTTGAAAGATATTGTGGAAAGAACCTCTAATGATGTTAAAATGATTGTTAAACACTTTCAAATGGTTCAAACTCAAATAGATCAACTCGTTAAAGTGCAAAATGACTTGCTAGTTAATGCTGCTAAAGAAAAACATGCTTATGAAATTAGAACTAGAAGTGGTGCTGCTACCCAGGATCCTCTATATCCTGAGGGGCATCCCAAAAGAATTGAGCAGGATTCTCAACAAGAAAATAGTGGTTCTACTCGTAAGAAAAGGAAAAAGAAACATAAAAATGTTGTAGAACCCTCTGAACCTGCTATATATCCTAATAGTATATCTATCTCTGATGCTGAAACTGAAAGTGGTAATGAAGAAAATGAAGTGCCTAATGAAGAAAAAGTTGAAGAAGAACCTGAAAACCACACTAAGACTACTAAATACAATAAAGAATATTTTATTGCTAAGAAACATGGTATTGAAAGAGAACCTTGGGTTCAAAAACCTATGCCTTTCCCTGATAAGAAACACAAGTCAAGGGAAGATGAACACTATAATAAGTTTTGTGAGTGGATGAAGCCTTTATTCTTGCAAATTCCTTTGACTGATGCTATTAAATTGCCTCCTTACTCAAAGTATATGAAGGATGTTGTCTCGAATAAAAGGAAGATCCCTAATGAAGAAATCTCTACTCTGCTTGCTAATTATTCTTTCAATGGTAAGGTTCCTAAGAAACTTGGAGACCCAGGGATTCCAACTATCTCTTGCTCTATTAAGAACAGTTATGTTAGAACTGCTTTGTGTGATTTGGGAGCTGGAGTTAGTGTTATGCCTTTCTCTCTCTATAAGAGGCTTCAGCTTGAAAAATTGATACCAACTGATATATCTTTGCAAATGGCTGATAAATCTACCACTATTCCTATGGGTATATGTGAGGATGTACCTATTCAGGTGGCACACAATTGCTTGATATTAACTGATTTTGTTGTGCTTGAAATGCCTGAAGATGATAATATGTCTATTATTCTTGGGAGACCTTTTCTTAATACTGCATGAGCTGTTATTAATTGTAATCAAGGAAAGGTGACCTTCAATGTTAATGACAAGGAACATACTGTCTATTTCCCCAAGAAGATTGAAAGGACTTATGGTTTAAATTCAATTGAACATGTTGAAGGCATTCAAGTTGGAGAAATATATTGTCCCATACCAAGAGAAAAATTTGAAACTATTTTGATTGGGACCATTGCTATCAAGGTTAAGGTAACATAATCATTAGTGGAGTACAAAGTTTTGTCTCATATGCAATTGTTTTGGTAGCAAGACTTGATCAACCTTGTTAACAAAAGGATTCCATTAAACAAAACAATGTTTTCAGTATGATTATCTCCGTTTATTTCTATCCTTTGCATTTTAGTTTTTTGCTTTCGTTTAGTTTTATTTGTGTTGTTAGTTGCTTGCATGCTAGAACTTCTGTAGTTCTAGCCTTGTTTTGTCCTTGCATCATGTTTCCAAAAGAAAAAAGAATCTGTCTGCCAGAAAAATCATTCTTCTATTTCTGAAAAATGCCCAAAAATAAAGTGTCTTGAAAAATTCCAGAAAATTCATATTAAATTTTTACGTGAAAAAAGGGGCAGAGGAGTACCTGGTAGGTACCAGGGGGGCCCACCAGGCAGGCACACCACATGGTGGTGCGGCCAGCCTTGGGTGGCGCCATGCCCTGGTGTGGGCCACCCCTGGCCCCCCACTACTTCTCTCACCTGCCACTTTCTTCTCTCTCCCGAGTAAGCTCCAGTTCATAGCTCAAAATCGCGTTCTTTCTGTGATTGCTCTCGATTTCTTCGATCTCCTTGCTCAGCCCATCTTTCTTGCTGAAATTTGGAGCATTTGTTCCTTGGTATGTGACTCCTCCCCTTGTCCAAGTAGATTTGTGTTTAGTGGATTATATGTTGAGTATTTGCTGCTTGTTTGACGCTTAGATATATAGTTTTGATGCATGTTTAGGCCTCTTGCAAGTCCCTATGAGTAGAATCCTTCATTATATTTACTTTGCAATCACTTGTTTAATAGGTGTTTAAATTTCAGAATAGAAGATGAGTGAACACCACCTAAACCAACATGAGCTTTGGGTGCCTGAGGTCATGAAGGTCCATCGGGAGGAGGAAGTTTTTCCCTCCATTTATCCATGCCCTGAGTTCATGAGAGCTGCAGGAATTCTACAAGATTTCCACACTTTGGTTTTTAATGCAGGGTTAGAGCACTTTTTGGAAGATGAACCTTGTCAATTTGTGAAGCTAACCATGTCTGTGGTGCAGGATTTCCAATTTAGTTACTCTTTGCCTAACCCCATGGTCCATTACAAAATTTACAATATTGTTGTCAACCTTTCTCTTGATGATTTTTCTGCAGCTATTAAGGTACCTCAATGGGGATCATGTAGGAAGATTAAAGAGAGACCAGAACCACTCATGGATTTATATGCAGAAATTTGTCAAGGGAGTAGATTCTTGAAGGAGAATGGAAAAATCCGTAGCATTCATCTTCCCTCCATTCGCTACTTTGCCTACTTTATTGCCAAGTGTGTTCTTGCTAGGAAAACTGCCAATAAATTATCTTCGTTTGATCTGGCATTTATCTCTGCTGCTCTTAGACGAGATAGGTCTTACAACTTGGGTGCTTTGATAGCTTTCCGTCTTGCTGCTAACCGTGAGAAAGGTGGAATTTGTGGAGGCCTCATTGCTTCTCGTTTGCTAGCACTGCATGGTTTAGTGCCTCATCATCTAGACCTACAGTTTCGCATAGAGAGGCTTGATTTTAATTCCATGATACAACATAAATTTATTTCCTCGTGGGCTAGTCTGAGTGAGTTAACTTATGAAATAACCTTTCTCAAAGCTGGTTGGAGAAAGAGCAAGTCCGAGCATGTTGTTCTTTTGCCTGCACCTGTTTTTTTATCTTGATAACAGGGAAGGATGGTCCCTCACTGAGGAGGAGCTTGACACGTACTTGGGAGAGCTCTCCCAACAGGAGCAGGACACTAGAAGGGAGGTCACGGATGATTCAGTCCAGCCCTCGAATGAGGGAGAGTCTTCATATCAGTAGCCCACTTACGATTGGGGAGCTTCCTCTTCTTCTCATGGGCCCAGCTACGACCATTCTTACCAAGATCCGCCCGCTTGGAACCCCTATTCATACATGGATTGATACCCACTTAGGCCAAAAGCCTAAGCTTGGGGGGAGGTACGCCGACACCGCACTCATCTCCATATCATGTTACGTCGGTTCTTTGTATATTCATGCTTTCGTTCTCTTTTTAGTTTCCGTTCTTCTTTTCTTTTGCTTTCTAAAACACAAAAAGACCAAAAATATTTTTGTTGTTTCTCTTTGGTTTGCTTCTTCTTTTTGCTTTGGTTTGCTTGTTCCTTTTTGCTTTGTTTGAACTATTCAAAAAACCCAAAAAGATTTTGCTTTGCTTGTTTTTCTCTTTTGGTTCTTATTTAAAAATCGAAAACACCAAAAATATTTGTCGTTCTTCTTTGGTTTTTGTGAGCTTGCTACAGGGTTCGGCGGTTCTCAGTGGATTATTGGTTTCATATTATTATTCAAGCCACACAAGTGAAGAGCAATAATGAGGAGCAATGACAACTTGAGGCGTGGTAAGAGACTGGTAACGAACTCTATTTGTCTTCATTTTTGTACATATACTCATCATTGTGAGCTTGCTTAGTCCGTTCATGTAGGGTGTATGTTTTCTTTGGATGCTTAGTAGTTCTTGCTTTCTTGTGATTAGCTCCAGCCCGCTAATAGTTTGTAGCATGTCTCATGAATGTTTGCTTGCATTACTCTATTCATAAATTGGTATGACACCGTGGTATCCTCTTCTGAATGTTTCATTTGAATTGACTTGGCACATGCTCACGCATGCACATGACTGTAATAATCAGTTAAGCCTCGATGAATTATTTTGCCTTGAGGATCTTGAATCACTTTCATGCCATGAGTAGTCCTGTTTTGTTGCAAGCATGATAATGACAGCTAGTGCTCTCTCGTTTGTCGCTCCCTTACTATTGCTAGACTTCACTTCCACTGAGTGTTTTACTCAAGTTTTCAACTCCCTAAACCAAATATTTCCAAAGTGTCCACCATACCTACCCATTATCATCATTTTCTACCTCCGTGCATATTCAATATGCTTTGTTTTCTTCCGAATAAAATGTTTGCTTATTATGAGAAAGTTAGTTAGTAAAGCTCTCACTAAGATGGCACACTTTATTTTCTTGCACTTAATAAACCTGAACCATTGCGTCCTTCTTTGTTGTGCATATGCTTGCGCTTTATGAGTTGAAGTTAGTAGAACCATGTATCATGGGGACCGCTTTCAACACTTCATAGGTACTCTGTACCTAGTTGATATCATGTTCTTTTGCTTATGGATCCCGACGGTGTGAAATAAAAGTGGAACTTGTAAGATCATGGAGTTTGTATGTATGTTAGAGAAACGCCTGGGCCACAAGCCTAAGCCATGCCTAATCATGGTGGAAACTTGCAGCATAACCATAATGAGCATTCTATGAAGCATCCTCAATAAAAGTCTATGCACATAGTAAATAAAAAGATCGCCGAGATGCTCATTGTCTGCTTGCCTTGTATTTTGATTATGGGATAGCTCCCGTGTCATGTGCAAGGGGTACGTATGTACTTACAATGACAAGAGCTTACTTGTGACTGAAGTTGAGTAGCATGAGGATCGGTCTTCGTAAGTAAGGGGCATGAGACTTCGATTTATAACTTGTCAAGCATATCCTCTTAGTTGTGTCACTTTCACCTTAACCACATTCAAGATGCTTATGATAGGGGCAATGAGAGCTCAAAGCTAACGAGTACCATACTTTCAGCATTTGGAAGCCTTTCAAAATTATTCAAAACCTTTTTCTTCCATTGTTGAGTCTCCATATATTCTTTGAGCACCTTCTTGAGAGCATAGCTGTCATTCTTTGTGTTTGTTCCATTACTTGATTATTTGTGTTATGACTTTGATGCTTGTATCCTTGATATCTTTACTTCTAGTCATCACTTGAACTTCAGAGGTGCCTTGACATTCATAATCAAAGGCAAGCGAGATACCACTCTATCATACCTTTCTATGAGCATTGTAACGTTGCTTATGTTTGTGCTTCGTGCTACTTATTATTTTTGAGTTGGAATCTCTTCATAGCTTGCAATGACTATTAAGTAGACTCAGTTGCATACTCTTTATTTTGAATTGTCTGAGTAGTTGATCACATTGCTGAGAATATTTACATCATATGAAGCAAATGTGTTCGTGAAAGTTCTTTTATCGCACTCAGTTTTCAACTGAATTACTTGAGGATAAGCAATAAGCTAAGCTTGGGGGGAGTTGATATGTCCAAAACGTATCTACTTTCCCGAACACTTTTGCTATTGTTTCTCCTCTATACTTGTGTGATTTGGATGCAACTAATGTGAACTGACGATGTTTTCAGCAGAATTGCCTTGGTGTCTACTTTTTGTGCAGAAAATCAACTATCAGGAAAAATCCCGGAAAATATGCCAAAAATCCTATTTCACCTGAAGACTCCGGGAGCCAGAATATAAGACGAAGAAGAGCCAGGAGGTGGCCACACCACCTGCTGGCGTGGGCCACGCCAGGCCGCGCCAGGGGGTGGTGTGGGCCCCCAGGCACCCCCTCGGCCTCTCTCTTCACCTATAAGGAGCCTTCTGACCTAAAAACTTCGGGGGGTTCGACGTTTTTCCAGAAGGAGTTCCGCTCCGCCGCCACCACCAGATTCCACGAAACAGCACCAGAAACTCCGTTCTGGCACCCTGCCGGGACGGGGAATTGGAGGAGATCATTGCCATCATCATCACCATCGCTTATCCATCGACCATCCATGTTTCCCCCATCTATGAGTGAGTAATCCCCTGCTGTAGGCTATGGGGATGGTAGGGATTGGATGAGATCGTTCATGTAATGGCATCAGATTGTTAGGGCATGGTGCCTAGTATCTTTTATTAGTGCTTTATGACTTTGTTGCGACTTCTTGTGCTTAACGATTGTCACTAGGGCCCGAGTGCCATGATTTTAGATCTGAACGTATTATTGATTCATTGTGATAGTATTGTTTCTGGTCTTATCTACAAGTTGTATACACACATTGTTGTCCAGAACCTATGGCCCCGAAGTGATAGAAATCGGGATAACCGGAAGGGAAAGGCTTTGATGTGAGGATCACATGTGTTCACGGAGTGTTAATGCTTTGCTCCGGTGCTCTATTAAAAGGAGCACCTTAATTGTCAGTAGTTCCTTAGAGGCCCCGCTGCAAACGGGCTGGCAGGACAAAAGATGTTGTGCAAGTTCTCATTGCGAGCACGTATGACTATATATGGAACGCATGCCTAGGATTGTCTAGTACTTGGAGGCTTTATCTTATTTATCTGCAATTGCCCTTTGTTCTGATTGCTATGTGAATTGTCTTGTACATGCAACGCCCGTCCATCCATCCCTATGCCTACCACACTCGAATTCCACTGTTTACTGCTTTTGTTACTACTGTCTTTGCTTTACTACTGCTGTTACTTTACTATTCCCAATACAAAACTGTTGCTACTGATAAACTGTGGTGAGCAAGATTGTTTCCAGGTGCAGCTGAATTGATAGCTCAGTTGTTAAGGCTTATAAATATTCTTTGGCTCCCCTTGTGTTGAATCAATAAATTGGGTTTCACTTCCCTCAAAAATACTGCGATACACCCCCTATACTTGTGGGTCATCAGGAGTCAAGATGAGTAGTATATCTATATTGCTTTCTCGATGTTTGTCAATTGCCCCGCTGTAATTTGTTCACCCAACATGTTATCTATATGAAGGAGAGCCACCACTAGTGAACTATGGACCCCGGTCCTTTCTTTTACCATCAATCTTCAATTGTTTACTGCTTTTTGTTTACTTTCTGCAATCTATTACTTTCTTCCACACAATACGTTTAATCCTTTGTTTTCAGCAAAACCGGTGAGATTGACAACCTCACTGTAAGTTGGGGATAGAGTTCTGTGGTTGTGTTGTGCAGGTCTCCACATTGCTGCTGGCACTGGTAGTGTGCCCTGCCAAAGTTCAGCTAGCAACACCTTTGGGGTGTTTATTTGCTCCTACTGGTTCGATTAAACCTTGGTTTCATAACTGAGGGAAACTTGTTGATGTGCTCATCATAGCTTCCTCTTGGGGTTCCCCAATGAGCTCGAGATATCTTGGGCCATCAGTGCTAGCCATATGAATGTCATCCAGGGCCTTACTGCCAGCCACAACTCTTTCTTGTGGTAAGACAAGTTCGTGTGCGTAGGCGATCTATGTGATCAACCCGCCGCAACGAATGTCCCCCGCGGAAGCCGACCTTTGGCGGGAAAGTGCTAGATGAGCAAAGCACCCTAGTTTACCTTGCGCACCACCTCTGGATGCAAGGCCATATGAATCATGCTCATTTCGGGGCCTGCCATTGCCCCAACATCACCTTTTCCAAATAAAGACTTAACAAGGAAGGTATGAACATAAGTATAGTTGGATTATGGATTGTGGCGCTCTTCTTGCACAAGTAATCATTGTTCCTATGGACAAAAAATTTCCCCCAGGATTGCATTGCCTCTGTGTGCATATTATCATTAATATCGAGTTCTCCCTCATGGGAGAATCCGAAACTATCACAAAATTCATAGAAGGTCAGGTTGTGGAGTTGCCCATTAAGCACAAAACTTACAGTGCAATTTTGCTCCTGGGTCTCAAGATCGTCGTGGAACGATGAAAGGAACTCGTACATGGCAAGCTTGTAGGTGTTGACGGAGAGGTAGGAGAATTCGACCATGCCATCTTGCATAGTCATCTGCTCGAAGTCCTCCAGAAGACCCTGGCAGGAGAGGAACTCACGGTCAACCCACTTGGTGGGCAAAACCTTGTGGTTGCTCACCCTCTCGTAGTCTTGGCTCATGGCAGCCCTCAAGCTATCCACCTCCAAGCATCTCTTGTTCGAGCCCGACAGCTTGGCGGAGCCCGAGGCTCCTACCATACCCGAGCCCATACTCGAGCGAAACATCCTTCCAATGTAATGCATTGTGCTGCGAAATTTTTGAATAAAACTATAGGCATCAAGTTTCTATCACATAAACAAACGATTATAGGTAGAAATTACAAATCCTAACGTGAGGAATCAATAATAATCTCAAAATATGATGAACTCATCTAAATAGCCAATGTGATGAATTCAACCATGGATTTCAGAAAATAGAGTATGGATCGGACGAGAAACTTACCTATGTGAAGATTCCCCAACTCAAAAACATGAAAACAATGAAGAATCAAAGGTTTTAGGAATCTAGGGTTTGTGGTGGAGAGAGAAAGAACAAGGAAGAAAGAGGAAGAAGAAGAAGGAGGTTGGTTGGGAGCCAGCCGCTGTCGACCTTTATGTAGCGATGCATGCGGTACGGGCGAGCGATACGGGTGCAGCGCGCCCGTACCGGTGGTCATCACCGTTAGATCAACTCTAGGGTTCAAGATCAAACCTGATCGACCTGGTATGGGCACGTGGTATGGTCGCACCCCGGCTGTACCAGTGGTCGTTATCTATTCGGGAACCATGGTCAGTTTTGACTATGTTCGATACGGGCGCGGGGTACAGGCATACCCTGGCCATACCACTAGTCGTCGCCGGCACTGTTCCTGCTGTAGGTTTCGTTGAGATACGGTACGGGCGCAAGGTACGGGTGTACCGCGTCCGTACTAGTGCTCGTTAATGATGCTCAACCCTTTCATTTTCTTCATTTTTCCCTTGCTTCTCAACTTCACTAAGGTAAATTCTCTGAATGAACTCAAAACTCAAAACAAACTTATTTGATCATACAAATAATAATATAGTAATCATAAATAAAATTTAAACTTAATTTATTAAGAATGGGTTAACTCCCACTAAGTGTTTTACTTTAGGATTTTGACTAATCAAACTCCATATCATTAGCGTTCATCTCGAGCTGCATTTTTTCTTTAGTATTTGCTGCTTGATCACGATTAGGTGGTGGAATGTACTTTCCATTGTGTTCCTGTTTCTTAGGAAAGTATCGAACAATCTGATCATCATATATATTGAAGACAATCACCGCTGGAGCAATCTACATTAGCTCCAGGTGTACTAAGAAAAGGTCTTCCAATTATGATAGATACTTTGTCATCCTCAAGAACATCAAAAATAATAAAATCAGTGGGTATAACATGTTGATCTATTCTAAGTAAAACATCTCTGATCATTCCGACAGGATGTTTAGTTATCTTATCTGCCATTTGTAATGTTATTAAAGTAGGAGAGCATTCTCCAAGATTCAATTTCTTAAATAAAGAATAAGGAATAACACTAACACCTGCTCCTAAATCACAAAGAGCATTGAATATATTAGTTTTCCCTATTGCACAGGAGATGGTTAGTATCCCTGGATCCCCAAGCTTACCAGGAAGTTTATCGCCAAAGCTTGTCATAACTGCTATAGTGATGACCCACAAGTATAGGGGGTGTATCGTAGTATTTTTGAGGGAAGTGAAACCCAATTTATTGATTCGACACAAGGGGAGCCAAAGAATATTTATAAGCCTTAACAACTGAGTTGTGAATTCAGCTGCACCTGGAAACAATCTTGCTCACGGCAGTTTATCAATAGCAACAGTTTTGTAGTAGCAATAGTAAGGTAATAGTAGTAGTAAAAGTAAAGACAATAGTAACAATTGCAGTAAATAGTAGGATTAAAGCGTGGTAGGCATAGGGATGGATGGATGGGCATTGCATGGACAAGACAATTCATATAGCAATCAAGACATAGGGCATTTGCAGATAAATAAGATAAAGCATCCAAGTACTAGATAATCCTAGGCATGTGTTCCATATATAGTCATACGTGCTCGCAATGAGAACTTGCACAACATCTTTTGTCCTGTCAGCCCGTTTGCAGCGGGGCTTCAAGGTAACTACTGGCAATTAAGGTGCTCCTTTTAATAGAGCACGGGAGCAAAGCATTAACACTCCGTGAACACATGTGATCCTCACATCAAAGCCATTCCCTCCGATTATCCCGATTATTGTCACTTCGGGGCCTTTGGTTCCGGACCACAATATGTGTATACAACTTGTAGGTAAGACCATAAACGATACTATCATAATGAATCAATAACATGTTCAGATCTGAAATCATGACACTCGGGCCCTAGTGACAAGTATTAAGCATAACAAGTTGCAACAAAGTCAAAAACACTAATAATAGATACTAGGCACCATGCCCTAACAATCTCATGCCATTACATGAACGATCTCATCCAATCCCTACCATCCCCATAGCCTACAATGGGGGATTACTCATTCATGGATGGGGGAATCATGGATGGTCGATGGAGAAGCGATGGTGACGATGATGCCGATGATCTCCTCCAATTCCCTGTCCCGACAGGGTGCCATAATAGATTTTCTGGTTCCGATTCGCGGAATCTGGTGGTGGCGGTGCAGCGGAACTCTTTCCGGAAAAACATCGAAAACCCTTGGTTTTTAGGTCAAGAGGCAACTTATAGGCGAAGAGGGAGGCCGAGGGGGTGACCGAGGCGGCCACACCACCCCCAGGCGCGGCCCGGCCTGGCCCGCGCGGCCAGGTGGTGTGGGCCCCTCGTGGCCCTCCTCCGTCTCGTCTTCTGGCTCTATGAGTCTTCTGGTGAAATAGGATTTTTGGCATATTTCCGGGATTTTTCCTGATAGTTGATTTTCTGCACAAAAACTAGATACCAAGGTAATTCTGCTGAAAACAACGTCAGTCCATGTTAGTTGTATCCAAATCACACAAGTTTAGAGGAGAAACAATAGCAAAAGTGTTCGGGAAAGTAGATACGTTTTGGACGTATCAACTCCCCCCAAGCTTAGCTTATTGCTTGTCCTCAAGCAATTCAGTTGAAAACTGAGTGCGATAAAAGAAACTTTCACGAACACATTTGCTTCATAAGATGTATATATTCTCAGCATATGATCAAACACTCAAGCAATTCATAATAAAGAGTATGCAACTAAGTTTACTTAATAATCCTTGCAAGCTATGAAGAGATTCTAACTCAAACATAGTAAGTAGCATGAAACATAAACATAAGCAACATTGCAATGCTCATAAAAAGGTATGATAGAGCGGTATCTCGCTTGCCTTTGATTGTAGAGCAAACATAAATGCCAAGGCACCTCTGAAGTTCAAGTGAAGACTAGAAGTAAAGATACCAGAGATACAAGCATCAAGGTCATGACACAATTAACCAAGTTTTGAGACAAACACATTACACTAAGAATGACAGCTATGCTCTCAAGAAAATGCTCATAGAATATATGGAGACTCAACAAGGAAATGAAAAGGTTTTGAAAGGCTTCCAAATGTTGAAAGTATGGTACTCATTAGCTCTGAGCTCTCATTGCCCCTATCATAAGCATCTTTAAATGGTTAAGGATAAAGTGACAGAACTAAGAGGATATGCTTGACAAGTTATAAGTTGAAATATCATGCCCCTTGCTTACGAGTACCAAACCTCATGCTACTCAACTTCAGTCACAAGTAAGATCTTGTCATTGTAAGTACATATGTATCATAGAGAACCGCCAACGGGGTACCCCTTGCACATGATACAGGAGCTATCCCATAATCAAAATGACAAGGCAAGCAGACAATGAGCGTCTCAGTGATCTTTTTATTTGCTATTTGCATAGGTTTTTATTGAGGATGCTTCATAGAGTGCTCATTATGGTTATGCTGCAAGTTTCCACCATGATTAGGCATGGCTTAGGCTAGCGGCCCAGGCGTATCTCTAACACGCATACAAACTCCATGATCTTACAAGTTCCCCTTTTATTTCACACCGCCGGGATCCATAAGCAAAAGAATCATGATATCAACAGAATAATAAGTGCAATGTTGAAAGCGTTCCCCATGATATATGGTTCTGCTAACTTCAACTCATAAAGCGCAAGCATATACGCAACAAAGACGGACACAATGCTTCAAGACTATTAAGCGCAAGAAAGTAAAGTGTGCCATCAAGTTCGTGAGAGCTTTACTAACTAACTTTCTTATAACAAGCAAACATTTTATTTGGAAGAAAACAAGGCATACAGAATATGCACGGACTAGCAAATGATGCTAATAGGTAGGTATGGTGGACACTTTTGGCAATATTGGTTTTGGGGAGTTGGAAACATGAGTAGAGCTCATACTCGGTGCAAGTGAAGGATAGCAATAGTAAGGGAGCGACAAACGAGAGAGCAATAATTGTCATAATCATGCTTGCAACAAAACAAGACTAATTATGGCATGAAAGTGATTCAAGACCCTTGAGGCAAAATAATTCATCGAGGCTTAACTGATTATTGTTTCAGTCATATGCATGCGTGAGCATGTGCCAAGTCAATTCAAGTGAAACATTCAGAGGAGGATACCATAGTGTCATACCAAGTTATGAATAGAATAATGCAAGCAAACATTCATATGGCATGCTACAAACCATTAGCAAGCTGGAGCTAATCATAGGAAAGCAAGAACTACTAAGCATCCATAAATAACATACACCTTACATGAATAGACTAAGCATGCCCACAATGATGAGTATATGTACAAAAATGGAAAGAATTAGAGTTCGTTACCAGCCTCTTACCATACCTCAAGTTGTCATTAATCTTCATTACTTCCCTTCACTTGTGTGGCTTGAATAATAACATGAAACCCAACTCCACTAAGGACTGCTAAACCCTGCAACGAACTTCACAAAACCAAAGAAGAACAACAAATATTTTTGGGTTTTTGATTTTTAAAGGCAAGAACAAAAAGGAAGAACAAGCAAAGCGAAATCTTTTTGGGGTTTTTTGAATAACCAAAACAAAGCAAAAAGGAAGAAGCAAACCAAGGCTAAAAAGACAAAGAAGCAAACAAAGAGAAACAACGAAAATATTTTTGGTCTTTTTTTGTGTTTTGGAAAGCAAAAGTAAAGAAAGAACGAAAACTAAAAAGAGAACAAAACATGGATATACAAAGTACCGACTAAACATGATATGTAGATGAGTGTGGTATCGGTGTACCTCCCCCCAAGCTTAGGCTTTTGGCCTAAGTGGGTATCAATCCCAAGCTGGCCAAGATGGAGCGTCTCCGTAGTACGGCGAGGAGATGCCCTCGTCCTGATACGAGCTCGAGGACGCCCCAGCATAGTGCGCAGAATAGTCTAAGAGGGCACATCCCCCTAGTGCTTCCTGTGGAAACCAAGCAAGCGGAGCTGCTCGTCCACCTCCTCCTTGGAACACGACCATGGCATCCTGTAAATACTGATCAAAGTGGATTGTGTCAAAGGAATTTCCCTCTCGTCTCCGTTAGTAAACAACATCATGTATACTAAACCCTCCATACTAGAGTCAGTAGTGACAAAGTGATGTGTTTTCATAGCAGCAAGATCAAGCCTTTGTGGTGTCAACACAGTATCACAAGGATCAACAGAGAGTTCCAAAGCAGCAACCATGCGTGAGGTAATAATGCCCCCATAAATAGGTCCTCTAGCGGCTAGGAGGCAAGCAATGAGAGAACCAAGATTATACTTGCTATCATTATTAAGTGCAGCAGCGAGGAAGGCTAACTGATAATTAGAAATATTACTAGTGTTCTCCCTTCCAAGAATGCTAGTGGCAAGATAATAAGCAAAATATCTAAGAGCTAGGAGTTCAATGTTCCTTATCTTCCCACGCTGAGCTACGCAGTCATCGTCATTTGTCACGCTTCGGTAGAGCTCCAGCAAATCAGCGGGTCGACCTTGGATCTTCTTCACTGTCCCAGTCATGCCTATGCCTATAATGCTGCTAAATCTTTCCAATGACATGGTAATAGGCAGATTATAAATTTTGAACGAAACAGTTGACTGATAAGGGGTGTTAGTGAAAACGAAACTCTCAACAAAAGTTTTGGTGAGCACGGCATATTGCTCACTCTCATCCTGCATGTAAGTGGTCAAACCAACCCTCTGAACAAGAAGTAAGAAATCATCAAGGATCCTTGCAGCTTGCAAAAAGGTAAAACAAGGGAAGGTAGATGGGTGAGCATCTCCCTCATCTCCTTCATTTCCAAAGCATGGTGCAATAAGATCTTCATTATATGATGGCCTAAACTGAGAGGCTGATCTTGAAGGCCTTGCCCTCCTGGGTGTGTCCCTCTCAAATATTTCTCCAAAAGTGTGGTTGTTCATCTTTGATATTCTGAAATTTAAACATCCAATATACAGGTGATTGCAAAGTGAATACATAATGAAGGGAATTACTCACAGGGACTTGTAAGAAGCCTAAACATGCATCAAAACAATTTCTCTAAGCATTGAACAAGCTCAGAAAATCTGTCACCTATAACAGCAAAATACTCAAGATATATATCACTAAACACAAATCTACTTGGACAAGCGAGGAGTCACATACTGGAGAACAAATGCTCCAAATTTCAGTAGCAAAGATGGGCTGAGCAAGGAGATAAAAAAATCATGGACAAGAATAGCAAGAACGAGATTTCGAGCAATGAACTAATGTTTTCTCGGGAGAGAGAAGGAAGTGGCAAGTGAGAGAGTGAGTGGAGGGCCAGGGGTGGCCCACACCATGGCTAGGCGTGCCCCTGGGGTGGTCGCGCCACCAGGTGGTGTGCCTGCCTGGTGGCCCCCCTTGGGTCACTCCAGGCACTTCTCTGCCCCTTTTTCACATAAAAAATTAATATGAATTTTCTGGAATTTTTCGAGACACTTTATTTTTGAGCAATTTTCAGGTATTGAAGAATGAACTTCTGACAGAAAGATGGCTTTGGAATAATGCAAAAAAAAAACAAAAACTTTAGAAGTTCTAAGACACTCTAATAAGCAAGCAACTGGCAACAGAAAAGTAAACTAAGTGAAAGCAAAAACAAAAAGGATAAAATAAAAGTAAGCGAAAATAATCATGGTGAAAACATTGCTTTGTTCATTAAAATCCCTTTGTTAACAAGGTTGATCAGGTCTTGTTACCAAAACAATTTTATATGAAACACTAATGATTATGTTACCTCAACCTTGATAGCAATGGTCCCAATCATAATAGTTTCATATTTTTCTCGTGGTACGGGACAATATATTTCTCCAACTTTGATGCCCTCAACATGTTCAATTGAATTTAAGCCATAAGTCCTATCAATCTTCTTGGGGAAATAGACAGTATGCTCCTTGTCATTAACATTAAAAGTCACCTTTCCTTGATTACAATTAATAACACCTCATGTAGTATTAAGAAAAGGTCTCCCAAGAATAATAGATATATTGTCATCTTCAGGCATTTCAAGCACAACAAAGTCAGTTAATATCAAGCAATTATGAGCCACTTGAACAGGTACATCCTCACATATACCAATAGGAATAGTAGTAGATTTATCAGCCATTTGCAAAGATATATCAGTTCGTATTGATTTCTCCAATTGAAGTCTCTTGTAGAGAGAAAAAGGCATAACTGTTGGGTCCGTAGCATAGAAAACAAAAAATTTCCTACGGTGTGAACTACATGCCAAGATCTATCTACTAGGTACAAAGCAAACGGGTGGACATACATCCATAGAGAACTTACCCTCGAAGACAATGAGCTTTGTTAACGAGTAGGAACTCGTGGTTGATGTAGTCGTACACTTGCCGATCTCAAGATCGTGAGGAAGATCGAGCGCCGCAACTCAGCAGCGCATCCGCACTCGCACACACGTTCAAGCCACCGGACAACCTCCACCTCCTCGCTCCAGCGATCTAGCGGAAGCAGCAACTCCTTCCAGACGAAATGCCACCAGGAACATGTATCTCGCTAATCCGAGACCATGGGGGAATAATTCTAGAGGGGGAGAGAGATCCTTCACAAGGAGGTGTGTGGATGAAGGAGGGAATGGGTGGCCTTTCATAGGAGGAGGGGGGTGCCCCCTCTCTCCATGGCCGGCGCATGGGGGGGTGACCCCTCACCTCCCCCATTCATGTGGTGGTAACTCCTCCACATTAAAATGCCTCTTCACATTCCCTTTTAAAGTCTCCACTTTAAATGCATTAAGTTTCTCCAAATTTAATGCTCTCTCATTTAATAAAACTCTTTTATTAAATTTATTCAGAATTTTGTTAATTACTTTAATTAACAAACATTCACATATAGCCCCTTGCAATATTTCAATATCACATGCAGAACCACCTTCTGCAATTTCACCCGAAACAATTTCCGGTTTCTATTGAAACAATTCCTGCGCTTTGCAATTCTTTCGTCTGAAACATATGTGCTCCAAAATGGTGTCCGGTAACTCTTAAGTGTGCCACCCTACGGTTCGCGAATAATGCAGACATGATCCAGACCCTTCTCCGATCAATAATCAACAGCGGGACCTGGAGATCCGTACTGACTCCTACACATTCAACGATGACTCCTGTGATCGTGAGAACCTTTCACGCTTGTAACTAAATCCCTTTGTCTCTCGATATATCACATGTCCAAGATTCGATCATCGGTATCTCCATACCTAGTTTGATCTCGTTACCGACATGCACTCTTTTCTCGTTCCCGTGATATAACATTCTAGTGATCACATCACTTGCTTGCAAGCTATCCTAATGTGATATCACCGAGAGGGCCCAGAGTATATCAATCCGTCATCTGGATTGACAAATTCCACTCTTGATCCATGAGCCTCAACATAACACCTTCATAGCACTGAACCCATCTTTATAGTCACCCTGTTATGGTGTGACGTTTGATGTTATCAAGATACTCTTCCGGTGTTAGCAATTAACATGATCTCATGGTCTAAGGATAAAGATTACTTCGTATGATGTTATAGCAATATAAACACAATGACTTGATCGTAATGCTATACTTCGGATGAATGTTCATCACATCATTCCACCAATGGTGTGACCTTGTTATTAACAACATCCAATGTCCATGATCAGGAAACCTTGATCATCCTGTTAATCAACAAGCTAGTCTATAAGAGAGGCATGACTAGGAACCCTTTTTGTTTATTAAACACACATGTATTGATGTTTCCTATCAGTACAATTATAGCATGTAAAATAAACATCTATCATGTATAAGGAATATATAATAACAACTTTATTATTGCCTCTCAGGGCATATTTCCTTCAATAACACTAACTCCTGCTCCTAAATCACACAAAGCAGTTCTAACATAGCTATTTTTAATAGAACATGGAATAGTTGGAATCCTTGGGTCTCCAAGTTTTTTGGAACCTTACCATTAAAGGAATATTAGCAAGCAAAGTAGAAATTTCTTCATTAGGGATCTTCCTTTTATTTGAGACAATATCCTTCATATACTTTGAATAAGGAGGTAATTTAATAGCATCAGTCAAAGGTATTTGCAAAAAATAAAGGTTTCATCCACTCATAGAACTTGTTATAGTGTTCATCTTCCTTTGACTTGTGTTTCTTATCAGGGAAATGCATAGGTTTTGGGACCCAAGGCTCTCTTTCACTACCATGTTTATTAGCAACAAAATCTTCTTTAGTGTATTTAGTATTCTTAGTGTGTCTTTCAGGTTCTTCTTCAACTTTTTCTTTATCAGGAGCATCATTTTCTTCATTACCACTTTCAGTTTCAGCATCAGAGACAGATATCCTATTAGGATCTTTAGCAGGTTTAGAAGACTCTACAATAGTTTTATGTTTCTTTTTCCTTTTCTTAGGAGAAGTACCACTATTTTCAATTTGTTGAGAATCTAGCTCAATTCTTTTAGGATGCCCCTCAGGATATAGAGGATCCTGGGTGGCAACACCACTTCTAGTTCTAATTTCATAAGTATGTTTTTCCTTAGAAGCATTAAATAGCAAATCTTTTTGTACCTTAATAAGCTGATCAATTTGAGTTTGAACCATTTGGAAATGGTTAACAAGCATTTTAACATCATTAGAGATTCTTTCCACAATATCCTTCAACTCAATAATAGCTCTAGAGTTTTCCATTAGATGATTTTGCACCCTTTTATTAAAAATTTCTTGCTTAACAATACAAATATCAAATTCTTCTAAGCATTGATCGGGAGGTTTATAATAAGGAATATCACCTTCATCAAAATATTGGAGAGAGTGTACCTCAATAGTGGGTGAGTGGGAGATTGGCTTACATAATTCTTCAATATGAGGTAAAATTTTCACATCTTTAGATTTAATACCCTTCTCCTTAAGACATTTCTTAGCTTCCTTCATCACTTCATCATTTAGTTCAATAATTCCCCTCTTCTTTGATGTTGGTGTTGGCGTTGGCTTAGGCACAGTTAACTCAGCTGTAGTTGTCTCAGGTGTAATTGGCTCAAGTGGAGTCCAGTCATCATAATTCTTGCTTATTTTAGCCATTAATTCCTCAGCTTCCTTGGGAGTTCTATTCCTAAAAACACAATCAGCACAACTATCCAGGTATGTCCTAGATTCTTCAATTAGTCCATTATAATATATATCAAGAAGCTCATTTTTAGGTAATGGACATCCAACCTGTGCATGAATCAAAGCACAAAACGTTGCCCATGATTCAGGCAATATCTCTTTTTCTCCCTGTTTAAAATCAAAAAGTTCCTGCAAAATGGCATGTCTAACACTAGGAGGGAAATATTTCTGAAGGAAGGTACTAATCAAGCAATCAGGGCTATCAATAGATCCAGGAGGTAAATTATTAAACCAAGCCTTAGCCTCTCCTTTTAGTGAAAAAGGGAAAATTTTAGCAACAAAGTAAGTGTGCATCTTAATATCATCATAAAACAGGCCACTCATGGTAGAAAGCTCAGTCATATGTGCTACATCACTTCCATTCTTAGTCCCACAAAAAGGTTCTTTCTCAACAATATTTATGTAAGAGAAATCAAGAGAGAAATCATAATATTTATCATTAATGTTTATGGGACATGTAGCAAACTTATCATTAGGGGACAATTTGGGTTTTATAGTACGCCTCTCATGGAGACTCTTAATAGCACTTTTACCATGAGTGTTTTGACATTCTTTAATAAATTCATCATTCATTTCTATATATCTGTCTTCAATATCATAGCTCTCTATAGACTCAGGTGACCTAACAGGTGTAGTAGTATCCTCATTAGGAGTTTCAGTGTTTCCTAAATCACAAAGAGCATTGAATATATTAGTTTTCCCTATTGCATAGGAGATGGTTAGTATCCCTAGATCCCCAAGCTTACCAGGAAGTTTATCGCCAAAGCTTTTCATAACTGCTATAGAGATGACCCACAAGTATAGGGGGTGTATCGTAGTATTTTCGAGGGAAGTGAAACCCAATTTATTGATTCGACACAAGGGGATCCAAAGAATATTTATAAGCCTTAACAATTGAGTTGTCAATTCAGCTGCACCTAGAAACAATCTTGCTCATAGCAGTTTATCAGTAGCAACGGTTTTGTAGTAGCAATAGTAAGGTAATAGCAGTAGTAAAAGTAAAGATAGTAGTAACAATTGCAGTAAACATTGGATTAAAGCGCGGTAGGCATAGGAATGGATGGACGGGCGTTGCATGGACAAGAAAATTCATATAGCAATCAAGACATAGGGCATTTGCAGATAAATAAGATAAAGCATCCAAGTACTAGATAATCATAGACATGTGTTCCATAAATAGTCATACGTGCTCGCAATGAGAACTTGCACAACATCTTTTGTCCTGCCAACCCGTTTGCAGCGGGGCCTCAAGGGAACTACTAGAAATTAAGGTGCCCCTTTTAATAGAGAACCGGAGCAAAGCATTAACACTCCGTGAACACATGTGATCCTCACATCAAAGCCATTCCCTCCGGTTATCCCGATTATTGTAACTTCGGGGCCTTTCGTTCTAAACAACAATATGTGTATACAACTTATAGGTAAGACCATAAACGATACTATCATAATGAATCAATAACATGTTCAGATCTGAAATCATGGCACTCGGGCCCTAGTGACAAGCATTAAGCATAACAAGTTGCAACAAAGTCAAAAAGCACTAATAATAGATACTAGGAACCATGACCTAACAATCTTATGCCATTACATGAACGATCTCATCCAATCCCTACCATCCCCATAGCCTACAGCGGGGGATTACTCACTCACGAATGGGGAATCATGGATGGTCGATAGAGAAGCGATGGTGACGATGATGGCGATGATCTCCTCCAATTCCCCGTCCCGACTGTGTGCAAGAATGGAGTTTCTGGTTCCGATTCGCAGAATCTGGTGTTGGCGGCGCATCGGAACTCTTTCCGGAAAAACGTCGAAAACCCCTTAGTTTTTAGGTCAAGAGGCAACTTATAGGCGAAGAGGGAGGCCAAGGGGGTGACCGAGGCAGCCACGCCACCCCCAGCGCGGCCTGGCCTGGCCCACGCGGCCAGGTGGTGTGGGCCCCTCGTGGCCCTCCTCCATCTCGTCTTCTGGCTCCGTGAGTCTTCTGGTGAAATAGGATTTTTGGCATATTTTCCAGGATTTTTCCTGATAGTTGATTTTCTGCACAAAAACTAGATACCAAGGTAATTCTACTGAAACAGCATCAGTCTGTGTTAGTTGTATCCAAATCACACAAGTTTAGAAGATAAACAATAGCAAAATTGTTCGAGAAAGTAGATACGTTTTGGACGTATCATATAGTCTTAGTTGCCTTCTTTTTTCTATTAAGGATGTCTCGTATAAACTTTTTATAAGTGGGAACTTGAATAACATCAGTTAAAGGAAGTTCTAAACGCAAGCTGCTTAGTGCCTCAACAAAAGAATCATAAATAGCTTTATCTGGTTCGTAATGAACTTGATTAGGATAAGGAATTTTCTTTTTGGTTGGTATTACCTTTTCTTTTACCTTTGTCACTGGTTCAGCATTCTTTCTATTTTTCCTTGTAGCTGATTTTTTCTTATCGGCGTGTTCTCCATGCATGATGATAACTTGCTCTTCTTGTTCCTTGTTGAGATCAGTTTCTTCCCTTGAATTGATAGTCTCAACGTCCAAATCATATGGTTTATGCTTATCCCCCGCTTCCTCTTCTCCTTGAGTTTTGGAAGCTTCATTTTCCCTTTTCTAGGCCTCATAATCAATGTCATCCTGAGGATCGACTAGATCCTCTTCTTCTTGACTCATCTCCTGAGTCTCTCTTGCTTTTCGAGCTTGCTCTACTTGATACCAAGGTGTCCCTTGTGGTTCCTGAGTTTCTGTACCACTCCTAGTAACAATGTTAGTAGAAACAATATTGAAATTTCCTTGGTTCAAAATCAAAGTTTGGGTTTCATTTATTTGCTCACATTGGGTTTTAACCATACTTAGATATCTATCTAGATTTTTTGTGGCTTGACCCAAGTCATCAAAGACTTTTGTTAGGTCTCTTATATTCTTTTCTTGTGTCATAAGACATTTATAGTTTTTCTCATGGAATTGATTCTATTGATATTTAAACTTTTGCATTACAAGATTTAAATCATCTTCTATTACATAAGTTTGAAGGATGTCAACTTTGTTTTCTTTTACAAGTTCTAAAGCTATACCTTTCTCTTCCATGGACTTTTGACTTTGGATATAATATCTGGTGGTATGTGAATCATACCTTTTTGGGGTTCAACATCCTCAATTGGATTGTATTGTTCGTCATTAAATGATCTTACCTCAAAAAGCTTTACACATTCTGACAGTGTCAAGTTGCATATTGCTCCTCCTGTAGCTTTTGTCTCGTCATTAAGCCCATTATAAAAATATTGGATAACTAGACTCTCGTGAAAACCGTGATTTGGAACTTTTATAATCATTGCATAATATCTATTCCATGCTTGATAAAAGGTTTCTCCAATTGTTTGTAGAAAATTTGTTATACTTTGTTTGATCTACATGATTTTAGTAAATGAACAATATTTATGCATGAATTCTCGGATGCAATCTTCCTAGCTTTTTATAGTGTGTTTAGGTAATGATTGTAACCAAGCAAAAACATTATCTTTCAAAGACCAGCGAAAGAGTTTAAGAAGTACAAACTCTATTGGTAAACTTGCTGGTTTAAGAGTGACACAGAGGTCGTGTACCCTTGTCAAGTGGTCACTAGGGTCTTCCTCTTCTTTTCCTATGAAAGCAATTTATGTCATCATATATATTAGCTTAGGATATATTTCAAATTCCTAGCCCTCAAGTTTAGGACAAAGAATAGGCATTTTCCTCAAGTGCGTAGATGGATTCCCATACTCTCCCAAAGGTAGCTCAATGTAACGCCCCAGAATCGGGTCTATGCAGATCTCAGCATTTCCCGCCAAAATCCGCATAGAAGTGATTCAAAGTCGCCCACCAAACACTTTCGTGTGGATGGGTTGTCATTACAAGTAGTTACATCACAGTAGTTTACAACAGATTCCACAAGATCTTATATATACCACGACTCAACGAGTCAAGAATACAAATGATACCATTCAAAGATGCAAATCTTGAAGAAAGCGAAATAGTGTCCGGGTATGGACAAGATCCAAATTGGACTAAGAGTCCTGAAGAATAACCAAGCGGTGTCCATAACCCTGCCCAGGCAAGATGGAAGGATAACCTTGCTAACGTCATCAATCACATACCTGTCAAAGCCAAAAGGGGTGCCGACAAAGGGCAAAGGAAAAAGAGAGCGATCAGTACTGAGGCTAGTACACGGCGAGGCTAGAATTCGGCGGTCCTCGCCTACACAGGTATGGTAGGCTCAACAGCAGCAAAGCTTGCACTATCTAACTTATAGAGATACGCTACAACTTCGGCTATTAGAGCGAGGTAAGAGAGCGCTATACAGTAAGTATAATATAACACCAAACATAACCCATCTGAAGGTTTCCCCCTCGAAGAGCAGTCGAGGAAGTCCACTTGCGGAACACACACGGTGGCAGATTTTAATTAAGCAGGTGGTTAGTTGATAAGGCTAATTACTAATCATATTATTAGAGGCAAAACATTAATGGCGTTATCTATGATCATGACACCGTACTCCTGAGGCGTCCATAACCGTGGACACACGGATTCTCGAAAAGATTTACCCTGCAGGGGTGCACTATTGTACCCAAACGCATGCTCAACCCTTCAGGCAACATAATACACGTGCCTTTCAAATCTCACAACAAGAACTGTCCCATAACTACGCGCATATCCAGAGGTATCACCTACTATGTTTTACCCAGCCAAGAGGCACGGCCGAGCCTCAAGGTGGCACAGCGTTTGAGTCTACGGCCGGTCGATGATCGAAAGATAACTTGTAGAGCTCCATCCCACCTCCGGCACGGTATCCCGATTTTATGCAATGCAAGCCATGGCAGTCCACCAAAATCATATCATAACTCAACCCATGTCCGAGGACATATTATGTGTATGCACCAAATGGAAAACCAATTTTGTGACCCTCTATATAAACAAATATCATCGGTAGTTGAGGGGTGGATCCCAGGGGCCCCCACGTTTTGGTTAGCACGATCAACTCAAAACTAGTATCGTAGAACGAACGGGTCCTAGTTCGGCTCAAGCAGTTCCCAAAGGTGGTCCCTGCCGGGGCCTTATCATTAGGTGAAACCATAACCATAATCATAACCAACATCATCAATTTAACTATCATGTTATCAATTTTCACCAGATATCACAGTTCACATGTATGAGAGCGGGCAGCAAACCTAAACGTGCGCTATGACTCGCAAGGGAAAATCTAGCTAATCAATCAAGGCAATAGGATAACCAAGGCTTTATAGTAGAGCAGGTAAATAAAGGGAACGGTACTAGAGCATCGATAATAAGGATAGCAATAGATCAAAGGAAGGGAGTAAAGACTGTAAATGCAAAATAGGTAGAATAGGGAAGAATGCTCGCCTGAGAAGATCAACCGAAGGGCTCGTCGTATCTCGCATCGACTTATCATCCTATCCGGTGAAGAAGCAAAACACTAGAAAGAGAATCCGATGCAATATTTAATAATGCAGCGAAAGATCGAGCATGATTATGATATGATGCATGGCACGGCAATATGCGGTCTAACCTAACAATATTAAACGGAATCGGAGTCCCGATAGATACATATTATGGTTCAAGTGGTTTATCTACCCCGCAAATTAAATATTGAATTAACAAGACAAAGCATGGCATTGGTTCGCTACACAAATTTAAATAGAGGCAATATAAGACTAGAATAGCCCTCATATAGTCTCCATATTTAATTTAGGCGAATCACCTAAATACCCCCAGCAACAATGATATGTATGCAAGATGAATGATTTAATTCATCAAGTATATATCATTTATAAAAATAGGGCTCGGATAGGGTTCACACATCGAGGGTCGAAGATCTTGGTTTTGGAGGCGGTTCGGGTTTGGTCTCCGGGGTCGACGGGATCGATCTTCGGTCTCCGTGAAGGAGACTTGGCATCCCATGAAGGAGGTCTTCGATCCGGGAGGGAGAGCTTCAGGTCATCGAATCCAGGTAGTGGTACTTGCTAGTCTGTGACGAACTTGCGACGTGGAATCAATGTATCTTTGTTTTGTCCTGGGCACCACGGCATCAGGGCTTCTGCAAACACACATACTTTTACATCACCCATCACCCATCAATAGGAGCATCTGGCCACGAACTCGTGCAAAAGAACCAGGCCCTGCAGAGAGAACCGAGCAGGCGGTTGACACAGGTACAGGGCAATACTAGCCGGGTAAAAGGACGCCCGGAGGGAGCAACCTGGGACGTCGGCGAGGTTGCAGGCACGTGGCCATGGTGATGGCTTGCAGGAGGACGGGATGGGGATGGTCGAGGGTGTGGCGTCGCTGAGGGGACGCGGAGGCAGCCACTGGTGGTCAAGATTGTAGGAGCGCATGGGCTAAGGCCGCCGTCAGGGACACGCGCAGAACGGCGAGGCGCAGGTGACTGGGGGCGCTCCTGGCGGCTGAGGTCCGGGAGGCCGTGCCACGGGAGAGGCCGGTGAGGCGAGCACCTACGCGTGAAGCGGCGGCCAGAGCAGAGAGGGGCGGCCGGAGCGAGCTCGAGAAGGAGCGGGTGCCGGGAGATACGGAACATGGGAACATCGGCCGGTGGTGGTGCGAGCTTGCTCGGGGAGGCGGCGGCTCTGGGCGTGAGGAGGGACACGAGGAGGCGGCGGGGACTCCGCATCGAGGCACGGAGTGCGGAGCAAGGTGTGCGATGGAGCGGGGACGCGGGGCTCGATGGGGATCGATCCTGATCGGGAGATGATGGCGTGCGGGGCAGTCGTGAGACGTGCATGGGCTGCGCGTGTACGTGAGTGGATAGGATCGGTTGCTTGCGTGCGGTTTGCGATGTGCCGCTATGCACCGCATGTGCATGTCCACCTGAAGGTGCATCGTGTGTGTGTGATGCGTGTTGGCGCTGCGCGCGGTGTGGCTGTTGCTGTGTGCCTGGCGGCGGCGAGGGATGTCTAGTTTCGGGTTTGGGGTAGTAGGTGGTTGATGGCTTAGCTTTTGGGCCTGGCCGGCGGCTGCCTCCCTTAAAACAATTTTGTTTTTATGTTTTAGTTTTAGAAAGGCTTTTATAAATAGTTTTTTAGACAAATAAAAGATCCGGAAAGGACCGAGGTTTTAATTTGAAATAAAGGAGGGGGATAATTAGAAAACAAAAATAGGCTTTTGACGAAAATATTTCAGGAAAAAATATGCATGATGTCATGATGATGCACAGAATAGAAACAAACAGGCAAATCTACTTGGGGATATTTTCCCGGGCATTACAACTCGACACCACTAACAAGGGATCTCGTCCCGAGATCCAAGCAAAGACACCGGGGGGGAGGGGTTGATGATCAGATCTTCTTGCATCAGGTTGATGGTCGCGACACCACTAACAAGAATTCTTGCTCCGTCTTGAAATTATCGACACCACCAGCAAGGGTTGTTGCTCGCGTTCGTCGAGATAGCACTCCAGTGAGACAAAAGAGGAAGTGAAGGTGTCAAAAGATAAGAACACCTCTAACTTTCATGGAATGAGTAGAGATCACATTAATCCACCCGCTCAATGCAACAAGAGCGAATGATAAGAGTAGTGATATGGTCGCGACTCCATCCCGCACTCCAAGATGATGATGTCGCTGTCTCGGAAGTCGCAAAACAGCAAAGCACATGAAGAGGGATCAAATAGAGCAAAATCCAGATGTAGCACCACCGTTACAAAAGGAAGGAAACGAAACCCTAAAGGTATGACGGAAACCCAACCACGAGAATTCCTAGAGTTGAAGAAGGTAAGAGATTAGATTAAAACACGCAAAGATGAGTGGAGAAAGAATAGAGGTAAGAATTAAAATCAGAGCTAATCAGATCTATCTAACGCATTTGTAGTAAAATAGTTTTGACACTAGACATCGGCTGTTGGAAAGGTTAACCTACAGGCTGGACTAGTGGAGTATCGTAAACCTTTGCTCTGATACCACTTGTAACGCCCCAGAACCGGGTCTATCCAGATCTCAGCATTTCCCGCCAAAATCCGCATAGAAGCGATTCAAAGGCGCCCACCAAACACTTTCGTGTGGGTGGTTTGTTATTACAAGTAGTTACATCACAGTAGTTTACAACAGAGTCCACAAGAACTTATATATACAACGACTCAACGAGTCAAGAATACAAATGATACCATTCAAAGATGCAAACCTTGAAGAAAGCGAAATAGTGTCCGAGTACGGACAAGATCCAAATTGGACTAAGAGTCTTGAAGAATAACCAAGCGGTGTCCATTGCCCAGGCCAAGCTGGAAGGATAACCTTTCTAACGTCGTCAATCACATACCTGTCAAAGCCAAAAGGGGTGCCAAAAAAGGGCAAAGGAAAAATAGAACGGTCAGTACTGAGGCCAGTACACGGCGAGGCTAGAATTCGGCGGTCCTCGCCTACACAGGTATGGTGGGCTCAGCGGCAGCAAAGCTTGCAGTATCTAACTTATAGAGACACGCTACAACTTCGGCTATTAGAGCGAGGTAAGAGAGCGCTATACAGTAAGTATAATATAACACCAAACATAACCCATCCGAAGGTTTCCCCCTCAAAGACCAGTCGAGGAAGTCCACTTGCGAAACACACACGGTGGCAGATTTTAATTAAGCGGGTGGTTAGTTGATAAGGCTAATTACTAATCATATTATTAGAGGCAAAACATTAATGGCGTTATCTATGATCATGACACCGTACTCCTGAGGCGTCCATAACCGTGGACACGCGGCTTCTCGAAAAGATTTACCCTGCAGGGGTGCACTACTGTACCCAAACACATGCTCAACCCTTCTGGCAACATAATATGCGTGCCTTCCAAATCTCACAACAAGAACTGTCCCATAACTACGCGCATATCCAGAGGTATCACCTACTATGTTTTACCAAGCCAAGAGGCACGGCCGAGCCTCAAGGTGGCACAGCGTTTGAGTCTACGGCCGGTCGATGATCGGAAGATAACTTGTAGAGCTCCATCCCACCTTCGGCACGGTATCCCTATTTTATGCAATGCAAGCCATGGCAGTCCACCAAAATCATATCACAACTCAACCCATGTCCGAGGACATATTATGCGTATGCACCAAATGGAAAACCAATTTTGCGACCCTATGGATAAACGAATAGCGCCGGTAGTTGAGGAGGGATCCTAGGGGCCCCCATGTTTGGTTAGCACGATCAACTCAGAACTAGTATCGTAGAACGAACAGGTCCTAGTTCGGCTCAAGCAGTTCCCAAAGGTGGTCCCTGTCGAGGCCTTATCATTAGGTGAAACCATAACCATAATCATAACCAGCATCATCAATTTAACTTATCATGTTATCAATTGTCACCAAATATCACGGTTCACCTGTATGAGAGTGGGCAGCAGACCTAAACATGCGCTATGACTCGCAAGGGCAAATCTAGCTAATCAATCGAGGCAATAGGATAACCAAGGCTTTATAGTAGAGCAGGTAAACAAAGGGAACGGTACTTGATGACCCACAAGTATAGGGGGTGTATCGTAGTATTTTCGATAGTAAGAGTGTCGAACCCAACGAGGAGCAGAAGGTGCTGGCTAGTGGTATGGATCAGGAATTCTCTGCAAATACTTATCAAACGGATTTTTAGGGGTTTTCGATAAAGCAAGTAAACAAAGTACGAGTAAACAAAAGACAGTAAGAATGAATGCAGCAAGTGGCCCAATCCTTTATGCAGCAAAGGACAAGCCGGTTGTATTTCTATAGATGACCAAACGTTCTCGAGGACACGTGGGAAGACTGTCAAGTGATTTTTCTTCATATAGTCGATTAATCTTCTCTAACTTGCTAAGTGTTGTGTGGGTGAACCTGTGCTAATGTACCATCCCATCCAAGACTTAATACATACTTGTGATTAAACCCCCTTGCAAACATCCGTAAGTACAAGAAAGTAATTAAGGTAAAACCTAACCACAACTTTAAACTCTAAGACCCTTACGTCCCTTGTGCAATGGTTTCCTAATGGGGGTTCAGGTTTTTGTCACTCCGACAACCCCTACGATTAGTAGCCAAATACACAATGCATTCCCCTAGGCCCATATAGGTCCATATAGGTGAAGTGTCATGTAGTCGACGTTCACATGACACCACTAGAAGAAGTACACCACAACTTAAATAACAATCTATTGAATCTTTCTCAACGCAACTCCACTGCTAATAACAAGACTTCTCCCATGTCCTCAAGAACAAAACGAACTACTCACAAGACATCATATGGATCATGATCAGAGATGGAATACTGATGTATAACAATCTGAACATAAACAATAATTCAATGGTTCACTCAATAGCATCAACTACAAAGAGTAATCAACACCAGGAAAGTTTCCCCTATGAACTATAGCAAGATTCAACCAATTGTTATAGCAATATGGAGATGGTGATGAGGGTGCTGATGGTGATGATGGTGGTGATGATGATGATGATGATCCCGATGAAGTCCAGCTTGATGGTGGTGTTGATGGCGACGATCTCCCCTCTCCGGGAAGGAATTCCCCTGGCAGAAATCTATCTGTCGGAGAGATCTTTCTCTCTCGGTGTTTTCCGCCCCGCAGAGGCGGCGAAATCTTTCTGTGGTCGCTCCCCAAGTCTTAGGGTTTCGGGGGGAAGATATACGCCAGAGGGGAGAGGCTGGAGTGGGCCAGGGTGGCCACACCACTCCCTGGCGCAGCCTGGGCTTGCCCGCGCCATGGGTGGTGTGGGCCCCCTATGGCCCACCTCCACTCCATCTTCTGGCATCTTAAGTCTTCTAGAAAAATAGAATTTTCCGTATATTTCCCCGGATTTTCTGATCTTCGCGAATTTTGCCTCCAAACAGCACCTTTTCCATCAGAATCCTGACTACGGCGGTCCATGCTCTAAAAGTCATCAACCATGCAAAAATAGATGAAATAACATAAGTATCACCTCTCAATACAAAATATATCAATGAATAATAGTGAATTAAGATATAGAATAGTGATGCAAAATGGACGTATCAGTACTAGAGCATCGATAATAAGGATAGCAATAGATCAAAGGAAGGGAGTAAAGACTCTAAATGCAAAATAGATAGAATAGGGAAGAATGATCGCCTGAGAAGATCAACCGAAGGGCTCGTCGTATCTCGCATCGACTTATCGTCCTATCCGGTGAAGAAGCAAAACACTAGAAAGAGAAACCGATGCAATATTTAATAATGCGGCGAAAGATCGAGCATGATTATGATATGATGCATGGCATGTCAATATACGGTCTAACCTGGCAATATTAAGCGGAATCAGAGTCCCAATAGATACATATTATGGTTCAAGTGGTTTATCTACCCCGCAAATTAAATATTGAATTAACAAGACAAAGCATGGCATTGGTTCGCTACACAAATTTAAATAGAGGCAATATAAGACTAGAATAGTCCTCATATAGTCTCCATATTTAATTTAGTTGAATCGCCTAAATACCCCAGCAACAATGATATGTATGCGAGATGAATGATCTAATGCATCAAGTGTATATCATTTATAAAAATAGGGCTCGGATAGGGTTCACACATCGAGGGTCGAAGATCTTGGTTTTGGAGGGGGTTCGGGTTTGGTCTCCAGGGTCGACGGGATTGATCTTCGGTCTCCGTGAAGGAGACTTGGCATCCCATGAAGGAGGTCTTCGATCTGGGAGGGAGAGCTTCAGGTCATCAAATCCAGGTAATGGTACTTGCTGGTCCGTGACGAACTTGCGACGTGGAATCAATGTATCTTTGTTTTGTCCTGGGCACCACGGCATTAGGGCTTCTGCAAACACACATACTTTTACATCACCCATCACCCATCGATAGGAGCATCTGGCCACCAACTCGTGCAAAAGTACCATGCCCTGCAGAGAGAACCGAGCAGGAGGTTGACACAGGTACATGGCAATACTAGCCGGGTAAAAGGACGCCCGGAGGGAGCAACCTGGGACGCCGGCGAGGTCGCAGGCGCGTGGCCATGGCGATGGCTTGCAGGGGGGATGGGGATGGTCGAGGGCATGGCATCGCTGAGGGGGCGTGGAGGCAGCCACTGGTGGTCGAGCTTGTAGGAGCGCATGGGCTAAGGCCGCCGTCGAGGACACGCGCGAAATGGCGAGGCGCAGGCGACTGGGGGCGCTCCTGGCGGCTCAGGTCCGGGAGGCCGTGCCACAAGAGAGGCCGGCAAGGCGAGCACCTGCGTGTGAAGCGGCGGCCGGAGCAGAGAGGGGCGGCCAGAGCGAGCTCGAGAAGGAGCGGGCACTAGGAGATATGGAAACAGGGGAACATCGGCGAGTGGCGGTGCGAGCTTGCTCGAGGAGGCGGCGGCTCTGAGCGTGTGGAGGGACGCGAGGAGGCAGCGGGGACTCCGCATCGAGGCGCGGAGTGCGGAGCAAGGTGGGCGATGGAGCGGGAACGCGGGGCTCGATGGGGATCGATCCCAATGGGGAGATGGTGGCGTGTGGGGCAGTCGTGAGACGTGTGTGGGCTACGCGTGTACGTGAGTGGATAGGATCGGTTGCTTGCGTGCGGTTTGCGATGTGCCCATGTGCACCGCATGTGCATGTCCACCTGAAGGTGCATCGTGTGTGTGTGTGATGCGTGTTGGCGCTGCACGTGGTGTCGCTATTGCTGTGTGCCTGGCGGCGGCGAGGGATGTCTAGTTTAGGGTTTGGGGTAGTAGGTGGCTGCTGGCTTGGCTTTTGGGCCTGGCCAGCGGCTGCCTCCCCTAAAACAATTTTGTTTTTATGTTTTTGTTTTAGAAAGGCTTTTATAAATAGTTTTTTAGATAAATAAAAGATCCGGAAAGGACCGAGGTTTTAATTTGAAATAAAGGAGGGGGATAATTAGAAAACAAAAATAGGCTTTTGACAAAAATATTTCAGGGCAAAATATGCATGATGTCATGATGATGCACAGAATAGAAACAAACAGGCAAATCTACTTGGGGATATTTTCCTGGGCATTACACTCAAGTTCGGCCCCTCGGGTGATGGTCAAATCTGCCATCAATGGAATCAAGTTGTTCACGTCTACAGTACGCGAATTAGTAAATCTTTCAATAAATTCTAACCGTCTCTCGGTCGGAACACGATCAATAAATGGAGGTAAATAGGTTTTTTATGATCGAGGGTACTTCTATCTTCAACGGAGATCATGAATGGTGTCAACAATTGTTGTTGTCAAAAAACAACACTTACCGCTTAGCTCCTCGGCAACGGTGCCAGATAATATCTTGATGGCCTGTAAGTGCACAGGTTCACCAGAGAATGTTTTCGCGGAAGTATTAATTCCAGTTTTTATATCGATCCCAACAAGGAGCCTAGGAAAGTGTTTTTATGCTGTGTTTCTGTCGCACCCAAGATGTCATAGGTCTTGAGTGAATTGACTACAAAAGTTGACGGTGGAAGTGGTGAGTAAAAGATAGAGGAACTTGCTTAGGAAATAAGGAAATTGCATAAAAGTAAAGATGCGAAAGGTGTGTAAAGGTCCTGAAGATGAGAAGTAAGGCACGAAGTGAATCAGTTCATGGTGATAGTAAAAGTGCCAAATAGAATAAGCGAAATAAGTGATAGTGATATTTCTTATTTATAAGTGAGTAGGCAAGCAACCCATATACCGACTAGGAGTCCTCATGGCCAATTCTTCCTAATCCCAATGATCCATCTGCCTATTACCACGGCCATGGTCAGCGCATTAATTAAGATCTTGCGATCGGATCAAGGCTTTAATCTTGATGGTTCCTTATTATTCTCGAGTAGTGCTAGCTCTTCTTTGATATCGTACGTGTCACTCGGGGGGTCGCCGAATTACTAACATACAAGTTCATACTTATGAGATCTTTGGATCATGTTACCTAGACCCTTAAATTAGATAACACATATTAGGCAAACATAGATATTCATTCTCACTGTTTAAATAAACATTATAACAATCACAAATGGATGGAATTAAAGGAGGCACATCACATCTCACCAATCCCCTACATCTGCCATGCCTATGGGGATTTACTCAGACATGAGAGGAAGACAAATCAAATGCATAATTGTATTGCAAATAGAAATCATCTTAAAGTTATCATAGCAAACCACAATAGTGATTAAAGATCTAGTCAAATGCAAACCGTAGGTAGATCAAAGTATCAAACCCTAATCTTACAAGTGCCAATCTCTCTCTCTCTCTCTAAGTAATGATGGAATGATGGTGGAGTGTGTGGTTTAGAGGTTGGAGATCATCGATGAACGAGGTGAAGTGCTTCTCCTCTTTCAGATCTGATCTCCCCCTCTCAAACAGCTTGCGGCGGCTGTAACTTTTGTTCTATGGTTCTTCTCATCTCTCCCCTTTTACGAAAGTTGCTTGTATTGATATAAGGAAGGCGTTGGTAGGTAGTACGGATGGGTGGTACGGGCACGCCCCGACCGTGCCAGTGGTCGTTATGCGTACTGAACACCTCCAATGAAAGTGGCTCCAATTGGGGATTTGCTTATTCTGGTATAATTAGCCCATAAATGCTATTATATCTTCAATAAATGTTCATTGCCTGAAAACCATCACAAGAAACCAAAGATTCGCTAACTGTGACATTAACATTAGTGGAAAGGGGCAATCTTTAGTGAAATCCGGCAATAAACAAGAGGAAAACCAATGGTAAAAACTGATGAAATTTGGTGCTATCAGATAAGAGAGACATATTCGGAACCAACCTGCATACCCATCCTGGTATTTTCCCCTCGAAACCAAACGAGGAAGTCCTTCCGAGGAAACTCACACAGTTGGAAGATTTATTCATTCATTCCATGGTGGTTATCCAATTTACTAGTTATATCAGATTCAAGTCATATAATAGTAATTCTTTAGCATAGTTGTCTATGATCGAGAAACTGTGCTCCAAGTCGTCCATAACCACGGACACGACTTTTGGAAAAGGTTTAACCCTGCAGGGGTGCACCAAAGCCGCGCGCACTTCCACCCTTGTTGCCAAATCAGGTAGGTGCAAGATCATGAGACATATACCCATAGGTATGTCGGCGGAGCTTCTGACATGACGTTTCCCACACCCAAAGCAAGTACATCGGGGCCGCCCCACTAATCTACCCGCAACAAAGTTGGACGGCTCTGAGATGGACCCAAGGTTTGTGTCAATGATTGTAAACGACTAGGAACCTGAAAGTGTGACTGGGCTTGTCGATACCGCGGAAACTTTCCATATTTGTTCCTAAACAGTACAGGCGCTCCACGTGCAATAGTAAATAAAGCAGTAAATCATGGCATAAGTACATGGTAGTAATAATGCCCCAAACTAGTTTGTGCCCCTAGCACAGTACTTTGACATCAGGTAATAAGCCGATAGGGGTGCCCACACACCCCACATGTGGTTAGCGCACTCGATCTCAGAACAGGTGTCAAGAACTCGGGGTCCTAGGTGGACACAAGTGGGCGGGTAAAAACCAAATAACATCTATTACCCACCGGTGCCTTTGCATTATATCTATTTCCAGCATTTTAATTAACAAGTTATAATGAAAGCCATGATCATATCCACCATTAAGCATGTGTCAACCCCCAACAACGGTGGAACATCGACAACGTGAAGCAACACCTGAGTAGCAACTACGACTCGCAAGGCCAATTATTTACCAAACATCAGATAATAGGAGGTGTCCAAGGCAATATAGGCTGCATGGAATATAAATGGTACGGAAACAAAAGCATCACAACATAGATAACGATAGATCAAGAGGAGGAAGTAAAGACTATAAATGCAAAATAGTTATAAAGGGGGAGAATGCTCGTCTTTGAAACATTGTCGAAGATACATTATCCGAAGGACTTGTCGAGACTCGCATCAAATCAATGGCCTAATCCATGAAGAAGCAAAGCACTAAAAGAAACACCGGATGCACTATTTAATACTACGACAGAAGACCGGGCATGATGCATGTATGATGTAAGACATTGGAAAAGATGTGATGCAATTAGGCCATATTAAGCGGAATCAGGATCCCGACAATTGAATAGAAGGTTCATGTTGTTTACATACCCCGCAATTTAAATGTTGTATTAACAAGGCAAAACATGGCATCGATTCTCTACACAAAATTAAATAGAGCAAATATAAGACTAGAATAGCCCACATATGGTCTTCATATTTAATTATGAGGTAAATCGACAAAATACCCCCAAACAAATGCATATGTCTAATAGCATGAATAATTTAATATGCAACAAGTGATAATGTCATATTATAAAAATAGGGGTCTCGGAAAGGGGATCACATTGGGGTTCGGACCGATGGTCTTGGGGTTCGGCCTTCGGACTCCGGGATCGGGGCCTCATCGTCTTTGGAATTGGGGTCTTCAGATCTGAGAGGAGGAAGAAAAGCACAGAGGTTTGGTATTCAAGTCCATGAGGGAGAACTAGGCATTCCGTGAAGAGGATCTCTAGGTTCGAGGAGGTGACATTGTATGTCTTCTTGGAATCCTTCAGGTACATCTTCGTTCATTGGTTTGTCTGTGCTGATTTATGCTAGTGGTCTTCAGAAGATCTTGATGGAAGGCCCTGATCAACATACATAGGTCCGGGTTTGCAAAAGGCGAAAAAACTCAGCAGATACACATATGAATGCCAATGAAAGCAACAAGGAGCTCCTAGGGGTGACACTGCAGGGGAACAGGGGTCAATGACGGAGCTCGAGGCTGGGGCGGCGACGCTCGCAGCAGCGGCTAACAGCGAGGTGGCTCGAGCGGCGGCCGGGCGCTGTAGGACAAGGGCTCGGGGTTGAGCTCGACAGAGAGGAAGGTGGCTAGAGGAGGAGGCACACAAGAGGCGACACGGGGTGGCCAGACGATGGAGGGCATCATAGATGGGGTCGAAGGGAGGCAGCTAGGTCGAGGAAGAGGAGCCCCCGGGCAGCTCGCCTGGATCCTAGCGGCGGTTGGTGAGCTCTAGGGAGGGACGGGACGCCGTGACAGGATGGCTCAACGATAGCTGGAGGGGAGGAGAGACCGGCAACCACACTAGAGCTCGGTCCAGGGCGGTCTAGGGCGCACATTCACAGGTTCCGTGACACGGCGGTGGAGCTCCTGGCCTGCAGTGGTGATGGGGCCCGGAGAGGACGAGCAGGGTAGGAGGAGGGAAGCACGGGAATAGGGAGCTCATGTTTGGGTCTATCCATCGTCGTTGTTCTCCAACAACTCCGATCACATATATCATTGGCAATACCACAATCATATTGTCACTTTGCCCATAGTTGGGAAACTAAAACTATCATTGACATACATACTAGTCATAGAGGCATGACTAGGGATATGTTCATTTGGTGTTTATCATTCCACACATGTATTAGGGTTTTCCTCCAAATACACATTATTCAGAACTAATACAATTATAACACATAAAGATAAACTTAATTATGAAACAAAAATATGAATAATAACACATTTATTATTGCCTCTAGGGCATATTTTCATCAAGGTAAACCAATGAGACATTATCAAGGCTTTGATAACATGTATGCATGTAGAATCATATAAATTTGTTTCAAGACCAGATGGTCGATCTGTAGATAAGTATGGCCTTCGCTATAGGTTTGGCAATGACATGAACATGATTAGATCAAGAAGGAGATATGAACAAGAATAACACCTACAAAGGAAACATGGTAGATTTATTTGGATTCTAATCATGTTACTAAATACACACTATTATTATTCATAGTTACTATAACCACTAATTTTTTCTTTCTTCTTGTGTAATACTTTGCATGTCCTTTTGTCCGCATGTTTTCTCATGCCTCACATTCATGAAGATAGAGACATGCTCAAAGTTTCCAGTGGCAATGAAACCATCCGCGAAGTCCGTGTGAAGCATGAAAATGAAGACACTGTTATTTTGACATCAAATTGGGTAGAGTATGTTATTCAGAAGAAGAGGGAAAAGGGATACGTTTATGCCTTCGAGTTTGAAGCAAATGAGAGCTATTTGGCCTTGACAATGCATAAAATTTTGTTATTTTTTTGGATATGTATGTGAATTAAAGATTACTCACATCTAAACTAAGTGTATTATTAACGTGTTCTATGAGTTTCTGTGTATTACGAGTTCTCTATTATTTTCTACATGTGATGTATATTATATAAATGGTGTTGAATTATCTAACTATGTTGTTATTCACAAAAGCATGCACCGACATATACCATAGCAGATAGTAATTTTGTCTCATCGTTGCATGTAATGTCTGGTAGCTATGGTGTGCCATCCACAATGCACCACGACGTTCACCTGGTGTTCTCATGCTAAAAGTAATGCGACAGATCATATGTGTCAAGGAAAAAACATCGCATATGTACTTTCACCAACGCAATTATCCGTGATGGTTTTTTACTAGCATAACACGGACACGTGGATTAAGCGTGTGCCTCGGAGCTTATAACCTTTGGGTCATGCATGCAATTGTTGTAGTGTGTCCTGTGTCATGGAGAGAAACACATCCTTTCTTAAGCACCCAAAGTTAAAGGATGCTGGCTACATAAATTATTGTGCTTTCCTCCGTGATTTACAATTTTCCAACTTGTTTAGATGATCTTCAAGTGCATGGGTGAAGCGACCATATAAGTTTATCTTTCTTAATTAGTATGCAAAATTATATTCTTGTTAGAGAGCATAACCTATATTTAAATGATTAGTATGGTCGACTAGAGGGAGGGGTGAATAGACGACTAATAATTTTTACTTTTCTTTTCAATTTTGGCTTTACAAGAATATATATTCTAGATATGCAACTAGGTGGACAATCCTATATGGCATGATACAAGCAAGAAGTACATAACAAGTAGTAAAAGTGAGGAACAAGATAACCACAATATAGACTCAGTGATGTATTCCTGTAGTTCCTTCCTTTTGAGGGGAAGTACACATCTACGTTGGACGGGTGTGACACCACAAATTCCACCAGTACCACAAAGGCCTCACCCTACTCTCCCATGAGCGCACCACCAAGACGGTCCCACGATCCACTATGTGGTGTCCTTGAAGGCGATGAATGAAACCTTTACAACAAGTTTGGGGAAAACTCCACGACAACTTGGAGGCTCCCAACAAGTCCACAAAACTTTAGAACACCAAGTTCAAGCTCTGGGGATAACCACTCCTGTCTAGGGTTCCAAGTGTTGGGATTAGTGCTCTAGAGGCAATAATAATAATGATTATTATATAATCTCCTATTCAATATATATGTTCATCAAACTATGTTATAACTGATGTGAGTCTTTACTGTGAGAATCAAAGGAGATCTTACAAGCAGGTGTAGAAAGGATAAACCAACCAAGCTGTTCCTACTCTAGCCTCTAGGACTAGCCCATGTGTTGTGTGGTGATTAAGTTTAATTCCTGACTATGGTATAGAAGTTATGGTAACTAAGGATACCACCAACTCTGGGAGCACATTTTTAGAGGAACAAGGGTACGAAACCGATCCAATGAATGATTTACTATCAGATATAATTGTGAAGTGATGACCCACAAGTATAGGGGGTGTATCGTAGTATTTTTGATAAGTAAGAGTGTCGAACCCAACGAGGAGCAGAAGGTGCTGGCTGGTGGTATGGATCAGGAATTCTCTGCAAACACTTAGCAAACGGATTTTTAGGGGTTTTTGATAAAGCAAGTAAACAAAGTACAAGTAAATAAAAGACAGTAGGAATAAATGCAGAAAGTGGCCCAATCCTTTATGCAGCAAAGGACAAGCCGGTTGTATTACTTAAGATGACCAAATGTTCTCGAGGACACATGAGAATACTGTCAAGTGCTTTCGCTTCATATAGTTGATTAATCTTCTTTTAGCTTGCTAAGTGTTGTGTGGGTGAACCTGTGCTAATGTACTGACCTTCCTAGAACTAATACATACTTGTGATTATACCCCTTGCAAACATCCGTAAGTACAAGAAATTGATTAAGGTAGAAACCTAACCACAACTTTAAACTCTAAGACCCTGACGTCCCTTGTGGAATGGTTTCCTAACGGGGGTTCAGGTTTCTGTCACTCCGGTAACCCCTACGATTAGTAGCCAAATACACAATGCATTCCCCTAGGCCCATATAGGTGAAGTGTCATGTAGTCGACGTTCACATGACACCACTAGAAGAAGTACACCACAACTTAAATATCAAACTATTGAATCTTTCTCAACACAACTCCACTACTAACAACATGACTTCTCCCATGTCCTCAAGAACAAAACGAACTACTCACAAGACATCATATGGATCATGATCAGAGATGGAATAATGATGTATAACAATATGAACATAAGCAATAATTCAACGGTTCGCTCAATAGCATCAACTACAAAGAGTAATCAACACCGGGAAAGTTTCCCCTAAGAACAATGCAAGATTCAACCCAATTGTTACAGCAATATGGAGATGGTGATGAGGGTGCTGATGGTGATGATGGTGATGATGATCCCGATGAAGTCCAGCTTGATGGTGGTGTTGATGGCGACGATCTTCCCTCTTTAGGAAGGAATTCCCCCGACAAAAATCTGTCTGCCGGCGAGATATTTCTCTTTCGGTATTTTCCGCCCCGCAGAGGCGGCGGAATCTTTCTGTGGTCGCTCCCTGAGTCTTAGGGTTTCGGGAGCAATATATACGCCACATGGGAGAGACAGAGGTGGGCCAGGGCGGCCACACCACCTGGTGGTGCGGCCTAGGGTGGCCCATCTCCACTCCCTCTTCTGGCAGCCTTCGTTTTCTGGAAAAAATAGGATTTTCCGTATATTTTCCCGGATTTTCTGATCTTCGCGAATTTTGCCTCCAAACATCACCTTTTCCATCAAAATCCTGACTGCAGCGGTCCATGCTCCAAAAGTCATCAACCATGCAAAAACAGGTGAAATTACATAAGTATCATCTCTTAATATGAAATATATCAATGAATAATAGTGAATTATGACATAGAATAGTGATGCAAAATGGACGTATCATGAAGTTAGTAGTCAAATCATTAGATCATTATCTTGTGCATAAATCCTTAATACCATGAGAATATCAAGTATCTTCATGCTAAAAGACTTGTTTTTGGGATTATCCCAACACCACCTAAAGAGGTGGCAATACCGGTGATCACAAGATGGTTACGAAAGTATGGCCGAGGACTTGGATAGTTCAATAAGTGGGATCATGCTCCACCTAACGATGGAGAGATATTCCGTGGGCCCACTCGGTATTACGATATCACCCTATTGTCTGGACATACACAATTGTGATGTGATGGATATCATAAAGGACATCGAAATATGGATACGAGTTAAAGAGAGTGAAATCATCATAACGAGGATACCATGTATAGTGATCAAGGAGTTGATTCAAGAGTATACCAATATCTCGTCTTAGATTGTCACATATCATGAAGCGGAAATATTATTATATGTATAATGGACGAGTTCACTCTATGCGGTCTTCATGTAGTGAAGTAGGAACCATCATGGATGTCCCAATGTTGGTTATTGATCTGATGGTCTTCGGTATAATGTCTACTTACTACTGAACCCGAACGGATCACACGCTTAAGGTTTACCAATCAAGTTTTGCCAGTCACCTTTATGGTGGATAGTTGAGAGAGTTATTCGCAATAGTTTCCAGACACAGTATAATAGTTTTGGGATTCATTAAGAGAGGAATCGGAATAGTTCTGGTGACATAACCTATTGGGGAAGGTAGTTCCAAAATCATCGGTGATTTTGAGGATCATCTTAATCATTCGGAGCAGCTTAAAATGTTGAATAGATTTCGAAAAGGTTCTAGAATATATATATGTTTGATGTACCGACTTTATTAGAAAGAGAAGCAGAAGAAAAGAAACAACGAAAGTGGTTCCAGAGGGGGAAATGACCAGAGGGTGCAGCCCCACCATGGGGTGGCGCATGGGACCACCATGGCCTACCTAGGATGGTGTATGGGCCTCCTAGGGCTGGCGCATGCCCTCCCCCATGGCTGCACCTACACCTTCCTTATTTGCATATGTTCACATAAGGAAAGTCTGATCATATCTCTCTATTATGGCAGATTTTGATTATCTCTCTAATTAAGAAATATATATATATTATTTGATTAGAAAGATGGTAAATCTCAAAAAGAAGGAAGGGGATGATCTACGAGATTGAGGAGGTAATGCACCTGCCCGTGCGTGCGTGCGTGTGTGTGTGGGGGGGGGGGGGCTCCACCATGGCTACCGGCCCTAGGGCGCACGCCCCTCCCCCCTCCTATATATACCCAGGGGTAGCCCCCATAGAATTACAATTCCATCTCCTCCGTGTGCTGCAACCTCTCCCTCTCTCTACTATTCACGTACGCCTGAAGCCTATGACGGAGGAGGAGATAGGAAGCGTGGAGGAATGAACGCAATGATGAGCTTTAAGGAAGAAGAAATATAGAGGAGAGGAAACGATCTCGGTACATATCTATTTTGAATGTTGAATAACCCACGTATTTTTAATTTATTTATGTAAATAAAATTACATTTAATCGTGGAAGAAATATATAAATGGAATACAATCAACTAATCACTCGCAATAAAAAAATGGTGACATCACATGATACGTGAATCGGTACAGAGGCTAGGACCCGGTGATCTCGAGGCGGTGGCGTAAACCCATTAAGGTTCCGACCCCACTTGCTGGTGCGCCGCCGGTATGCTACGACTCCATTGTCCTTGGGGCCTTACAAACGTGGCTGACCACAATCTCTCGCTAGCCGGAGTGTTCTCATTCTTTGTTTACGTTGTTTTTCAATTTCTTTTTCGGGATGGTGAGGCGGCGACTAAATCTTAAAGTTAGAATAAGTTTCTCTTCGTCCTATCCTCACGTCGGTGGTACGTCTAGCTTCGAGGGATGCCGCGTGAAATCATGTTTTCGACGGATCTCCTAGGATTTCAGGTCGGTACGAAATTTTGGAAACAAGAAATGATGATATCAATGTGTTGTGTTGATTGCATAGAGACAGCGGGGTACAACGCAACGTCTGGGTGGGGGACGGATGCACGAGAGGGCCAGATCTTGATCCGACTCCGGAATCTCGGGCGCCGGATCATGGATGCCAGCCAGGCCGCGGCCATCCGCCGTCCGTCCCCCCGATCTGACGGCCTCAGGCCCCTGGCTGCTGCCACCGCGCCGGCCCACGATGACGCGCATCATTCGCTGACGAGCCAGCCAGCGACCGCAGCCAAATCATTTGTCTGCGTCGCACTCGCACGCAGCCTTTCCTTCCTCGAGAGTCCAGACCTCCTGCAGCGGCGGCAGCAGCAGGACAGCTCCGTTGCCACCACCCCCTGCTCTCATCCTCGGATCGGAAGGGGAGAGGCACCGGCCGACAAGGAGGAAGCGCCGGCGGCAGCATGAGTCTCTTCGGGCTCGGACGGTGAGCGCGCGCCGTCCCGAATTTCCCCCACCCTCTCCCCTTTTTGCTTTGCTCTGTTCCGAGCACGATCCTGCTGTTCCTCACCCCCACACGTCCGGATCTCCTCCCGCCGAAGCGCGCCTCCTCTTCCGTCGTAGTCGTCCGTTGCGCTGGACTAGCGTGGACTGAAGTGGAGATCCATCCCCACCAGGATCGTGTTCTTCTGCTGGTGACAAGCCCTAGGTAGCTCGGAGTTAATCGCGGATTTGTATTCCGAAATCGCCGTTTCCCTCCGATCCATCAAGCCTGTTACGGGTTTCTTAGTTTCGCTTGATGGCCTGGTGGTGGCGTAGTAGTAATAGCTGTCTGTTCCCAAAATTTTGCTGCTATATGCTCTGTCAATTTCGTTCTGTGCGGCCGGTGCCTTTTTTCTGTTCCCGAGAAGGAAAAGGCCAGCGCGGGAGCGCCGGATCATGTTCACACGCCACCGGGCTTCTTTGTCTCTTTCCCGGCTTGTTCAGCTTCTTGACGCAATCACCCTCACAAACCTTCTCCCTTTTCGCCAGGAACCAGAAGACGTTCCGTCCCAAGAAAAGTGCTCCGTCAGGCAGCAAGGTGAGGATTCTGACCTCCCAAATTCCTAATTCCACAGTCAGTTGTACCAGGAAGAACGAATTGCACTGACCCGTAGCCTTCTGGTATCCCAGCACCTGCAGTTTGTGTATAGAAACTGCTCTGTTTTTGCTAATCTAAAGGAATTTGATCTGATCATGCATAAGAGCATGTCTAAGTAGTAAGTAGTGTTACATCTAGGCCTTTCATCAGTTGCGTAAACTATCTAGGGCATGCACATTTTTCTTGTCGTTGGAAATGTATACGGCAGAACTAGAACAACTTTATTTTGCTTACATTAACTCGAGGATTATGGAATGTATGCTAGTTATACATGGGCTCTTGATGATAAATCAGGGAATTGTGCTCGTCTTGAAAGTAGACAAACTGCGAGTTATCTGTTTGTCTTTATCATTCATTCTAGACTTCTACTTCCAACTTCTGCAAAGTCAAAAACCATGTCATTCAATTGACATTATTATTGGATTTTGTCGAGATCAACACGAGCTTTGCACTTATTATGTTCATTTAAGCACAAAAGTTTTAGTGCACTGTCAATTTCTGTACTATACTCTTATGGTCCCATATATTCCAAAGTAGCCGGTATCAAGCATTTTGTTGTATCCAATTTCTCAGACTTCATTCATCACATCATATAGCCACTGCAGTAAATTCCTCTAACAGAGATACTTTGATTTCAATGAATCATAACTCATCGTTTGTCATGTATGATTATTTTATGGGAAATGGGATGTCTTACAAAACCATGCCATGGCTCAGGGTTAGTTTGCTCTACAGTTTACACATGCTCGTGCTGGATTGGTTGTTAAGCCTTAAGCAATGTTTATTAGTTGTTGCTTAGCAGATTCAGTCACATATTTTGGCATAGAATATACTTCGTAGCTAGATTTCCTAAATGGAACGAGCAAATGTCGGTGGGGTGTCCTCGGCATTTTAAACTCACCACAGAGTTTATTAGTTTTTCTATACAGTCATTACTCAGTAATGCCGTACATAACTTGATATTATCTGTTCTTGTCTTCCTTTTATCTACAGGGGGCACAGCTCCGAAAACACATAGATGCAACCCTCGGCAGTGGAAACCTTAGGGAAGCTGTTAGGCTGCCTCCTGGAGAGGATATCAATGAATGGCTTGCTGTGAATAGTAATGTTCTCCAGTTTCCTTTTTCGTTGTGACCCTTACCTGACATATTTCATTTACTTCCGTTTTTGGTACCTTTTGGATCTATAATATTCAGTGCTTGGTATTGAATAACTTAGCTGTGTACAATGTTATGGGAACCACCATTTCATTAGAGAGCTAACCTATGTGTTTTACTTTTCAGCTGTGGATTTCTTTAACCAAGTTAACCTGCTGTATGGAACACTCACAGAGTTCTGCACATCCGAGAGCTGCCCAACAATGACTGCAGGCCCAAAGTACGCCTGTCCCTCATTCTCATTCTTTGAGCTTCTAAAAAAGAACCAATCAAAAACCTTCGTCTCTTTGCGAGTTTGTGATTTACTTTTCATACATTTTTTTACAGTGCTGTTATTTACAGAAGCTGGTCATTTTCTACTTGAAACCTTATAAATGAGCATATTATTATTTAACTTATGAAGGCTTTGTACCTAGTGAAAATGTCCAATTGTTTGCCTGCTTAATTTCCTTGTCTGTGTTTATTGCTAAAAGCTTAACAAATGACTCATGTTGTCTTCAGTTATTTCCCCAATCTTATAATAGTACTACACAGTACACTATAAAAGAGGAAATTTGAACTGATGGTCCATCTCCCATTGCGTTCTTTCCGAATAGAAGTACTACACAGTCTTCAGTTACTATTTCCACTTGTCCTGATATAATTAGGTTTGAACATTGACTAAACGGACACTTGTGGTTACACCACTTTCTGAAAGAAGCGAATTTCCAAAATGTGATAAGCTTTTCTCAAGCAGTATGAGTATCAATTAGTCTTTCTCATGCCCATAATCTCCTGATTAAGTTCCCTTCATAATTAGTTGCATAATTTGGGTGATATCATGACAAAAGAGTTGCTACTCTTATATAGGTACGAGTACCGATGGGCTGATGGTGTATTGATAAAGAAGCCCATAGAAGTGTCAGCACCAAAATACGTGGAGTACCTAATGGACTGGATTGAAGGCCAGCTTGACAACGAATCCTTATTTCCTCAGAAGCTTGGTATGTTGCTTGCATCATGGATGGACCATTTTTAGTTTCTCAGAAATGCTCCTTATTATTGGGATCTGTCAAGTTTACCTGATCTTGGTTATTTTCCTTTATCCAGGCACACCATTTCCGCCCAACTTCAAGGATGTCGTGAACACAATCTTCAAGCGCTTGTTTCGTGTTTATGCCCACATATACCATTTACATTTTCAGAAGATTGTCAGCCTCAAGGAGGAGGCTCATCTTAACACCTGCTTCAAGCACTTCATTCTGTTTACGAACGTAAGTCTCTTGCTTACATGTTCCAAGTTCACCATTCGCAGTGATTATTCTGTTGATCATGAGCAACATTTACATGTATTGGCTTGTGATGATGCAGGAATTTGGGCTGATTGACAAGAAAGAGCTGGCTCCACTCCAGGAGCTCATTGAATCCATCATCGTTCCTTACTGAGAAATAAATACGGAGGCGATGGCTACTGAGACCTTTGCAGGAATGTTCTGAGTAATTGGGCTATCTGCGCCGATAATTTACTGGTGCAAGAGCTTATTGTTCCATTTGTTTGACATAAAAGAACAAAGGCTTGTACATCACTAATGGTGTATTTGTATGTACCTGATCTCCCTTATTCCACTGTACTGGCCATGCAAGTGCGATTGTAATGCTATAACATGCTCGAAGGGGTTGGGTTGTGATATATATTTTGTTGGAAAGGACAGTTTTAAGATGACAGTGCAGTTGTTGGTGGATGTAAGCAGTGTTTGCTTCCTAATGAAATCAGATGGGGGCCTTGCTCCCTTCACGTTGGGTTATTTTGTGCTGCAGTGGCTTTCGAGCTGTTTTGAGCGTCCTATTTTTTCATGAACTGACATGGTATGAACCTTCTAGTGCACTTTCAAAGCCTTCAGTGTCCATCCCCTCTTGTATTTATCCCCTGATTTCTGAGTTACCTCTCAACTTCATGGAGCGTATCCTTCCCTGAGGCATCCAGCTGACAGGGGTTTGGCGGGGAATGGGTCATGAATCACCCAATTTGGCACAAATAGGCTCGATCAAGCCTTGATAATGGTGGAGGTTAATGACTTTAGCCTTTTTTTTCATTATGCACATGGTTGCTTTCTACACGCTGCAAGTGTGTATTATGTTTGTTGCGTATCCATGAGGACATGTAAAAATTCTTGTGTATACATCAAGGTGATTTTTTATCATGTTGCAATTCTGTTTCTTTGTTGCTGTCTATGTTGTTTGGATATGCTGTAGAAGATCATTTTCCATGTGGGGACTGCTACACATTTTCAACGCAAGGAATGGAGACATTGAAACTTTGGCTGCGCCTTCATATTCAGAATAATACAACACCTTTTCTTTTTGTGGATACAACACTTTCGTCTCAGTTTTCACAAGAGAACAGAGATATTGCAAACGATATTACATATGTGTGGCAGTCTATGTTCTGATGATCAATGACGTCCCAGATTAGCAATTAAAGGGAATCTCACCGTGAAGGAGACGACTGATTTAAACTCCAACGTCGCCTATGCCCTCAGATTAGATTCTGAACAATAAATGTAGACGGCTATAAATTAGGGCGAGTATGTGGTGTTTGCGCATGGTTAGTCTCTGATTGATGTCTCTAGAGCATTTTTCATAAATAAAGGGCTCGAATATCAGTCTTAACTCATCTTGCAGCTCACGACTAACACAAATCACGAGGAAATCCAACGTTTTGGACAATTAAGACCGACTTCTTTTTGGATTCCTGGACAGCTTCTAGCTCCCGAACCGCACAATCGGAAAAGAATGGGTGCGATTCTGGGCTGATTTTTTCCACCGTGAAGCTGAGCGGTAGTGCAATTTCAGAATCGGTGATGGACCTGCTTGTGGAGAGATTCCCGAGTTTCCTGAAGTGAGCCGAACCGGTATCCCACAACTGCCCCAGTTGTTCCTTGTATTCACAAAGAAATGCCACAGCTAAGATATAGGAGAAATGGAAAAAACTAATCAAGGCATCTCTCAGCCGCACGCATAGCTACACCCCGCGTCTGCTGCTCTATTCGACCGAACCAAAAATGAAGCGTTAGTGTTCCTCCGTCGCTGGTCGCCGCCGCTCCCCTGGCTCGCTGCTCCGCCGCCGAAGACCGACTTTTTTTATATTTTGGGCATGCAATTATACAACTAATGGTAGCATCTCATTTGACTATTTTATAATCTTCTTTATTCATTTCTAACTCATTATGTACTAAGAATTAGCATACATATGAAATTTAGGGGTGATATAAATATTTCACAACTCAACACATCAAACCAGCCAAATGTGAACGGAAGAAACCCAATTCTACGATCTTCTCCCCACCGTAGCTTCTCCACACAATCTGCCAAAAGCTAGCTTCTCTAGAATCACAAGCTGAAAAGAAGTCGGCCTAAGACTCGCAACGTGGGATTGAATCACGAGGGATTCCTTCCAACTCATTTTAGGAATTCAAAAGTCCGGCGTGCTAATTTGGGGAATTAGAAGTTGGGGTTCGATTTAGCATTTTTCAGTTGCAACCTACATTACAACCGTTACAACACATGATTCCTTCCAACTCATTTTAGGGATTCGAAAGTTCGGCGTGCTAATTTGGGGGATTAGAAGTTTGGGATTCGATTTAGCTTTTGACTACGCATTTAAGGTTTGTTTTTTCTATTTTTCTCACCTTACAATCTATGTTGGCTAACACAAATCACGGGCCTGTGAATTAAGGCAATTCTAAGTCTCAAGCGAGAATTAGCAGAACGGTAAATAAAGAGACACACTCAATAATAGCATCTCCACTGTGGCGCCTTCAAAGCACCCTCCAACGAGTTTGGGGGGTTGTGGCTGAAAAAGGCCCGCACCGGCAGCCCCCAAATCGTCCTAGCAACGCGGGCGACCTAAAAACCTGCTGGCACTACCGTACCGCCCCGACACACAGGGCTCAGGCAGGGGGTGCCGACGACGCACATCACATTGGATTGGCCACGTGGGGGCCCTTGGCAGCCATGCAATGGGCATATTAGCGGAACTAAAGGCTTGTGGCGACTGCTCACTTTCGCTGGTTTCACAAGCCATTCCTCCTCGTCGTGACACGCTGACGACTCGACTCCCAACGGGCTAGAGTAATGATGGGCTGGTGGTTCCACCTACCTTTCTCATCTCCCATAAAAAGGGAGTGCTCCTCTCTCATCGATGCAGTCACTCACCTCACCTTGCCTTTCTACTCGCCTATACCACTCCTTCCTTGCTAGTCACCATGGGACGCCACGACCATGAGGCGTCTGGCATGCGTGCATGGCTGCGCAGCCTTACCATCGGGAGGGGGCGTCCTGGCCAAGAATAACCTTCTCATGTTGGCAAACTAGTGCCTCCACAGTGGATGGACCATCAATGCTAATGGGTACGTGATCCCACCTTTTTCGCGCGACAAAGATCTGGAGAAGGTGATCCTCACTAGTAGGGGTAAGCCTAGTGGGGGTGTCGAGAAAAGCGGATCGGGGGCGTCCATTTCGTGCGCCGCTAATATGGTACCGCTGGTAAATGTTTCCAATGGCGTGCAGTGCCCACGTCCCCAGTAACCAGCATATCAAGGGAGTACACACAATGCACGTTGCCGGTAATAGTTAATAGTGGCGTGGGAGTGGAACACCTCTAGATGTTACAAGATTCAACTGCGGCACAACTAGGTCCCGACAGTTGCAATCCCTAAACATTAATTTTTTTAGGCGGTTTTCATTCAAATAGGCATCATGTTAGGGGTTACCCTCAAGGGTGGCCCGATATTCACGGATCTCTTGGTCAAATAGATTGGGGAAGTGAGGGAAAGATAGAAGGTAGCGGAAACAAACACACACCTTGCAAAGAACACGATGAACACACGCAAACACAACATGATACAAGGCATATTGCTCCCTCTGGCATCCACCGGTCTGATAGAATCCTCGCAAGGAGACATCGGTCAACGTTCTCTCGTCAATCCACATCGGAGAGGGAAGAACATCTTGGACAGGATCTTGACAATTACACTCATGACCACGCAAGATGTAGGTTTTTTACATCTAAGGATGCTCAAAGGCAAAATCCATAAAGGTTGGTGATGATAGTCGGTCCCCTCGTAAGGGGGTGAGGCAAAACGAGAGAGATACCGCAAAGGAGGTTGTCTTCTAGTCCATCACTATGCCTAAGGGAATAAGGGAGAGTAATAGGGGCTATTTATAGTACTAGGGGTGAAGGGGTAGGTAAAGAGAATATTTCAGGGCATCAAACCTAAAATTGGGCGCAGACATGCGGTAAGTCCGGCGGGGCCAGGGTTGGTGAGGGATGCTTCAGCGGTAAGTCTGCCAAGATGTACTTGGTGCCGGATATTTCAGCGCGGCGTGGGTTCAGTTGGCGGGCGGTGACGGGGATATGCCGAACGGGGTATGCCCAGCAGGACGTTCCGATTGGGCCAAAGAGCTCGCGAGTGGGCCTGCAGGACGGTGACTGGAATGCGACTAAAGAGAAGACCCGGCGACTGGAGGCCCAGGAGCATACTCGAAGCCCAGTTGGATTAGGTCAAAGCCTCCGAATCCATATCCTGTTCGGTTGTAAACTGTAAACCCTAGCGAGGTGCCTCATATATAAACCTCCCTAGGGTATCCTGAGAACTTACGTTCCATCATACACCCCCTCAAGCGACTCGCTGCTTAGACGCCGAGCTCGCCACCCCTGTAACTCGCTCTCCATTAACCCAATCTAGTAGGAGTAGGTCTTTACCCTCCAGGGGGCCGAACCTGGGTAAACCCATCTGCATCCGCCCCCATCTCGCACCACAGATGGCCGCCAGCTCTCGCCCCCGATTCAATCAATCGCTGCCTACTGTAGCGACTCCCATGGCCATTTCCACGACAGTGGCGCCCACCGTGGGGCCTAGCCGGACTAGCCTGAGTTATGCGGCGAGACCCTATTCGCCGATCGATCGGCCGCTCGCCACCGGCCGCATGATTGCCATCGATGGGATCTTACAGATCCTTCCCAACAGCTACATCCCGGCGTCGCGCCCGATCACCCACGGCGCGGTGATGCCGGTCGGCTCCATCAACCTCTTCGTTGTCTTCACCGACGCGGTCGACCCGGTGGCGATGGTGATCGTTGGCGGATCGCCGCCGCACCATGATCTGCTCTCGGAGGAGCAGGTCCGCTCCATTAGGAGCCTCGTCATCGAGTATGACTCGGCCACCAGCAACGCGGCCGAGACTAACACCACCGCGAACGACGAGGCCCTAAACAACGATGCCGACTCCGTGACCCCTGCCTCGGTCGATGGATCTATCACCGCGGCATCACGAGAGGACTCCATCACGCGGGTCTCCAACCCTGAGGATTTCGAGGACTCCTCCATCCTCGGGATCTTCGATTCCGATTCCGGCTCATCGCCCGAGGACTTTCGTGCTAGATCCAATCGCTTAAACACGATCTACATGGCGGGCAGCACGGCTGCCCCGCCAGATCCGTTCTCCACACCGATCCCGCCGACCGCCACGGCCATAGAGGTGGAGGAGGCCCGCCTGCGACTTGCGGAGGCGCAACGCAATAAGCTCGCCGAGCACGAGAGATACCGCCTCGAGCGGGAAACGGCACGGGAGCTATCGCTCTATCACCAGCGCCGCATCAGGACCCGCCTAAACTCCAATGTCCAGGGCCGCGTCCTAAACTTCAACGACGAGAGCGACCCCGCACGCGCTGCCGAGCGCGAGTACTGCGAGAACGCGCCACCAGGTGGAAGCAACCGACCACCACTCAGCGCACCGGCGACCGGAGCCCCTCCACCAACCATTGGCCATGCGCTCCCGTCGGACCAGCCGTGGATTATCATCTCGCCACAGGCCCGCGACGCCAATGGACTCCCACTCTACTCCACCCCGATGGACAACGTCGTCGCGGTCGACGCCGCGGTCGCCAACCTCGACGTCTAGGGAGAAGGCACACTGCAGATCCAGTAAGACAAGGCCCTACTTGCTAGGGCTATCGAGCAGCAAGCCGCGGGGGTAGACCCGCGGGGCTGGATGTATTCCCGCTCCTCGGAAAGCAGGGCGACCTCAAGTGGCCACCCCACCATCGCCAACGCCATGACGTGCCCACCACCACAGCCTCTGGTGACGCAGCAACGGGCCGCCAACCTCGCGCTCTCCACCAACGAGCCGTGACCGGTGAACAACACGGTCGCTGCCAACAGGCAGCCCATCGACGCCCGCACGCACATCGTCAACAACCAGGCCCGGCGGGCGCGCCAACCCAACGACTTGAGGCACACCCTTAGCAACCGCGGCAACCCCGGACCTAGGGGCTCGCTCAGCCGAGTCGGCCCCCAATGCTTCGGGCCTATGATCAGAGGGGAAAAATACCCCGCCAACTTTAAGGCGCCCAAGGAGATCGAAAAGTACGATCCAACATACGATCTAGCAGTGTGGCTGGACACATACCTCATGGCGATGGGAATCGCCGGCCACACCGACCTTCTCGCCGCTCGCTACCTCCCCCTGATGATGGAGGGTGCGACCCGGCAATGGATCAACGCCCTCCCCGCCAACAACATCAACTCCTAGGAGGAAATGGGGGATGCCTTTGTTAGGCACTTCAAGGGCTCCTACACCCGCGCCACCACCATCGAAGACCTGGAGCGGTGCATCCAGGGATAACGCGAGTCGACCCGCCACTAGATCCAAAGGTGGTAAGAACTATGGATCAATGCTTCCGACATCCACCCGAACATGGTGATACATTGCTTCAAGAACGCGTGCCGATACGAACCCCTGGTCGCCAAGATCAAGCGGGTCTACCGAATGATCGACAACATCCCTGACCTCCTCGAGATCGCCAAGCGCTACGCGGAGGAGGACCCTAACCAAGACTCTAACGATGAGTCAGGAGGTAGACGCCGCACCAGCGGCCACGACAGCGGGCGACAGCGCGACATGCGCTACAGCAACACCCGCATCACGGGCAAGCGCCGCACGGACGAGTGAGTCGACTCCGTCGCCAACGCCGGCTACAGCCAACGCGACCCCAAGAGCTACCGCCGTGACGGAGGAAATTACCGCGATAGCAGAAACTACCGTGCCAACAACGCGGCGAGGCCGAAATTCGACCCCGCTGCCTTGCTCAACCAGCCCTGCATCTACCATAGCAGGGAGGGAAAACCCGCCACCCACACCACCGCGGACTGCCACTCTCTCAAAGAGATCGAAAAGGCAAGGCGAGCAAGGGAGGACCCCAACAACAACCCACCCCGGGACAACGGAAACACCGGCGGCTTTGGCAACACCATCGGCTTCGGCAACACCGTCGGCTCGCTACACACCTTCACCGAGCTCGGCACCAAGCGCAAGAGGAAGGTGCTCGCCCGTGCAGTCGCCGTCAATGCGGTGACACAGGTCGACATCCCACGCTTCCTCAACTGGTCCGAGCAGAGCATCACCTGGAGTCGCTGCTGACTCGTGTACTAACGAGCTCGTTGGGGAACCCTAAGAGGAAGGTATGATGAGCACAGCAGTAAGTTTCCCTCAGTTATGAAACCAAGGTTATCAATCCAGTAGGAGCAAGGAAACACCCCAAAGGTGTAGCTAGCTGAACATTGGCAGGGCGCACTACCGGTGCCAACAGCAACGTGGAGACCTGCACAGCACAACCACAGAACTCTGTCCCCAACTTGCGATCAGGTTGTCAATCTCACCGGTTTTGCTGAAAACAAAGGATTAAACATATCGAATGGAAGGAAGTAATAGTTTGCAGAAAGTAAACACAAAGTAGTAAATAGTTTGTAGATTGAAAGTAAAAGAAAGGACCGGGGTCCATAGTTCACTAGAGGTGGCTCTCCTTAAGATAGATAACATGTTGGGTGAACAAATTACAGCGGGGCAATTGACAAACATCGAGAAAGCATACAAGCATATACTACTCATCTTGACTCCTTTGAGATTTGATTGGGCATTACAACATTATACATAGACCGCCATCCAACTGCATCTATGACTAATAATCCACCTTCAGGTTATCATCCGAACCCCTCTAGTATTAAGTTGCAAGCAATGGATAATTGCATTACGAATTGCGTATAAAGTAAACAATACGATTGTTCTATGAACAAAGGATTGTTATTTTCTCCCTAGTAGCAACAGCACATCTAGTACCTTAGAGATTTCTGTCACTTCCCTAGATTACCAGAGGCATGAAGCCAGTATCGAGCATAAATACTAACTCTTGGAGTTGCTAGCATCTACTTGGCCAAGATAGCTACTAACAACGGAAAGCATGCAAGATCACAAATAACAAAGACATGATAGAATCAATAATCAATCTGAAATAGCATCTCAATATCCATCGGATCCCTGCAAACACAACATGTAGAATTACAAATAGATGATCTTGATCATGAACGGAGCTCACAAGATCTAGACATGATAGCACAAAGGAGGAGAACCAGCCATCTAGCTACTACATGGACCTGTAGTCCAGAGATGAACTACTCACGCATCACAACGGAGGCTTGCATGATGAAGAAGAAGGCCTCCAGGGTGAATTCCCCTCTCCGACAGGGTGCTGGGAAGAGCTTCAGATCCCTCCCGATCTAGGGATGGAGATAACAGCGGCTACAAACTCTTTCGTGGAATTTTGATCGGGTCCTTAGGGTTTCCGTATCAGAGGCAATAAATAGGAAGAAGGAGAGGCTGAGGGGGTGCCTGGGCTGGCCACACCACCCCCTGGCGCGGGCCAAGCCTGGCCGCGTGGCTAGGTGGTGTGGCCGCCCTCTGGACCTTCTCCGTCTCGTATTCTGGCTCCAGGTATCCCCCGGTAAAATAATAAATTTGGCTTTTGTCCCGTCCAATTCCGAAAATATTTATTTTCTAACTTTCCTGGAACCAAAAATAGCAGAAAACAGGCAGCTGGCACTGTGGCTCTTGTTAATATGTTAGTCCAAGAAATCATATGAAAAGTACTCCAAAGTGTGGACAAAACATAGAAAGTAGATAAAACCAAGAACGGAACATCAAAAATTATAGATACATTTGCAATGTATCAGTCGCTAGGACCATGCTGCCAAGATTGAGTACCCAAGGCGAGTCGCCCTGGTGGTCAAGCCCAAAGTGGCCGACTATTGGCTGCCCAAGACACTGATGGATGGCGGGAGCTCCATCAACATCATGTTTCTGGACACGTTCAAAAGGCTCTAGCTCCCAGAATCTGCAATCTAGCCGACCCTGAAAACCTTCCACGACATCGTCCCCGGTCGGAAGGCATACCCGATCGAAAAAGTGACATTACCGGTCACCTTTGGCACACCAGCAAACTACCGCACCGAGCGAATCGAGTTCGAGCTGGTGAACTTCCGCAGCCCCTATTACTGCGTCCTGGGACGCCAAACGTTTGCCAAATTTATGGCGACCCCCCACTATGCATACAACATGATGAAGCTCCCAGGGCCGAGCGGCATCATCACCATTCACGGCAACCCCGATATGGCTATGGAATGCGAGGACAAAGGCACTGAGCTCGCCGACGCCGTCATCGCCGCAGAGACTAACCACGCGGAGGAGCTCGTGAAATATGCGGGCAACATCAACAAGGACGACCCCACCATCCTGAAGAAGCCAACCGCCGCGAACTCCACGTTCGAGGCAACCACGCATACCCGCACCGTCGAGATCGTCCCGGGCGATTCCAGCCAGACGGTCACCATTGGGGCGCACATGAGCCCCGCATACGAAAGCGCGCTCATCGAGTTCCTCCGTGAGAACTGCGACATCTTCGCATGGAAACCTTCCGACATGCCAGGTGTCGCGAGGGAACTCACTGAGCACAAACTACACGCCGACCCCAAAGTGCGACCGTTAAAGCAGTCGCTATGACCCTTCAATGAAGAGCGCCGCCGAGCAATCACCAAAGAAGTGCAACGCCTGTTGGCTGCAGGCTTCATTCGGCCAATAAAACACTCCAAGTGGCTGGCGAACCCAGTCCTGGTCCTGAAAAAGAACAACACATGGAGAATGTGTATCGACTACACCAACCTCAACAGCGCCTGTCCGAAGGAGGAGTTCATCCTACCGCGCATCGATCAGATCATCGACTCGACCGCGGGATCGGAGTCATTGTGCTTCCTCGACGCATACTCTGGTTACAACCAGATCAAAATGGCGGTCGAGGGTGAAGAGAAGACGGTGTTCATCATGCCATTCGGCGCCTTCTGCTACACGACCATGACGTTCGACCTCAAGAACGCCGGCGCCACATACCAAAGGTGCATGCGGGAGTGCCTCGCGAGCCAAATTGGCCGAAACATTCACGTCTACATCGATGACGTGGTGGTAAAATCCACCCGCCAGGACGACCTGCTCGCCGACCTAGCCGAAACCTTCACAAATCTGCGAAGGTACAACATCAAGCTGAACCCAGGAAAGTGCATGTTCGGCGTCCCCACCGGATAGCTACTGGGATACGTAGTCTCCAAGCGAGACATCGAAGCCAACCCCACCAAGATTGACACCATCGCGCGACTCAGAAAACCCGAGTGCCTGCACGATGTCTAGAAGTTGGTCGGGCGAGTCGCGACTCTCAGTCGCTTCATCCTCCGACTAGGCGAGAAGGCAATGCCTCTCTATCGCCTGATGCGCAAGAACCCCATGTTCCAATGGGAAGCGGAGGCGAACGATGCACTCAAAGCACTCAAAGAAGTGCTACTCGCGGGTCCACTACTTGCCGCCCCAATCGACAAAGAGCCAATGCTCATCTACGTGGCGGCCTCCACTCGAGTCGTCAGCGCTGTGATGGTCGTCGAACGGCCAGAGGAGGGCAAGGAGCGCCCCATACAGCGCCCTGTCTACTACATCAGCGAAGTCCTGACGGACTCACGACAACGCTACCCGTAGTACCAGAAACTGGTGTGCGCGGTATTCCGAGCTCAGCGGCGACTCCCCCATTATTTCCAGGAGCACCCAATCACCGTGGTCTCTTCCGCACCCCTGCAGGACATAATACGCAATCGCGTGGCGACTAGGCGAGTCGCCAAGTGGGCCGTCGAAATCGGCGTCCACAACATCAAATACGAGCCCCGAAAAGCAATCAAATCACAAGCCCTAGCTGATTTCCTCGTAGATTGGGAAGAAGCGCAGCAGTCGGAGAAGCTACCGTATCTCCACTACTGGTCGCTCCACTTTGACGGCTCCAAGAACGCCGACGGCGCAGGGGCCAGGGTCAGATTGACCTCCCCCAAAGGGGACAAGCTCCGATACGTGCTCCACCTCAACTTCAAGCCCTGCACCAACAACATGGCAGAATACGAGGCCCTCCTCCACGGCATGCGGGCCGCCAAGGAGATGAACATCAACCGCCTATGGTGCTATGGCGACTCCGACCTAGTCACCGACTAGGTCGCTAGAACATGCGACACCGTCTCTCCAACAATTATCACGTACCGCCAAGCGGTAGACCAGCTGGGAGGACACTTCGACGGCTATTCAGTCGAGTGGATCGACAGATGCAAGAATGAGGAGGTAGACGCCCTTTCCCGCATCGGGTCGGCCCGACAAACGCCACCTGTAGGCGTCTTCCTCGACATCATCCACAAACCTTCGGTCTGCCTACCGAAGGAGATCGACATCGGGATAGCACTGCAACCAGAGCCGGTCCTAGTCGCCATGGTTGTGGAGCCCAACGACTGGACGGCACCATACATCGCCTTCCTCGAGCACAACATCCTCCCAAGTAACGAGACAGAGGCGCGAATGATCGTGCGCTGCTGCAAATCTTTTGTCATCATCAACGGTGAGCTCCACAAACGCAGCGTGACTGGCGTGTTCCAGCGCTGCGTACAGCCATAAGAAGGCCATAAGATCCTCCAGGACATTCACGCCGGCGACTGCGGCCATCACGCCGGCGCCAAGTCGCTGGTCGCCAAGGCCATGCGGCACGACTTCTACTGGCTCACCGCGCACGCCGACGCCACCAACATCGTCCAACGATGCGTCGGGTGCCAGAAGTACGCCAACCAGACGCACCTCCCTGGTTCAACACTGAAGACCATCCCCATCACATGGCCATTCGCTGTATGGATCATGGACATGGTAGGCCCGTTCAAGAAGGCCCCATCCGGCTTCACCCACCTCCTGGTCACAGTCGACAAGTTCACCAAATGGGTCGAGGCCAAGCCGATCAAAAAGTGCGACGGCAAGACGGCCACCAAGTTCTTACACGAGCTCATGTACCGGTACGGCTAACCGCACAACATCATAACAAACAACGGCACCAACTTCGCCAAAGGGGCCATGGCGGAATTCTATGAAGATCACGACATACGACTCGATCTCGCCTCAGTCGCCCACCTAGAGTCGAACGGCCAAGCAGAACGCGCCAACCAGAGAGTCCTCCAAGGGCTCAAGCCACGACTCCAAGTGCCCCTCGAGCGCACCCCAGGATGCTGGGTCGAAGAGCTCCCTTCCGTAATATGGGGGATCCGCACGTCCGTCAATCGCTCCACCGGGTTCACACCCTTCTTCATGGTGTACGACATCGAAGCCGTAATGCCAATAGACCTGGAGCACGACTCACCTCAAGTCGCCAATTATGTCGAGGCGACAAACGAGACCGCTCGCCAAGACAGCATCGACCAAATCGACGAGGCACGCGACCTGGCTCGCTCCGGCACCGCCATCTACTAGGAGGGACTCTGCCACTACCATAGCCACCGAGTCCAGACTCGCACCTTCCAGGAGGGCGACCTGGTCCTACGACTGGCTCAAGACAAGAAGGGAATGCACAAGCTCTCCCCCCCATGGGAGGGGTCATTCACCATAGGGCGAGTCCTCGGCAATGACGCCTACTACCTCATCGAGATACGAGGCGACGACCAGCTCGAGGTCGGGAGGCCATGGAATGTAAACCTCCTCCGAAAGTTCTATATATAGAACTCAAGCATGTACTCAGCTGACATATATAATGAAATTCATTCGGTTCACAAAATTGTGTTTACTCGCCATATCCTTGCGCCACTCGCACTCATACAATTAGCAATACGCTACCCACGGAAGTCAACCCTTGGTCGAGCGACTGGCACGGCTAAGTAGTGCGGCCTAAGGGCACCGAAAATACTCGGGCCTTGGGACATCCACGAAAACGCCAACCCAGAGCCACCATCGGAGTCGCCTAGGTTTACTGGCCCACCGGGCCAAGACGGCCGGTATACGCTTCTCACAGCGACCTGTCCTTCCCATCCTCGTGCAAAGCTACTCGAACGGTTAAGTACCACGCACGAGGACTCCGCAAAATTGGAACCCTCATGCGGCTCAGGAACACACCAAGTAAAAGAGCTGCCTTGGACTCGCCCAACGACTGGTTCCCCGAGCCAGGGGAGGAGACGCGTTACAAACAACGCATCAGTAACTTACAACAGGCACGCACCCAAAACGGCCCCACTCGCGATTGGGGACTCGCCTACAAATAATCCCACTTGCACTCAGGGACTCGCCCCTTCAGGAGAGGCAAGGGACAAACAATGCACAATCAAAGAAAACACATATGTATACAATCGAGTTATACCCCATTAAAGGGCGGATACGCTCGGGGACTCGCTCAAACAAAATAAACACACCACACAATCACGGTCGCATTACGAGTCGATTGACTCCTCTTACTCAAAATATTGTTCATATTACAAAAGTCGCCACTTGGCATATATTACAAACTGCCCAGAGATGTTATCTATTTCGCAGGCCCTGACGAAGAAGCATCTCCACCACCCTTGACACGAATGAAAGGTTCCATTGGTTCGTCGGGTAGGTCGTCAGCGACTTCGAAAGCGCCGATCGGAAGGGTTGCTCCGACTTCAGGTCACGATGCTCCGGCTCGGGGTCGCCAGGCGCCAATACCGTCTCCTGGTATGGCAGAAGGTCCCCCATCGCCAACACCCGATCAGCAAAGGGGGCGGCCTTGGCGGTCAGCTTCAGCACCTCCGACATCTCCACCGTACCAGTCGTCGAAGGGTAGCCGCTGGTGATGTCATCGAGGTCGAAATCGTCGGGGAAGTGGGCGAGACCCAGGCTCAATGCCGTGGTGGCCCCGCGCCTGAAAGCCGAGCGTGCCATCCACTCCATGACACTGGGAACCTCCTCCAGATAGCGCCACACTTCCGTAAGTCCCCTAGGAATAACCTCGGTGGGGGACATCCCCTGAAGGACTGCTTGGACGCACAAGGCCGAGGCAGTAGCCGCGTTCACCACGGCAGTCACGCACTGCGAGGCGTTGAAGGTCTGCACCATCGGGTCGCTTTGCCCTATCACAGCTGCAACATCAAACGCCAGTGAAACTATGGATTTCCCTACTCGAGGACTCGCAAAACATGTTATGCAAAGAACAGAGACTCACCAAGAAGCTTGCGGCAGTTCTCGGTGACGTGCTTCTCCAGGGCGGCATGATCATTTTGCAGCCCCAGGATGATCAAGTCCGCGGCCTTGCGCTCCTCTTCAGCCGTAGTGACTGCAGCCTTCGCTCGATCCTCAGAAGAATTCAAGGCCGCTTTCTCCTCCTCCAACTCCTAGATTAGCGATGCGATTCGCCCATTCGCCGCTTCTAGCTCGGCAACTGGGACGTACCCTTCACGGGCCTTGGCAATTGCAGCCGGAAGACCATCTGAAAATAAAAGAGACAAATCGTCAACATGCCAGAAAACCAACAGTTCACAGCCGAAAAACGAATCAAGTACTTACCAACAGTCTCCTGAAGTCGCTGGTTTGCCTCCTAGGCCACGCGCAGATCCCGCTCCAGATGCTCCCTCGCGGCCAAGCGATCTGTCGACTCCCTTTGCAAGCCCTGCAAGAATAACAAAGTGAGCACTTCCCAAAACAGATATTCAGTTCCTAGCTACTGAAAATCAGCGACCAGGAACTCGGGGACTGGCGACCAGAAGAAATTAAGTTCCTAGCCGCTGAAATTCAGCGACTAGGAACTCGGTGACTAGAGAGTAGAAGCAACTCAGTGTCTAGCCGTTGAAATTCAGCAACTAGCCACTTGGCGAATGGACATACCTGAATGGCGGCGCCAAGCATCTTGTGAAGCTCTCCGGCGTCCGTCGACGGGACCGTGAAGGAAGTGTGCCCGCAACGCGACCCAACATCTTCATCAACGATCTCCGGGCTCTGTGGAGACTGGTTGTCCACCACGCCCGGAAACCCCTTCGCCTTGAATTGTGGGAATGTTGCTGACGCTCTAGCCAGGGCACTGGTTGCCGGAGCCGACATTTCCGTCGTTGGAGCGCCCTTGGCCGGCTCCGACCGCGTAGGCGCCACCTCTTCGACGACTGCAGCGGGTTCGCTCTCTTTGGCACTATCCATCGCCATAGAGTCGTCGGCACCACCTTTCTGCCTCTTCGTGCCCTCCACAGTCGCCGCGTCTTCAGCAGACTTCCTCTTCTTGGGGAGGTCGCCCTCTCCCGTGGTGGCGACCGGCGGAATCTTTGCCACTGAAGGGCGACCAATCTTCTTGACCCCAGACCTGCCAAACCTCCAAAATCAACACAGAGATAGCACAGAGACGAAACACGACTTGGAATGGAGAATTCAAAGCTTACTTGGCGACTGGGAGAACACGCAGCCCGGTGCTGATGTGGGCGGGCTTGTCTAATTCCGGCCCAGCTTGCGCGTGAGACCCCTCTCGAAGACATCTGAAGCCCACGACACCGCGGGCTTCCTTGATGATGAAGCCGCAGTTACCGGAATGTCCGGCTCCGAAGACGCAGCCGCTCTTGAAGGTTGCGCCGATTTCGACGCCGCGGCCTCAGCCACCTCCTGGCTTGGCACCCTCGAAGCCATTGGCGCAATCACCGCCAGAGGAACTTCTACCGCCGCCTTGGTGTCCTCGTCCCCCAATCCCTTCATTAGAACCGCATCCTCCGGGATCTTGTGCGAAGAATCGGGGGCGTCATCATCATCGGAGTCGTCATCAGATTCAAACACCACCACCGACCTGGGCGGCGACGCTATTTTCTTCGCTGGCGACTTCAGTTTGCACGCGGGCTTCGCCGGCGTGGCCGTGCACCGAGACGTGTGCTCTTGCACGATCTCGTCACCCCCTTCATGTTCATCAAGGCTGCGACTTGCCTCGAACTCGCGCTGCTTCTGCATGTGAGTCTTGCGAGCCATAGGCGCTGGGGGAGGAACCTCCTTCTCCTCATCGCTTTTGGAGGAATCTCCCTCGGAGGCCTCTTCGAGCTCCCAGGGGACCTCTTCGTCAAGCGGAGGGAGCCAACCCTCCAACACCTAGAACAACTGAGAACAACAACCAATAAGTATCGAACGATGCGACTGCGAATTATGTTGCAGAGATTGTGACTAGAAGGAAAACTTACTATGGGGGCTTCATTCTTCACGGGAGTGTACGGGGCGAGCCCGACCGATGCGGTCGTAAATTCTGCATCGGTGATCTTCTTCAGGGCAACCTTGTAGTCTTCGGTTTCCCACGACTCTTTGCTGGTCTGGGAGGGATCGTGTTTCCCGCTGTACTCATACATCCAATGTGGCCGAGTCGCTAGCAGAACCAGATGCCGCCCGAGCCAGCAGTTGTAGAGGTTGATCGAAGATAGCCCCTGATCCTTCAACCTCTGGATCTGGTCCATCATCTCCGCGACGACCATCCTCTGGTCTTTAGGGAGTTTCTTCGGCGCCAGCTGGCGAGGCTCACAACTTTCTGCGACGAACTCGGGAAGCGCTACTTCACCGGAGGGAGTGGATTCCTTCACGTAGAACCAACTCTTCTTCCACTCGCTCGTAGCCTTATTCGAAAGTAGGAGCTTGATAAAGTTGGCCTTCGGCTTCAATTGGAATGTGACGCCGCCGGCCGCCAACATCAAGCCGTCGAACGCCTCGCGCCCGATGTGGTCGTGGAAGAGCTCCAGCCACAGCGAGAAATACGGCCTGCAGCCGAGATAACATTCGTAGAAGGCGACGAAGATCACTAGCTGCTCGATGCTGTGCGGACCAAGATCCGACAGCTTGATTGCCTAATACGCACAGAAACGCCAGAAGAACAGTGAGGTGGGGAACCCCAAACCCCTCTCTAGGTGACTGGGGAAGCAAATGAATTCACCAGCCCACGGCTTTGGCTCGATCTCGGAGGGAGCGGGGACCCGCCAGTTCCCCTTGCAGAGGACTCCGGCATCCTCGAAGGATTTTAGCTGGGTCGTGGTGCACTTGGATTTCCCCCATGCACCCTTTGGAGGCGCCATTAGGAGGGGTGTGGGGTCGCTCGGTGTGAAAGGGATCGAATCGAAGGAAGACAGGAGGAATGGATGCGCGAGAATGAAGAACACAGGGAAGGATCTGCAAGGCTGATTTGTTACTCCCCTTATAAGGAGGTGCTACCCACCAAATTCGGGGTAGCCGTTACCTGCGGTAATTATGCCGAAGTTACCGTTGGAATATCCAACGGATAGTTTGACCAGGTTGACGGTCCAACTCCTCCATTCCACTCGCTGGCAACTAGCCCGGCCACTCGCTGAAGCAGTGACTTAGCAGCCGTGGCATTCGCCAGGCAGCGACTAGGAGCATGGGAAAAATTTCCTTGATTTCAGTGGAGTCCATCACCGATTCGGCTGGGCGTCCAAATTGGACTCGCCTACTCCGACGGCCAAATGACCACCCGCGTTTGAATCAACGATGGCTTTGGGGACTACTGATGGGGATATGCCGAACGGGGTATGCCTAGCAGGATGTTCCGATTGGGCCAAAAAGCTCGCGAGTGGGCCTATAGGACGGCGACTGGAATGGGACTAAAGAGAAGACCCGACGACTGGCGACTGGAGGCCCATGAGCATACTCGAAGCCCAGTTGGATTAGGTCAAAGCCTCCGAATCCATATCCTGTTCGGTTGTAAACTGTAAACCATAGCGAGGTGCCTCATATATAAACCTCCCTAGGGTATCCTGAGAACTTACGTTCCATCATACACCCCCTCAAGTGACTCGCTGCTTAGACACCGAGCTCGCCACCCCTGTAACTCGCTCTCCATTAATCCAATCTAGCAGGAGTAGGTCTTTACCCTCCGGGGGGCTGAACCTGGGTAAACCCATGTGCATCTGCCCCCATCTCGCACCGCAGATGGCCGCCAGCTCTCACCCCCGATTCAATCAATCGCTGCCTACTGCAGCGACTGCTGTGGCCATTTCCACGACAGGCGGCGAACATGTGTACTGTTAAGGATTTTGGTGGGGTGTCGGGCTTCTCCGAGCCTGGCGTTGGAACAAGTGGGCTATTTCGGAGGTGGTTCCGATGGTGCCGATTCTGCCACCAAAATGGCTCTACTTCTTCCATATCCTCTTCCAAGCCACCATCTGTAGGGGTTCCGCGTATGAAAACAATAAATTTTTACCCTACGCCCCTGAACCCCTGATGCTGCTAGGACCTATCTATTAGTAATACAGTAACGGGAGGGGTTTTTCGTGAACTTACCCTTGAAGACCGAAAAGCATTGTCAACGCTCAGGAGAGCGTGGTTGATGTACATGAGCCGAAGCCGACCTCAAGGTTGTGATGAAGTGCTTGCGCTCCTTTGGCTCCAACGACTTGAGTGCCTCAAGTGTGACACCTCGCGGGGAGTTACACACGTCCGGTGCCTGACGATGACTCCTGCTTCCCCGATCCAGCAACAGTTGCAGAAGTAGAGCTTCGGGATCCGAATCCCGCAGCGCGACGGTGATCCGCGGTGAAGATGTCTCTCGTTCGCGCAGTCCGAACTTAGGACCACGGTCACGAGAGAGAGAGAGAGAGAGAGAGAAAATATCAATTGGAGGTCTTCCCAAAAGTGAGAAGACCTTTGTTGAATATTGTGTGTATTTATCTGGCCAAATACCCGCACTATATATAGGGGGAGGGGAGGTACTACCTCCCTCAAAGTCCCGGGGTGGGACTAAAGGAGAGGAGGGGGAGGGGCAACCGCCGGCCAGTGCTAGTGGGCCCCGCGCGGGGGGCTTGGCCCAGCCGGCCACCCCCTTGCCCCTTCTCCCTCTCTCCTTTCTCTAATGGGCCCTCTTCCCTCCGGAATTGGCCCATTAAGCCTTTGACCATTTAAATTGATTTTCTCTTTTATTAAATAATTATGAATAAATGATTAAATCAATATTTAACATTCATTCACATATTATTAAACCTTCCTGGCTATGGAACACCTTCCACCTCCACTCCGGACATCCTCCGGACTTACCGAAACCCTTCCGGTTTTCTCTCTACTATTCTTCGGCGATTCTTCCGATCCTATAAACACTCTCTAAGCATCATCAAGCCCTTAAGCGTGATACCCCACGGTTCAGGAACACTCTAGACATGGTCGGGACACTCCCGCACCAATGATCGACAGAGGGACCTGGATGGCATGTGACCCCTGTGCGTTCCACGGAGATCTTTTGTCGTTTGAACCGGTACAATTGTGTATTATTCCCTTTGTCTCTCGATACTTGCATTGCCCAAGATATGATCAATGCCATCACCATGTCGTGTTCAATATCGTTACCGAACAATGCTACTTGACTCGTTCCGACAAGTGATATCCCTGTGATCAAATCACATTTTGCGCAACTATTGGATATAACTTCTCTGAGTGGGACCTTGAGTATCTTTCCGTCACGTGGACGGACAAATCCCGCTCTTGACATATATTGCCTCTACGGTTTCCTCCGAGTACCTGAACACACCTTTATAACCACTGTATTACCAAGTGGCGCTTTATGCTATCTAAGAACTCTCGGGAGACAGTGATTGATATAGCCTCACGGTCTAAGGAATAGTCTATGAGGATCCATTTCTAATCATCATAACTTGAACTTCGTGACATGATCGGATCACGATGTTTAGGTTGGGTATTGGTTCATCATCTCATTCCCAGAATGAGTTGACTCCATTTCCAACTGGCATAAATGCCACATGATCAGGAAACTTGATCATCTGTTGACCAATGAACCCGTGACTAGAGTTTCACTAGGAACCCCTGGTTGTTTGTATATCACACGTGTATTGATGTTTCCACTCAATACAGTTATAGCATGATATAAAAATTAATCATAAACTATATGAAATATGATAATAGTCCTTATTACTATTTGTCTCTAGGGCATATTTCTGACACCATCTTGTCAGGCTTGAGGTTCCAAGATTCCTCCCTTGCATGTGTACTTGTCGGTGTGAACCTATAATGATCATGGGATGGAGTATGAAGCAGTATACCATTCAATAGGGTAGGAAGTGGACTCGCGTAGAGGATATGATTCACCTCTAGAATCCATGATGACATGGAATAAGTTGGAGACCTTGATATGGTAACAACCATAGGTTGGGCCGTATCAGCTCCCTCCCTTTGAAAAGAGTCGCCCTCGACTTTATATGCTCATCACTTCTTAGCCCAAAAGATATCGAGCCTGTTGGGGAACCCCAAGAGGAAGGTATGATGAGCACAACAACAAGTTTTCCCTTAGTTATGAAACCAAGGTTATCAATCCAGTAGCAGCAAGGAAACACCCCAAAGGTGTAGCTAGCTGAATGTTGGCAGGGCGCACTACCGGTGCCAGTAGGAACGTGGAGACCTGCGCAACACAACCACAAAACTCTGTCCCCAACTTGTGATGAGGTTGTCAATCTCACCGGTTTTGCTGAAAACAAAGGATTAAACGTATCGAATGGAAGGAGGTAATAGTTTGCAGAAAGTAAACACAAAGGAGTAAACAGTTTGTAGATTGAAAGTAAAAGAAAGGACCGGGGTCCATAGTTCACTAGAGGTGGCTCTCCTTAAGATAAATGACATGTTGGGTGAACAAATTATAGTGAGGCAATTGACAAACATCGAGAAAGCAATATGCATATACTACTCATCTTGACTTCTTTGAGACTTGATTGGGCATTACAACATTATACATACACCGTAATCCAACTGCATCTATGACTAATAATCTACCTTCAGGTTGTCATCCGAACCCCCTCTAGTATTAAGTTGCAAGCAATGGATAATTGCATTACGCATTGCGTGTAAAGTAAACAATACGATTGTTCTATGAACAAAGGATTGTTGTTTTCTCCCTAGTAGCAACAACACATCTAGTACCTTAGAGATTTCTGTGACTTCCCTAGATTACTAGAGGCATGAACCTACTATCGAGCATAAATACTAACTCTTGGAGTTGCTAGCATCTACTTGGCCAAGATAGCTACTAACAACGGAAAGCATGCAAGATCACAAATAACAAAGACATGATAGAATCAATAATCAATCTAAAATAGCATCTCAATATCCATCGGATCCCTGTAAACACAACATGTAGAATTACGAATAGATGATCTTGATCATGAACGGAGCTCACAAGATCTAAACATGATAGCACAAAGGAGGAGAACCAGCCATCTAGCTACTACATAGACCCGTAGTCTAGAGATGAACTACTCACGCATCACACCGGAGGCTTGCATGGTGATGAAAAAGGCCTCCAGGGTGAATTCCCCCTTCCGACAGGGTGCCAGGAAGAGCTTCAGATCCCTCCCGATCTAGGTATTGAGATGACGGCGGCTACAGACTCTTTCGTGGAATTTTGATCGGGTACTTAGGGTTTCTGTATCGGAGGCATCTTATAGGCGAAAGGGGAGGCCGAGGGGGTTCCTAGGGCGGCCAGACCACCCCTTGCTCGGGCCAGGCTTGGCTGCGCGACCAAGTGGTGTGACAGCCCCCTGGCCCCTCTCCGTCTCGTATTCTAGCTTCGTGTATCCCTTGGTGAAAAATTGACTTTGGCTTTTGTCCCGTCCAATTCCGAGAATATTTATTTTTGACTTTCCTGGAACCAAAAACAGCAGAAAATAGGCAGCTGGCACTGTGGCTCTTGTTAATAGGTTATTCCAAGAAAGTGTATAAAAAGTACTCCAAAGTTGGAACAAAACACAAGAAAGTAGATAAAACATCAAAAATTATGGATACGTTAGCAACGTATCAACATACCCAAGCTTAACTCCTGCTCGTCCTCGAGTAGGTAAGTGATAAAAAGAAAGAATAATTTTTGAGGTGACATGCACCATCATAAACTTGATCAAAATATTTGTAAAACAATGATAGCTAGGATCATAGTACTTCAATCATAACATGAAATACAAAGTTCTAACAATAAGACAAAGCAACTATGTTGCAACATGAAAAGGCACAAACAAAAGATTCATGAATAACAATGCTTTGCAAGACGTTTGTTTGTTTCACATAAAGAAAACATAGCATAGTGGCATTTAGCTTGTCCCTCATAGAGTAGCAAACGTAAATGCATAGGACACCTTCAAAGTTCAAAAGAGTGACTAGATACAAATAGTTTAAAACAAGCAATATCAAAGTTATGCATCAATCAACAAGTCTTGGGACAATGCACATAGAACTAATAATGGCCACTATGCTCTCAAAGTAGGTGCATAAAGATAGAAGGTGGAGACTCAACATAAAAGTAAAAGAAAGGCCTTCATAGAAGGAAGTAGGGATTCAAGTTTCATAAAGAGCTTCCAAAAATTATGATACTTTTAGCTTTTACCTCTCATTGCCCCTATCATAAGCATCTTGAAGTGATTAAGGTTAAAGTGAACAAACTATGGTGTATATGCTTAACGAAGTATAAGTTGGAAATCTCATGTCCCTTGAATACGAGGGCCGCTCCTCATGCTACTCAAGTTTAGTTACCGGTAAGTTCTTTTCATAGTAAGTATATGTGTATCATAGAGAACCGCCAACGGGGTACCCCTTGCCCGATGATACGGAAGAATCCCCATATCAAAATGACAAGGCAAGCAGACAACGAGCATCTCAGCAATCTTCTTATTTACCATGGGAATATGGTGCTTTTTCTCTCTTTCCTCTTTTCTCATATCTTTTTTTCTCTTTTTTCTCAATATCTGACTCTTTTTTATAAGAAGAATGCTTCATAGACAGCTCATTATGGTTACGCTGCAGGTTTCCACCATGACAGTATGGATTAGACCAGCGGCCCAGGCGTTTCTCTAACACACATACATAACTCCATGGACTTACAAGCTCCCCTTTCATTTCACACCGATGACATCCATAGACAAAAGAGCATGATATCAACTAGGTACAAAGTACAAGTGCAATGTTGAAAGCGTTCCCCATGACAACATGGTTCTGCTAATCCCAACATATAAGTGCAAGCATATACAACATAGACGACACAATGGTTCAAGTTTATTAAGGGCAAGAAAAGTAAAGTGTGCCATCAAGTTCGTGAGAGCTTTAATCACTAGTTTTCTCATAACAAGTTTAATTCGGAAGGTAGATAAAAACATGAATATACTTGGAATAGAAAATGCTAATAGGTAGGTATGGTGGACTCTTTGGAATAACTTGGTTTTAGGAGTTGGATGCATGAGTGGAACTCAGACTTGGTTATGGAGGCTAGCAAAAGACTGGGAGCGACCAACTAAGAGAGCAATAATGGCCATAATCATGCAGAGCGACAAAACATCATTAATCAAAGCATAAAGTGATACTACAAGTTGAAAACTAAAGGATCATAAAGGCTATGGTGACTTGGGATAGTCATAACATGGTGTGAGCATGCGCCAAGTCAACCCAAATAAAGCATCAAAGGAGAATACCACAATACTATGCTTTAATATGCTAAAACAACACATGATTCTTCCAAGGCACATTAAGCAATCTCAGTTGTTTATAACAAGTCATGCTACAACAAAGAATACTAAGCATAAAGCCAAAACAATATCAAGAATGGCATGACAAAGCATAGGCCACAGTAAAACAAGCTCTTTTTACCACTTAAGCATGAACTTTCCTACTCTTTTGCAATCCAAACCAAACTATTTGAAAACCAATGCATGAAAGAGGGGGTCCAACCAATTTATTTAGAAAACTAAGAAAACCAAGCAAACGAAAAACCAAAATGAAAACGAAAAAGAAGACGCTCCAAGAACAACACAACTGTGCATGAAACAATAAAAATGAAGCGTTTGGAAGAAACCTGGGATTTTTATTGATGAAGAAGGGGATGCCTTGGGAATCCCCAAGCTTTGACGCTTGTAGTTCTTGGATATTTCTTGGGGTGACACGCGTGACATCCCCAATCTTGAGCTTTAGTCCATCCTTCATCTCATTACTCATTCCTTCCATACACCTGAAATTTTTCCTTCATACAAAACTTCACACAATCTTTATTAGCAACATTAGTGCACTCAAGATAATAAGTCTTTAGGTTCAGTTCCAACACCAATAAAACTTCCATTAGAACACAAGCTACTGTAGCACTTCCCTCAGAAATCTCAATTCCCCAAAAGAACTAAAAAAGGAACCAACAAAAAGCAAACGCAAATAATGACAGAAATCTGTCAAAACAGACCAGCAGGTAAAGACGATTTTTTTCGAAGACCTTCTATTGCTCAAATCGAAAAGTTTTGAACTAACGAAAGTTAGATAACAACCTGGGTCAGAAGCAAAAAAATTCACGCCTCAAAAGGACGTACAGAGATTTTACATGAATTTTTACGGTGAAGCACAGAAATCTTTTTCGGGACAGCAACTTTCCCAATCATTACTTCTCTCTCATTAGAGGTTACTCTTGGCACAAAAAGCAAATAAAAAGGATAATAAGCAGTTATTACAGAAGTAATAACTTCCAAGACTCATCTAAAACTTTTGGGTTATTGATACATTGCAAATGTATCTATAATTTTTGATGTTCAATGCTTGGTTTTATCTACTTTCTTGTGTTTTGGCCACACTTTGGAGTACTTTTCATATGATTTCTTGGACTAACCTATTAACAAGAGCCATAGTGCCAACTGCTTGTTTTCTGCTATTTTTGGTTCCAGGAAAGTTAGAAAATAAATATTTTCGGAATTGGACGGGACAAAAGCCAAATTTATTATTTTACCGGGGGATACCTGGAGCCAGAATACGAGACGGAGAAGGTCCAGAGGGAGGCCACACCACCTAGCCACGCGACCAGGCTTGGCCCACGCCAGGGGGTGGTGTGGCCAGCCCAGGCACCCCCTCGGCCTCTCCTTCTTCCTATTTATTGCCTCTGATACGGAAACCCTAAGGACACGATCAAAATTCCACGAAAGAGTTTGTAGCCGCCGTTATCTCCATCCCTAGATCGGGAGGGATCTGAAGCTCTTTCCGGCACCCTGTCGGAGAGGGGAATTCACCTGGAGGCCTTCTTCTTCATCATGCAAGCCTCCGTTGTGATGCGTGAGTAGTTCATCTCTGGACTACAGGTCCATGTAGTAGCTAGATGGCTGGTTCTCCTCCTTTGTGCTATCATGTCTAGATCTTGTGAGCTCCGTTCATGATCAAGATCATCTATTTGTAATTTTGCATGTTGTGTTTGCGGGGATCCGATAGATATTGAGATGCTATTTCAGATTGATTATTGATTCTATCATGTCTTTGTTATTTGTTATCTTGCATGCTTTCCGTTGTTAGTAGCTATCTTGGCTAAGTAGATGCTAGCAACTCCAAGAGTTAGTATTTATGCTCGATAGTGGGTTCATGCCTCTGATAATCTAGGGAAGTGACAGAAATCTCTAAGGTACTAGATGTGCTGTTGCTACTAGGGAGAAAACAACAATCCTTTGTTCATAGAACAATCGTATTGTTTACTTTACACGCAATTTGTAATGCAATTATCCGTTGCTTGCAACTTAATACTGGAGGGGGTTCGGATGATAACCTGAAGGTGGATTATTAGTCATAGATGCAGTTGGATGGCGGTCTATGTATAATGTTGTAATGCCCAATCAAATCTCAAAGGAGTCAAGATGAGTAGTATATGCTTGTATGCTTTCTCGATGTTTGTCAATTGCCCTGCTGTAATTTGTTCACCCAACATGTTATCTATCTTAAGGAGAGCCACCTCTAGTGAACTATGGACCCCGGTCCTTTCTTTTACTTTCAATCTACAAACTGTTTACTGCTTTGTGTTTATTTTCTACAAACTATTACTTCCTTCCATTCGATACGTTTAATCCTTTGTTTTTAGCAAAACCGGTGAGATTGACAACCTCATCACAAGTTGGGGACAGAGTTATGTGGTTGTGTTGCGCAGGTCTCCACGTTGCTGCTGGCACCGGTAATGCGCCCTACCAACGTTCAGCTAGCTACACCTTTGGGGTGTTTTCTTGCTCCTACTAGATTGATAACATTGGTTTCATAACTGATGAAACTTACTGCTGTGCTCATCATACCTTCCTCTTGGGGTTCCCCAACGAGCTCGTTAGTACACGAGTCAGCAAGTATTTTTCTGGCGTCGTTGCTAGGGAGTCAAGGACATCTTCACAAGGGGAGTCCCTCATAACCAATCTCTTTACTTTCTTATTTTTGGTTTGCTTAGTTTACTTTTGTTTTGTTTGCTTGTTTCTTTATCAAAAACACAAAAAGATAGTTTTACAAGTTTGCTTTCTTTATTAAAAATACAAAAAAATGACTACTCTTGAAATAACTAAGTTGTGTGACTTCACTAGCACCAACAACAATGACTTCACTAGAATCAAGTGTTCTCAAATGAAGAAGCATTAAGATTAATACCAGAAATATCTTCAACAAGGCAAGGTATCTCATCCAAATAAGTTCTAGAGGATCCTCTCTCAACGCTCTTGGGTTCACTATTTTCATCAAACGGGGTTTCAGAAACAATCAAATCAAGATTCTTTTCTATGGCTTCATGCATTGCTACAAGTTTAAAAGGTATTGGTATCTTAATTTCCTCCCATTACGTTTGGTTTTGTTCATATTTTCTCATGTACCAACAACATCTACACATGATCCTAACATATTAAAACGTTCAAAGACTTTTCTAGCTTCCATGGCAACATCATAAAATTCCTTAAGCAAAGTTTCCAGAATAAAATCTCTTTTTTCAAGATCCTCAATTTCTTTATGTTTAAGAAACATTACTTGCATCAAGGGGTTAAGGCTAACAAACCTAGCTTTCAACATGTGAACTAATGAAGCTGCAGCAATTTCATAGTTTGGAGCAAGTTCTGCGAGGGATCTATCCTCAATATCCTCATGTTTACTAACATGATTAAAGAATTTTTCAATATTATCTTTTCTAATTATAGATCCACTACCTATTGAAAGGTCTTTCAAGGTGAATTTAGGGATCAATATGGTGAGCTAAGACAGAGGTAACAACTATAGAAAGACTTAATTTTTGTGTGTTTTTAATAAAAGGCAACTAGTAAAACTATTTTTGTGTGTGTTTTTGATAAAGAAACAAGCAAACAAAGCAAAAGTAAACTAAGCAAAATAAAAATAACAAAGTAAAGAGATTGGTTATGAGGGACTCTCCTTGTAAAGATGTCCTTGACTCCCCGGCAACGGCGCCAGAAGAAATATGTGTGCGATTGAGATGCAGAATATATCATTGTTGTGTAGCATGGAGACAATGGTGTTGTGTTATGATGATTAATGTCCACCCATATTCCTAGTTTATGTCGGAAATATTTTTCATTGACGTACTAACATCACCACCAATTCTTTGAGCACCATGTTTAATGTTTTTTGTTCACAAATTTGTGCTGGCTACTCATATTTCCCGGCTTTCCTTTTTTGCACATCTTGTATGTAGACAAGTATTCTCACTTTATGATGTCCTTGACATTGTTGCATTTGTATCATGAGGAAATCACTTTCCTTTCCAAAAAAAATGAGGAAATCACTTTAAAATTTATATACGTTTTCTGCCAATAGGCGCATTTTGTGTGTGTATTAACTTGCTTATTCCATGGCCAATCTAAGAAAAAGTAGCCCATCCCGTAGTGTCACCGTACATTGAAGGTGGTCTAGGTAAGATTTGATGTTACACATCAAAGTTTTAGGTTCTGTGTTGCTAATAAATAATGAGTTTACATATCTATATTTGGGAAAAGGGAGAGAAGATACCAGCATTTCTCCAACTCACATGGCCAAGCTAGATTTGTGATATAATGAGAGAGTGATAAGAGAATGGGAACAAAAGCTATATAACAGAAAAAACAGTTCGGTTTTGTTTGTTTTGTGCGATTCAATAAGAAAAAAGATTGTTTCAGTGACTGATAAGGCATACAATGATGTCTCCGATTGTTAGTCGGACACGTACATGGGTGTTGGAATCCGATTCGGATTCAGGTGTCTAATTCCGCATGTTGTTTCTGGATATGGCCAATAAAATTTGGAATACACACCTGTGTCAAAATCCGACACAGATTTGGAGTGCCGGATTCTGCCAAAAACAAAGACACGGGTGCCCACGTAAAACTACTTCTATCTACTTCCTCTGTATATGGATACCTTTGTCTACTCTTATGATGTTCTTTGTTGATACATGCAATAAAACTTCCGCTTGCATCTACTCTGGTTTAGTTAATTAGCTCTGCATTTACATTATAGGAAACTGACAGTGAAGATGATGGCCTTGATGTTGACATGGGTGATGATGAACAAGAGGAACCTGAGGATAGACCTGAAGTTGGTGTACCATCTGAACCTGAGGTTAAAAAATCTGCTCCGGTGCCTGTCCATTCTAAAGACACAGAAAAGCAACTTTCAAAGAAGGAACTTAAGAAAAAGGAGCTTGCAGAGCTAGATGCTGTCCTGGCCGAGTTGGGGATTTCTGACAATGCTACAAAGGCTGATGTTACTAGTAAATGTATGTACTGTAATCATGCCGTGACTCGTATAAAATCAATCGAGCATTCATTACCTTTCTGGTTAAATGCTTTGTTGTGTAATCGTTTATACTAAACTAAAAGATTTGGTATTGGTCTGGTTAAATGCTTTGTTGTGTTATCGTTTATACTAAACTAAAAGATTTAGTATTGGTATTTTGCAGCTGAAAGAAAGCCTGATGAAGAGAATGGAGATGAGGACAGGAACGGTCCTCCTGTGCCCTCAGAAAGCAAGACTTCAAAAAAGAAGAAATCGAGGAAGGAGAAAACATTGAAGGATTCTAAAGTGCAGCCCGGTGAAGTGGTTTTTTGTAGCAATGACCATGGAGGGGCAGCTAATGCAAAGTCTGAAGAGGAAGTTGCTGCTGTGGATGTGAAGGAGAAGATGGAGAAGATAGCTGCGTCTAAAAAGAAGAAATCAAGCAAAGAGGTGGATGCTGCTGCCAGGCATGCTGCCATGAAGGCTGCCGCTAGGAGCACGAAGCTCGCCACTGCAAAGAAGAAAGAGAAGAACCACTACAACCAGCAACCTGTGCGTTAGACTGCTTCAGAATAAGCAGCATGCACGCTTGTTGGATCTGTTTGCGTCATGTGATGGTTCGTACCTTCCCAACTGATAGTGCTGTTTTATCTGCTTGCTTTATATAGACTATTTAAGATGAATATATAGACCATGCCTGGTGACCTTTTGTTGGAGCCCTCGTTTTTCACTTATTTGAATTTCCAGCTTTGACCATCAGCAGTGAATTCTCGCCGATAGCACCAGAAAATGATTAATTAATTACTAGTTGGATGCATATGCATATGCATTGCCACGGCCCCTCTTTTGGTGCGTCGGCGGTGCCCGAAATCAGCGCTCCATTAACAGGAGGAAACGATCGGGTGTTAGGGCATGTACAGTGCTCGAGAAGGCATGCCTTCCCTTAGCCCTCCACATCATTTAGAGAAGACACTATATACAAGTTGTAAAATGCATTCTCTCTTATTGTCATCTCTAGCAATTAATGAGAACTAACTATTTTTAATAAAAAATTGTTTTTCTAGCCTTCTCTTATTTCTAATTGATCATCCCTTAGCTAAGGGAAAATAATCTTCTCTTTCTTATTTCTCTCACCTCCAACTAAACAAAATTTCAATATGGCAACCATAAGGGAAGACTGACATCACCGCATTGTACGTGCTCTTAACGATAGAAAAGCCACGTAGTTTCAAAGGAAGAGGATGATAAGCATTGAGAATATATTTGGCAACTATGATTTAATTTGATAACGTCAGCTGATTCCTTTCCCGATACTTGAAATCTGAGGGCAATTACACGGCGAAATTTCCGGCCAAAATCTTCTATAAATACAAGCAAAATAGGGCAGGGCAGGAACAAAAAGAAACCTCGATCGGGCACTGCTGCATTGCCAATCGGCGGCGGCGCACGACGACGATGGCGCCTCTCAAATCTCGCTTCTTCTCCCCGACTACAACCAGGTCAGCTTGTCCTTCAAGCATGACACCGCCGCTCCCTCTCCACCGTCTGCCTCCGCCACCATCAGCTTCTCTACCGCCGCCGCTACCTCGCAACCGCTCTCGTCTGTCCAGTATCTCACCTTTCCCTGCGGCGCTGTTGCCGCCTTCAAGCAGTACCTTCCCGATGACGGGTCTGTGAGCGTCGAGAGACGCCTGGGAGGCCAGCTTAAAACCCACTGTGCAAGCCCTGCGCGCGGAGAAGAAGACCGCCGGCCTGTCTCTGGTGAAGATGCCCATGAAGAAGACCGCAGGCCTGTCTCCGGTGAAGATGCCCATCTGCACCGACGTGTCCAGCGAGGAGCTCACCGAGCTGCTCCCACCAAACAAGACCGCGGGTCTGTCTCCGGTGAAGATGCCCATCTGCGCCCGCGTCCAGCTGCTCCCACCGAAGAAGCGCTGGGGTGTGAAGATACCCATGGAGTTGCTCCCACCGAAGAAGAGGCTGCTCGCGCGGTACTATAAGACATCATACTACCGGTAAAAGAACCGAGATGCATATCGAAACTGCTCTGCACTTATATACTATAAGACGTCAACTCAATTTGCTTGAATTTTAGTGTGTGCCCATGTGTTCGGGAGTATGATTATTTTCCGTTTTGTATCGAACGTGGATATTTCGACGGCCGTTTTCTGTTCAATTATGTTCTTATGATATACTAGTAGTACGATTTTGTGTGTGTTTTTATGGAATTTCTTTCTGATTCCGAGTTCGATATTTTTAAGACTTGCGAACTTTTATTATTAGTACAGTATACTTGTTTCATTATGTATGCATCTAACTTTGAGCTAGCATGCTCTGATCCAGTTGTCCATTGAGAAACCAGTCTGTGAGTTTCAGCCTTATGTTGGTACATTGCTGCAGGGATCCCCTTATGAGTTGAACTATAATATCAGTTCAGCGGCAATGCTAGGCAATGCTAGTCTGGTAAGATTTGTGGTCATTAGGAGGGGGCGATGCTATTTTGCTAGCAGGATATGGCTACATCGATCGCTATGGATGCGAAACATGAACGGTCTACGATCCCACGACGTGTCTATGTATCTAAGTCCGTATACTATGATACGCCCATCAATCAGCTGTAGATCTTCTCTTTCATGTTCTCATGTTTTAATCCTCATGTCATATTCGAGACCTATCAATTCCTATCAATTCGATCCCTCCACTTCGAGAGAACCCTGCTCCATGATGATGGGATTACCCCTGCTAAAACTGATCATATGATTAAGTAGCAGATCCAGACTATTTCTGTGATTCTGGAGTACCGTGGGATCGCTTCCTCTAGGAAAGTGTCGTTACGGTTAGTAATATGGTAGTCTCCTTTCTAGTATTCCATGCCTGCCGTTGTATATGGAACCATCACGATGGCTGCTATTTGGGATTATCTCTGTTGGGGGGTGCATCCTTGTTCATAGGGTGATCAGCAGGTATTTGTGCTGCAGCCCAACCAGTTATGTCCACAATTTCTCCTTTTACTCAATTGCTGCTGGACATGGTATCAATGTCGAGAAGGAAATCAGGAAACATGGCGACTAGGTAAACTGGCTGCAGGGAATAAGCCTAGAGGAACTCGTCGAGCTAGCCATGATGGCCTCCACTTCCAGAGAGGTGTAGGAGAGGTCCAGCTGTAGAGGCAAAGCGGTGCATTCTATATGTCGGTAGCTGAGCGGGCGGCAGCAGGGTGGAACAGAACCCTCTCTCGGGATTTCACCGGTGCCCCTCTCGGGGGTGGGCTGCATCCAATGTCCAATCATCCTCATATCCCACTTCACCATATTAAACCTACACTAAAAGTCATAGTCACACTAACCTTGCACACTGCAAATCGCTGGTACTACCTAACCTACTAAATTTCAGACAACTAATATTTGTTTTTAAACTTGATATATGAATTCTGAGTAAATAGTGGCCAGTTTGTAATTTTCATGTCTCGCTCATCAGACCATTTGTAATTTTCTGAAAAGAAAATGAATTTTCTGCTAGGTTTGAGTTTAAAGCCAAATCCATTATTTGATTCATGTAGGTCGTCATGTCCAAAATGGTGGTATTTTTGGTCAAATGTTAACCAATGGTGGTTATGAGCAACCCTACCCTCAGTTGTGTGCTGAGTTTCTGCCATTTACCTGCGTCTTTATGTATGGCATATTTCCCCTACCCAAATTCAAGCTTTCATCAACAATAAATTTGGTAACATGCGTGTTATGTGACTTGAAACTGTTACCGGTGTACTTGTATCAAAAATAGTTTCATGATTGTGCTTGCGTAAAAGTTACAAAATACACATACTTTACTAACTAGGTGCCAATATTTAAATAAAACAAAATCCGATCCGGGCATATCGATGAAGGATATGATTCAAGCACATATGCACATCCACTTACGGTTTGCTATTCTCGGTACCGTCTCTGGATTTGACTCGCATCGTACGTGTTGCGACAAAAGCTAAAAGTCTTTTTGGATTGGAGAAATTTCATAGGAAGTGGAGGATTCTAACCCATATGATATTTTTTCCTATGGAAGTGCCTTTTGATCATAGCATTGAGGCCATCACTTTTTATGGAATCCATTCATATGCCCTCCATTTCATAGTAATCTCAATATGAGCTCAAATCTCATTTTAGTTTTCCTGTTAAAAGGCCAATACACTTACTATCTCTCTCTACTCTCTCTATCTCCTCATTTCCTGCAAAATATTCTATGTTTGTTTCATGTGCACCATTCAAAGACACCTCTTACAGAAAAAATTGTGCTTTGAAATCCCTTGGAAACTTAGAGTATATTTCATCTTAATTCATTGTTTTTCGGTTTCCCCCATTTGAAAATCCCTGCGATCCAAATATATCCTAATGTACATGTACGTGTGACCAATCATTAAAATCTAACCGCGACATCACCGTGCAAGGCAAACATAAATGCTTCAACAGTTTGATGATTTTAGTTATTCATAAATCATCTAGAAGAAACTCAGCAACTGGATTTGCAACAACTTTGTTTGTCTTGAGAAACTCTCGATCAAATCAAAATCTCTTACACTCCCAAGACTTTGTATTTGTTCCGAAATATTTTGAACTTTTTGCCGCAGACAACTGATTTATGTTTTGATAGACAAAATTGCGCAAACCAGTAACTCTTGGTGCAAAAGTTACACATAACAATGACTTAAATTTTGTTTTACACAAACCAGTGACTCTATGAATAATTTATAGCAAGGAACCCTAATAACTTGAATTTACATTTTAGTAGCCTACCAAACAACCTACATGTCAACCACCATGGCCCTTATGCCAGCAACATGGCAATCCATTGTTAGCTATAACCGTGATCGGGAAAAGGAAAATAGACGTGGCTTGATTTAAAACAAAATTGTAGGATTATAACATCATACATCAGCTGGCAATAATACGAGCACTTCTAAAAAAATGACAACAATATTGTAGCAGTATTACATCTGTCAGGGGATGACCTTCGGATACCCAACCAGACAAGAACCATTGCAGTCGGATCGTGTCCGGCGGCTGGCTGAGCGCAGCCGGACGGGAGCAAGTCAAGCTGGCTACCTCACGGTAGCCGGAACGGCGAGGAGCAGCCGGCTACATCAGCGTAGCCAGAACCAATCAGGAGGACGAGGCGACGTGCGACACAGTGCGCGGTACGCCCTGGTACGACAACAAGACTGGCAACTACTCGGTCATACCGAAGACTTGTCGGGGTGACGCGGGAATAGTGGCCCGATACTGACGACAGGCTCCCACGGCGTTCAATGTGCCCACGACGATCATACCGTTCGTACTGTGATGAGACGTAGTTGTACCGAGTACTGTAGATGACCAGCCGGCTAGGACCCACCTGTGGGGCCCGCCAGTCGGACTGGCCAGTGAGACCGTTGCATCTCTGCCTATATAAGGAGAGGCAAGGCCTCAGTAGAAAGGGTTGGTCTGAGTGCATTTAAGGCAGTAGCTAGAGAATACAGCTTGAGGAGCACTTGTAGCCCGTGTATCACTCATAGTCAGATCGGCAGGAGTAGGAGCTTTACCTCATCACGAGGGCTCCAAACTTGGGTACTTCCTGCGTCCAGCTACGCTTGCTTGTATCCAATCCCGCCCGTGGACGCCGTTGATAGCTTCCCTACTAGTCTCCACACCTCTATCTAATCTGTTTAGGTACTGCCGTTCCCAATACAACGACAGTTGGCGCCCACCGAGGGGCAAAATGGCTTCGATCGGAGTCACGTCCCGCACGGGACCCCGCACTTCGGCCGGTGAGCGCGTGGCCTCCGGCCTGGTGCTCACGCTCGGCAAATTCGACTGCGTCATCGACAACGCTTCCTGTTTCGCCGGAACCTCCTTCCCGGCGAACGACTCCATCCTGCTTTTCGGCGACCTCCCTGTCTACGTCGCCACCGTTCTGGAGCGTTTCCCTAGGGAGATCGTCTCCATCGTGGAGCTGCCGCATTTGGGAAGCCGCACCTCCATCGTTTCCCGCGGCGTCGAGGTCATGATGGCCGGCTCCAGCTCTCACCCCCGCCAGCCGCAGGAGTGGGGCGCGGACAAGGGCGGAACTTCCGCGCCACCGCAGCCCCGGAACCCGGTGGAGGAGGCCATTGACCGGCTCCTCATGCCGGTTAACCTCGGGGATAACCCGGAGGAGGCGGGGGCCAACTTCGCCATGGAGAGACAGCTTCTCCTCCAGGAGGCCATGGAGCTGGCTACGCCCCGCAAGCAGCTCGAGATCACCCTGAGCGAATACGACCGCGCCCATGGCTTCACTCTGGCTACTGCGGAGCCGAGCCGACACGTCCAGGTGCGTCGCCGGGGCGGCGATCTAGGCGGAAGGTTGGAAAAGGATGGCGAGTCGGATCCTGCACCCGCTCTCATCCGGCCCACCTACAACACACGCATCAAGAACCTGCGCGTAGCGCGAGCCGTAGTAGACAAACTGCCCAACCTGGAAGGCGAGGAGCGAGCCCGCCAGCACGCTCGGGTGTAGGAGCTCCTCCGGATCGCGGACGAGCAGGCTAACGCCAACCGGCAGAGGCAAGAGGACCCTAGCTGCTCCAAGGGGAGCAAGCCGCCCGCCAACAGCAAGGGTGCGCCTCGCGACACCCAACATGCGTCCTCTCCTCCGGCTAAGGCCCGCAGCAACTGTCGCGGGTCGGGCATCAAGGGCCAGCCGCGCTAGGAGCAAACGGTGAACATCAACCCACCACCTCCCCTCCCCCAACTAAAGCACCAATACCCTCCGGTTCCCGTCTGTCGGGCCGAGTGGGAGCGCCCAACCCGGATCGTCCGGATGCCCGTGACCGCATCGAGCTCCTGGCTCAAGCGCGCATTACGGAGGAAGAAGACTCCACCAGACCGGTTTGTTTCGGACCCCGCATCCGAAACGAGCCGTTTTCGGATAAATTCACCCTGCCCAGGGACACTCGCCAAGTATGACAGCAGCATGAAGCCGGAAGATTGGCTGACCGACTACGCTACGGAAGTCGGCATCGCCCATGGGAACAAGCGCACAGCTGTGCGCTACGTCCCCCTTATGCTAACTGGGTCAGCGAGGACATGGCTCAACAGCCTCATGCCCAACAACATCAACGCTTGGCCAGACATTGAAAGGTGTTCGTCCGCAACTTCAACGGCACGTACAAGCGTCCGGGACGCCCACGCGACCTGGCCCTGTGCCTCCAGGGCGACCGCGAGACCGACCGCGAGTACCTCGCCAAGTGCACGGAGCTGCGCAACACTTGCAAGGGCATCCTCGAGAGCCAGGCCATCGGCTTCTTCATCGAGGGATGCCGGGAGGGCACCATGCTTCGCCATCGGCTACTATGTGACGAGCCGAAAACCATGGCAGAGCTCATGACGGTCGTGGACCAGTACGCCACGGCGGATGCCGCCATGAAGAAGCCCCTCCGAGTAACTGCTGATGGGCGTCCGACTCCTTCGGAGCCGGCTCGCGACCGCCTGAGCAATCCGGCTGGGGAAGCCGGATCCTCTAGGCGCCACGGCAACGACAACTGGTTCCATGGGGATCGCCAGGCCGGACAACAGAAGCCCCGCTACCATGCGTGGCAGGTCAATGATGTGGAGGGCGCGCCCGACGCGCCAGCTAGCGATGCAAGAAGGCAGAAGCCGCGGCTCACCTTTGACCAGATGTTTGACGGCCCGTGCAAGTGGCATAGCGGTCCCTTCAAACCGGCTAAGCACACCACTCGGAACTACAGCTGGACCCACCAGCTAAAGGACCAGGGCAACCAGCAACGTCTCCCCCGCGCCCTCCTGGTGGACCACCACCACCGGCTATGGGAGCCGGTAATGATGGTAACAGCGACAACAACAACAACGGCTACCCCCAGTCGCACGCCGCCTACCACATCTTCGAGACGGAGCTGGACGATAAGCATAGCCGCAGACGACGCTCCAAGGAGGTTAATGCCATCGTCTCTCCGGTCCCCCAGTACCTGAACTGGTCGAAAACCCCCATCACCTAGAGCCGAGAAGATTAGCCTGAGCAGCTTCTGACTCCCGGGGGCTACGCCATGGTGCTCGACCCCCTCATCGTCTCCAACAAGCGCACCTGTCGCTTCTCACGCGTCCTCATCGACGGAGGCAGCAACCTCAACCTCCTCTACCGGTCTTCGCTGGAGAAGCTGGGCATCCGCGAATGTGACCTGCGCCCGACTACCACAACGTTCCACGGCATGCTGCCGGGACCAGCTTGCGCCCCGATGAGTAAAATCCAGCTGGACGTCATCTTCGGGACCGAGGATAACTTCCGCCGCGTGCCGATTTGGTTCGAGGTGGTAAACCTGACGAGCTCCTACCACGCTCTCCTCGGGCGCCCCGCCCTCTCTAAGTTCATGGCCGTCCCCCACTACGCATACCTCAAGACAAATATGCCGGGACCAAACGGCGTGATCACCGTCGCCGGCTGCTTCAGGCGGTCGATGGAGTGCGCCTCAGCCGGCTCCAAGCTGGCAAAGGCCCTCATCATAGCCGAAGAAAAGTGCGTGATCATGCACAACGTGGCCATGGCCCAGCAAGACATGCCGGCTAGCAGCAAGCCAGCTGGAGAAGGAGCTTTCTAGCCGGCAAAGGAGACAAAGAGGATCCTGCTCGACCCCTCCGACCCGACCAAGTTCGTCACCATTGGTGCCAACTTGGACAGCAAATAGGAAGGCGCGCTCGTCGACTTCCTCTGTGAGAATCGAGACATCTTCGCATGGTCACCTAAGGACATGCCAGGTGTACCGAGGGAGTTTGCCGAGCACTCACTTCATGTGCGGTTGGATGCCAAGCCGGTCAAGGCCTCTGCGCCGGTTTGCAGAGGAGAAGAGGAAGATTATCGGTGACGAGATCACCCGGATCCTTGCAGCCGGGTTCATCATGGAAGTGTACCACCCGGACTGGCTGGCCAACCTAGTCTTGGTGTTGAAGAAGAAAAAGACCTAGCACATGTGTATCGACTACACCAGCCTGAACAAGGCCTGCCCGAAGGACCCCTTGCCCTGTGCCGTATCGATCAAGTCATCGATTCCACGGCCGGCTGCGATTTGTTGTCCTTTTTGGATTGTTATTCTGGTTACAATCAGATCCGGCTAAACCCGGCTGACTAGATAAAAACATCGTTCATCACCCCGTACGGGGCTTTCTGCTATGTAACCATGCCTTTCGGTCTGAAGAATGCAGGCGCTAACTATCAGTGCTGCATGCAGAAGTGTTTTCACTCGCAGATCGGTCGAAACGTGCATGCTTATGTGGACGATGTGGTCATCAAGACCAAGGAGAAGCGCACCCTCCTCGAGGACCTGGGAGAGACATTCGGCAACCTCCAGCAATACCAGATGAAGCTGAACCCAGAAAAATGCGTCTTCGGAGTCCCATCCGGTCAGCTACTCGGTTTCCTCATCTTGCAACGAGGGATCGAGGTGAATCCGGAAAAGATTGCGGCCATCGAGAGGATGTAGCCTCCCAGGAGCCTGCGTGGAGTCTAGAAGTTCACCGAATGCCTAGCCTCCCTCAGCCGTTTCGTCAGCCGGTTGGGGGAGAAGGCACTCTTGTTGTACCAGCTGATGAAGAAGACGAACAAGTTCTCCTGGACCTCGCAGGCCGATGCCGCCTTTTCATGACCTCAAGCGCATGCTGTCCATAGCGCCGGTTCTAGCCACGCCGGCTAGCAAGGAGCCGATGTTGCTCTATATAGCAGCCATCAGCCGGGTCGCCAGCGTCGTCCTGGTGGTGGAGTGCCCCGAGGAAGGCAAGGCTCAGCTGGTTCAGCGACCCGTCTACTACCTCGCGAGGTTCTCTCCCTCTCCAAGCAGAACTACCCCCACTACCAGAAGATGTGTTATGGCGTGTACCTGGCATGCAAGAAGCTCAAGCACTGCTTCCAGGAGCATCTGATTAAGGTCGTGTGCACCGCACCCCTTTCGGAAATCATCGGCAACAAAGACGCCACCGACCGAGTCGCCAAATGGGCCATCGAGCTCGCCGCCTACTCCATCCAGTACGAGCCCTGGCTCACGATCAAGTCGCAGGCGCTGGCGGACTTCCTCGTTGACTAGGCCGAGACCCAATACCTCCCATCGGTTCTAGATTCGAACCATTGGAGGATGCACTTCGACGGGTCGAAGATGCTTGGAGGCTTGGGAGCCGGCATCGTGCTCACCTCGCCCAAAGGAGACCGGCTAGAGTACGTCCTGCAAATCCACTTCAAGGCCTCCAACAATGTGGCCGAATACAAGGCGCTGGCACACGGCCTCCGGCTAGCCAGGGAGATCGGTGTCAACCGGATCCTTTGCTTCGGCGATTTGGATCTGGTGGTGCAGCAGGTATCCGGTGAATGGGACGCCCGCGACACAAACATGGCTCTCTACCGGTTCCACATACAGAAGCTCAGCTCCGGCTTCGACGGATGTGAGTTCCATCACGTCCCTCGCTTCAACAACGAGGTAGCTGATTCGCTCGCGCGAATCGGATCCACCAGGCAGGCGATCCCACCTGGGGTCTCCTTGGAGCACCTGCGCAAGCCCTCCATCAACCCGTCCCCCAAATTGGATTCCATCATCTGGGCAGGGAGTGCCCCGGTGGACGGCACGGCAGACGCAGAGCCGGCAGATCCCCCAAAGAAGAAGGTCCGCACCAACTCAGGCAAGTCAGTACCCTCCGGCTCGCAAGACCCGGGGGCTGCTGACTCGTCAAGTGGCTCGGGGGCTGCCGTTCCGGGTACCTCATCCGGACGAGCCCCCGATGACCATCAACCGGAGAGCGGAATCATCCTCACCATCCGGGAGATACCATCCTGGGCGCAACCCTTCATGGACTACATCGCCAATGGAGAGCTTCCGGACGATGAGGTGGAGGCCAGACAAATCCGGCGCCGCGCGCACACGTACACCATCATCAACAAAGAACTGTACAAGCGCAGTGTATCCGGCATATTCCAAAGGTGTGTTGATGTGGACACATGCTACCGACTGCTCAAGGACATCCACCAGGGCGAGTGTGGGTACCACACCTCATCTAGGGCGATAGTCGCCAAGGCGTTCCGCCACGACTTCTATTGGCCCACCGCCCTCGAGGATGCCGAACAGTTAGTCCGCGTGTGTAACGAGTGCCAACGCTTCGGGCAGCTTAGGCACATGCCGGCTTCGATGTTCAAGACCATACCGATCACCTGGCCCTTCGTTGTTTGGGGCCTCGACATGGTCGGTCCCTTCAAGTGGGTGCGCGCAGGCATCACCCATCTGCTGGCGGCGGTAGACAAGTTCACAAAATGGATAGAGGCCAAGCCTATCCAGAAGCTGGACGGGGCAACAGTCGTCACCTTCTTCACCGACATCATCAACCGGTTCGGCTACCCCAATAGCATCATCACTGACAATGACACGAACTTCGCCAAGGGGGCCTTCGCCCGATTCTGCAACAACAAGGGCATCCAGCTGGACCTTGCTTCCGTCACGCACCCGCAGTCTAACGGGCAAGTCGAGAGGGCAAACGACCTAGTGCTGGCTGGCATCAAGCCACGCCTCATCGAGCCCTTGGAGCAATCGCCCGGATGCTGGATCGAGGAGCTTCCGGTTGTGCTGTGGAGCCTCCGCACCACACCGAATAGGTCAACCGGCTACACCCCGTTCTTCCTGGTCTACGGCTCGGAAGCCGTCCTCTCCACGGACATCGAGTTCGACTCTCCGCTCAAGCTCCTTTACGATGAAAAGGCCAACCAAGAGGCGCGGGAAGATGGTGTGGACCTCCTCGAGGAGGCCCGCGAGCTGGCATTGTCCAGGTCGGCCCTGTATCAGCAACGCCTACGCCACTACCATTCAAGCCGGATCCGCCCTGTCACATTCTGCGAAGGCGACCTGGTCCTCCGGTTGGTGCAAGACACGAAGGGCATGCACAAAATATCGCCACCCTGGGAGGGTCCCTTCATCATCAGCCGGGTGCTGTCCAACAACTCCTACTACCTCATCGACGCGTAGCAGCCACGCAAGAACAAGTTGGACAAGTCAGATGAGGAGAACGAGCGCCCCTGGAACGCGGCCCTGCTCCACCCGTTTTACACCTAGTCACCGGACAGTGTATGTATCCCGCAAACCTTATGAATGAAAATGCGGACCCCTACGAGATACTCGGGGGCTCCTTGCTAGGAATTTGTGTGCATCTATTTTCCAGTTCAGTTTTTCCGGCTCCAGTAATCCCTACCCAGGGGCTTGCCGGCTGGCCCGGCCTGCTAAATCAACAAACCAACTAAGTAGTGTGCGACGGTGTCAGACGCCCACTCTTCGTCTTAGCTATAGACCGCAACCCGGCTGTCCGGCTAGCAAGAGCAAAAGCCCGAGGCATCCCACATGAAAAACGGGGAGGAGATGCGACAGATCGGGCGTCCCGGCCTCGCAACTAGCTTGAGACGATCCGGCTACAAAGCCGTCAATACCGTGCGCAATGTACTTTAAGCTCCCTTCGATTCCGGCTGCAGACCGCAACTCGGCTGCCCGGCAAGGACACAGCGGAAACAGCAGAGCACATGGGAAAATGGCTAAGTGTCCAGAGAAGCACAAGCTAGTTTTCAAAAAACAAATCGTCCTTCCGGCTAAAGTTTAGCAGACTAACCTATTGACGGGTGAGAATGTATGTATGTGTGTATATTTTTTGTACGACTACTTCAAGTCGGGGAATCAGGAACGAAGAGAAGAAGATTCGAAGTCCTTTTCACCAAGCGCTCCGAATATCGGGGGCTACACCCATTGGGTGCGCTCGCGCGCCCCCATGTAGTTTCCAACCAGCTAAAGGAGTTAGCCAGATGTTCGGAGCCCAGGTGAGGGAAAGGGCAAAACGAAGGGAAGAAGATTCGCAGTACCTGGCTACGCCAGCTACTCTGAATCTCGGGGGCTACACCTAGTGGGTGTGCTGACGCGCCACCACTGGAATGAAAGTTCCCCCGGCTGCAGGCGTCCAGCCAGCGAAAGTAACCGGCTAAGAGGTGTCTAGTCGGATGAAGCTAAAGACTTGAGGAAAGAAACAAGATTCAAAGTACCTGGCTACGCCAGCTACTCCGAATCTCGGGGGCTACACCCAGTGGGTGCACTAGCGCGCCCCCACTGGAATTGCAGTTCCCCCGGCTAAAGGCGTTCAGCCGAGTGAAGTCAGCCGAATAAATTCAATCGGCGAAATATTGAAAGAACATACAAAAAACACAAGTTAGAAGCAAGCCAAAACAATTTAGCCTGACATAAAAAGGGAAAGGGAGACGGAGCTCCAAGGAAGTTCACCCAGCGCCAGAAGCAACCGGCACAGATAGCAAGATTTGAACAAAACAAGACAACAAATACGCCCGGCATCCCGGGGTCATAATTAAGCGGCAGGGCCCTTGCCGTGCGGAGCACCCTGGCTGGTGGCAGTATCGGGAGGAGGAGGTGCAGCTGCAGATCCGGTTCCGGCGTCCCCACCGTTCGGCTGCAATGAGGCTTCCGCATCCGGAGTACCGGTGGACTCCTAGTCGGTGAGGACCTCGTCGACGTCCACGTAGTCGGCAATCTTGATGGCGGAGGCCCGGAGCTCCGGATGGGCCTAGCGGACGGCGGCAAGGTCGGCACCAGCACGGAAACCCCCGTCGGTCTTCGTGACGCGGGCGTCCTTGTACCAGGAGAGAATGAGGGCCAAGGCCATCTCCGCCCTGGCTCGCGCCACCAGGTCCCTTAGACGGTCGATGGTAGCCGGCACCTCTGCCACCTTGGCGGCCAGTTGCGCCATCGTCTCCAGAACCGGAGCATCTGACCACAAGAAGGTGAAGATGGCCTGCGCCTCCTGGCGAAGTTTGGAAGCCTCCTCGCCGAGAAGGACAACCAGCTCCTGGGCCGTTGGCTGCTCTCCCAGCCAGTTCTCCTGTAGCCGGTTGTACGCCAGCAGGTCTACGCCGGGATAAAAAGCTGTCAGAAAAAAGAACGTTAGATCCGTCTACCGGATCCAGAAAGACGTGCGAAGTTGGAAAGGAAACTTACCCTTGGTCGTGTGCCCGACCTGCATCAGCTCCTCTACCAGGGCCTTCTCCCGGACCATCAGCCATTTAACCTCCTTCTCCTGGTCCTTGCTCTAGGCCTCGAGGAGGGTGAAGGCTTCGGCCCGGCTGGCGAGGGTGGCATCGCGCTCCTTGGCGGCGGCCTCCAGAGCGTCCACCTTGGTGTGCCAGTCTTTGTTCTACAGCCGAAGCGTAGAATTCGACTTGCTCAGCCAGTCATTCGCCTTCTTCAGGCAATCGATCTCCCGCTGAGCGCACACCATGATGGCTGCAAAAAGCCGACTATCAAAAAAAAGGATTCCGGATGAGGGAACTTACTCTGCGAGGTCCCGTTGGCAGCGGCAAGCTTCTGCTCCAGGGTCCGGTTGCCGCAGGCTGAGGCCTCGAGCAGCCAGATCTTCTTCACCGCCAGCTCGAGGGTGGTGTCAAGGTCCGTCAGCAAGGCGGCGGAAGAGGCATCGTCGTCAACCGCGTTGGCAACCAACGACTCCTTCATCGCGTCCACCGCCGTCCTCCACTCCTCCCTTGGCTCGTCGTCGGAGTTGTCGTCGCCGACAACCACGAGCTCCTTGCCGGTGGCGGCCCTCCGCGCCCCCGTAGGAGAACTACCCCCGCTTTGTGAGGTGGTCACAACCGTTTCCGGCTGGACCACTATAGCCGGCGGAGGCCCCCCTGCTCCGGCTGTTGCAGCCGGTTCAGCTCGAGGCGATGGCGTAGGTGGTGCCTCGGAAGAAGGAGGGGTGGAGGCAGACGCGGGCGGCGCAGTGTCCAGCGCATGGGGCGGCGAGCCAGTCAGCGCCCACGTCGGGCTCGCAGCATCGAAGGAGACCAGCGTGCTGAGCACCAAAAAGTAGAAAAGAAGCAAGAACCAAATAAGCCAAAGACAAACAAGGAGAGCGCAAAGAGCAGAAGACAGTAAAAACACTAAGAAAGGAAAACATACCCCTGCACCACCAGGGGCGGCCCCTTCTTGCGACCGAGGCTGCTCGGTGGAAGGGTGCTGGTCCGGCTCCTCTTGGGGGCCGGCTCCTCCACGGCGGGCCGGCTATCCCCACCCGTCCCCTGCCGGACCGGCTGGAGCCACCTCCGCCGGCACCAGACTGGCTGGAGCTGCCCCCGCCAGCGCCAGACCGACTGGAGTCGCCATCCGTCGTGCGGCGGCGCGACGGATCAGGAGCCGGTGCGGCCTCCTCCTCCTCGTCGACCTCCGCATGAGGATCGGCAGCCAGCTCGTCATTCGGGCTGGGGAAGACGTCGTCGTCCCTATCACACTCCTCGCCAGACCGACGAGCGCGCGGGTCGGGTAGGTCGGGCGTGAAGCTCTAAAGAGGAGTCTCGCCCTCCTCTCGGAGAATGCAGGGGAATATCTGCCAAGGACGGAAGAAACAAATAGATTAATCGGACAGCAAAAACGACAGGAGGCATAAGAAGAAATCCGGCTGGCAGGACTTACCCGGGGCACGCGGTTGTCGCGGCTGTAGGGGCCAGCCCGAATTGCCAGCCTTGTGGCAGCCGCTCCTTCGTGATGGTCCACACCCACTCCTTCAGGTTGTGGTAGCGGGGATCACAGCGAGACAACCGGGTCGGGTCTATCCGACCGGACTAGAAGCACATCTTGTGTGCCCGCTGCTGCAGCGGCATCATCAGCCTGGACATCCAGGTGAGGGTGATGTCCAGGCCGGTCAGACCGACGATGACGAGGGCGTGCATGCACTGCAGCATCGCGTCTGACTCCGTCTTCTCACTGTAGATCTTTAGATCCCACTACAGTCGGCTGGACTCCACATCCTAGAACGCCGGCAGGTTGATCCGGTCCACAGTGGTGAGGTTGCGGACGTAGAAGTACGACTGCTGCCACAACCGTACCATGTCCTGCAGCCAGAATTTGGGATAGCCGGTCTGCATGCGGGAGTAGATGGAGGCGCCACTGCACGTCACCAGCGGCCCCTTGGTGAATTGAACCTGCGGCCGGACTCGGAAGAGACGGCAAAAGAGCCCAAGATCCGGCTAGATCCTGAGGTAGCTCTCGCAGAAAGCTACAAAGTGCGCGAGTGTCCCTATGGCGTTGGCGCCTAGGTGGTGGAGGCGGAGGTCGAAGAAGGCGAGAAATGTGAGGAAGAACGGGTGCACCGACAGCGCGAAGCCGCGGGCCAGATGCGACAGGAATATGGCCCGCTCCCCCTCCGCCGGGTGCGGCGACTCTTTCCCTACCGGCGCGAGCCGCACCTCCACCTCCTCCTCCGACGGAAGAACACGGGTCACCCGGTACTTCTCGATGTGCTCCTCCGTCACGGAGGAGCCGCACCAAGGTCCGCGCTCGGCTGCCATCGCCGGTTCGCTGGGAGGCGCTCGGGTGGAAGAGTGACGGTGGCCCGTATTGCCGACGATGTTAAACGGGCGGCACGGCGGACTACAGTGACGATGGCGAGCGAGGCGATGTGAGGAAGGCAAGCGCGCAAGGGAAGAATGAGGAAGCAGTGAACAAAGGGACAAACCGCTCCCCCCGGGCGTTGATGACCCACAAGTATAGGGGGTGTATCGCAGTATTTTCGATAAGTAAAAATGTCGAACCCAACGAGGAGCAGAAGGTGCTGGCTAGTGGTATGGATCAGGAATTCTCTGCAAATACTTAGCAAATGGATTTTTAGGGGTTTTCGATAAAGCAAGTAAACAAAGTACGAGTAAACAAAAGACAGTAAGAATGAATGCAGCAAGTGGCCCAATCCTTTATGCAGCAAAGGACAAGCCGGTTGTATTTTTATAGATGACCAAACGTTCTCGAGGACACATGGGAAGACTGTCAAGTGCTTTTGCCTCATATAGTCGATTAATCTTCTCTAGTTTGCTAAGTGTTGTGTGGGTGAACCTGTGCTAATGTACCGTCCCATCCAAGACTTAATACATACTTGTGATTAAACCCCCTTGCAAACATCCGTAAGTACAAGAAAGTAATTAAGGTAAAACCTAACCACAGCTTTAAACTCTAAGACCCTTACGTCCCTTGTGCAATGGTTTCCTAACGGGGGTTCAGGTTTCTGTCACTCTGGCAACCCCTACGATTAGTAGCCAAATACACAATGCATTCCCCTAGGCCCCTATAGGTGAAGTGTCATGTAGTCGACGTTCACATGACACCACTAGAAGAAGTACACCACAACTTAAATAACAATCTATTGAATCTTTCTCAACACAACTCCATTACTAACAACAAGACTTCTCCCATGTCCTCAAGAACAAAACTAACTACTCACAAGACATCATATGGATGATGATCAGAGATGGAATAATGATGTATAACAATCTGAACATAAAGAATAATTCAATGGTTCACTCAATAGCATCAACTACAAAGAGTAATCAACACCGGGAAAGTTTCCCCTATGAACTATAGCAAGATTCAACCAATTGTTACAACAATATGGAAATGGTGATGAGGGTGCTGATGGTAATGATGGTGGTGATGATGATGATGATCCCGATGAAGTCCAGCTTGATGGTGGTGTTGATGGCGACGATCTCCCCTCTCCGAGAAGGAATTCCCCCGGCAGAAATCCGTCTACCGGAGAGATATTTCTCTCTCGGTGTTTTCCGCCCTGCAGAGGCGGCGGAATCTTTCTGTGGTCGCTTCCCGAGTCTTAGGGTTTTGTGGGGATGATATACGCCAGAGGGGAGAGGCTGGAGTGGGCCAGGGTGGCCACACCACTCCCTGGCGCGGCCTGGGCTTGCCCGCGCCATGGGGTGGTGTGGGCCCCCTGTGGCCCACCTCCACTCCATCTTCTGGCATCTTGAGTCTTCTGGAAAAATAGAATTTTCCGTATATTTTCCCGGATTTTCTAATCTTCGCGAATATTGCCTCCAAACAACACCTTTTCCATTAGTATCCTGACTGCAGCGGTCCATGCTCTAAAAGTCATCAACCATGCAAAAACAGATGAAATAACATAAGTATCACCTCTCAATACGAAATATATCAATGAATAATAGTGAATTAAGACATAGAATAGTGATGCAAAATGGACGTATCAACTCCCCCCAAGTTTAGACTTCTCTTGTCCCCAAGCGAAACTAAGCTCAATAAACATGACCTCAGGTTTATGGAGTGAAGAGTCGATAAAAGAATACGGACAAGAAGCATCACATTCATCAAATACATAGATCATAATAGAAGACAACTCACTATTATACAACTCAACTTGCAATGAGTAAAGGAAACACAATAAAGATACATAGAGTAAATCATCATTGGTAATGGCAAACTTAGCTCTTGGTTGAAGAATAGTTGATAATTTGCTGGAGTTCACAAATAGCTGGTTTTTCAATGAAAGCTTTCAAAGTAGTAAACTTCAAGATAAGAGCAATGTACAAAACAAGGAACACAAGAAATATGATTGAATAAATCATCATATGAATGAATGAAACACATCAACTCAAAATACTTGCTGAGATAGAAGGGAATAGGTTTACTGACTCAACTACAAAGTAAAAGAAAGGGCCCTTCAAAGAGGGAAGCAGGGATTGCAAGTCTCATAAAGAGCTCCCAAAAAATATGATACTTACTAGCTTTCAGCTCTCAATGCCCCTATCATAGGCATCTTTAGGTGATTAAGGTGAAAGTGAGGTCCAAACTGAGTTATATGCTTGACAGACTATAAACTGAAAATCCCAAGTCCCTTGAGTACGAGGGCCGCTCCTCATGCTACTCAACTTTAGTTACCGGTAAGTTCTTATCATCGTAAGTATGTGCGTATCATTGAGAACCGCCAACGGGGTACCCCTTGCCCGATGATACGGAAGAATCCCCATATCAAAATGACAAGGCAAGCAGACAATGAGTATCTCAGCAATCTTCTTATTTACCATGGGAAAATGGTGCTTTTTTCTCTCTTTCCTCTTTTCATAGTATCTCTTTTTTCTTTTCTTTTTCTCAATAGCTATCTCTCTCTTTTTTTATAAGAAGAATGCTTCATAGATATCGGTACGGTTACGCTGCAGGTTTCCACCATGTCAGCATGGATTAGACCAGCGGCCCAGGCGTTTCTCTAACACACATACATAACTCCATGGACTTACAAGCTCCCCTTTTATTTCACACCGACGACATCCACAAACAAAAGAGCAAGGTATCAACTGGGTATATATTTACAAGTGTTGAAAACGTTCCCCGTGACAGCACGGTTCTGCTAATCCCCAGACTATAATTTGCAAGCATATAACTTTCATGGAGAGTTCACAATGGTTCAGGTTTATTAAATGCAAGAAAGTAAAGTGTGCCATCAAGTTCGTGAGAGCTTTAATCACTAATTTTCACATAAAAAGTTTAATTTGGGAGGTAGATAAAACAAGAATTTACTTGGAATAGCAATAATGCTACTAGGTAGGTATGGTGGACACAAATGGCAAATGTTTTTGGTTTAAAGGAGGTGGATGCACGAGAAGAATACCCTCTCAGTACAGGTTTTTGGCTAGCAAGGATGGGTAGCAAGTATAAGAGTTGAAGGAAACAAACAAACATACAAGTGATAAAGACAAACATGCAATCTTCCTTGGAAGCACAAAAGATCTTAACTGGATAATACTAGACTTATGAGCAAATCAAGAAAGAAAGATGATGAAATTATATTTCTTTAGAGTACTTTTTATCTTTTTCATTGAACTCTCAAAAATAGTGTGCTACTGACCGAGCCAGGTTTGCCAAAACCAACTAAATTAACTCAATGATCCTAGAGTGATACCAATACTAACAACAAGATCAATCATATAACCACGAATTGAAAACTAATATAAGCTATGCAAAAGAGTAAATGAAAGAACTTCTCATTAATAATCCATAACGGAAACTCACACCAAGGGATACAAATCTAACGAGAGAGGGGACACTTCCATAATGCAAACCATACTACATAATAACTCCTCTATTCATGATATGACTCTACTAATAAGGTAAAAAGATAGAAGATAGTGATTTGATACCGCGGCACTCCCCCAAGCTTGGAACAAACCAAGGGGATGCCAAACCTGATGATGAATTACTCCTTAGGTGGTGGTGGTATCCTCTTGACAAGCTCTTTGATCAGTTTCCCCAAGTCCTCAATCTCTAAGGTGAGATTACGAATCAGCTGTGAGTTTTGCTCAATGCGGCTCATGATCATGTCGCGTTGAGAATTCCAGCTCTTGCTATTCTTTATCCACTCTTCCTCCTTGAATTCTTCTTTTCCTGCATGGTTAGAATGAGGCAAATCCCAATTGGAGGGTAATTTCTCCTTGGGCATATTCTGGTATTGATGCTCATGGATAAGGGTATGGAAAGGATTCTTGGTGCGTGGAGGAAGTGACCAGGGATCTGAACGGTGATGAGGAGGCTTCCTTCCAATGGCTGGATTTCCACCACTCCAATGCTTGCAATGGTAGTGTCGGTGTGCGGGTGTTGCCCTTGCTCCTCTTCACCTTCACTCTTGGTCTCCTTCTCCTTCCTGGGGTCTTGGAGGTCTTCCTCCATGGGCTCCTTCCCTTTATCCTTAGCAGACACCATTGTGCTTCTAAGCTCTCAAAGAGTATGTCCTGACAGAAACAGATCAAAACAAAAACACGACGAAAACACAATATACGAACCTCGAGAAATCCGGGGGGTTATATATTACGAAGCTTCATATCAAAAGGAAGGTACTGGAAGAAAACGAGTCGGAGGCGGAGTCCGGAGTGGCCTCACCACCTGGTGGCGCGGCCAGGGGTGGACCCGCGCCATTGGGTGGTGTGGGCCACCCTGGCTCCATTTCCATCCCTTTTTCGCTTTGTAGCTTTCCTTATTGACTGAAAACTGCAAAAATATAGTTGGATTGTATTTTCGCGGAACTTTTCTTACCAGAACTGTTACCTATTTGAATACGGACTCTGCAGGTCTCTGAATTTGGTATCTTGTAGATCCTTCTGGAGTTATCACTTGATATCATCGATATCTTCATCTTCATATACTTATTACTTGAGTCATAAAACCTTTATCTTCCTTATTACACAATTATCTCCACTTCCTGGAAATTTCTTTCACATAAAACTTCACACAGTTCTTATTAGCAACATTAGTATAAATGAAGTGATAGAACCTTTTGAGTCCAACTTCAACTGAAAACCATCAAAACATAAGCTACTGTAGCAACTCCTTCCGAAAACCCAAAAAGAAATCAAAAAGGAAATCGAATAAAGAAGCAAATGCAAGATTGGCAAAATCTGTCAAAACAGACCAGCAGGTAAAGATCATTTTTTAGAAAATCTTCTGTTGCTCAAATCAAAAAGTGCAAAACTAAAGAAAGTTAAATAACAACCTGGGGCAGAAGCACAAAAAATTACAGCTCAATCCGACATACAGAGATCTTTCACGAATTTTTACGATGAAGCACAAAAATCTGTTTCGGGACAGCAACTTCCCCAAATCTTACTTCTCTCTCATTAGAGGTTGATCTTGAAACAAAAACCAAACAAAACGGATAAGGAGCGGTTATTACCGAAGGAATAACTTCCAAGACTCAAAGAAACAAAAACAAACTGAAAGCATAAACAAATTGGGTTGTCTCCCAAAAAGCTCTTTCTTTATAGCCATTAAGATGGGCATGATAATTTTGAAGAAACTCTCATAGGGATATGATTTGAAGTGAAAGAGAGCATTAAGAAGCAAAAACACACACATTTAAGTCTAACCCACTTCCTATGCAAGGGGATTTTGTAAACAAACAAGTTATTGAAACCAAAGGCAACTTGCATAAGAAGGCAAAAGAAGCGCAACATAAAAACTTTCAGCATAAAACGGGGAAACTTGATATTATTGAGATGCATAAGAACACTTTTCCCTCTCTGATAATAGCTTTCAGTATCATGAATAAACTTAACAATATAGCTATCACAAGGACCATCATAGCAATGATCACTTATTCTAACAGAAAACATAGGAATACTAGCTCTCGTAACACTACTATGTGAAACAATATTAGAGGTATCCTTACAAAGGATAGGGTGTCCCTCTTCCTCATACTTAGTGACAAAGTCTTTCACACTTGCTATTATAGGTTCATCAACCATTTGTTTATCAGGTTCAACAGCTTTACTAGTACTTTCATTAACCATACTAGCTATCATAGAATGTTCCTTTACCTTAACGGGAAAAGGCATTTTCTCAATATAAGGTTCAGGTAAAACATGATTAGCAGTATAAACTTCAGTATTTTTTGCAGAAATGCTCTTAACAACATCTTTATAAGGTTCGTGATACTTATTTCACTTCTTTTTAGGCACTTCAATATAAGAAGCAAAAGCCTTAAAATAAGAAGCAATAGCTTGAGAGTCTAAACCATAAGCATTTTTAATATTTTGAAAGTTGTCAGTTCCCATAAAAGATTCAATGCATTTATAATCATAATTTATACCTGACTTTGTACCTTTGTCATTCTCCCAAGCTTCAGCATTGTCTTGAATACGATCTAGAAGGTCCCATTTAACTTCTTCTTCCATGCGAGTGAATGATCCAGCACAAGAAGCATCTAATAAATCCTTGTCATGTAGAGGGAGCCTTGCATAAAAGTTATTGATAATAATATTGTTGGGGAGCTCATGAATGGGACATTTGATCATTTGTAACTTCAATCTCCCCCAAGCTTGAGCTGTACTCTCTCCATCAAGAGGCCAAAAGTTGTATATTTGATTTCGATCTTTATGAATCTCACTAGGAGGATAAAACTTTGAATAAAAGAGAGGCACTATTTCCTCCCATTCCAGAGCTTGACCATTCTTCAGCAGCTTATACCATTCCTCAGCTCTTCCTTTCAGTGATAATGAGAATAACTTTTTCTTAACTTGATCTGTAGTAATACCTGCACACTTGAACAACCTACATAATTCGTGTATAAAGAGTAAATGATCACCGGGATGGACAGTTCCATCCCCAACATAGTAGTTATCCATAACACGATGAATAATTCTTGTAGGTATTTTGAAAACATCTTTCTCAGCAGGTGGTGGCTTATCTACTACCTTAGCAGTGGTAGTAGCATTACCAAATAAGAAACTCAGCGAATTATCCATAACAAAAATAAAGCAACTAGCAGAAGTAAACAATACTCATAGTAGAAGTTTCCTTTACCAGTTCCACTCTCCAATAGCGCTTCACTCCCCGGCAATGGCGCCAGAAAATAGTCTTGATTACCCACAAGTATAGGGGGTGTATCGCAGTATTTTTGATAAGTAAGAGTGTCGAACCCAACGAGGAGCAGAAGGTGCTGGCTAGTGGTATGGATCAGGAATTCTCTGCAAATACTTAGCAAACGGATTTTTAGGGGTTTTCGATAAAGCAAGTAAACAAAGTACGAGTAAACCAAAGACAGTAAGAATGAATGCAACAAGTGGCCCAATCCTTTATGCAGCAAAGGACAAGCCGGTTGTATTTCTATAGATGACCAAATGTTCTCGAGGACACATGGGAAGACTGTCAAGTGCTTTCGTTTCATATAGTCGATTAATCTTCTCTAGCTTGCTAAGTGTTGTGTGGGTGAACCTGTGCTAATGTACCGTCCCATCCAAGACTTAATACATACTTGTGATTAAACCCCCTTGCAAACATCCGTAAGTACAAGAAAGTAATTAAGGTAAAACCTAACCACATCTTTAAACTCTAAGACCCTTACGTCCCTTGTGCAATGGTTTCCTAACGGGGGTTCAGGTTTCTGTCACTCTGGCAACCCCTACGATTAGTAGCCAAATACACAATGCATTCCCCTAGGCCCCTATAGGTGAAGTGTCATGTAGTCGACGTTCACATGACACCACTAGAAGAAGTACACCACAACTTAAATAACAATCTATTGAATCTTTCTCAACACAACTCCACTACTAACAACAAGACTTCTCCCATGTCCTCAAGAACAAAACAAACTACTCACAAGACATCATATGGACCATGATCAGAGATGGAATAATAATGTATAACAATCTGAACATAAACAATAATTCAATGGTTCACTCAATAGCATCAACTACAAAGAGTAATCAACACCGGGAAAGTTTCCCCTATGAACTATAGCAAGATTCAACCAATTGTTACAGCAATATGGAGATGGTGATAAGGGTGCTGATGGTGATGATGGTGGTGGTGATGATGATGATCCCGATGAAGTCCAGCTTGATGGTGGTGTTGATGGCGACGATCTCCCCTCTCCGGGAAGGAATTCCCCCGGCAGAAATCCGTGTGCCGGAGAGATCTTTCTCTCTCGGTGTTTTCCGCCCCGCAGAGGTGGCGGAATCTTTCTGTGGTCGCTCCCCGAGTCTTAGGGTTTCGTGGGGATGATATACTCCAGAGGGGAGAGGCTGGAGTGGGCCAGGGTGGCCACACCACTCCCTGGCGCGGCCTGGGCTTGCCCGCGCCATGGGGTGGTGTGGGCCTCCTGTGGCCCACCTCCACTCCATCTTCTGGCATCTTGAGTCTTCTGGAAAAATAGAATTTTCCGTATATTTTCCCGGATTTTCTAATCTTCGCGAATTTTGCCTCCAAACAGCACCTTTTCCATTATAATCCTGACTATAGCGGTTCATGCTTCAAAAGTCATCAACCATGCAAAAACAGATGAAATAACATAAGTATCACCTCTCAATACGAAATATATCAATGAATAATAGTGAATTAAGACATAGAATAGTGATGCAAAAGCGGAACCGTCCGTGGTGCCACGTGGCGGCCACCCAGATGCTCCCCGCTCTCCGCACAGTGCAGGATCCTTTGCGTAGGCAGAGGACACGCAGACGATCCCGGAGCAGAAACCGAAGAGGCAGGCGGCGGTTCCCGAGGCGACGTGCGACAGGACGTTACGCTGCCCGCCGCAGAGTAATGATGGCGCGTGCGCGTGTGGCCGATGTCAGCATTGACGTTATGGGTAGCGCAACCGCCAAACCTGGCCGACCAGAAAATTCAAAATGATGAGGAGCACGCACACATTTCACCTAAGGGCGAAATCTACACGCGCTCGGGGGCTAGTGTCAGGGGGATGACCTCCGGATACCCCAACAAGACAAGAAACATTGCAGTCGGATCGTGTCCGGCTGGCTGAGCGTAGCCGGACGGGAGCAAGTCAAGCCGGCTACCTCACGGTAGCCAGAACGGCGAGGAGCAGCCGGCTACACCAGCGTAGCCAGAACCAATCAGGAGGACAGGGCGACATGCGGCACAGTGCGCGGTACGCCCTGGTACGATGACAAGACTGTCAACTACTCGGCCATACCGAAGACTTGGCATGGTGACGTGGGAACAGTGGCCCGATGCTGACGACAGGCTCGCATGGCGTTCATTGTGCCCACGACGACCATACCGTTCGTATTGTGATGAGACATAGTTGTACCGAGTACTGTAGATGACCAGTCGGCTGGCCCTAGTCAGACTGGCCAGTGAGACCGTTGCCTCTCTGCCTATATAAGGAGAGGCAAGGCCTCAGTAGAAAGGGTTGGTCTGAGTGCATTTAAGGTAGTAGCTAGAGAATACAGTTTGAGGAGCACTTATAGCCCGTGTATCACTCATAGTCAGATCGGCAGGAGTAGGAGCTTTACCTCATCACGAGGGCTCCGAACCTGGGTACTTCCTGCGTCCAGCTACGCTTGCTTGTATCTAATCCTGCCTGTGGACACTGTCGATAGCTTCCCTTCTAGTCCACACACCTCTATCTAACCTGTTTAGGTACTGCCGTTCTCAATACAACGACAACATCAAAGATTAAAAAACAATATGACCACACATAGAAAAATGAAATCAACATATCACATAACAAAATATTACTAATATAGCTGTATGAATTTCATCCAATTTATGACACCGTTTTCAATCAAATATGTGTTACATGGCACATACAATCATCATCCAGATCACATCACTGTGCTATGTGTCTCTTGACAATAAAATATTTATAAAATCTATATCCGCAATTGCTGTCTAATACTCCCTCCGTACCAGCTTACGACATATAACTTTATACACACTTATTTAGGGAGGAGATCGGTCGAAAGAAAATAAGGAATTACTTCCTGTCTTACTGTGAGATCATCATACCGACGCACTTCTCCATTCACCTCCACGACAGTATCTTCCACTCCATCCATCTCCATAGCCACGATCTTCTACTCCATCCATGTCCATAGCAACGTATTCTACTTCCACCTCCCCGGGAAAATCTTGTGCTTCATCTTGAAGATCAACTTGGTTATCGAGGGCATCGATCCACGCATCGAAAATGTTCTGCAAGTCCCACACCCACTGCAATTTGTGACTAGAAATAGAGGAGAATTTATTCATGTAAGAGTAAGAAACGAACCTGCATGTTGACTACGTGTTCCTCCATGAACATGATGTCGGTGTCGACTATGAGGGTTCCGTTCTGCCCATCATGGGCAGGCTGCTTGACATGAACCCTAGCATGCTCTCCACGAACCCTAGCCCTAGCCTGCTCGCCATGGCCCATCATGCCGAGTCCACCATCCAGTCTAGGCATCCCACTGCCACCACATGAATCCGGGACAGGATCAACGGCGTCCTTCGCGCACGCGGCCTGGGCTAGGAGCAACGCCGCCACCAGCGCCATGAACGAAGCCGTGGGAAGGATGGGAGCTGCCATGGGCGAGAAGGGGAAGAATGGCAGAAGAGAGGGGATACAGTGCAGGAGTGAAGGGGAGGATCTTCTCCCACCATGGGCAGCATCATCTATAGGAGGATCGGGAGGCGGCGGTGCTTAATTGGAGCGCTAGAGTCGAGGCGGCTGGCGTGCATGCAGGAGTCAAGGTGGAGAAGGAAGGCGATAGCCCGGGCCATGGGGGCAAACTTGAAAACTTAGTGATACTAATGAGCCCGTGTTAGATAAATTAGTGTGTCAAGCTTGTAACGTGTGTGTCATGCCTATATATACGTATACTCCTATGGAGTAGACCTTACATGGCATGCCTTACGTGAATAGGACTCCTTCATGTAACGTTTTATTGTTGTTATTATTCCGTCCACCCTATGGAGTAGTACTCCAAGTCTGGTACGACATGATAGGATAGGATTAGATCGATTGCTGTTAGCCTCGATCGCTATCTCTGTAAAACACGCGAGGGGTTTTTCCTCGTACGATAAACACATAACCGAGACCCCATCAGGGTCATCGCTTCTGCCACAATCTACAACGATTTCATGGTATTAAAGCAGGTATCTTCCTGACCTTGCTGCTGCCGCCCCTAAGAACCAATCTACAATCGAAGACCACGACCCCCGGCCGCCGCCATGGCCTCCTCCACATCGATGACTGCCTTGGCCACCGCGCTGGGTGCTCCTCCCTCCTAGAAACTCACCCAAGACAATTTCCTGTTCTGGAAAGCTCTTGTGCTCCCTCCTCTGCGAGGAGCGCAGGTGATGGGCCTGCTCGACGGCACCGATGTCGCGCCCGCCAAAACCATGGAGGTTGAGGATGAAGAGAAGAAGAAGATGACTGTGGCCAGCCCAGCGTACTACCGTTGGCTCACCCGGGACCAGCACGTGATTGGGTGGATCCTCAACTCCCTCTCACCGAACATCCTCGCTCATGTTCTTGAGCACGTGTCCACTGCTGAAGTTTGGGCTACGATCTCTGCCATGTTCTCTTCCGCCTCGCGGTCGAAGACGACACATCTGCGGACTACCCTCAACAAAACCAAGAAGAAAGAGATGACGGTCGCGCAATACCTCACCAAGATGAAGGGGTTCGCTTTAGAACTTGCCGCTGCCAGAAAAATTATCGATGAAGATGAGCTCGTTGGATACATCCTCAATGGGCTCGAGAGTGATTATGACTCCATAGTCGCCTCCGTCAACGGACAACACGGCACCACCCTCGACGACCTCTTTTCACAAGTCTCCGCGCATGACATGCGTCACGAGATTCTCTCCGAAGAAGATGATGCGGGCTCCTTCACCTCTTCAGCCAATGTTGCCCGATATGGCAACGACAACCACCTGCGCGGCTGGGACGATCATGGCCGTTTCGCTGACCGTGACCATGGCCTCCGTGGTGACGGTGGACGCCGTGATGACCACCGCGATAACCGGCATGACGACCGGCGTGACGATGGACGCCGCCGTGATGGTGGCAATGGAGGCCGCCATGATGGCAACAATGGAGGACGTCGTGATGATGGTGGTGGGTGTCGCGACGATGGAGGGCAGTGGCGCCGCTGTGGCCGTGCCCCCACTCCGTTTGTTGATGTGACGTGCCAGATATGCAAAATACATGTCCATCCAGCCAGTGAGTGTTGGTGGTGCTATCAAGATCGCCATGAATCTGATGATGATGTTGAAGGATGTAACAACCTCGGACCCTACGCTCTAAGTTCAAGCCTGGATGAACCGGAAGTGGTTAAAATAGTACAGCGGGGGTCCAGGGGCCACCCACATGTAGACCCGTCGGCCGTCCTAACCACTTCCAAGACATCGGGACAAGAGCGAGCGGCGTAGGCAACAGGCGAAGAGATCAAATACATACACAAGTGAGTATGTATGCAAGCTACCATACAACAGTTCTCAGAGCCATTCCATCTAAAAGAAATAGAAATATTGCAATGCCATACGGCAAGATCCAAATATCCTAGATAGAGATAATAGTTTAGGATAGCTCCTCATACATCAACCATCAGAGTATCAAGCGGAAGCGGGAAACAAGATCCGAGTACGGACAAGAAGCAAATCGGCATAAGATGCCACATAACTAAACACATCCCGCCCACAGATCTCGCGGATCCCCATCCCCGAAATCTCTACACCGAGTGATCGTTGCCAACATCATCTGTCTCCTCCACCCAGTATCCATCTTGCGAATACACCTGTTCATATGAATCAAACAATTTATCGTGTGAGACCCTAGGGGTTCTCAGCAAGTCTTTGTGCCTCTAAAGGGGACATATACCTGGGGTGACGCAATTGCAGCAAAAGATAATACCTAACAAGTCTATAGATACTCGCTAACCATCCGCCTAACCAATGATAGACGGATGTCCGTTAATTAGTAACAACAATTATAACAGTATAAGTAACAGATCCATCCTCCTTCTCGCTTACCAACAAGAAAGCGGACGAACAACCCATCCGTTGGCAGTTTTATTAACCATTCCATGAGTATTGCACTATTTACTATACAGGTATTTAGTCAGATTAAAAGCGGTACTTTAGTTATACTTGTCTATGATCGAGAAACTGTGCTCCAAGTCGTCCATAACCGCAGCCACGACTTTCAGAAAGATTTACCCTGCAGGGGTGCACAAATAGCAACACACACTCGATCAACCTCGGAAAAACCAACTCAAAACCCAACGAGGCATTCACGATAAAGCGATCACAGGATTCAGAAATATTTCAGGGGGCCACCCCATTAAGCTACCCGCAACGAAGTTGGCCGGCTCCGAGACGGACCCAAGGTTTGCGTCAATGGCTGTAAACGACTGGGAATCCGAAAGTGTGACTGGGCTTGTCGATACCGCGAAAACACTCCGCATCCAAAACAGTACAGGTGCTCCACGCACAATCTTAAATAAAACAGTAAATCATGACATAAGTACAGGATAGTAACAAAGCCCCAAACTACTAAAAAAATGAACCAACAAACAAGTGCCAAAGAATTTGAAGAAAAAGGAAGGTCACTAGTGGCAAAGATATCACTTGTAATTATGGCTAATATTGCATGTAGAACTAGATTTGAATAAAAGGTATGCCACATGCACATATGAATATTTGAGAGAGGCAAGCACTAGGATTGAATAGAAGGAGATGGAAAAGCAAGGTAGAATGGACACCACACCCAAAAATAAAAGATTAAGGTAAAAGGGGAAGGTGGAGGGTTTTATTTGCATGAGACATGCAAGATTACCTCCTTTCATGCATGATGTATTAAGATGGTGGGACATATCACATGTGTATGAGTATACTAGATAGGTAGATTGGATCCATACAAATATATGTGGCCTGGTTTTAAATACCGTCAACAAAAGGCCACATACATGTATATGGTGGAAAATAGAGGATATCAAAGGAGAGGTGTATGGCATGTTAGTCGATGGAAGAGGAAGTAAAAGATATGCCCTCAACTCAACTTGGGTATTTAACATATATCAAGAACCAAATACAATTGATAAATGCATATGAGATAAGAACCAAAAGGAGAAAGGTTTTATATGATGCTCAAATGCAAGGTGGCATGATGACATGAGCATGATATAATTATGATGCAACAATTATATGTAGGAAGTAGCATTTTATTAATAGACCATGTAGCATTACAGATGTTAGACAGATGGGATGCTACAAAGGAAAGGGTGCACATGTGGCTTCCTATGGCGTCGACACCAACTTGTATCCGGATTTGGGTGCCACCCACCACGTCACGTCGAAGTTAAGCAAGCTCACCACCCATGACAAGTACAACGGGCGTGACCGCGTCCACATGGCTAACGGTAACGGTATGCAAATAAGTCATATTGGTCATTCAATATTAAGCACCCCGCATAGTTCCTTACATCTTAAAAATGTCCTTCATGTTCCAAGTGCATCAAAAAATCTTTTATCTATCCATAAGCTTACACTTGACAACAATGTGTTTTTTGAGTTTCACCCATATTTTTTCTTGATTAAGGATCAGGCCACAAGGAGAACTCTGTTTAAGGGACCATGCCATGATAGTCTCTACCCGCTAGTACCCTCTGCTACCGGGCCTTCCAAGCAAGCCTTCATTACAATAAAGCCGTCGTATTCTACGTGGCATCGCTGTTTAGGATATCCTTCATCGTTTGTGGTTCAACAAGTTCTTAGGAAAAACAATATTTCTTATTCTCCTGAAATAAACCCATACATTTGTGATCCTTGTCAACTAGCAAAGATTCATCAATTGGCATATCCTGTCTCTACTAGTGTTTCCACTGATCCTCTGGAGCAAGTGTTTTCTGATATATGGGGTCCAACACCTATCTCTTCTGGTAGACATTCATATTATGTAAGCTTTATCGATGATTTTAGTAAATTCACTTGGATCTATTTGCTCAAGAAGCGTTTTGATGTTTACCAAGTTTTTCTCAATTTCCAACAACTGGTTGAAAGAAAATTTGCTAAAAAATAATTACTATGCAAACTGATTGGGGAGGTGAATATGAAAAACTCAGCAATTTCTTTCAAAGAATTGGCATCACCCACCATGTTTCTTGTCCACATGCTCATCAGCAGAATGGCTCCGCTGAAAGAAAACATCGTCATATTGTTGAAGTGGGTCTTTTCTTGCTTGCTAATGCATTCTCTCAAGTACTGGGACGAAGCTTTTATCACCGCCACTTTCCTTATAAATCTTCTTCCTAGCAAGGTAATAAACCATGACACCCCTATAGAACGTCTTCTCCATACAAAACCCAACTATGAATTCCTTAGACTTTTTGGCTGTGCTTGTTGGCCAATCTCCGCCCTTATAACAAAAGAAAACTCTCTTTTCGTTTTACTCGATGTGTGTTTCTGGGCTATAGCCCTTGCCATAAAGGAGTCAAGTGTCTAGAGGTGTCTACGGGTCGTGTTTATATCTCTAGAGATGTTGTATTTGATGAAAATATCTTTCCCTTTGCCGAGTTGCATCCCAATGCTGGTCCACGTCTTAGGAATGACATTCTTCTTTTGCCTCAAAATACATCAAATAGTGGGGATGCACATGTTGATGACTATATGCCTTTGCCTATAGTACATGTTTGTACTAATGGTGGAGATACCGCAGATCATAATGTTCAAGAAACAACAAGAAATTTCGTTGCAGATGACAAAGAAACTGAGGAAAATGGTGATTTTCTTCCGCCAGAAAACGCCAAAGAAAGCGATCCCGAGGAGGATCTTCCCGATCCTATTCATTACGATCCCGAGGTGCCACCTGGATTCCAGACTCCTGTGCGCGGGTGGTCTCCTTCACGCGCGGCTCCACGCGCGGACGCGGATGCGTCTCAGCTGTCCCCTCCACGCACGACTCCACACGTGGAACCGTGCAGCGACGCGCTGACCCCGCCTCGATCCGTCTCGTCTCGCTCGCGGTCGCGGACTCCTCCACGTGGCGTGCAACTGCGGGTCTCGTCTCCGCTCCACGACACCGCATCGACGTGCTCTCCCGCGCGTTCGCTGCATGACGACAACAGGCTGCAACAGGAATCTCCTGGCGCATCTGCTTCTAGCGACAACAACCTCAGCAGATCCTCTGCTGCTGAACCCGGTACATCCTCTTCTGCGTCACCGACTCCTCCACCGCCTCCTCCTGAACCTCGAACAAGACTGCAAAAAGGTATATGAAACCCCAAACAGTATATTGATGGCACTGTGAGGTATGGCATGTTTACGTCTACAGGTGAACCTAGTACACTTTCGGAGGCTCTTGAGGATGATTGTTGGCGTAAGGCAATGGAAGAAGAGTATAATGCTCTAATGGAAAATAAAACATGGCATCTTGTTCCTCCACATTTTACAAATAAACTTATTGACTGTAAATGGGTGTATCGTATCAAGAAACATGCAGATGGTACAATTGACAGATATAAGGTACGCTTGGTTGCAAAAGGATTCAAGCAAAGATATGGTATAGACTATGAAGATACCTTTAGTCCTGTTGTCAAGGAAGCAACTATCAGACTTGTTCTGGCTATTGCTGTTTCCAGGAGCTGGAGTCAGTGGCAGCTAGATGTCAAGAACGCGTTTTTGCATGGCGTTCTGGAAGAGGAGGTATATATGAAACAACCCCCAGGTTTTGAGTCTTTCGCTACTCCAAATTATACTTGCAACTTGATAAAGCTCTATATGATCTTAAGCAAGCCCCTCGAGCATGGTATTCCAGACTCAGTACCAAGTTGCAACAACTTGGTTTTACTCCTTCCAAGGCAGATACTTCACTCTTTCTCTACAATAAAGCTGATGTTATGATATTTGTTCTAATCTATGTTGATGATATTATAGTCACCAGTTCATCAGATCCAGCTATTTCTTCTCTTCTTCATGATCTCAATGATGATTTTGCACTCAAGGGTTTTGGAGATTTGCACTTCTTTTTGGGCATTGAGGTAAAGAAAATTCAGAATGGTTTACTTCTCACTTAGGAAAAATATGCTGCTGACTTGTTGGCTAAAGTTGGTATGACGAAGTGCACATCCTCTCCTACGCCTTTATCCTCCACTGAAAAATTGTCTTTAACTGAGGGAACTACCCTTGGTCCTGATGATAGTACACAATACAGAAGCATTGTCGGTGCATTACAATACTTGACATTGACAAGGCCTGATATTTCCTTCTGAGTAAATAAAGTTTGTCAGTATTTACATGCTCCAACAACTACTCATTGGACAACTGCAAAAAGGATCTTAAGATATGTTCAGGATACTTTACATGTTGGTTTGACTTTTCAGAAATCTTTCTCTAGTTTGCTCAGTGCTTTTTCAGATGCAGATTGGGCAGGCTGTCCAGATGATAGAAGATCCACTAGAGGTTGTGCTATATTTTTGGACCAAATTTGATCTCATGGAGTGCAAGAAAACAGGCTACAGTCTCAAGGTCAGGCCAAAAGCTGAATACAAAGCTCTAGCAAATGCTACAGCTGAACTTATATGGGTTGAAGCCTTGCTTGGTGAACTTGGTGTTCAACTAAGGATCAAGCCATGTTTATGGTTTGATAATTTAGGTGCTACATATCTGTCTTCAAATCATGTTTTTCATGCAAGGACCAAACATATTGAGATAGACTATCACTTTGTTCGAGAAAGAGTTACAAATAAGATGCTTGAAATCAAGTTCATATCAAGCAAAGATCAAGTCACCGATGGTTTTACAAAGCTTTGGCAGTCAAAGATCTGGATGAGTTTAAGCGCAATCTCAACCTTTCAGAAGGTTGTGATCAAGGGGCTGTTAGATAAATTAGTGTGTCATTGTAACGTGTTCGTCATGCCTATATATACGTATACTCCTATGGAGTAGACCTTACGTGGCATGCCTTAGGTAAATAGGACTCCTTCATGTGATCGTTTTATTGTTGTTATTATTCCGTCCAGCCTATGGAGTAGTACTCCAAGTCTAGTACGACATGATAGGATAGGATTAGATCGATTGCTGTTAGCCTCGATCGCTATCTCTGTAAAACACCACCCGAGGGGTTTTTCCTCGTACGATAAACACGTAACCGAGACCCCCATCAGGTCATCGCTTCTGCCACAATCTACGACGATTTCAACCTGCGCCTTGAGTGCCGAGGAAAAACGGCAAAAAAAATTACGCCGTAAGCTTGGTACGGAGGGAGTACATAATTAGTTATACTAGATTTCGTTGCAACCGCTGTATTCATGAAGTTGTTAGTATATGCAACGAAAAATTAGAGTTGCTGGTCTATGCAACTTTTGCACTAAGAATAGTTGGTCCTTGCAATTTTCTTGCTTTCACACTGTCACGCCCGAAGAACAGGAGAATGACAGCCACAACACGCCTATACACGGAGGCATATACACGCGCAAGGCTATGAAATACGCCATAAGCTGGCATAGTGGACATCGATAAGCTCACTATAAATTTGATCACATGTTTATATTACATTTTCCAAAAAGCCTATCTTTGTTTTCTAAATATCCTCGTCTGTACTTCAAACTAAAACTCTGAGACCACCTAGATATTTTATTTGTCTAAAACTAACTACAAAAGTCTTTTAATAAATAAATAAAACTTATATTATTTTTGGGAGGTAGCCAGCCAGGCCCAAAAGCCCAGTCGGCCACCTCCATACCAAACCATAACTCTATCCTAACCTAATCCCACACACCCTGGCGCCGCCGCCAGCACCTACTCTTCTGCGGCACACCACCATACCCGCTACACGCCCGCACATACACGTCCCTGCCCGATTCTGCACGCGACGCACCTCGCGTTCGCAAGCACGCTCGCCAGCCCCGTGTTGACCCGGCCCTACCCGTGGACCCCGCCACTCCGCGTGCAAAGCGCGTATGCGCCGCTCCCGCTCCCCGTCTGGCCCCACCACCCACCAACTCCCCCTCTCGTTCTCGTTCCCACCTACCCCATCAGTCCTGCTCGCCCGTGTCGCCTCCATCCTCGCTCGCCGCCAAGCCCGACCCCGAGCGCCGACGGCGCCCCTCCGTGGCCCTGAGCGCCTCCGCGACGCCTCCGGCGAGCTCCGCCTACCCTGCTGGCTCCAAGCACCGCCCGGCTGCGGACCCCGTCTCTCTTCCGAGCCGCCGCCGGCCACCTCTGCAGTGTCGCCCGTGCCTTTGTGAGACCCAGCACGAGGTCCTCTGCCGCGCGTGGCCTCCTCTGTTTCCGGCCGGCAACAACGTCCCGCCTCCTCTCCCTCCGACCTTTCTCCCGCGTGCCGCTGCCGCCAACGGTCCCGTCTCCGGTCGCCTTCGTCTCCACCACCAGCGACCACCGCCAGCACCCCGCTCCCTCCTCGTGTCGTCCTCCTTCCGAGCGCCCGCAGTCCTCCTCGAGCCCGAGTACGCCTCGCCGCCGCGTGACCCTCCTCTACCCTGCAAGCTCGTCTGCGACCGCCCTCGGGCCTACCGGCTACGCGTGACCCCAGCGGCCCCGCTTCGCCTCCTCGGCGCCCTTGCCTGCGCATCGGCCTGCACATCGGCACCTGTGGCCGTATCCTGCTGCACCGCCGCTCCTGTTCTATCTCTAGGTCCCGGCATCGTCCGTCCCTGACACCGATGTCCAGGCCACCGTCTGTGCGAGGCCGCGCATCCTCCTCGCCGCCGCATCTGGCCATCCTCGACCTCGCGCTTGCTGCCCCGTCCCCAAGCTCGGCGTCCCCCTCTCACCGCCGTCAGTCCTAGCAACCACCTCTGCCGCGTCGTGGAGCACAACCCGAGTACCCCCACCTCTGCATGTTCTACACGCTGATGTGCTGCTCAATCCTCTTGCGGGTTGCTGTTTTTCCTCTTGGCACTCGAACGCTCGATGTATGTGCGTGTGTCTCGTGTGACCCTGTTGCTGCTGATATGTCCGAATGCTATGCTACCACGTGAAGTGGTGATGTTTGTTTGATCGGCTACCTAAGTCCAAGGTGTCCACACCGAGACCTTGATCTGCGGATTCGATGATCGAAGAGCGCCACACGGAACCGATCAGATCGCCTACATAGACGCCAAGGCCATCAACCCCGACCCCGGAACTGAAGGACGAACCTGAAGACCACGAGTCCTCCATCATGGATCCGACGACCGAGACCCTGAAGACCGAGCCCATCGAACCCCTCCCCTCAGCGAACCCCAAGATCTTCGACCCCTAATGTAATCCCCTTTCTGAGAACCCTATTTTATAAATGCTATATATAATTGTTGCATATTAATTTGATCATGCTCGCATACATATGTTATGGTTCAGGGGTATTTTATTGAATTCACCTCATAATTAAATATGGAGATCATATGCGGGCTTTTCGAGTCTTATATTGGCTCTATTTAAATTTGTGTAGCGAACCGATGCCATGTTTTGCCTTGTTAATGCAATATTTAAATTGCGGGGTATCTAAATAATTTGAACCATTTAATTAATTGTTGGGACCCTGGTTCTGCTTAATATTGTCTAGTTGCACCGCATCCTTGCCATGTCATGCATTATACCTTGCATCATGCCTGATCTTCTGCTGTAGTATTAAATAGTGCATCCTTTGTTTTCCGCAAAACACGGTGAGATTGACAACCTCATCGCAAGTTGGGGACAAAGTTTTGTGGTTGTGTTGCGCAGGTCTCCATGTTGCTACTAGCATCGGTAGTGCGTCCTGCCAAATCAGCTAGTAACACCTTTGGGGTGTTTCCTTGCTCCTACTGGTTCGATTAAACCTTAGTTTCATAACTGAGGGAAAACTTGCTGCTGTGCTCATCATACCTTCCTCTTGGGGTTCCCAATGAGCTATACGTCGAACGACGAGTACATCAAACCCCTCCCCTCGGTGAACCCCAAGATCTTCGACCCCTAATGTAATCCCCTTCCTGAGAACCCTATTTTATAAATGCTATATATAATTGTTGCATATTAATTTGATCATGCTCGCATACATATGTTGTGGTTCAGGGGTATTTTATCGAATTCACCTCACAATTAAATTTCTAGTCTTATATTGGCTCTATTTAAATTTGTGTAGCGAACCGATGCCATGTTTTGCCTTGTTAATGCAACATTTAAATTGCGGGGTATCTAAATAACTTGAACCATTTAATTGATTGTCGGGACCCTGGTTCCGCTTAATATTGTCTAGTTGCACCGCATCCTTTCCATGTCATGCATTATACCATGCATCATGCCTGATCTTCTACCGTAGTATTAATTAGTGCATCCGGTGTTTCTTTTAGTATTTTGCTTCTTCACGGATTAGGCCGTTGAGTGGATGCGAGTATCGACAAGTCCTTCGGATAATGTATCCTCGGCAGTGTTTCCCAGGCAAGCAATCTTCTGCTTTCTACCTATTTTGCATTTATAGTTTTTATTTCCTCCTGTTGATCTATTGCTATCCGTATTGCGATGCTTTAGTTTCCGTGCACCATTTATATTCTTTGCAGCCTCTATATTGCCTTGGACACATCCTATTGCCTTTTGTTTGATAGATAGTCGGCCTTGCGAGTCGTAGTTGCTTGCTCAGGTGCTGCTTTGCGTCGTTGTTGTTCCACCATTATTGGAAGATTGGCACATGCTTAGAGGTGGAGATGATCATGGGTTTAATTACAACTTGATATTAAATTGCTGGGATAACTAATGAAAGAGGCACTGGTGGGCAATGTATGCTATTTGGTTTTTCATGTCCACTTGTGTCCCGTAGGCCCCGATTACTTGATACCTGTTCCTTGATTATTCGCATTATCCACATCCGGGAGACCCTATGGATCCCCCTTAGCCAGAGCTTGATTCATTTCTTATTTCTTGGGGCCACAAACTAGTTTGGGGTTTTATTACTATCCTGTACTTATGTCATGCTTTACTGCTTTATTTACGATTGTGCGTGGAGCACCGGTAATGTTTTGGATCGTGACACGTTTTCTCTGTATCAATAAGCCTAGTCACACTTTCGGGTTCCCAGTCATTTACCGCCGTCTACACAAACCCTGGGTCCGTCTCGGAGCCGACCAACTTCGTCGCGGGTAGCTTAGTGGGGTGGCCCCCTGAAATCTTTTATGAATCCTGTGATTGCTTTGTCGTGAAAGCCTCGTTGGGTTTTGATTTGGTTTTTCCGAGGTTGATCGTCTGTGTGTTGCTATTTGTGCACCCCTGCAGGGTAAATCTTTCTGAAATCCGTGTCTGCGGTTATGGACGACTTGGAGCATATTATCTCGATCATAGACAACTATAACTAAATTAGTGCTATAAATTTGACTTTGACATGTCTAGTAACCAGATTCACTACAACGGAATGAGTAAATAAAAGTGCTAACAACTGCTGGTTTTGGAGGTCTCATGCTATTTATATCTGACTAGTAAGTATTGCAACTACAACGGAATGGTTAACTAAAACTGCCCACTGCTTATGATATCGGGATGACTCATGATATCTATATCTGACTAGTAAGTGCTGCAACTATAATGGAATGAGTAAAACTGCCAACTGTGTGAGTTCCTAGGTTTGACTTCCTCGTTTGGTCTCGAGGGGGAATACCAGGATAGGTATGATTGGTGTTAGTATAAGGTTGGTTCCGAATAGGTCTTTCTTATCTCTCTCTAATAGCCGACAGTTTATCGAGTCTCTATAGGTTGTTTAGTGCATGCTTTGCTGCCGCTTCAGTCCACCATACCTATGTAGGCGAGAGCCGCCGAATTCTAGCCTCGCCGTGTACTGGCCTCAGTACTGCCCGCTCCCTTTTTCCTTTGCCCTTTGTTAGCATCCCTTTTGTTTTAACAGGTATAAGTTCGACGTCGTTAGCAGGGTTACCCTTCCGGCTTGGCCTAGGCAGGGTTATGGATGCCATTGGTTATTCTTCAGGGCTCTTAGCCCCATTTGCATCTTATCCGTACTCGGATGTCGTATCGTTTTCGAGGTGATTCGGATCTTTGTACTGTATATCTATATTCTTGACTCAGGGAGTCGTTGTTATAAATATATGTTTTGTGGGTCCCATCATGGACTATTGTGTAATGATATTACTTCATTTTCCACCCGCACGCAAGTGCCTGGTGGGCATCTTTGAATCGTTTCTATGCGGGTGGAATCACTGAAACTCGCATAGAGCCGATTTGAGGGTGTTACAAAGTGGTATCAGAGCCCAGCATTGCGATACCCCACTGGTCCAGCCTGTAGGATAACCTATCTAATAGACGTTGTAGAGTGTCAAAACTATTTTGCAAACTCGGTTGGATAGATCTGATTAGGTCTGTTTTTACTCCTTACCCCTCTGCTATTCTTCTCTTACCTCTGCGTGTTTTGAATTCGCTCTCTTACCTTTTCTTCGAGTCCAGGAATTCTCGTGGTTGGGTTTTTGTCGTACCTTCAGGGTTTCGATTCCTTCATCTTACAACGGTGTTTCCACATCCGCTCTTCGTTCCATCAGAGTAGCCCTTCATCTGTTGTACCTTTCGGTGGATCAAAACCCACTGAAATCTTTCTTTGTACCTTCCGTTGTGTTCCAACGCAACAACATCGTCTACATCAGATCCGATGAAGAGTCTGCATCACTCCTTTATTTTTAAACCTCGTTTGTCGAGATCTTCAGTCTGAATTCCGAGAATGGGTCGCACGATTTTCTACTGAGTGTGCAGAGTAATAGTTTGGGTGCGTGATGGATTGGCCCCCATGCCGGCTACTCATTCTATTCGCTCCCGTACATTCAAGTGGATTAGATTGCACTTATTCTCTCCTCTCACGGAAGTTAAAGGTGGCCTTATCTTTTGATACCTTTATCTTCGTCCTTTGTTCTCCGGAGTATTCTCTCGATGATCGTGAGTAGCGACCATTGTTGGTGGTGTCCTCGATTTCAAGATGGAGCAAGAATCTTTGTTAGTGGTGTCGTGAAGATCTACACAAAGGGAGAAGAGTCCGACCGTCAGCCTTCTTTCTCGTACCATGAGGCGGATCTCGAGGGCGAGATCCATTGTTAGTGGTGTCGAATTGTAGCACCCGGTAAAACCACTACTAGAAAATTACTGTGTTTTTCCCTTGTGCATCATCATGATAGCATGCTTATATCATCATGCCACATTGCATTTGAGCATCGTCATGTCATCATGCATCTGTTTGCCTAAAAACTATTTTCCAAAAAGCCTATCTTTGTTTTCTAAATATCCTCGTCTGTACTTCAAACTAAAACTCTAGGACCACCTAGATATTTTATTTGTCTAAAACTAACTACAAAAGTCTTTTAATAAATAAGTAAAACTTATATTATTTTTGGGAGGTAGCCAGCCAGCCCCAAAAGCCCAGTCGGCCACCTCCATACCAAACCCTAACTCTATCCTAACCTAATCCCACACACCCTGGCGCCGCCGCCAGCACCTACTCTTCTGCGGCACACCACCATACCCGCTACACGCCCGCACGTACACGTCCCTGCCCGATTCTGCACGCGACGCACCTCGCATTCGCAAGCACGCTCGCCAACCCTCCGTTGACCCTGGCCCCACCCGTGGACCCCGCCACTCCGCGTGCAAAGCGCATATGCGCCGCCCCTGCTCCCCGTCTAGCCCTACCACCCACCAACTCCCCCTCTCGTTCTTGTTCCCACCTACCCCATCAGTCCCACTCGCCCGTGTCGCCTCCATCCTCGCTCACCGCCAAGACCAACCCCGAGCGCCGATGGTGCCCCTCTGCTGCCCTGAGCGCCTCCGCGTCGCCTCCGGCGAGCTCCGCATACCCCGATGGCTCCGAGCACCGCCCGGCTGCAGACCCTGTCTCTCTTCCGAGCCGCCGTCGGCCACCTCTGCAGCCTCGCCCGTGCCTATGCGAGACCCAGTGAGAGGTCCTCTGCCGCGCGTGGCCTCCTCTATTTCTGGTCGGCAACAGCGTCCTGCCTCCTCGCCCTCCGGCCTTTCTCCCGCGTGCCGCTACCGCCAGCGGGCCCGTCTCCGGTCGCCCTCATCTCCACCACCAGCGACCACCGCCAGCATCCCGCTCCCTCCTCATGTCGTCCTCCTTCCGAGCGCCCGTGGTCCTCCTCGAGCCCGAGTTCGCCTCGCCGCCACGCGACCCTCCTCTACCCTACAAGCTTGTCTGCAACCGCCCTCGGGCCTGTGCTCCGGCTGATGGGTTCGTAGCATGTAAAAAAAATATCTACCGCAAGAACGAACAAAACCCAGATCTAATCTAGATAAAAGCCAAGATCTAATCTATTAGACATGTGCAACGAGATAGATCTGTACTAACCCTCGTAATTTCCAAAGCCTTGTTCGAGATCGGATCTCGTGGTTGATGTAGTCGATCACTTGCCGATCTCAAGATCGAGTGGACGATCCTTCCGGCGCCGCGATCCGGCAGCGCTTCCGCAGACAGTCACACGTGCGGAGTCGAAGCAGACCTTCCTCTCCCCGTTCCAGCGAGCAGCGGAGGTAGTAGATCTTCTCCACCGAATCCTAGCAGCATGACGGTGAGGTGGTGGTGGTGGAGTAGAGAATTCTGCAGGGCTTCGCCTAAGCCGGAGCAGAGGGAAGGAGGAGGAGAGAGGTGGCGGCTAGGGCTTGGAGTGGAGGGGGCAAGGGGGTGGCGCCCCCACCCCTCTATTTAAAGGAGGGAGGCGCCATGGGAGGGGGAGTCCTAGTAGGACTCCCCTTCCTTCCTTGGCCGGCGGATTGGGAGGGGGGAAGGAATCCTCCTCCCCCACGAATCCGTGTCTTGACCCACAAGCACTCCTTGATCCTTTCTTGGTTTTCAAGCAAACTCCAAGAAATCTCCTAGAACCTTCCGGAACATTCCGAAACCTTCTAGAATCCCCATACAAATACTCCGGAACATTTCCTAACGTAGAAAATGATCCCCAATATATGAATCTTATTCTCCGGACAATTCCGTATCTCCTCGTGATGTCCCGGATCCAATCCGAGACTCCGAACAACATTCGGTCTCCAACGCACATTCCATATCTACTTAAAACAACTTCGAACCTTAAGTGTGTCACCCTACGGTTCGTGAATATGCAGACATGATGGAGACACCTCTCCGATCAATAACCATCAGCGGGATCTGGAGATCCATAACGGCTCCCACATACTCAGCGATGACTTCGTGATCGATAGAACCATTAACATACAAAACCAATTTCCTTTGTCACGCGATACTCTACTTATCCGAGGTTTGATCGTCGGTATCTCCATACCTAGTTCTACCTCGTTACTGATAAATACTCTTTACTCGTTCCATGATATGTCATCCCTTGTGACCTAGTCACATGCTTGCAAGCTAACTAGATGACATTCCACCGAGAGGGCCCAGAGCATATCTATCCGTCATATGGATGGACAAATCCCAATCTTGGTCCATGTGTTTCAACACATACTTTCAGAATACCCAATGTCACCTTTATAACCACCCAGTTACGAAGCGGCGTTTGACGTCATCAAAGTACCCATCCGGTGATGGTGATTAACATAACCTCATGGTCGAAGGATTAGGTTACTATGCATTTGAAAAGCTTGTAGCAAAACGAACTTAATGACTTGATCTTATGCTATGCTTACTATGGGTGTGTGTCCATCACATCATTCTCCTAATGATATGATCTTGTTATTAACGACATCCAATGTCCATGATCAGGAAACTATGATCATCCATTAATCAACCAGCTAGTTTAACAAGAGGCTTACTAGGGACTCTTTTATGTTTACAAAACACACAAGTATTAATGTTTCCGGTTAATACAATTATAGCATGGGATGTAAACATTTATCATAAACATAAAGATATAATAATAACCACTTTATTATTGCCTCTTGGGCATATCTCCAACAGTCTCCCACTTTCACTAGAGTCAATAATCTAGTTAAAAATTTGTGCATTCAACACCTATGGCTTTCTGGTGTTGTATAGACACTATTGCTAGTGGTAAACATAATCTTCGGATCTGACACTTCCAGGTCTGTGTGTATTTGCATTTCCTTGCGTCTCTACGCATTACTCATTCTCCAATGAGATGGCATTGTATAAATTTGGTCCTTTGGTGAGACCTTTAGTTCCTTGGGATTAAATCATGTTGATATAATTGTCATACAATGTATCTTCATAGTATTATCCCTCTATGAACCACACCTAGTTTGATAACAAACTACTTGACGAAAATGCCCTCATTTGCTGCTACAATAGCAGTCATATACTTAGCCTTTTGTTGTAGTATCTATCACAATGTTTTAACTTTGGTACTCAACCAAATCCGTTATGGAACTTCCTTTCCATTACATTGTGCCACCCATATTTTAAATTGAGATAAACTTAATTTGTGACAAAACTAGTATCAGTGCAACAATTTACAATGAACTATTTGTCACCACTATATAAATAATATATTCTTAGTTCTTCCAAAGATCATAGGAATATCCCTACTATTGTCCAATGATCATCTTATGAGTCATTCTGGTATATGCTCATAACATTTAGAGCATAGGACATATCTGGATGTGTACATCTCAAAGAATGTTTGATCAAAATATTCTTGTGATTTCACCAAGTGTCAAAACACTTGAATCTCGTGTCAACAGACTTGAATCTTGATTCAGTCCTTTTCGTGCGTCAAGAACCTTTCTTGTTGTTTCCATATTGAACTCATTCAACATCTTATCTATGTACATTTGGCAAAACCATATTAGCGCCTCAATCTATCCATATAGACATTGATGCCTAATTCTTGGGTTATGCCTAAGTCTTTCATCGAAATGAAATTCTTAACCTGTGTCAATAAAAGATACATCATTTCTAATCAACAATATGTCTTTCACATAATGTATTAGAAATAAGTCTTAGTGCTCCCACTTAATTTCTTGCAAAATGAAAACATCTTCATCGTCTCTGATGAAATTAAACCTTTTAACGGTTTCATCACGGTGAAGATTCCAACTCCGCGATGCTCACTTCAACCATTGAAGTTTTGCATACTCTTTTAGCATCCTTTGAATTAACAAAAAAAACCTTTGGATCGTGTCATGTACACGTCCTAGGTAACCATTCTATTAGAAGAACTTGTTTTGTTTGTTCAACTACCATATACCAAAATATATGTAGTGGTTGCTACATTAATCCGTCCAGACTAAATATCGCTATGAAAGATCAAATCTTATCATAGTCAATTCCTTGAACATTGTCGTAAACTCTTTCCGACATGTCGACTATTTCATAGATGTGAAACATCCATGTCTATTTCTTTATAGATCCATACACGACTGTAAGGTCTTACACCTTTCCAGAGGGTCTTTCAAATTCAAAGCTTGATTTCTCGTGTATGGAATTATCACGGATTTTATGGCTTCAAGCCACTTAACGAAGTCAGGGCCCATCATTGCTTCTTTGCATGTAGTCGGTTCATCATTGTCAAACAACAATGATTTAACTCTCAAATCTTGGCATTTGATTACTTACCCGACCTACTTGGTTCAATAGTAACTTAGATCTCCGTGACCATAACCTTTGAGGCACGTGAGCCATGAGCATTGTTGCTGCCTCTGGGACACTTACCGATACTGCGCAACTCAGCACATATTAGCCAAGGTTCAACAACCTTGTCAAAGTTCTATTGTCCTCCCACTTAACTTTTCACCAAAAATTCCTTCTCAAGAAACTCGACATTCTAAGCGACAAACACTTTTGTCTTCGGTGTTATGGAGGAATACCCAATGGTTATTCGAAATAACCTACAAAGACATGCTCATCCGACTTTGGTTGTAAACACTTTACTTATGCCTAGCATACAAAAAATTTAAGAAAGGACAAACTGGGTTTTATCCCAAACCATGACTTATATGGTGTCATTTCAACGGATCACGATGGAGCTCTTTTCAGTGTAAAAGCGGTAGTCACTAAAGCTTTAATCTTTAAAATATAATGGCAGTTTTATAAATGACACCTTTGATCTTACCATGTCAAACAAGGTTTCATTACATATCTTGAACACTCCATACTCCTATGGTGTTTTGGGAAATGCAAATCCATGGAACGATTCCTCAAATCTTAGGTGTTTTGCTAAACTTGTAACTCAAACATCTTTCTTTATGATCCAATCATAAACTTTTTATTTTCTTGTTACAATGATTTTCCACTTCATCTTGAAAGTCTTTGAACATTTTCAAATGTTTCATACTTCTTCCTTATTGAGTAAGTATACATATACTCACTCAAATCTTTGGAGAAATCATATGAAGTTGAAATCCATCGCCCACGACTACACATAATGGACTCTATACATCAATATGTACAAATTCCAATCAGTTAGTCGTCCGTTCCTCTTTTGGCCTCCTAACGGAGTTTTAATTATCTCCAGGAAAGTATCACAAGCGTCATTTGATCAAAATCAAAGACTCCAAAAATCCATCTACATGGAGTTTCTTCATGTATCCCTTTCAATATAATTTAAACAGCGATGTCACTTCGCAAGTGATCTTTCAATCATTTGTCTTGCGACATTTTAGCATTATTTTTATGTTCGTTATTTCTCCAACTAGACTTGTATATCATCCATCTATTATGGAATACGGTAATTTTTTGAACAACCTTTTGTCGTCATAATACCTGATCAAAATAACAATTATTGAAACAAATCTTGAAGGCAAGCTTTGATGTTAACGAGCAACACAACAACCCTTTGTTTGTTTTCGATGAACATCATCACATATTCTCTTGCTAGTTATTTAGGCCATTGTAGTTCATGAATTGTGTTGTCCTGTATGACACTTCATACCAACCAATTCGGTATCCAATACCGGTATCCAATACCTCAGAACCACATTGTTTAACAAGCAAGGAATACAGCCATAACATGCATCTTCTATATACCTAAGTTGGACATCTCCAATCTTTTCTTTTCTGCCAAATATTTTATAGATTCTCTTTCAATAATTCCTTTTCTTGTAAAAGAATCTATCAACATCAATAGTGGTGTCATTCACATGACACATAGTACAAAGTGTGTATAGTCAAATACCAATACCTTTGGATTTGCACTTTGAAGTGGATCACCTTCATCAAATGTTTGGCATTCTTTCAAAAATCCATTCTTTAGTAATGTTTTAGTGTAGTAAACATTTTACTTACATCTTCTATTCATCCTTATCATGACAACTTTCATGATCAAGCTGCTATAGCTTATAAAGGTGAATTGCGAGTATAATGTTTCTTTTCCAGAACCTTTTGGAGGATTAGGACGACTAGCGTCTCCAACCTTCACAAATTCTCATCAAATATGAGGACATATACTCTATCATGTTGTAACCAACATATTGTTTTAGATATCACAATACCTTTCACATATGATGGTTTCTGAAACATTGCTTTCAGCTCTTAGATAAACTTGATATTAAAAACAATCTTTTGAGTATCAAGAATCATGGAGGCAAACATGATACATTAGATACTAACACTGGAATTGTTACTCTTGATTTAATACTGTTTATTAAACTTCACAGAGTAAACGGAGTTTGCTGAAAGTTTGCAACAGGACTTTTAAACTTTAGATTGACACTCAAAACAATACGATACCAGTTCTTAAAGAAAATATCCAGAATTTCTATAGTTCCACTATCTCAACTATAACTAAGCGTAAGGTGGTGAACGGATGCCAATGACTACAACAAACTATGCAAATTCACTTTGATTGTGTTTATGATAAATTGAGTTCGACTAATCCAAATTACAAATAAACTCCCACTCAAAACAACATCCCTCGAGTTGTTTTAGTAATTACACGAACCAAATCCACTACACCAAGTCCGATCATCACGTGACATGATGTAGCTTTAAAGGCGAACAGTTAACATGTTCATCATATCATCCATATGACTCATGCTTTACCTTTCGGTATTCCGTGTTTCAAGACCATGTCTGTACATGCTAGGCTCATCAAGGTTAACCTTAGTATCCGCATGTGCAAATCTAGCTTGCACCCATCGTATGCACACGTAGAATCTATCACACCCGATCATCACGAGATGCTTCGAAACGACGAGTCTTAGCAACGGTGCCTACTAAGGACGAACACTTTATTACTTGATATTTAGTGAGAGGGATCATCTTATAATGCTACCGTCGCGATCTAAGCAATACAAGATGCATAAAGGATTAACATCACATGCAATTCATAATATGTGATATGATATGGCCTTTCTTCTTGTGCCTTTGATCTCCATCTCCAAAGCATGGACATGATCTCCATCATCACTAGCGTGGCGTCAAGGTCCGTGGCGCCGCTTCATGGTTGTCCATCACCAACAGAAACTATTACAACTACTTGGAATAAAGCTATTACATGATGAATAGACACGCATGTCTTAAACAAAATTTAAAGACAACCATTAGGCTCCTGCCGGTTGCCATATTACAATAAGGATCATTGCATATATCAAATATAATCACAATCACATAATGGCCATATCACATCACAAAAACCCTGCAAAAATGAGTTAGACGCCTCAAATCTTATTTGCATGTTTTACGTGGCTTTGGGCTTTCGAATAAGAACGGATCTTACCTATGAACATGAACCACAACGTTGATACAAGTGCTATCAAGTGCAAAGTGTAAATTGATCTACACTATGATGGGAGAGACAGACACCCGCAAAGCCACTTGTGCAATACGAGTTGCACGTCAATTGTGGAGCAAGTCTCATGTGCGATGACATGTAAGGTTAGCCCGGGCCGCTTCATCCCACCATCCCGCAAGATGCAAAGTACACAAAGCAAAAGACGGCACGAGCACCAACACCCACAAAACCATCGTCTTCTACTCGTGCAACAGATCTATGCATAGACGTGGCTCTGATACCACTGATTGGTTCGTAGCATGTAAAACAAAAAATTTCTACCGCAAGAACGAACAAAACCTAGATCTAATCTAGATAAAAGCCAAGATCTAAAATATTAGACATGTGCAACGAGATAGATCTGTACTAACCCTCGTAGTTTCCAGATCTCGTGGTTGATGTAGTCGATCACTTGCCGATCTCAAGATCGAGTGGACGATCCTTCTGGCGGCGCGATCCGGCAGCACTTCCATAGACGGTCACACGTGCGGAGTTGAAGCAGACCTTCCTCTCCCTGTTCCAGCGAGCAACGGAGGTAGTAGATCTTCTCCACGGAATCCCAGCAGCACGACGGTGTGGTGGTGGTGGTGGTGGAGTAGAGAATTCTGCAGGGCTTCGCCTAAGCCGGAGCAGAGGGAAGGAGGAGGAGAGAGGCGGCGGCTAGGGCTTGGAGTGGAGGGGGAAGGGGTGGCGCCCCCACCCCTCTATTTAAAGGAGGGAGGCGCCATGGGAGGGGGAGTCCTAGTAGGACTCCCCTCCCTTCCTTGGCCGGCGGATTGGGAGGGGGGAAGGAATCCTCCTCCCCCACGAATCCGTGTCTTAACCCACAAGCACTCCTTGATCCTTTCTTGGTTTTCAAGCAAACTCCAAGAAATCTCCTAGAACCTTCTGGAACATTCCAAAACCTTCTAGAATCCCCATACAAATACTCCGGAACATTTCCTAACTTAGAAAATTATCCCCAATATATGAATCTTATTCTCCGGACAATTCTGTATCTCCTCATGATGTCCCGGATCCAATCCGAGACTCCGAACAACATTCGGTCTCCAACGCACATTCCATATCTACTTAAAACAACTTCGAACCTTAAGTGTGTCACCCTACGGTTCGTGAATATGCAGACATGATGGAGACACCTCTCCGATCAATAACCATCAGCGGGATCTGGAGATCCATAACGGCTCCCACATACTCAGCGATGACTTCGTGATCGATAGAACCATTAACATACGAAACCAATTCCCTTTGTCACGCGATACTCTACTTATCCGAGGTTTGATCGTCGGTATCTCCATACCTAGTTCTACCTCGTTACTAATAAGTACTCTTTACTCGTTCCATGATATGTCATCCCTTGTGACCTAGTCACATGCTTGCAAGCTAACTAGATGACATTCCACCGAGAGGGCCCAGAGCATATCTATCCGTCATATGGATGGACAAATCCCAATCTTGGTCCATGCATTTCAACACATACTTTCAGAGTACCCAACGTCACCTTTATAACCACCCAGTTACGAGGCGGCGTTTGACGTCATCAAAGTACACATCCGGTGATTAACATAACCTCATGGTCGAAGGATTAGGTTACTATGCATTTGAAAAGCTTGTAGCAAAACGAACTTAATGACTTGATCTTATGCTATGCTTACTATGGGTGTGTGTCCATCACATCATTCTCCTAATGATATGATCTTGTTATTAACGACATCCAATGTCCATGATCAGGAAACCATGATCATCCATTAATCAACAAGCTAGTTTAACAAGAGGCTTACTAGGGACTCTTTTATGTTTACAAAACACACAAGTATTAATGTTTCCGGTTAATACAATTATAGCATGGGATGTAAACATTTATCATAAACCTAAAGATATAATAATAACCACTTTATTATTGCCTCTTGGGCATATCTCCAACACCGGCCAGGCCGAGCCTCCTCCGTGCTCCGCCTGCCCGACGCTTTCCTACCGGCTATGCGTGACCCCAGTGGCCCCGCTTCGCCTCCTCGGCGCCCTTGCCTGCGACTCGGCCATCCCCGAGCTCAAGCTCCTCACCGTCCAGCACCGGCCCGCGCATCGGCACCTGTGGCCATATCCTGCTGCACCGCCGCTCCTGTTCCAGCTCCAGGTCCCGACGTCGTCTGTCCCTGACACCGGCGTCCAGACCATCGTCTGCGCGAGGCTGCGCATCCTCCTCGCCGCCGCATTTGGCCACCCTCGACCTCGCGCTTGCTGCCCCGTCCCCAAGCTCGGCGTCCCCCTCTCACCGCCGTCAGTCCTAGCAACCACCTTTGTCGCGTCGTGCAGCACAAGCCGAGTACCCCCACCTCTGCATGTTCTACACGCTGATGTGCTGCTCCATCCTCTTGTGGGTTGTTGTTTTTCCTCTTGGCACTCGAACGCTCGATGTATGTGCGTGTGTCTCGTGTGACCCTATTGCTGCTGATCTGTCCGAGTGCTATGCTACCGCGTGAAGTGGTGATGTTTGTTTGATCGGCTACCTAAGTCCAAGGTGTCCACACCGAGACCTCGATCTGTGGATTCGATGACCGAAGAGCACGACACGGAACCGATCAGATCGCCTACATAGACGCTAAGGCCATGAACCCCGATCCCAGAACTGAAGGGCGGACCCGCATACCACGAGTCCTCCTTCATGGATCCGATGACCGGGACCCTGAAGACCGAGCCCATCGAACCCTGATACATTGCAAATGTATCTATAATTTCTGATGTTCCATGCTTCGTTTTATCAACTTTCTTGTGTTTTGTTCCAACTTTGGAGTACTTTTCATATGATTTCTTGGACTAACCTATTAACAAGAGCCACAGTGCCAGCTGCCTGTTTTCTGCTGTTTTTGGTTCTAGGAAAGCCAGAAAATGAATATTCTCAGAATTGGACGGGACAAAAGCCAAAGTGCCTATTTTTCCGGAAGGGATCAAGTGCCAGAATACGAGACGGAGAAGGGCCAGGGATCCACCACACCACCTGGCCGCGCGGCCAGGCCTGGCCCGTGCCAGGGGGTGGTGTGGCCGCTCCCGGCACCCCGTCGGCCTCTCCTTCCGCCTATATATTGCCCTCGGGACGAAAACCCTAAGTACCCGATCAAAAATCCACGAAAGAGTCTGTAGCCGCCATCATCTCCATCCCTAGATCGGGAGGGATCTGAAGCTCTTCCCGGCACCCTGTCGGAGAGGGGAATTCACCCTAGAGGCCTTCTTCATCACCATGCAAGCCTCCGGTGTGATGCGTGAGTAGTTCATCCTTGGACTACGGATCCATGTAGTAGTTAGATGGCTGGTTCTCCTCCTTTGTGCTTTCATGTTTAGATCTTGTGAGCTCCGTTCATGATCAAGATCATCTATTTGTAATTCATACATGTTGTGTTTGCGAGGATCCGATGGATATTGAGATGCTATTTCAGATTGATTATTGATTCTATCATGTCTTTGTTATTTGTGATCTTGCATGCTTTCCGTTGTTCGTAGCTATCTTGGCCAAGTAGATGCTAGCAACTCCAAGAGTTAGTATTTATGCTCGATAGTGGGTTCATGCCTCTGGTAATCTGGGGAAGTGACAGAAATCTCTAAGGTACTAGATGTGCTGTTGCTACTAGGGAGAAAATAACAATCCTTTGTTCATAGAACAATCGTATTGTTTACTTTACAGGCAGTTCGTAAAGCAATAATCTGTTGCTTGCAACTTAATACTGGAGGGGGTTCAGATGATAACATGAAGGTGGATTATTAGTCATAGATGCAGTTGGATGGCGGTCTATGTATTATGTTGTAATGCCCAATCAAGTCTCAAAGGAGTCAAGATGATTAGTATATGCATGTATTGCTTTCTCGGTGTTTGTCAATTGCCCCACTGTAATTTGTTTACCCAGCATGTTATCTATCTAAGGAGAGCCACCTCTAGTGAACTATGGATCCCGGTCCATTCTCTTTACATACAATCTATAACTATTTACTGCTTTGTGTTTACTTTCTGCAAACTTTTACTTCTTTCCATTCAATACGTTTAATCCTTTGTTTTCCGCAAAACACGGTGAGATTGACAACCTCATCGCAAGTTGGGGACAAAGTTCTGTGGTTGTGTTGTGCAGGTCTCCACGTTGCTACTAGCACCGGTAGTGCACCCTGCCAAAGCTCAGCTAGTAACACCTTTGTGGTGTTTCCTTGCTCCTACTGGTTCGATTAAACCTTGGTTTCATAACTGAGGGAAAACTTGCTGATGTGCTCATCATACCTTCCTCTTGGGGTTCCCATCAAGCTCTACGTCGAACGACGAGCACATCAAGATCTTTTCTGGCGCCGTTGCCGGGGAGTCAAGGACATCTTCACAATGGGAGTCCCTCATAACCAATCTCTTTACTTTGTTGTTTTTGTTTTGCTTAGTTTCTTTTTGCTTTGTTTGCTTGTTTTGTTCTTCAAAAACACAAAAAGAAATAGTTTTACTAGTTTGCTTTCTTATTTGAAAACCCAAAAAAAATGACTACTCTTGAAAACACTAAGTTGTGTGACTTCACTAGCACCAACAACAATGATTTTATGAGCACACCTATTGCTCCACCTGTGGCTGAAAATACTTTCTTTGAGATAAAACCTGCTTTGCTCAATCTTGTTATCAGAGAACAATTTTCTGGTATTGGTAATGAAGATGTTGCTTCCCATCTAAATAACTTTGTTGAACTTTGTGAGATGCAAAAGCATAGGGATATAGATGGTGATATTATTAAGCTGAAATTGTTTCCTTTCTCTTTGAGAGGAAAAGCTAAAGAGTGGTTGAATTCCTTAACTAATAATAGTATTGATTCTTGGACTAAGTGCAAAGATGCTTTTATTGGAAAATACTATCCTCCTGCTAAGATTATATCCATGAGAAGTGAAATAATGAAGTTTAAACAACTTGATAATGAGCATGTTGCTCAAGCTTGGTAAAGAATGAAATCTTTGGTAAAGAATTGTCCCACTCATGGACTGACTGCTTGGATGATCATCCAAACTTTTTATGCAGGATTGAACTATTTTTCAAGGAACCTATTGGATTCTGCTACTGGAGTACCTTTATGACCATCACTTTGGGTGCTGCAACAAAACTTCTGGACAATATGATGGTTAATTATTATGAATGGCATACTAAGAGAGCTCCACAAGGTAGGAAGGTAAATTCTGTTGAGGAAACTTCCTCCTTGAGTGATAAGATTGATATTATTATGTCTATGCTTGTTAATGGGAAAGCCCATATTGATCCAAATAATGTTCCTTTAGCCTCTTTGGTTGCTCAAGAAGAGCAAGTTGATGTGAACTTCATAAGAAATAACAACTTTGGCAACAATGCTTATGGTAATAACAATTATAGGCCCTACCCTCCTAATAATACTTATGGCTATAATGGTAAACCTGGATTACCTAGTGAAGGAAGAATTTTAGAAGTTGAAAGAGCCACTAAAAACTTCATGCAAATGCAATATGAGCAAAATAAGCTATTCACTAAAACTATGGAGGAACAATCTATTATTTTGAAGAACATTAGCCATCAACTTGAGAGTCTAAATAAGGAAATTCCTAGTTTACAACTGAAACTCTCTAATGCTGAAAGAAATATATCATATTTGTCTGAAGCTCAATCTTCTTTGACCAATAAAATGGCTGCTAAACCTGAAACTAATGATAATACCTTTGTAGCTACTAATGCTATACAAGTAAGAATTGATGAAAATGTTAGACTATTAGCTGAATTACATGCTAAGTGGGAAAGAGAAGATGAAATTGCTAGAAACATTAGTGTTTCTACTATCACCACCTCTAGTGTTGAGGCTAGTAATAGTTCTACTACTTTGGATGATAAAGATTTTTATCTTGATGGTTGTAATATCTCTGAAGTTATTAAGTTCCTACAAAAGCTTGCTAAAATTCCTAATGCTAGTGCTATGAATATGGGCTTTACAAAACACATTACCGATGCTCTCATGAAGATTAAGGAAGAAAAGATGAAACATAAAGCTTCTATTCCTAGAAAACAAGAGGATGGTTGGGAACCCATCATTAATATGAAAGTGAATGACTTTGATTTCAAAGCTTTGTGTGATCTTGATAGTACTGTTTCTATTATGCCTAGAAGGATTTATGATATGCTTGATTTGCCTCCTCTTGAAGATTGTTATTTGAATGTACCATTTGATGATAATGCTAAAAAGAAACTCATGGGGAGTTTTAATGATGTTCTTATTATGGTTAACGATTTCTATGTCCCCGTTGATTTCTATGTTTTGGATGTTGAATACAATGCTTCTTGTCCTATTACTTTGGGAAGACCTTTTCTTAGAACTGTTGGTGCCATCATTGATATGAAAGGAGGCACCATTAAATATCAACTCCCACTCAAGAAAGGTATAGAACACTTCCCTAAAAAAAGAGAAAAGATTTCTTTTGCTTCTCCTATGAAAACAAAATTTGGTCTTAATGCTTCTTCATTTGAGAACACTTGATTCTTTCTTGCTTCTTATGCCTAACTTAAAGGCGTTAAAGAAAAGTACTTATTGGGAGATAACCAAAAAGTTTTAGATGAGTCTTGGAAGTTATTACCTCAGTAATAACCTCTCCTTATCCTTTTTATTTGCTTTTTGTGCCAAGAATAACCTCTAATGAGAGTGAAGTAATGATTAGGAAAGTTGTTGTCCCGAAACAGATTTTTGTGCTTCACCGTAAAAATTCGTGAGAGAGATCTGAATGTCGGATTGAGCTGTAATGTTTTGTGCCTATGACCCAGGTTGTTATATAACTCTCGTTAGTTTAACACTTTTTGATTTGAGCAACAGAAGGTCTTCGAAAACATTCGTATTTACCTGCTGGTCTGTTTTGACAGATTTCTGCCATTTTCTTCATTTGCTTCTTGTGGGTTCCTTTTCGAGTTCTTTTGGGGAATTGAGCTTTTTGAGGGAAGTTCTACAGTAGCTAGTGTTCTAATGGAATTTTATTTGGTGTTAGAACTGAACCTTAAGACTTATTTATCTTGAGTGCACTAATGTTGCTAATAAAGATTGTGTGAAGTTTTGTATGAAGGAAAATTTTCAGGTGTATGGAAGGAATGAGTAATGAGATGAAGGATGGACTAAAGCTCAAGCTTGGGGATGCCACACGTGTCACCCCAAGAAATATCCAAGAAGTACAAGCGTCAAATCTTGGGGATGCCCAAGGCATCCCCTTCATCAATAAAAATCCCAGGTTTCTTCCAAACGCTTCATTTTTATTGTTTCATGCACGATTGTGTTTTTCTTAGAGCGTCTTATTTTTCATTTTCGTTTTAGTTTTTAGTTTTCTTGGTTTGCTTAGTTTTCTGAATAAATTGGTTGGACCCCCTCTTTCATATATTGGTTTGCAATTGGTTTGGTTTGGTTTGGAAAAGAGTAGGAAAGTTCATGCTTATGTGGTAAAAAGAGCTCGTTTTTGACTGTGGCATGTGCTTTGTCATGCCATGCTTGATATTGTTTTGGCTTTATGCTTAGTATTCTTTGTTGTAGCATGACTTGTTATAAACAATTGAGATTGCTTAATGTGCCTTGGATGAATCATGCGTTGTTTTAGCATATTAAAGCATAGTATAGTGGTATTCTCCTTTGATGCTTTATTTGGGTTGACTTGGCGCATGCTCACACCATGTTATGACTGCCACAAGTCACCATAGCCTTTATGATCCTTTAGTTTTCAACTTGTAGTATCACTTTATGCTTTGATCAATGATGTTTTGTTGCTCTGCATGATTATGGCCATTATTGCTCTCTTAGTTTGTCGCTCCCAGTCTTTTGCTGGCCTCCACAACCAAGTATGAGTTCCACTCATGCATCCATCTCCCTAAACCAAGTTATTCCAAAGAGTCCACCATACCTACCTACTAGCTTATGCTATTCCAAGTATATTCATGCTTTTGTTTACCTTCCAAATTAAACTTGTTATGAGAAAACTAGTGATTAAAGCTCTCACGAACTTGATGGCACACTTTACTTTACTTGCCCTTAATAAACTTGAACCATTGTGTCTTCTATGTTGTATATGCTTGCACTTATTTGTTGGGAATTAGCAGAACCATGCTTTCATGGGGAACGCTTTCAACATTGCACTTGGTACTTGTACCTAGTTGATATCATGCTCTTTTGTATATGGATGTCGTCGGTGTGAAATGAAAGGGGAGCTTGTAAGTCCATGGAGTTATGTATATGTGTTAGAGAAACGCCTGGGCCGCTGGTCTAATCCATGTTGACATGGTGGAAACCTGCAGTATAACCATAATGAGCTGTCTATGAAGCATTCATCTTATAAAAAAAGAGTCCTATATTGAGAAAAAAAGAAAAAAGAAAAAAAGAGATAATATGAAAAGAGGAAAGAGAGAAAAAAGCACCATATTCCCATGGTAAATAAGAAGAATGCTGAGATGCTCGTTGTCTTCTTTCCTTGTCATTTTGATATGGGGATTCTTCCGTATCATCAGGCAAGGGGTACCCCGTTGGCGGTTCTCAATGATACACATGTACTTACAATGACAAGAACTTACCGGTGACTAAACTTGAGTAGCATGAGGAGCGACCCTCGTATACAAGGGAAATGAGATTTCTGACTTATACTTCGTCAAGCATGTACACCATAGTTTGTTCACTTTAACCTTAATCACTTCAAGATGCTTATGATAGGGGCAATGAGAGCTAAAAGCTATAAGTACCATAATTTTTGGAAGCTCTTTATGAGACTTGAATCCCTACTTTATTTTACAAAGGCCTTTCTTCCACCATTATATTGAGTCTCCACCTTCTATCTTTATGCACCTACTTTGAGAGCATAGTGGCCATTCTTAGTTCTATGTGCATTGTCCCAAGACTAGTTGACTGATGCATAACTTGATATTGCTTGTTTTAAACTATTGTATCTAGTCACTCTTATGAACTTTGAAGGTGTCATATGCATTTATATTTGCTACTATATTGAGGGACAAGTTGAATACTATTATGCCATGTTTTCTTTATGTGAAACAAACAAACGTCTTGCAAAGCATGTTATTCATGATTCTTTTGTTTGTGCCTTTTCATGTTGCATCATAGTTTCTTTGCTTATTGCTAGAACTTTGTCTTTCATGTTATGATTGAAGTACTATGATCCCAGCTTTGAATGTTTTGCAAATACTTTGATCAAGTCTTTGATGGTGCATGTCACATAAAAATTTATTCTTCTTTTTATCACTTACCTACTCGAGGTCGAGCAGGAGTTAAGCTTGGGGATGTTGATACATTGCAAATGTATCTATAATTTTTGATGTTCCATGCTTGGTTTTATCCACTTTCTTGTGTTTTGTTCCAACTTTGGAGTACTTTTCATACGATTTATTGGACTAACCTATTAACAAGAGCCACAGTGCCAGCTGCCTGTTTTTGCTGTTTTTGGTTCAGGAAAGCCAGAAAATGAATATTCTCGGAATTGGACGGGACAAAAGCAAAAGTGCCTATTTTTCGGAAGGGATCAAGTGCCAGAATACGAGACGGAGAAGGGCCAGGGAGCCACCACACCACCTGGCCGCGCGGCCAGGCCTGGCCCACGCTAGGGGGTGGTGTGGCCGTTCCCGGCACCCCCCGGCCTCTCCTTACGCCTATATATTGCCCTCGGGACGAAAACCCTAAGTACTCGATCAAAAATCCACGAAAGAGTCTGTAGCCGCCGTCATCTCCATCCCTAGATCGGGAGGGATCTGAAGCTCTTCCCGGCACCCTGCCGGTGAGGGGAATTCACCCTAGAGGCCTTCTTCATCATCATGCAAGCCTCCGGTGTGATGTGTGAGTAGTTCATCCTTGGACTACGGATCCATGTAGTAGCTAGATGGCCGGTTCTCCTCCTTTGTGCTTTCATGTTTAGATCTTGTGAGCTCCGTTCATGATCAAGATCATCTATTTGTAATTCATACATGTTGTGTTTGTGAGGATCCGATGGATATTGAGATGCTATTTCAGATTGATTCTATCATGTCTTTGTTATTTGTGATCTTGCATGCTTTCCGTTGTTAGTAGCTATCTTGGCCAAGTAGATGCTAGCAACTCCAAGAGTTAGTATTTATGCTCGATAGTGGGTTCATGCCTCTGGTAATCTGGGGAAGTGACAGAAATCTCTAAGGTACTAGATGTGCTGTTGCTACTAGGGAGAAAATAACAATCCTTTGTTCATAGAACAATCGTATTGTTTACTTTACAGGCAGTTCGTAAAGCAATAATCTGTTGCTTGCAACTTAATACTGGAGGGGGTTCAGATGATAACATGAAGGTGGATTATTAGTCATAGATGCAGTTGGATGGCGGTCTATGTATTATGTTGTAATGCCCAATCAAGTCTCAAAGGAGTCAAGATGATTAGTATATGCATGTATTGTTTTCTCGGTGTTTGTCAATTGCCCCGCTGTAATTTGTTTACCCAGAATGTTATCTATCTAAGGAGAGCCACCTCTAGTGAACTATGGATCCCGATCCTTTCTCTTTACATACAATCTACAACTATTTACTGCTTTGTGTTTACTTTCTGCAAACTTTTACTTCTTTCCATTCGATACGTTTAATCCTTTGTTTTCCGCAAAACACGGTGAGATTGACAACCTCATCGCAAGTTGGGGACAAAGTTTTGTGGTTGTGTTGCGCAGGTCTCCATGTTGCTACTAGCATCGGTAGTGCGTCCTGCCAAATCAGCTAGTAACACCTTTGGGGTGTTTCCTTGCTCCTACTGGTTCGATTAAACCTTGGTTTCATAACTGAGGGAAAACTTGCTGATGTGCTCATCATACCTTCCTCTTGGGGTTCCCAATGAGCTATACGTCGAACGACGAGTACATAAAACCCCTCCCCTCGGTGAACCCCAAGATCTTCGACCCCTAATGTAATCCCCTTCCTGAGAACCCTATTTTATAAATGCTATATATAATTGTTGCATATTAATTTGATCATGCTCGCATACATATGTTGTGGTTCAGGGGTATTTTATCGAATTCACCTCACAATTAAATTTCTAGTCTTATATTGGCTCTATTTAAATTTGTGTAGCGAACCGATGCCATGTTTTGCCTTGTTAATGCAACATTTAAATTGCGGGGTATCTAAATAACTTGAACCATTTAATTGATTGTCGGGACCCTGGTTCCGCTTAATATTGTCTAGTTGCACCGCATCCTTTCCATGTCATGCATTATACCATGCATCATGCCTGATCTTCTACCGTAGTATTAATTAGTGCATCCGGTGTTTCTTTTAGTATTTTGCTTATTCACGGATTAGGCCGTTGAGTGGATGCGAGTATCGACAAGTCCTTCGGATAATGTATCCTCGGTAGTGTTTCCCAGGCGAGCAATCTCCCCCTTTCTACCTATTTTGCATTTATAGTCTTTATTTCCTCTTGTTGATCTATTGCTATCCGTATTGCGATGCTTTAGTTTTCGTGCACCATTTATATTCCTTGCAGCCTCTATATTGCCTTGGATACATCCTATTGCCTGTTGTTTGATAGATAGTCGGCCTTGCGAGTCGTAGTTGCTTGCTCAGGTGTTGCTTCACATCGTTGTTGTTCCACCGTTATTGGAAGGTTGGCACATGCTTAATGGTGGAGATGATCATGGCTTTAATTACAACTTGATATTAAATTGCTGGGATAACTAATGAAAGAGGCACCGGTGGGCAATATATGCTATTTGGTTTTTCATGTCCACTTGTGTCCCGTAGGCCCCGAGTACTTGATACCGGTTTCTTGATTATTCGCACTATCCACATCCGGAAGACCCTATGGATCCCCCTTAGTCAGAGCTTGATTCATTCCTTATTTCTTGGGGCCACAAACTAGTTTGGGGTTTTATTACTATCCTGTACTTATGCCATGCTTTACTGCTTTATTTACGCTTGTGCGTAGAGCAACTATACTATTTTGGATCGTGACACGTTTTCGCTGTATCGACAAGTCCAGTCACACTTTTGGGTTCCCAGTCGTTTACCGCCGTCTACACAAACCCTGGGTTCGTCTCGGAGCCGGCCAACTTCGTCGTGGGTAGCTTAGTGTGATGGCCCGCTGAAATATTTTATGTATCCTGTGATTGCTTTGTCGTGAAAGCCTCGTTGGGTTTTGATTTGGTTTTTCCGTGGTTGATCGTGTGTGTTGCTATTTGTGCACCCCTGCAGGGTAAATCTTTCTGAAAGCCGTGCCACGGTTATGGACGACTTGGAGCACAGTATCTCGATCATAGACAACTATAACTAAAGTAGTGCTATAAATTTGACTTTGACATGTTTAGTAATCAGATTCACTACAACGGAATGAGTAAATAAAAGTGCTAACAATTGCTGGTTTTGGAAGGTCTCATGCTATTTATATCTGACTAGTAAGTATTGCAACTACAACGGAATGGTTAACTAAAACTGCCCACTGCTTATGATATCGGGATGACTCATGATATCTATATCTGACTAGTTAGTGCTGCAACTATAATGGAATGAGTAAAACTGCCAACTGTGTGAGTTCCTAGGTTTGACTTCCTCGTTTGGTCTCGAGGGGGAATACCAGGATGGGTATGATTGGTGTTAGTATAAGGTTGGTTCCGAATAGGTCTTTCTTATCTCTCTCTAATAGCCGACAGTTTATCGAGTCTCTATAGGTTGTTTAGTGCATGATTTGCTGCCGCTCCAGTCCACCATACCTATGTAGGCGAGAGCCGCCGAATTCTAGCCTTGCCATGTACTGGCCTCAGTACTGACCGCTCCCTTTTTTCCTTTGCCCTTTGTCGGCATCCCTTTTGTTTTAACAGGTATAAGTTCGACGTCGTTAGCAGGGTTACCCTTCCGGCTTGTCCTGGGCAGGGTTATGGACACTATTGGTTATCTTTTAGGGCTCTTAGCCCGATTTGCATCTTATCCGTACTCGGATGTCGTATCGTTTTCGAGGTAATTTGGATCTTTGTATTGTATATCTATATTCTTGACTCAGGGAGTCGTTGTTCTAAATATATGTTTTGTGGGTCCTATCGTGGACTATTGTGTAATTATATTACTTTGTTTTTCACCCGCACGCAAGTGCCTGGTGGACATCTTTGAATCGTTTCTATGCGGGTTTGGCGGGAATCGCTGAAACTTGCATAGAGCCAATTCGAGGGTGTTACACACATGAACTCTTAACTATAACATCATGACAGAGAGATCACCATATTTCTCTAATTTTACAACAATAGCACAATGATCGGGGAGAATAAAAAATCATCATGTGCAATATCCAACAGATATAGTGCAAGTAGAAGTACATGCACCAGAACAACAAGCTAGAAATTATGAATATCAAGATTACCAGTTGGAGGATTCAAAGATTAGAAAAGCATCAACTTTCCTTGGAGAAAGATCATATCCTCATCACTATATTTTCTAGAAGAAAACTGGTGATATATAATCCATATGAGCGGTATCAATTTTCCAATAGATCAATCCTCCGTCGTATTAACGCATGCAAATATTATAGTTATACATCTCGATCTGGTTCTCCTCTGCGGCAGCATCTCCGATGAACATCCTTCTCGGCATGTATCTGTACCAGTATCTCTCTCACTCTCTTCAGCATCTATGGAGTGTGTGTGGAGGGCAGCTCACTCTCTTCAACTCTGATCGATGGACAGTGTGTGTGTGGAGGGCAGCAGTGTAGGTATTTATACTACTCCAAAAGCAATGTCGGTTCAACGCTAGCTAAAAGATATCTAAGTCCGCTGCTTTGCCGCTTGACTCTTGGACGCTGCTAAGAGCATGTACATCAGCTGACTGACTATAGAAGATTAAAGGACGATCTTACGATGAGACAAAAAAAGCTCCTCCCGCGGTCGCTCCCGCGAGTGACGCGGGAGGAAACCCTAGTCGCCGCCTTCTGGCCCCCCTCCTCTCCCCCCTCTCCCTCGCCGTCGCTAGAGGGCGTCGCCGGGTGAATCCGTAGTGTCGCTAGGGGTGGCAGGGCCTCCTCTCCCCTCGCGAGGCGGTGGCGGCGTGGGCCATCTTGGCTGGCGGGGCGTGGCGCTGGCGTAGGCGCTTCGGCGCGGCCGCTCGGCGGCAATGCGGTGGCTGCACGCCCTTCTGAGTGCGCGTGGCGGCGGCGTCTAGCCGCGGCAGTGGCTCCAGGCGGCGCGAGCTCTGGTTCTTCATGTCCTTCAGGAGGATGGGAGCATTGTGGGTAGTGGGCCAGGCTGCAGGGTCGCGGCAGCAAGTTCTGATGAAACACGACCATGGGGGCTCGTTCGTCTCGCTGCCTCTACCATGGGCCCCTCGAGCCCACAACTCCCCCAGATCTACCGATATTTCAGCCTTGGTGGCTGCACATTGCCGCTCGGGGCAGTGAGCTCTCCCCCTTTGCAGGTTCGATGCCTTCGTGCTGGCCCCCGGGTGCTCATCAGCGGGGCCTCTCCGTCCTTCCTCTTGTTCCGTTAAGTGCTGAGCTGGGAAGACGGTGTGGCGGCCCTAGAAGGGGGGAACCATGTGGTCTGGCGGGCATGCCCGTGGTTCAGGTGCTGGCCAAGGCCATGGCCATGAGGTTGGAATGGTTCTTGGAAGCCTGCGCTTCGTGGCAGCGATGTGGTCATCGCCTTGGCGGCGTACCTCGCCATGAGTATGCGTTGGTGAGGTCATACCGAGGAGAAACCCACACCCGAGCCTTCCTGGTCCACGGCATTAACGTCGTCCCCTTCTTGAAGGCGTCGTTGCGGTTCCTCGCTTCCCCATTCATGCTCCGAGTGAAAACCCTAGATCCTCAGATCGGGCGATGGCGGCCCTCATGCGTCGTGTTGTTCTTTAAGACATCGCCTTGGAGCTCACGTCGTGCGGCCCTCTGCTAGTGGTGTGGCAGAGGTGCGGTGCTTCTTCGGTTGGCGTTGCCTCTTCGATTGACAATCTTCAGCAAAGCTTGCTTCGGGTGATACACCTTGGTTCCTTGTTGAGTGTTATCTCAGGGATGCTTCATGGGTATGGGCAGCGTGGGCTGGTTCCTGGTGGTGGTCGGCCTCTGGTGGCGTGTTCTGTGATGGTGGTGTTGCTTCGATGGCCTACATGTTCGTTGGCTCACTCTTTGGGCGAGCTTCGACCCGACACTGTTGCTGCCAGCTTCTACTTCGAGACTACGTAATGTTCGAAATGGTCGTGCCTGTTGCACACGATGTCCGGTTGTTGCCCCTTGGTAGTTCTATGTAGTGTGTGGGTGTATTCTGAAATAGATCGTATGGGCACCTAGAGGGGGGGTGAATAGGTGCTACTCCAATTTTTAATTCTTTTTCAAACTTAGGCTTGACACAAAGGTAAATTCTCTAGATATGCAGGTAAAGTGAATTTCCCTATATATGACAACCTAGCTACTAACCGAGTAAAGGTGTTAAGAGGAACGAGGTAACCATATTGGATCACGCAGAGACATAGGATTTGTTTTACCGTAGTTCCTTCCTTATTAAGGGAACTACGTCCGCGTTGGTGGGGTCGGCGGTACTAAGACCACCACACCACAATAGGCCTCACCCTGTTCTCAGGTGGATCTCACCACAACTAGCCTGATCCACCTTTCCACTATGTGGTACCCTTCGAGACGGATACCGGTGCATTTACAACGCTACCAGGGCACACATCCACAACTGAATTGGAGGCTCCCGAGATGACAACAAGCTGCCACAATAAAACAAATGATCAAATAATGAAACCAAAATCTGATATTCAAAGAAACTCTAGATCGAAATTCCCCCAAATGAATGGGAGAGGAAGTGAAGATCCTGATTGGTGATGATGTAGAACGAGGTCTCCTCCTTCGATTCCCCAAAGATCAAAGTCTTAGGGTGGTTGAAAGTGGAGATCTCTTGATGAATCAATTTGAACAGGGGTCAACTTTTTCATTCAATCCAAGATCCATGGAATGAAGATATAATGGGGTATTTGTACCCCCTCCCAAAAAGCTATCGTTGGAGAAAACTAGGGCAAAAACTCCGGCCCTTGTCGGATAATCCGGGCCAAAATTTTGCCCCTATCTGCAAGGCGCGCCTGTTGGTCCTTTGAGAAAATCCTGGGGGTCAGATAATCCGGACCCTTTAGAGGGGCGGATTATCCGATCGGGGAAAAAACTCCTGCCCTTAACGGATAATCTAGGCAATTTTCTTCCCCCATTAGAACATCGTGCCGCTTGATCCTTCATCGAGATTCCTGGGGGCGAATAATCCGCCCCCTGGAGTGACGGATTATCCGTCCAGGGCAAAATGTCTGGCCCTGCTCGGAGAATCCGGGGAAATATCCGTACCCTATGCTGCGTGACGCACCTAGCACCATTTGTCGATTGAGACCGGGGCGGATAATCCAGCCCTTGCCAGGGGCAGATAATCCACCCCCCAGAAGATCTGTTTTTCTGCATTTTGCTTTGTAGTTCCTTTTTGGGAAATCACTATAGCACTCAAAACATAGTGAAATAATCCTTGATATTGTTATCTAGCACACACAACCATAGGGATAATGAAAATGATCTTTCAATCTCCCCTTTTTGGTGTTAGATGACAATACTAAGATTTGCAATAGAGCTCTAATAACATCATCATTGCAAGGAACAAAAAGACTCCCCTAAATGTGTGCATATTAGCAGTTTGCATTGGAATAAAATGCACACATATAGGTTTAAGACTTTTCATGGCTTGGAAACTAAGAAAAAATGATGGGTTAATGAGAGAAATACCATACCAACCAAAATGAAGTTCCCAATATCATAGAGATAGACATGGTAATGTACGGTCAAGGGGGTCGTGCGGTCAAAATTTTACCGCTGGCGCGCCGCTCAAGCGTCATCATTACTACAGCATGGGCCCACCATGGTAACGTCCCATCAGGTCTTGATTTTCGGAAACTGCGACGCGCCATATTCGTCAGCACTAACGTTGGCCAAAGATGAGGAAATATTTGAGTACATACAAAAATAAAACTTCGGTACTCATTTATCAAGACTGAATTTCGAGCCTATGTCCCGATGCGAGCATCCAAACATAGCATCGAGGGCTACTCCCATCGGCAGCGCTTGCCGCACACCCGATAATTTTTTTGAAGCAGGATCAGAATAATCAAGGATCGAGTTGGATACATCTTCAGTCAGAGACACTACTCCGAGCCTATGTCCCGATGCAAGAATCCAAACATAGCCTTGGGGGCTACTCCCATCGGGAGTGCTGTCGCGCACCTATTAGAAAATTACTCTCCAAATAGACTCGACAAAAAGAAGTAGGACCCGAAGTAAGAAAACTCTTCGGATGAATGATATCCTCGTGTGTAGATAGCGCACCCGATAAAAAGCAGTATAAAAACTCCAATAGAGTCGAAAAATATATAAACCTATGGGCATTACATTATTGTATCCTCAAACGGTTACTCCCAATAGGAGCGCCTATATATCACCCGATAAAATAAAGCTGACAACTTCAGCAATTCCAACAGCCAAACAAGATTGTCGGCAAAAACTCAAAAAAATCCTAACACTGTATCTGCCGTGATAATACGTCTGAATGCCTGTCCACGACATGAAGGTAAGACCCCAGGGTCTATCCTGTGCGGCCTGATAACCGCACATGAATGCGCTCTGCTAGTAAATTATCCATATCCATGATAAAATCAAAAATACCGACGTACGTATTGGGTACCCGAAATAAAAGCACTAAAATTTAGTATTCGATAAGACCTCAGCGGACCGAACTAAATTACGCCAACAAATACTGAGTTCGGGCCCAGGACTTGAATTTGATGTAGGTTCACAATGTTTTTTCCCAGGAGAAATTAAATGATTCCTGATCCATCGGATGCATCATACCTATTATACCAAATCCCTACGATAATCAATATAAAAAACATCAATTTATTTATACGAATCTTTAGCAAAAATTGTCTTTGATACTTAACCCGAATCTATGATTTGGATGGAGTCTCGGTAGCTACTAACATGGGTATGACAAATCAGGTCCCTATGATTAGTTACCCTGGTTACATAAAGGCTTACAGCCCGCAAAGCCCAAGAAGAATCAAATAAGGCCTAGGAAGCATCCGACGGAAGGAAGGCATATCTTGCTAAATAAGGAAAGAGTAGAAACCGACATTGTATTAGTATTATAATTGTAACTCGTAACCTATATGTATACGGCTTTGGGAAGCAACCTATTATATAAAGGATGGGATGAACCAACTAAAAGGTACCGAAAAAGCCTTGGACAATCTGTAATCATATTGTCCACAAGCAATTAGACAACTTCGACTCCCTTGTTTGTCTAATCAGCCGACGAAATCCCGAGCGTTCTTTTTTCCACGAAACATTAAGTACATAACCATGGGCATTGCCGAGGTTACCCCTCGTCAGACATACACATTAATAACTCCATATTGAGAATTCCGAGGATAAAATTTCCATAGAGATAATTCCATACTGAGATATATCTAGAATTCTATAATGTTAAATCCATAAATAGATCCAAGAAAATAACCTTAGTCTCACAACCACATGATAGTGTCACGATATAAACCAAATACAAAATAAAAGTTCAATGCTAAAATGGGTACAAGTAAGGAAAGAGAAGTGCTCAAAAGGCAAATAGGCTTATACCCGACCCTGCAAATACCCTCGACATCCTAATAGAACTACTTCTTCCCCTTTGGCATTGAAATGCCAAAAAGGGAAAAGAGCAAAGCTAGCACCCGTGGAGATCACTCTTCCTCATCCTCGTCCTCGTCCTCATCATCATAGTCTTCCTCTTTGTCCTCCTCATCATCATCAACTGGAGGAGGTGGAGATGCTCATGCCGAAGCAGGGAATAAGTACCTCTCCATGTCGCCATAGTTAATGCATGAGGTGTTCCACTGAGCATAAGGCGCATGAGCAGATTGTTGCGGGGGTTGCCTTGAGCCCCAAAGACATGGTGAAGGATGAGCTGCTAGGTATGAGCCATGTCATGGCACTGACGGTAAGCCTCGTACTGTCACTTGTGTGTATCCACACCCATGCAAAGAATGTTGTGCTGAAAATAATTGAGTTGCTTGACCTCCCGAGAAATAGTTGGGACATAGGGCCTCCTTCCATGAGTGCTACCACTAGCTTGGGCATTAGACATGAAGGTATCAGACTCAGTGAAAGACGAAGTGGGGTTGCTTTCTCTTGACCTTGTGAACCCCATCAAGTGGACAACTGAAATCCTCATTGGGGAGCTTGTCCTTGATGAGCATCATAATGTAAGGGTCATAAGGAATAGAATGCATGTTGTATAAAGCATCATCCAACTCGCGATAGATGAAATCCATAACATCCAAGGTATAATCAACAGAGGAATCTTCACAATTATCACATTTATATGCAAAGCCGATAAGATTAACTAGGTGACCACGAATGCTATAATTGTTACCTCCACTCAGAATGATGTAATCACGGAACATGAGGACAAGTTGGGAGTAGAGTAGAAGAAAACCGTCAACCTTTCCAACCACACCATTGGGTCCATAGCATGTAGAGAGTAACATGTCCTTACTGGGACGATTGGGGCTGCAGATGTGATGTCCACAGGAAGTATCACGGCCCTGGAATGGGTAGTCAAGCAAGTGAGAAAATGTGTAGAAGTCAGTTGTGCAGAAATGGGACCCAGACATCCACTTCAAAGTGCGAGCCTCATCCCCACAAATCACGAGTGTCAAGAAAAATTTCTTAACCAGCAAGGTGTCATAGTCACACTGGATTTCTGTAAGATGATGTAGCCCCATCTTCTCAGTCATAGCAAGAGGATGAGCAAATTGATGCTTACTCTTTTTAACGATCAGGTCCGAAGGGCGCATGGTGCAAATCTTCCAGCTGGAGTAAATGTCCTCATAGATGAGCTTATGAGGAGCACACCAAAAGATGGGATCCTCAAGTTCCACATCGCGAGCGGTATCCTCAAACCAATCACATTGCCGGAGGGTGGAGTACTCAACAATGTTCATATTTTTGTAGTTGACCCTAGGTTCCTTGCCCTTCCTCTTCGCAGCAGTCTGATCCCTCTTCTCTCTCTTGGCTTTTTAGCCATCCTTGTAGTCTCCCTTTGCTGTCTCCTCACTTCCACCTTGTTAGTAAAACTTCCATATTCGTTGGGAATCAAATACTGAGCATGAGGACAGCACCGGTAGGTCTTAGATGAACCACGGGAACCACCTGTGAAAGAAGTAAGGTGGGGAGCAAAAGATAAGCACGTACACAAGTCCGGGAGGGGATTCTAAAACCAGTAGAGAAGGAACCACGAAGCAACTATATGTTGTGACAAACTGAGTCAAAAAGCAGCAGTTGTAAAACTTCTAGGCCAGATAATCTGGCCCTGGTGAAATTTTGCAATCCGACTCAGATTGATGGCAAACATATAGATCAGCAAGTATGGCTGATTTTCTACTAAGATTAACACATGACGAAATCAAGGAGGATCTTCTACTCGAAGTTTCAACAAAAACAAAACATCTTCCATACAAAAAGCAAAGAATGAGGAGATTACCCTGACTTATTGGAAGATTTACTCGGAGGAGAAGGTATCCGGGAGGTTGAGTGCGTGGATCCGATGGAGAACCAGAGGATCTGGCAGCCGGAGAGGCGCTGGGGAGGGGAGGGAGGCCGGTAGAGATTGAGGTAGAGGAGGGGTTTGGGGAGGAGAGTGCTTCTATGTTTGAGCCTCTCCCCCGACTCCCACCCCTAATAGACGAAAACTGCCCGGGCCAGATAATATGCCCCCCACTAGGGGCGGATAATCCGGCCCTCTCTAAACAGTCCTGTTTACATAGGTTTAGGCTAGCATAAACCAAAAACACCCTCACAAGTTTGACAAAAGGACTTGTGTGCAAGAGAGATAGAGGTCTTGAGGCGGGAAAGGGCTTAGGTTTGGAAAACCACACTGAGATGGTACTACACACCAAGGATTGCAAGAACCAAAATAGTGAAAAGCCAATTTTTGTGTGTTTTCCATAAGAACATAAGATAGGCAAATACAAACCAAAAAGATCCACAAAGACCCAACTCTTCACCAAGAAGAGGGTGGTGGCAGAAGCCACCATGTAGGAGTGTATGGTATGACACCACGAAGATATATCTTGGGTTCATGACCAATTCTCATCAATAAGCTCACATGATATTAAGAGATATGATTTGTCCAATAATTTGGATCTAAACTGGATAGAGGTTAAGCAATAGGTATGCATGCAAGGGGATCAAGTCAAACTCCTTGAATCTACGATATTTAGCTCATTCCTAAAGTAACAAAATCTTGCTTCATCAAGAGGCTTTGTGAAAATGTCCGCAAGTTGATCCTTTGTGCTGACATAAGATATCTCAATATCTCCACGAGCAAGATGATCTCGAATAAAGTGGTTGCGAATCTCAATATTCTTGGTTCTTGTATGATGTACCTGACTATATGCAGTTTTGATGGCACTTTCGTTATCACATAAAAGAGGCACTTTATCACAATTGACACCATATTCCTTTAAAGTTTGCCTCATCCATAATAACTGAGTGCAAGCACTTGCATCCACCACATATTCAGCTTCGACGGTGGAAAGAGAAATATAGTTCTGTTTCTTCGAAGACCAACATACCAAAGATCTGCCAAAAAATTGACAAGCCCCGGAAGTTAATTTTCAATCATCGTTTTCACCAGCCCAATCTTAGTCCGTGTACCCACATAAATAGAAATTAGAGCTTTTGGAATACCACAGTCCATAATTTGGGAATGAACCAAATACTGAAAGATTCTCTTGACCGCGACCAAGTAGCTTTATTTAGGAGTCGTTTGATACCTTGCACACACTCCTACAATCATCACAATATCGGGTCTAGATGCACAGAGGTAAAGCAAAGAGCAGATCATGGATTGGTATACCTTTTGGTCCACATCTTTACCCTTGGGGTTTCACTCAAGATGGCACTTTGTTTGCATTGGTGTAGCAACACCATTGAGGTCCGTCATCTTGAATCTCTTTAGCATGTCTTGAATGTACTTTCTTGATTAATGAAGGTTCCTTCTGTCAATTGCTTGATCTCGAATCCAAGAAAGAATCTTAACTCTCCCATCATAGACATCTCGAACCTATCAGTCATAAGTTTCAAAAATTCATCGTTAAAAGCTTTGTTATTAGAGCCAAAAATAATGTCATCTACATATAAGTGGCATACAAAAATCTCCCCTTAACTTTCTTTGTAAAAAGAGTGGGGTAAATCTGCCCAACTTCAAAACCACGGTCTAGAAATAACTCTTTAAGATGCTCATACCACACACGTGGGGCTTATTTAAGGCCATATAGCGCCTTATCATGTTTGTAAACATGTTTAGAAATGTTGGGGTCCTCGAAGCCTAGGGGTTGCTTGACATACACCAACTCATGCAATTGTCCATTAAGAAAGGAACTTTTAACATACATTTGTTGTAATTTAAAATTATGAGGGGCTGCATAAGCAAGAAGGATACGGATAGACTCAAGGCGATCCACCAGAGCATAAGTCTCGCCAAAGTAGATTCCTTCCACTTGAGACAAACCTTGTGCAACTATTCTTGCCTTGTTCCTTACAACAATTACATTCTCATCTTGCTTATTCTTTAATATCCATTTAGTGTCGATAACATTGTGGCATTCTTTTGGCTTCTCTACAAACTTCTAGACTTTGTTGCACTTGAAATTGTTGAGCTCTTCATGCATAGCCAATAGCCAATCTGGATCTTCAAGAGCTTCAAAAACCTTCTTGGGTTCCTCCATGGATGTATGCGCTTGATGATCGCCAAATCTTACTAACTCACCCTGTGTGGAAACCCTTATCCTTAGATCACCCAACACTTTATCGAGTGTGTGACCTCTGAGTTCTAGGTTTCTTTCATCTCGAGCTTTGCGACGAGTTTCGATGTCCTTATTGTTTCTTGGAGGAATATCTTCATCATTCTGGTCCTCGTCTTGACCATTAGCTTGACCTTGATCAGCAGCAGGTTCAACACTAACAGATGGAGAAGATTATTTCCCTTGATCTTGATCCACAACTATATCAGGAGGTTGCATAACTGGAATTGTGGGTCTGGATAATCCGATCGAGGGAGAGGCCAGATAATCTGGCTTGGGAGTTTCATTTGCTTCTTGATCAATGCTGGTGCGTGAGGGAGATGCAGGGCCGGATTATCTAGCCTAGGACTTCTATCCTGATTAGGTGATGAATGATCTTTAGAAGTTTGTTGAGACGGTGCAGTAGTGGCTTCAGTAGATAGAGTTTGTTGATCTTGTGTAGACGAGGGCTCTACTTGGGTAGAGCATTGTCCTTCCCGATCAGCCACAAGGGGTTCCTCAATGGGGCGGTAAAATCCCACACCCGTTCTTCTTATGGTATCTTGGGGTATTTCAACATATGCATCACAACATCAAGTTGCCCCACATGGGAGGCATTATTTTCCTCGAACACCACACTACAAGATTCTACAATAATCCCGGTGGTCTTGTCGTAGACTCTATAAGTGTGAGATTCGGCACTATAACCAACAAAAATACCGTCTAAAGCCTTAGAATCAAATTTAGATACATGAACTCCTTTAATGAGAAAGAAATACTTACAACCGAATACCCAGAAGTATGAAATATTGGGTTTGTTATCGGTAAGTATTTTATGGGGAGTCTAGTCCAAGATCTTCTAGAGGTAAATCCGGTTTGATGAGTGACATGCGGTGGATATAGCTTCTGCCCAAAAATTATATGGTGACTTAAATTCAGACAACATAGATCTTACCATATCCATTAAAGTCCAGGTTTTCCTCTCGGCTACCATTTTGTTGAGGGGTGTACAGAGCAAAATATTGATGTCTTATCCCCTCTTCACTTAGGAATTCATTCAAGGTGTAGTTCTTGAACTTGCAGCCATTGTCACTTCTTATTGCCAATATGGGGACATTGTGTTGATGTTGAACCTCATTGGCAAAGTCGATGACGTTTGTTGAGTCTCACTCTTCTTCTTGAAGAAGTAAACCCATGTGTACCTTGAGTAGTCATCAACAATGATAAGGAAATACGTCATCCCCACCGAGGCTTGCATGAGATGGAGGACCAAAAAGATCCACATGAAGGAGCTCTAAGATCCTCTTTGATGAAATAATTGTCTTCCTTCAATGGGGAGAGTCATGCATCTTTCCTTCAACACAAGCCCTGCAAACACGATCTTTGGCAAAGGAAACATTTTATTTTAGTCCAAGGATGTGGCCACCCCTGTGAAGACTTTGCAAAGTTCTCATATTGACATGAGCTACCCGGTGATGCCATAGCCAACCCACATCAGTCTTTCCAAATAAGCACATAGGACCTGCAGTGATTTTCCCTGAAAAGTCCACCACATACAAGTCTATTTTGATGTACCCAACGAAAGTGACCTTCAGACTTTCTCCACAAGAGTACCAAAATATCATAATCAATAAAAACAGCAAAGCCCATCTTACCAAGGGCATGAACAAAATGTAAATTATGCCCAAGGGTCTCAACAAGCATGACATCCACCTGCGAGATATCGTGGGAAACCACTACCTTGCCAAGACCCAATACCTTTGAACTGGACTTATTGATGTCTACGCACTTCTATTCTTGTAGACAGTTGTTGGGCCTCCAAGTGCAGAGGTTTGTAGAACAGCAGCAAGTTTTCCCTTAAGTGGATCAGCCAAGGTTTATCGAACTCAGGGAGGAAGTGGTCAAAGGTATTCCCTCTCAAGCAATCCTGCAATCAAGATACAAGAAGTCTCTTGTGTCCCCAACACACCCAATACACTTGTCAGGTGTATAGGTGCACTAGTTCGGCGAAGAGATAGTGAAATACAGGTCGTATGGATAATTATAAGTGGTAACGGTGCCAGAAAATAGCTTGATGGCGTGGAAGAGACTAAAAGCAAACTGAAATAAAGATGGCAGCAAACAAACATGTAACAGATCTAGTAGCAAACGGTTTTTCAATGCTTAGAAACAAGGCCTAGGGATCATACTTTCACTAGTGAACACTCTCATATAAATATCTTCTCTTCATGATACTACTCTGAACTACTCTCCGGTTGGACACTCTAATCGATGGTAGGGCTATAACAACACACCTCAAAGTTCGCTTTCCCCATCTAGATAACCCCACACTGTCACCTTGAGTACTAGATGGTTCCAACAAACACCACAATTTCATAAAGACATCCAACTCCAAATATAACTCATAACAAGTATTTGTAATCTCTAGCCTAAGTGCCACCATGGTGTGCACACTGTCAACTTCACACACATGGGGAGAGCAGAGATCTATTAAAGCACTTGAGTAGCAAGGTAGATCTACTTGATTACAAAGCTCATGATCACCATATGATCATGCATAGAGAGAGAGATGGACACATAGCTACTGGTAGAACCCTTAGCCTCGAGAGAGAACTACTCCCTCCTCATCATGGGGATCAGCAACGGTGGTGGAGATCGATGGAGATGGCTCCAGGGGCACTTCCCCGTCCCGGCAAGGTGCCGAAACAGAGACTTTCTGTCCCCTGAATCTCCCCTTCGGTGGCGGCGGCGCTGCGGAACTTTTCGTGGCTGGAGGCTTGACGACTTAGGGTTTATGCATCGGGAGGCTCTTATAGGCGAGAGGGGAGACCGAGGGTGTGCCGGAGGGGCCCACAACACCCCTTGGCCCCTCTCCATCTCGTCTTCTGGCTCCGTGAGTCTTCCGGTAAAATATCGACTTTGGCTTTTGTCCGATCCAATTTCGAGAATATTGATTTTCTGACTTTCCTGGAACCAAAAACAGCGGAAAACAGGCAACTGGCACTGTGGCATCTTGTTAATAGGTTAGTCCAAGAAATCATATGAAAAGTACTCCAAAGTTTGGACAAAACATAAGAAAGTAGATAAAACCAAGCATGGAACATCAAAAATTATGGATACGTTTGCAACGTATCACTTATTACCATAGGAGACGGTTATTTGATCGCGATTAGGCCTCATCTCTGTGATGATATCCTTGCTTCTGGTGACTTGTGCATCCACTATCAAGGACCCATTTTTACCCACCGGAAGCATAACTGACATGGGGTATGATTACTCGGATCCTTATGATTAGTTACCCTGGTTACATAAAGGCTTACAGCCCGCAAAGCCCAAGAAGAATCAAAGAAGGCCTAGAAAGCATCCGGTGGAAGGAAGGCCTATCTTGCTAAATAAGGAAAGAGTAGAAATCGACATTGTATTAGTATTAAAATTGTAACTCTTAACCTATCCGTATACGGCTTTGGGATCCAGCCTATTATATAAAGGCTGGGATGAGCCAACGAAGAGGTACCCAAAAATCCTTGAGCAATTTGTAATTATATTGTCCACAAGCAATCAGACGACTTCGACTGCCTTGTTTGTCTGATCAGCCGAGGAAATCCCCAACATTCTCTTTTCCACGAAACCATAAGTCTATAACTGTGGGCATTGCCGAGGTTACCCCTTGTTAATTGGCACCGTCTGTGGGAAATTTGAACGCTAGAGTCATGGATTCGGTGGCCCCCCTTTCACCAAGCAGTAATCCGATAGCAGCGGAACCACGCTTGCCCACCCCTGTTTTGGTTCCCGTCGACTTCAACAACGGATCCGATCTCATCATCGGAAGCTTCCACTTCCACGTGGAGGAACCCGAGAATCTCTGCGTATCAGCCCCAATCTCTTCGGTCAGTTATTTGTAATAGCAGCGCCCACGGTGATACCTGCATCTTCTGTTGGCTCATCTAAAGAAGCCACACCCTAGCCGGTAAATGGCAAAGATAATTCCGAAAAGTCTGCAGATCTAGGGGATCTGGCGGATCTATACGATGGTCTCTCCTTCGAGTTAGGTTCCCAGCTAATGCCACCACGTGGCTCAAGACTAGCAAACACTAAACCCGATTAAAGCAACGAAAGCATCGACTTCGGAATCAAGATGGCCAAAATCTACTCATAAAAAAACCCGTGGGATTTCAGCGGTTTCCCAAACAGTGTATCTTACGGATCCAATGACGACAGCGGCAGCTCGAACATGATGCATCACCAAGTGTGTGTGATTATCGATGAACCATCAGCACCACGCAACTCCAATGGTAACCCGATCTTTGATCCCAATGATATTTTATCGGGTGATGACGCAGGAAACCACGCAAATGAAGGAGATCCGCCAAACAATCACGTCATACAAGGAAGAGAAGCAATGTGTGACGATGAACGACTAACTCTTCGGCTATCAGCGAAAACATGGCAAAAAGCAAGGGACATAGTCTTGGGCACAGTCCCAATGACAGCATAAGACACACGCGAGGATATGATGGCATACCGGTACTTACTCCACCACAAGAAGAGGGACTTGCTCAAAATGCAGAGACAACTCGATGAAAGAAAAAGGCTAGCCGACGAATCCAGCATCCGGCGGGCGCAGCTAAGCTCGCGGATCTAGTAGTGTAACTGGAGGGGTACCAAGGAGAGGAAACTCATGGCTGTAGACTATTCCAGAAGCCGAGAGAAATGAGCTAACTCAAGATCTAGAATTGTCCTTCATGATAGTGGATCTGGCAGGACACATCAAAGCAATAACAGCGCAAGTCGTGATCGTTGCCGCCCATACCTACCTACTCATAACTCAACCTGCACCTAACGATCCCCGGGTGGCACTCCATCACTCTGCCCTCATGAACCTCATTATGGCGGGAGAATCCCTCGCACAAGGAGAACAAGGAGTCACCCAACAACTCGAAAAATCACCACGCCATCGCAGCAGCCCTCGGCATGTGGGACACACCTGACATTCACGATCGCCACATTGTGTACATTTTCCAAACTCCGAACTACGAGATTACGCAAGAAACAACATTGCACAGCATAGGGTCAATAGATCCAGGGAGGAGCACAAGAGCCAAAGGTGCTACGACAGTGAAAGTGAGGATGAGTATGAATTATGCGAGGCTAGTTGCTTTACCTAATGGTTTCGCAAGACCCCAGTACCCAAAGTTTTCAAACTTCCTCATGATCGCCAAAAGTACGAAGGTCTCTAGGAACCCGAAGCTTGGTTGGAAGATTACCTACAAATCGTCAAACTCTAGGGTGGCTCCAAAGTTACCGCAATGCAGAGCTTGCAGTTACACCTAAGCGGCACCGCTCGGTCATCTCTCAAACAGCTACCCGAAGAATCCATCAATAGCTAGAACAACCTAGAAGATAAGCTCATCTGAAACTTCACGTCTACATTCAAGCGTCCCCATCCTTAGAGCAGTTACGGGCATGCAAGCAGTAAACCGGAGAACCGATTCGAGCATTTATCTAGCGGTGGAACATCATTAAAAACTCAGCCGAAGCTATATCCAATGAAAGGGCGATCGACACCTTCAAGGATGGCCTTCGCCAAAGAGAATGCATTGAGGAGATGGGACAGGTCAAACCCAAAACAATCTCATAGATGATGGACATGGAAAAACGCTAGGAAGATGCTAAAGACACAGTGCAAAACAAGCGGGGGTGCTCACCTAAAGAATAACGGGACAAGCACAATAATGACAGAAGGAGGCGAGGCAACGATGGATACGGTGGACCAAGCTATGTTGCTGCTGGCTTTTCAGGAGAGGACAATTGAAGAAATGCCGATCGTAATTGCGGATACGGTAGCAATAGAGACAACGCTAGTGGAAGCCAATCAACACAACAATACTAGATGAGAGCTCGGGTACCCCCGATGTCTCAAATGCAGATGCTGGAAAGACCCTGCAACATGCACTTTTACGTCGACTCGGCAGGAAGAAAAGGCGATCGAACCATCTCATGAAGGATTGTTGCATGTTCCTAAAGATACAGGAAGTATGCAACGCAAAAGCAACCGAAGCAGCAAACCAAGGATATGCCATCACACCTAGAGCCCTATTTATTGGCACACCACCACTTCCACCAGTGCAATCTCTAGTAGGGCAGCAACGACTCGCAACAAACAGAAACCAGGAGGACGAGTATCCAAGGTCCAACGGTGCAATGTCAATGATCCAAAAAGGGCGTCCATCCAACAGGATCCAAAAGCTAATCACACGACAAGTCAACATGGAAGTAACAACTCCACCACCGACACCCGAATATCTCCATTGGTCGGAGCAACAAATTACATTCAGCAGGGCCGATCACCCACTTCAAGTTCCATGACTAGGTCATTCGGCTCTGATAGTGGAAGCCCAAATTGGCGGGTTCGACATGAGCAAGGTCTTCATGGATGCAGGTAGCATCATCAACCTAATATATGCCAAAAAATTGAGGGCAACAAACTATTCTTTAGCAAACTTGGCGCCAATAGAGACATCATTCCACAACATAGTCCCGGGTAAAGCCGAAATTCCTTTCGGCAAAATCTATCTTGGTGTTTTATTCGGATCAAAAGAAAATTTTAGGAGTGAAAAGCTCGAGTTCGAAGTCATGTACAGGCCAATACAATAGCCTCGAGGGCTACTCCCATCGGGAGCACAGTCACACACCCGATAAATTTCTTGCAGTAGTATTGGAATAATCAAGAAATTGAGCTTGGAGATATTCTCAGGTTGGAACATTATACTAAGCCTATGTCCCAATGCAAGCATCAAAACATATCCTCGGGGGCTACTCCCATCAGGAGCGTTGTCGTGCACCTGATAAAAAAACACTTAACGAACAAAGTCAAGCAGGACTCAAAGAAATATTATCCTCGTGCATTGGAAGTGCATCTGATAAAACAAAAAACTCCAACAGAATCAAAAAAATATATGAACCTATGAGTATTACATAATTGTATCCTGAGACGATTCCTCCAATCGGGACCCTTTATATCTCACCCAAAAAAATAAAACTGACAACTTCAATAATTTCAAACAACCAAACAAGGCAATCGACAAAATCTTGAAAAATCTCGGACCGAGCTCGTCACGATAATAAGTCTAAATGCCATGTCCATGACATGAAAGTAAGACCCCAGGGTCCATCATGGGTGTCTATGTAGTCGCACATGAATGCGCTCTACTAGTAAATTATCTGTATCGATGATACAATGAAAAATCCCGACGAACGCGTTGGGTACCTAAAATAATAGCAATGGAATTCATTAATCGATAAGACCTCAGTGGCTCGAACTGAATTACGCCAGCAAACTCCGAGTCCGAGCATGGGGACTTGAATTTGATGTAGGTTCATAGTGTCTTTGCCTAGGAGCAATTTACTAATTCCCGATCTGTCGGATGCATCAGGCCTGTCATACCAAATCCCTACGATAATTAATACAAAGTGAATTGAAATGCTTTATAAGAAATCTTCGGCTTACGGCAAAAATTGTCTCTAAGACTCAACCCTAATATATGATTCAGATGGAGTCCAAGGGGCTACTGACATGGGTATGATTACTTAGGTCTTGGTTACATAAAGGTTTATAGCCCGCAAAGCCCAAGAAGAATCAAAGAAGGCCCAGGAAGCATCCGACGGAAGGAAGACATATCTTGATAAATAAAGAAAGAGTAGAAACCGACATTGTATTAGTATTATAATTGTAACTCGTAACCTATCCGTATACATCTTTGGGACCCAACATACTATATAAAGGCTACGAGGTACCAAAAAAGCCTTGACCAATATGTAATCATATTGTCCACAAGCAATCATAATACTTCGACTCCCTTGTTTGTCTGGTCAGCTGATGGAATACCCAGTGTTCTCTTTTCCACAAAACCCCAAGTCCATAACCATGGGCATTGTCGAGGTTACCCCTCATCAATAGCCCTACAAGAAAATTAATTCTTGTTTTAGGTACCTATTTTTCAATGGGTCCTCTCATGTTAGTAACAAGGATCTTTGGAACCCAAATAGACCAATCAATATAACCATCAAATGGACCAACATATCTAGCATAGGCATCACCATAATATTCACGAAACAGCTCGGGGTTAGTAATTCCTGCAAAACCATTATGAGCAGTTTTGTATTTCATGGAGTCATTTACTATAGTGGTGCTTGTCCTGGCCTTATTTTTCTTGGACTTCTTCTTCTTGCTTTTCTTCTTCTTGGTCTTGGGAGCATAGCCAAGTCCCTCCTTACCATTGTTTGACCTTTGCTTGCTCAATAGGTTATCGATTGAATCCTTACCTTTAGGAATGGATTCCTTGGCAAGTTCATTCTTCAATTTAGCATTTTCCTCAAGAATTTATGCATGATCACACAAAATGGTAGAGGTGCTAGGAACATCATATTTAGCTAGTCAAATTTGGAGCTGATCATGAGACTCATTAAGAAGTGAGTGTTCACTCTCCAAAGCCTTATGGGCGATGTCAAGTTCTTGTAGCTTCTCGGTTAGTCTAGCATGAGCATCCCCAAATTCAACCTTTTCCCTTTTAAGTTTATTTAAGTTTTTCAACTTTAGAAATACCGTGATCATGTTCTTTTATTAGTTTAGCCACAATATCGTCATGTGACTCCTCGATGGTCTCAAGCTTCTCCTCAAGAGAAGCTCAAATCTCCTCTTCTTCCTCTAGGGCATTTTAAGGATGTTATCTCCATAGCATCCTATCTTTCAACTCTGCCCTTTTCTTAAAGAATTTCTTCCGAGTGAATAGGTTGGCCCATTAGGGCCACGAAATGCCTCTTGTACTCACCTTGCAAGTTAGTTATAAAATGGTCCAAAGCAATAACTTCTTCCTTAACCTTAAGACTAGTAGAATCATCCATATCAATGTTCATAGTAGACTTAGGAAAGGAAGTGGTGGAAGGTGATACGTTTAAACCCCTTGCCATAAGAAAAGTGATGTTCTTGATGAAGGAGTTCTCATTGGGAGAGTCGAAGAGCGAAGCGGTTGATGTAGATGTGGTGGCGATGGCTGCCACCTCTCTTGGGCTTTCATCTCCCTCTTCGTCTTCGCTTGTAGATGAGTACTCTTCTTGGGCTACCAACACTACTTGTGGTTGCTTCTTGTATAGACCATTTTTTTGTTGAATGGCTTCTTGTGTGGAGCTTTTGATTTCTGCAAGTGCATAGATCGTTTGTAGCTAGTTTTGAAGTATGGATATCGATCCCACATGGAGCCCAAAAGGTAAGTGTGTATGGGTGAAGTCTCTGTCACACTCAAAGTTGTCACAGGTCTTCGAGTGAGTTAACTACAAGTGTGGAAATAAGAATGAAATTTGGATTAAACTGGATGTATTTAAATAAAACTAAAATGTAAACTTCAGTAAAAAAAGCATAAAAGTAAAGAACGATTCAGTTCTTTGTTGTTTTCTGCAGATGACTAAGAAGGCGCGGGGAGATACAGTTCATGGTGATAGTGACTGTGCCAGGTGGACGAGTGATAAATGTAACAATTATAACCTTATAAGTATATGTGTAGGCGAGCAACCCATAATTAGCCGGAACTCCTCGTGGTAGATTTCATCCCAACTTCAATAATCCTACTAGTCTGTTACCAAAACCATGGTCAAACACTAGATGATTAAGACCCTTCAGGTTGCTTAGCAATTAAGATCTTTGGATCGGACTAATGCAATAAGCATAGTGGTTCCTCATTATCCTCGAGTCAACTAGTTTCCCATTGATATCCCCGTGTCACTCGAGGGTCGCCGGTCTGCTAGCGAACATGATCCTATCTATGTAGAACAAAGCATCATGTTGTCTAGGCCCTTAATTGGACAACAAGAATTAGGCATCCCATAGATATTCAAGCACACATAATATAGTAATTAAAATCAATCACAAACTAATGGAAAATATATGAAGGCACATCACATCTCACCAATCCCTTACATCTCCCACGCCCAAGGAACTTACTCACACATGAGAGAAGAAAGCATCATCGATATATTTAAATAAACGGAGTTCCTATCGATATAATCGTGGAGATCCACAATAAGAATGGAAAAGTAATCCAACACAATTCAAGATAGGAAGAAACAATCTCAAACCCTAATCTTGCAAAGTGAAGATCTCACCTTCTCTCTCAAGTACAAGTAATGGCTATGGGGGTGTGATGGCTAGGAGGTTGAAGATCGTATGAAGAACGTCTCCCCCTTCTTCTCCGGATCACTTCTCTCTCCTTTCTGGATGGGATTGCGGCTGCTGTGTTATGATTTCGCGTCTGGCCTCTTCATGGAAGTTGTCCCTTTTGACAAGACGGAGGCGGCGGCAGCTATACGGTGGGAACTATACGGTCGGAAAAATGTCCTCGACATATAGTTGCTCGTTAAAGCCTCCGTATGCCTCCCTCGATTGCTTCCAAAGAGAGACTTGATTGTTTTTGCCTGAATATTGTGTTTCTCTTGGTAAAACCTCCTGTTGATGTTCAGAACCTAAAACACACATTAAAAACCAAGTTTTCTTTGCTACCGAAGTATCAGCGCTAGGTCAAGCTAGAAAATGATCAAATCCGAGAGAAAACCATCAATAAAAACCATAAAAATGTGTCGAATCTCACAGCTACCAACTCCCCCAAGCTTAGATGTTTCTCGCCCTCGAGTGACAAGGAAATAAGGACAAATAGCGGAGATTCGAGACTGAAATAAAAGAACTTACAAGCTTAAATTGGTGTCAAATTCTTTTCTTCACAATTCCTACAATCTTAAACATGATCATACAAGTATTCACAAGATTGCACTGAGTCCACTTCCTAACCATGTATATATTTCTAGGAAATAAATCATATGCCCGAGCAAGTGTCAAAACTTTAGATAGGAAAGTGAGACAAATTCTTTTAGTATCTCTCTTTGTTGAGAGATGAAAAACTTTTTGCTCTTGTTTCTTTAATCAATTAAGAGTACTCAAGTTGGCACCAAAAATATTCAATTTAAGAAGAACTCATCTATTCCCATGTCAAAATTTGAAGACTCTCAAAGCACCTTTTTCCTTTCCTTGCCTTTCAAAAACTTTTAACTCTTTCATAGAGAAATCATGCCACTCGCGACCATGCCAATAAATAATTGTTGAGCACTAGTGGGTCAGAGGAGTACTACAACTTCACTTGGAACGTGAAACCACGAGGAGACTAAAATTTTACCCGGCATAGCATTGCTGCTACAGACGTTTACATAACTCAATAGCCGAAATGAAGTGGTTTCCCATATTTAGATCGTTCGTTGGCCAGCAGAGTTAATAGTTCCTCATGGAGCACGACCATGTTGTAATGAAACGCGTAAAGCAATATCTTATGGTAATTATTAGAAAAAGAAGTGGTATAATATCTACTACTTCGAATCATCCATTTTATCAGACAATTTCATTCAAGGGTGCTATCGAGTCTATTTGCATTAAGGTTAAATGTGATGGAGTAGTTCTAAAATCAAATCCTTTGGGCTAAAAATGGACTCAAGTCATCTTTTAGATGCTTTTTCTTGTTGTAAAAATGTAGGAAATATTTTTAACCAAGTTCATTGCTCATTATTTCAAAGCTAAAAAGGAGACACTAGCAAAGGAATAGAATTTATAGGATAGCAAGCTAAGTGGGGAGTGACTCCGGTGCAAGCGAGTAAATAATTGTAGGATCAATTTAAGGTTGCAGAAAAGGTGATGAAAGGAATGTGATACCTCCTCTCGCTTGCTTCGTTCTCATACTTGAGTTGAACCCCCTCTATATTTCCCTATTGCCAAGTCACCTGAAATTGAGCAATCTTCGAGAGAAACAAAGAAAGAAATTTGCAATAAAAGTTACAACTATTTTTTTGTATTTTTGGTTTAGGAATGCAAACTAAAAGTAAACATATAGTTTTGAAGAAGAAAAATAAATCAAAATAAGAAATAAAAATATGAATGCAAGGTTTGGAGGTTTTCAAACCTCCCCCAAGCTTAGGCTATTACTAGGCTCAGTTGTTGCCGTCATTCGGCGGCTGGTGCAGATATTGCTGGTAGTAGTTGGGGTAGTTGGTCATGAAGTGACTGAAGTTTTGAGTTAAGGCACTCACATCTTCATTCACTCCTTTGTAGAGTGTGGTCAATCTCCCCAACGCGCTGGTTGAGCTGCTGAAATTCTTGATAGGGGACGTAGTTGAACCCTTGTTGCGGCTGATTGGGCCATGGGTCCCAGGGTCCCCATGCTGCTGTTGCTATTGTCCCTCCCAAGTAGGGTTGTATTGCTGCTCCCGCTCCTGCTCCTTCTCATCCTCATCTTGCTCCTCTCCTTCTTCATCTTCCTCTTGATCAGGCTGGAGTTCAGCCATGATCTCCGCCACCTGATCCTTAGTGACGATCCAGGTGTCCTTCTCCACAATCAAAAAGGCTTGGGGACAGGGCAACAGAACCTGTTCAACCTGCGCATCGCCTGAATAACCAAACTGATATGATCAGAGCCTCCTGTTAGCTCGATTAACACCGAGGAAGCCACAAGCAGTCAAATATTTGACATCCATAAGTTTGGAGCCATCGACATGTTGCATCACAGGTAATACAATGTTTAATTGATGAGCAAGGTGGGTTACCAATCCACCAATGCGAATGCCACCTTTAGTCTTGTTTCTCTGGTGACGGAAGTGCTGGATGAGTAGAGCCTCGGGATTGGGACTTTGCGGTGCATTAGGGAAGAGTGCCTTGGTGATCATTGTCATGCCCGTATTAGCCATGGAACCGGTATCTCCTCTTCCTAGCAGTGTGTTGGCGAGGAATAAGGCATAGTAGCGAATTGTTGGGTTTTGAATGGTGGACATCTTCTTCTTATAGAAGTTCGTGCCACCGTTAACAGAAACAACCTCCCAAGTTTATCCACTTGTGACGCTGTATAGGTTATTAACATTTGACTCCCTATCGTGAGGGTAGACGAAAGCATTGCAAAATTGTTCAAAAGTTATTTCATAAGGCTGATGGTTCATGGTGAAGCTTACTGTGCATTCATTACCTTTCTCCCTATGGTCATCATAGAAGGAAGCAAGGAACTCATAGGTGAGCTCGACGTACGTGTTGTGGCTTGCATAGGCGAGTACCGCAAGTCTTGAATTTGCACACATGAGGTCGAAGTCCGCCCTCAACCCTGCCGTGGCGAGAAAGCTATCATCAGACCAACGTGTGGGAAGCATCCTCCTAGATGAAACTATGACCAGCTTGGGTTGAGCTCGGCCATGTGCCCCGAACTCTGGCCATGTTGGCGCTTTCCCTTGCGAAAAATGCTACCAATTTTGTTCATCTTGATGCACTGAAAAATTTCACCATAGAACCTTAGGTATATTAGTTTCTACATGATATACGAATGATTCTACGTGGAAAAATTTATCCTAACATGAGAAATTAAGAGGAAAAGCAAAATAAGCTTGAGTTCATCTACTAGATCAATGTGAGAGTTTCCACCATGTAAACCTAAAAATAAAGCATGGATAGGGAGAGAAACATACCGATTTGTTGATTCCTCCACTCAAACAAACGAAATCCGCAAAGAATCAAGAGTTCTAGGTGGGTCTTGAGTGGTTTGGAGAGAGAATATGAGAGAAAAAGTGAGGAGGGAGAAGAAACCTAGCCACCCCGACGCGATTATGAGGTCGCACCGAACTATGCGGCCGCAACTATACGGACGGGATATGTTGTTCCCACCGTATAGTTGCGGCGGCGCCGTCAATTAGGGTTTCTTTATGCAGAGCACAGCAATACGGACACAACTATACAGACGAATCATAATGATCCCGTCATATAGTTGGTCGTCAAACCGTCTATACCCTCAACATAAATTTTCTAAAACAGGCATCGATATCTATACGGCCGGAACTATGCGGCCAAAATTTTTATTCCCGCCGTATAGTTGGTCATTAAACCATCATTACTTTTGAGAAGAAATTATACGAAAGCATCGATATCTATACGACTGGAGCTATACGGCTGGAATTTTTATTCCCGCCGTATAGTTGGTCGTTAAATTCTCTGTGCCCATGCAAGAAAATTTGTTGATGGCAAAGATATCTATACGGCCAAACTTTACAGCCAGAATTTTTATTCCCACCATATAGTTGGTCGTTAAACCTTCAGTACTCATCAAAAAAATTCTATTTCTTCGAGAATACCTTCTTATCCTGAAACTTAGCAAAACACCTTGTTTTTGACAGAAAATGATAGTTGAAATTATCAACTAAAAACAACATGTATAGAGCAGGATATCTAGCTGTACCTATCTTCTTCTCCTCAACCGGAGGTTCACTTTTTGATCTTGACAAAAATGATCCAGCTAGTTTTTGTAGAATAAACTCACACTTTTATTTTTATACTTATTCTACACTTGTTCAATCAATATTTTTACTACTTTTTGACAGCTACGTCTTCACGAGTGCGCTTTCGCAAAAAATGCCTGTGACAAAGTTGTAGGAACATGATGAACACTTTATTCTATACTTTATTTTATTAATGTGATGGGTTGACTCCCATTAAGCATTTTATTAAGGATGGTTGAATAACTAAACCCCTTCTCTATTCTCGAATTCTTACCTTTGGTTGCCCCTTATCAAAGGCACTTACCACATGAACTCGTTTTGTCGGTGGAATATATTTTTCTCCTGCTTCTAGCTCTTTGAAAAATACCGGATGATTTTAGCATCATAAACATTGAATATTATTTTTCCTTCATCACAATCAACTGATGCCCCTATAGTACTAAGGAAAGGTCTTCCAAGTATTATAGATAATTTTCATCCTCTAGCATTTCAAAAATAATAAAATCAGTGGGAATAACATGCTTGTCGAGGGGATTATCCTCGGGTACCCCAAAGAATGCTCCAAGGCAGGCAAAAAAGGCAAAATATAAAGGAAAAGGGGCAGCCGAGACAACCTGAGCCGACTAGGAGGGTCTAGCCGGCATGCCTTGCCCCCTGGCCATCCGCCTAGGCCGCCCCGCGCCCTCCTCCTCCCGACTGGCCGGTTCCCCGCCTGGTTCCTGCCTGGGTCGAGTCCTAGGCTCCCCGGCTAGGCCTCCCACTTCCCCATCTATCCAGGCCACACCTCACCCCCGGATGGGCCTCCGCCTCCTCGTCTCGGGTGACCTCCCTGCTGCCCGTCTCCCGGCTGGCCCCGGTCTGGCTAGGCTCCCTCTGCCCCAGGTGGGCCGGTTGCCTCCCGGCCCGAATGGCCCCTCCCCGGCTAGGCCTTAGCCGGCCATCGCAGCCAGCCGCCCTAGCTCCATCGATCGATGGGATCGATCACCCCAGCCGGTCAGGCCTCCTCGCTTCGGTAGCATCTGGCTAGCTCACCCTGGCACCTCCTGGCCGGATCAACCACCCCAATAGGTCACTCCGCTTCAGTCGACCAAGTACCAGTATGTTGGACCCCAGGAGACGTACGAGAAGATAAGAAGAAGGACAAGCAGAAGAGACATCGACAAGACTGAGGCCATTCTACCTATGTATGCCATAGTGCAACACTATGCACTGTACCTGTACATTGTGTATCACCTCATGCAAGATATGGGCAATAGTCTATATAGGCGAGTGGGTCCCACCATGTCCCTTGGGCCATCATTATAAGGCAAGGAGGGGACTCATTCAAAGGGACATCCATCGATCACTCCCGGACTCACACACACTAGTACTCTCTTCTCAGGGAGCTAGCTCTCTCACTCTCACTCTCACGAGCACACACACGCACTAGCTCAGATACAGCTCCATGAGCACATTTGTAGCCGAATATATCCACATATACCGTCAGACATGCAGGAGTATGAGTTCTACCTCACCACGAGGGGCTCCGAACCTGGGTACTTCCTGTGTCTCACCGCACTTGCTTGTACCCGATCCCGCATGCGGACACCGTTGCAGTCGTCCTGCTCGCTCCTACACCTCTATCTAGCCTTTTTAGATAATGACGTTCCCAATACAACGACATTTGGCGCCCACCCTGGGACGAGTATGGCTGCGGCCGGAGCCTATTCTGCACGGGCCCTCTTCATCGCCATCGTCACCAATGCCATTTCGAGTTGCCCAGAGGGGATCGCTGCCTCCGCTTGGCCATGGTCACCAACTCCGACTCGTTCCATCAAGTCTCTCGGGGGCTCGCTGATTCTCCCGGGGGCTTGTCGCCTTCGTCGCGCCGTGGTCACTGACTCCGCGCCGTCATCACCTCTGTCTCGTCAAGTCGGCCGGGGGATGGCGCCTTGTGCCTTGCGTCCGTCCATGTCGATTGCGGCACCGCCACGCGCCGTTGTGCTCGTCTTCATCAAAACTTCACGAGTTCGCGTCCGTCCGCGTGTACGGCCGTCTCGTCGGCGGCGGCCTCGCCGTCCGAGTCATCCCCAGTCCCGTCGCCGCGCCTGCAGCACCTTCGTCGCGAGCCCGCTTTCCGGCAGCACTCCACCGTCGCGTCGCCGCCACCCCACGCATGCGTACGCGTCCGCCCGGCCGCGGCCCTGTGCTTCCCCTGTAGCGTGTTCGCGCCAGCGCATGTCCGCCCGCACCCCGCACTGGCACCCTCGTCGTGCCCGCGGTGGTCGTGCCCGCAGTGGTTGTACCCGCGGTGGCCGCGCTCGCCGCCCGCAGCATTGGTAGGCTCTGTGACCGTCGCCCGTACCGCTCCGGCCGCCTCCTCCCGCGTCCCTGAGTGTGCCCGCCCGCCGCCGTCTCCGCCTCGCTCCGGTGCCAGCTGTCGCGGCCGCGCGCGCCCGCCCGACCGTCGTCGTCTTCGCCTTGCTCCGGCGCCAGCCACCACGGCCGCGCGCACGCCCGCCCGACCGCTGCCGTCTCCGCCTCGCTCGGCTGCCTCCCGCGTGCGCGCGCCTCCCCACGCGACACAGCGCTGCCAGGCCCGCCCTGTCCTCTGCCAGCAGAAGTGAGGGAGCCGGGTAGGGAAAAGAAAGAAAAGGAGGAGAAGGGAGAGTGGTGGGGCCGGCTAGGGACCTGTCCGGTTGGGCTAGCCGATTATAGGCAAGAAAAAGAAAAAAGTAGAAAGAGTAAAAAGAAAATAGAAAGACAAATCCGGCTGAGTTGTGGCCGGTCGAGAAGGTAAAAAGATGGAGAGCCGCGTCCGGCTAATTTCTAGTCACTTAGAGAAAGAATAGAGGAAAAAGAAAAAGAAAAAAGAGATCCAGCCATACTAGTCCGGTTGAAATAAAAACAATACGGCTATAAAAAGACAAGAAAAAAAAACAAAAAATCCAGATCCGGCTATATCTGTCCGGCTACCGGTTTGTCTGTCCGATTCGCCCGGTTCGGACCCGTTCCGGCTGAGTCGGACTGACTCCACGCGACTTCGCCCCGTTTGGTTGCCGGTTGGACCGACTGGACCCTGTTTCGGCTGGGCCAGGCCGGCTCGACGCGTCCTGGCACATTTGGTTGTCCGGACGGCTGGGAACCAAATCTGGTTACACCATGTTTTGTTGCCTAGCCGCCTGGAGCCCGACTATCCGGCTAAAACGCCAGTTGGACCGTTTCAGCACCCACAACGCCTGTAGAATTGCACCTTTGACCCTACTGCGCCGACTAGAACAATGTGAGTGTTTTTTTGATCTCGAGGAACCCTCGAGGTCTCGCCAGATGTCATGTTTTCTGCTTCCAGTTTTCCGTCACCGGTAACCCCTACTCGGGGGCTCGCCGGTTGGCCCGGCTTGCTAAATCTGTAAACCGACTGAGTAGTGTACGACGGTGTCAGAGGCCCACTCTTCGTCTCAGCTACAGACTGCAACCCGGCTGTCCGGCTAGTAAGAGCAAAAGCCTGAGACATCCCACATGAAAAACGGCGAAGGATGCGACAGATTGGACATTTCGGCCTTTTGTCTAGTTGGTATTTTCCGGATGCTCAGCCTCCGGTACCGTGCGAAATGTATTGTCAGCTCCCCCTTCGGTTCTGGCTGCAGACCGCAACCCGGCTGCCCGGCAAGGACACAACGTAAACAACAGAGCGCACGAGAAAGTGACCAAGTGTTTAGAAAAGCACGAGCTAGTTTTTGAAAAATAAATCCATCATTCGGTTGATAGCATGTGTACTATATGTTGAGGTACTGACAACAAATTCACTTATGTTTGTTTTGCACGACTGCACCGAGTTGGATTTCAAGTGCAGATGAAGATTTGAAGCACCTTTCTCCTTCAGCTACTCCGAATCTCGGGGGCTACACCCAGTGGGTGCGCTCGCGCGCCGCCACTAGTGTTGTATTGTCTCCCGGGCTGGAGGTGTCCAGCTGGACGCCATGCATGCACTTCATCTACAACGACAACGTCAAGTTTTTGTGGAGCTCGTGCGAATTTCCCCCTCTGAGTGAAATCAGCACGCGCTCGGAGGTTAGTGTCGGGGGGATTATCCCCGAGTACCCCACAAACGCTCCAAGACAGGCGAAAAAGGCAAAATATAAAGGAAAAGGGGTAGCCAAGACAACCTGGGCCGAGTAGGAGGGTCTAGCCGACCTGCCTCACCCCCTGACCATCTGCCTAGGCTGCCCCGCGCCCTCCTTCTCCCGGCTGGGCCAGTTCCCCGCCTGGTTCCCGCCTGGGCCGGCTCCCAGGCTCCCCTTCCGGGCGTCCCGCTTCCCCATCTGGCCAGGCCACACCTCTCCCTCGGATGGGCCGCGCCTCCTCGTCGCGGGTGACCTCCCCGCTGCCCGCCTCCTGGCTGGCCCCGGTCTGGTTGGGCTCCCTCTGCCCCGGGTGGGGTGGTTGCCTCTCGGCCCGGATGGCCCCTCCTCGGCTGGGCCTTAGCCGGCCACCGCAGTCATCCGTGCCCAGCTCCATCGATCGATGGGATCGATCTCCCTAGCCGGTCGGGCCTCCTCGCTTCGGTAGCAGCTGGTCAGCTGGACACAAGGTTTACCCAGGTTCAAGCCTCGTAGAGGACCCTACTCCTGCTTGTCTGCTCTTGATTGATGATGATCCGAAGGATTACAATGTTGCCGATGGCGGTGTATGCGCAGATTAGATCTGGCGTATGTGTATGCGAGAGATTGATGTCTAGATCTATTGTCTATTGTGGCGATGTGGGAGATTGTAGATCTATCTATTGGGGGAGTCGCGATGCCCTTCTCGTTGGACCCTCCTAGCCTTTATATATGGGGAGGCTAGGTCTCAGGTACCAATACGAGTTGGTTACAAGTTAGATTCAAACTCTAGTATTGAGACTTCCTTGTCTTGTGCATTTGGGAGTCCGTGTCCATATGGGCTTCATACCACTCGAACCATCATGGGCGTCATGGACCTTGGCAAGTCGTCGAGTGGGCCTTCCATCGAGCCGCACCAGGTAGGCTGTAGTTGGGTGCCTGTTGGGCATACCCATGTCAGTAGCCCCCGAGTGTCCATGTGAATCGTAGATTCAGGTGGAGACTTAGAAGTTTTGATCTTTGCATTAGGATGTCGGAGTCGACAATTGTGTCGAGTGCGAAGCACTCACCCGGAAGTTTATCGGATTAGCCGAATTTATAGTAGTTCATAGGGATGATGGTAAACGTGCCTGGTGCGCTTGATGGATCGGGACCAGTTAATTGCTCTAGGGCAAAAACAATGCTACCTACTCAAACTCGAGTCCCCAGACCCGAATTCGAAAATTGCTAGCGTAGTTCGACTCATGCCGCGGCGGCCTTACTGAGCCGAACACCAGTCATAATGCATATGTACCCAACGCGTATGTCGGGATTTTCTTCATGTCGTCGACACGGTATATATCTGGTAGAGCGCAGCGAATGTAGTTGTCGGGCTATCAGATTGTATCTGTAGGTCTTATCTTTACGTCGTAGACGCAACATCTGAAGGTTTATCACCACGGAGGTGTTTCGGGTGGCCAAGGAGATGTTGTCTCTGAACTTGACATCGTAGTGTATAACAAGCGAAGTCGCCAATGTGTTCTATTGTTGTAAGCAAGTCGACATTGTGGACGCAGTCGACACAATGGGCTGTACTGTGGATCTTTCGTTTTCTATAGGGTGCGCGACCAGTGCTCCCTATGGGAGTAGCCCCCGAGTGTCTGTTCGAGTCGTAGACTCGAGCAGAGACTTATAGTCGTCGGTTGCGCAGACAGAACGATCCGGAAGTACTTCGGATGATCTTGCGGATGCCATCAACACCTGTAGTTTTTCGAATGCGCGACCAGCATGCCCCTATGGGAGTAGCCCCGAGTCCTTAGTCGAATCGTGGATTCGAGTGAGGATTCGGAGTGTGCCACTTGAAGATCTTGTATATGCGTGTCCATCGCTCCAGTTTGGATTAGCCCCCGAGTGTTTGGTGGAGTCGTAGACTCGGGCAGAGACTCGAGTCTTGTATCTTGCAGACGCAGTCGACAATCACGCGAGGATAAACCACTGACCCAGAAGTGCACTGAGTCAGCATCTCACGCATAAGGATCCAAGAGTCGACGATGTAGTCGGAATTGAAGTAGCGAAGTCATGTAGTGTTTAGCCAGAAAGACTCGACGACGCGTATGGAGTTGAAGTAGTCGCTTCTATCGGGTGCGCAGCTAGCACCGCGTCTGTCGGGTGCATGGCCAGCGTCACGTCTTTCTAGCATCAAGAGATGCAACCATCCGAGGAGGGACTCGACTTAGGTCTTGAGTCTATGTCGTAGCCAGTTGTATTGTCGACTCCTGTTGGAGGACCCAATAATATACCTCGATGCAGTCGACGTCCTTGTAAGCTGCATAAAACACTAAGAATTGCGAAGTACTTGTATCTTGTAAATAATATTTGCATGTTGGATTGTAAAGTAAGATTCTGGTGCCAATTGAGTAGACAATTTTGCACTGTATGCTAGGACTTTTTGTTAGCCTGATTACCCTTAGTCTCAGTACCTTACCGAGGTACTCGGAGTTCAAGGATTCAACGATCAGGCAGAATCAGCTACTCAGGCTGTCGCGTATGAGGTGCTCGAGTGCGTGGAGTCAATGGAACATTAGGTTACTCGAAGAGGGTGCAACCCCCGAGTGTATCGAGTGCAGTTAAAGTAAGAAAGAAATTAACTCTGAGCAGAGAACTTATCTTTGTTGGTTGTCAACAAGGTGAACGGGTCGCGGTAGCGGATGCGATCGGCGGATCACGGGAGTCGAAGATTGTAGCGGCTCGTGGTCGCGGGAGTCGAGGGAGCCCCTGAGTCACCCGATATGAAGACCACAGTCGATCGTTGAAGTGGAATACCGCGGCGGGTCGCGGAAGTGGAGGGATCCCCTGAGCCCCTGAGTCGTTGGAGCCAGAGATCGTAGCAAATTGCTGGAGTCCAAGACTACAGCAGGTCGCGAGATCGACACCGGATGATTAGTCAACGTGGTGGTCGAGATTTGTGCACCGCTCATGTAGTTGAGGCCGACGGAGTCACGTGATGGATGAAGTACACACGGTAGACGTGGAGTTTCAAAGCGGACATAGTTGACACGACATCATGTCACGCGACAGACCATAGTGGTGTGACAAATGGAGTCGAAGACTCGGTGGATCGTCGCACTCGAAGACTTTATCGGGCCGCGTGGCAGAGAGATTGGACGCGGCAGCGGGTCACAGGAGTCGAAGACTCAATAGGTCGCCGGAGTCGAAAACCGTAGCAGGTCGCTGGAGCCGAAGGAGCCCCCGAGTGTAGCGTCGAGGTGGTCAATGTAATCGAGGCGGCATTCAAGAGATGATGCGGCAAACTGGAGTCCACGTGGCAGCGGGTCGCCGATGCCAATGGCGGTAGCGACTTGCCGTAGCCGATGACAACAATGGGTCTCCGCAATCGAAGGCCGTAGCAGGTCGCCATAGCTGAACACTTAGCGGGCCACCTGAGTCGGAGACTCAACGGGTCGTTGGATCCGAAAAGGATGGCGGGTCACGATCATGGAGGGTCACCGCATCCGAAGACCGTGTCGGGTTGCTGCTGCCAATGGCGGTCGCCGCAGCCCCCGGGCGGATGTGATGGCGGAGTCGATGCCACAGACATGTGGTCTAGGTTGATGGATTCGCGTGGCAGACGTGTAATCGAGTCATTGGCAAGTTGCGAGTCGCGGCCTCCAACTAGGCGTATGTGCTTGCCGTCAGACTATTTACAGTAGTCCGCCTGGTCGCTGATTCCAAAGAGAATCCCCGAGCATGGAGCTGGCAGCAAGGTGATCGCTAAACTGAGCCAACAGAAACGTGGACTCGTCGATTCGGGTCATGTGGTGGACAGAATCAGGGCGCCAGAGTCGGAGTAGTCCGCGACGACGGGCGAATTCGGAGTAGTCCCCGGCAACTGCGTACATTAGCCATGACGTAGATTCTTGTCAGAAAATCCATGCACATAGCCAGGTGCTTCTTAACGATCTAACTTTTTCTCTTCTCTTGAAGTAATATTATAGACGTGGCCTTGTCTTAGGACTTTTCTATCACGTGAGAGGAAAAATAAATAAAAATACAGCTCGTAGAAACATCCGATCTGACCTCCAGTATTGGGACTTGGTCCATGCTGAATAATTGATCTTGGCTTTTTTATGTATCAATGTGAGCTTCTCCCCATGCTAGACGAGCGCACGGGTAGCCCTATCATAGATTCTTTCAGTTGTATAGTGCTGTTGATTCGGAGTGGTTCCGTCTTCTCCTAGAATTCGGAGTGCCGGTCTCATCTAGAACTAGTCCTTCGATCGAAAAAAGAGCAGGCTGGAGCCGGTCCGAATTCCTCGATGAATCACCCCTGCGCACACAAAGCACGTGCACCATGACAAATATGACCTCGGCATGATCTTCCCACCGTAGATTATTGTTGATCCAGTTATTCAGCTTGAGACCGGATCATAACGACGAAGCTTGTTGATGCTGTCAGCAAAGAACATCCAGGAGATCTGATTTTCCTGGTCCGGCGCAACGATGAAGTTGCCGCCTATTGTTGATGAAGAAGACGAGTGCTCCAAAGTGCACGAGCCAACCAATCGTAATCTGGCCGATAACTGTGGTGAGGTATCTCGCTCGGATGATGCGGAGGTTGGAGCCGAAGTAGATCTACTCCCAGGGAGCTGACGAATCGTAGATCGCGGGTGATGGAGTCGTCGAGATCGCAACATCAGCGCTCCCCGATTCCCACAGACGGCGCCAATTGATGAGGGTTTAACTCATCAATGCCCATTGTTATGGACTTAGGTTTTGGAGAAGAGGGGATGCGCTGGAAGTCTCGATCGGCTTAGCAAACAAGCACACAGGGATGCAAGGTTTACCCAGGTTCAGGCCTCGTAGAGGATCCTACTCCTTCTTGTCTGCTCTTGATTGATGATGATCCGAAGGATTACAGTGTCGCCGATGGCGGTGTATGCGTAGATTAGATCTGGCGTATGTGTATGCGAGAGATTGATGTCTAGATCTATTGTCTATTGTGGTGATGTGGGAGATCATAGATCCATATATTGGGTAAGTCACGATGCCCTTCTCGTTGGACCCTCCTAGCCTTTATATATGGGGAGGCTAGGTCTCAGGTACCAATACGAGTTGGTTACAAGTTAGATTCAAACTCTAGTATTGAGACTTTCTTGTCTTGTGCGTTTGGGAGTCCGTGTCCATATGAGCTTCATACCACTCGAACCGTCATGGGTGTCATGGACCTTGGCAAGTCGTCGAGTGGACCTTCCGTCGAGCTGCACCAGGTAGGCTGTAGTTGGGTGCCTGTTGGGCATACCCATGTCACTTGGAGTTTGACTATGAGTTTCCCAACATATGTAGCAAAAATGTTATATTTGGGTATGCATTGGTATTTTCATGGGCCTGCGTTAAAAGGAAAAGTTGGAATACTCGTCTGACCGTTATGAGAAATCATTATACTGAAAAGGGAAACCTTGATAATGGTCACGAGTGTCTGTCCTAGCCTGCATAGTCTCGATTGAATATATACCACTCTTTTGGCATGGTCTCGTTACTAAGAAATATATTTTCTATGAGCACAACAATCGAAGTTTGCACTTGAGAGACTTTAATAGATGGCATGAGTGGGCAGCTCTAACATCTCAAAAATATTATAATGAGTATATCAATTTCCAATCAACTAAAATTAGGGTTAACAAAAAGCTTTTACTATTAAACAATATATGAATGCATGTGTGTTTATTAATGATGTATGCATGCTTGTTATGCCATGTTTGTTTGTTATATATGTTGAGAAATAGTTTAAGGATCAAAGCAATATCATCTAGGTCAACTCCAAACCAAAGCAACTCAAAATAAAATCAAATGGTGAAGCATATGACATAATGGTCATTTTTGCCAAAGTTAACACCTAGCCCACTTTAGTCATCTCTAGTAAATGATTTCAAACAGAAACAATTATATTTATTTTCTCACCTTGCTAGACCAAGTAAAAATGAACACAAGGGAACTTGCAAAACTTACAGAAACAAATCCAAATTCTTTTAGAGGACATTTCAAATTGAAATCCATCATAGACATCAAGATAGCCATTTTTTAAAAACCACTCAAAGCTTCTCCACTTGGAAAACCTTTCCAATCAGAGACACTCAAGCATATGACCAACACACCCACCAAAAAGAATTTGAAAATTCAAATGTTTATTTCATGCGGCCATTTAAGCAAACACTTAGCAGGCACAGTACATATATACCAACTATTTACTGTTCTGTTCAATCTAGTGATCATCTTTGTACTCAACACAGCTCCACTACTAGCCCACGATCACCTCCAGTACCAGTCCGTGCAATGGAGCCTCTCTCACTCGCCCAAATGACTAGTGCAAGGATGACCGCGTCCGTGGTCATGGACAGTTGGATGGCCATACTGTTCCGTTGTCAGATGTTTTCAAAATGACTCGTGACTTGAAATATGACTTTGACTTGACCACATAGGGTAGTGGATATAAAACTAGGTTCCCACTTGAGTAATCTAGATAACTAAAATAGGTCTTTACTACTAAGTACTTCTGAAATAAAACTAGCTTATTGCAAATAAGCCTAGAGCTTAGGATTCCTACTAGAATTGTCTTACTTATATTAGTGATAGTTTGCGAGTACTTTAAAAGTACTCATGGCTTTGTCCCTGGTATTTCCATGGACAGACTATGAAGAGGACTATCCGGAGGACGAACAACAGGATGTCTACGATAACTAGGATCAACTCCCATCGTCAACATTGTCTGTGACAATAAAGATGGAGCCTCTACTACGTTATTTTCTGCTGCTTTGATATGTATTAAGACTTGATCATGTGATCAACTATTGTAAGACTATTATGGTTTGTAATGGATGATGAACTGTGCTACCAATTTTGTTATGTCTCGTAAAAATGGTAATCCTGGGATTGCAATGTATGGCATAACAGGCATCTGGACTTAAAAATCCGTGTGTTTACAGTAGCATTGGAAAACTCTATTTCTATTTATGATTGACAACTAACTGTGTTCAGCTTTGCCTTATACAAATAAAAATACAAAAATATAATAAAGTGCGTATATAAGGATCACAAGTTTACTTGCAAGCTAGATTTAACTTTGACATGGGGCATAGAAGTTTTTGACTAATCTCTAGTGGTTTGGAATAATATAACTGAGCTTATATTTACTTGTATGATTATGTGCTCTCTTGCTTTGAGCTTGCAGGAAAAACAAGGATACGGTGCATTGATTTTGAATGATAAGCAAGATCACATCCATTAGGTTATCGATCTCTTTTGCTCAAGGACGAGCAAGATCTAGCTTGAGGAAGTTGATGGTTGTGATAAGACAACACCTTTTAGCTATATAAATTGTATTATTTGCCTATCATATCATGCTCCATCTAACTATTGCTATGTCTGATATGCATGATTACTTGCTTTTATTAAATTCAATATGAGCTGTGCACATTTAGTAGTTTAGGTAGAATTTTATCCCTCTTCCTTGTCTTTGACATGTGTGTAGGTGTTAATGATGATTATGGATAAAAGAAAGGCAAAAGGAACAAAGAGAACATAATATGGAGGAGCTGCAGGGACCAGACTTAGCCAGTTGAGGTGTTGAAAAAGTGAATTTTTACAACTTCTCAAAATAAAGATACAAGACCACAGGGTTGTAACCCTCGACGATACGAACTCAACGAGCCTAAGAACACCCAAAACGGAGTTCGTATGAAGAAATGGCGACAAAAATACTAAAAAGTACAGACGGTTTAACGAGCAACTATACGACTGGAGCAATAATTCCGGCCGTATAGTTGTAAAAAGGGTCGGAAACGACGGTATTTCACCCCAGAAAAGCTCCAGAACCTTCCCTAAGTCATATAACGGTATTGGGGAACCCTAGGGCACCCCAAGGCCTATATAAAGGAGGGAAGAGAGGAGGAAGCCACCATACACCATATACCAAATCTAGATCCCATCTACCGCCTCCATGACGGCGCTCTGCCACTACGCCACCTCCATAGCCTCTACAGCTCCACCAAGATCCAGATCTCCATCAACACCATCAAGCCATCCAAGCAAGAAGAGGAGGAGAAGGAGGACGCCGCCATCACCACGCCGATGCCACCATCACCGCGTCGTCATCACCATCTCCATCACCGCTACTCCTTCACCCTTCCCCATCATGATCTCCATGATGGGTTGTAACATGGCTTGAACCCCATTTTATTAATGTTATGATGATTTGAGTAATTGAAGTGTGGTGTGTTCTTGTTAATTAATATGTTTGTGCTTTCTCTTTACATTTTTCTATTATGATATTATTCTAGTGATTGGAGATGTCCAATCCATTGTTGAGGAATTTACTAGGGATTCACGGAGTGTCGCAGAACATATCATTAGTCTCTACTCGTCCATGGGCCTGACAAGTTCATGGGTAGAACTAATAGGCTATTTTCTATAAGTGATTTGCGGAGGCAATAACAGCTTAGGATGCACCGCCCATTAAGATTTAATTTCTCAAGATCACTCATGATATAGATAGGTATAGTGTTGTGAATTGCTTGACCCCAAAGTGACATACGGGATATCTTGTGACTAGCACACTTTCTTAGGAGTACGGTTGTCCATAGAACTTAATTCCTTTGCTCTGGTTTACCTTGATTGGTCTTGTTACCTTAATACACTATTGTCTTACATGATGACCCATGTCCAAAGAGGGTGTGGACAATTGATTTATCTAGTTGTCACTTACCAACGGTGGGAGACAACGGTATATGAGGGACCACCACAATTATAGTTAACAACTATTCCATAAGCACTTATCATGCACAACGGTATACACAACATTACTTGAGGAATCATAGCATTAATATTTCATCTCATTGCATTCACCTGTTTTCAGTTTTACTTTTGATCTAGTTTTCTTCCAGTCCTAGTAGTAGTTATTACAAAACATCTGAAATTCATTTATCCTAGCAACTTATAGAATAGGCTATTTCCAAACCATGGTTTCGGTGCGAACGTGGTGCATTGACAACGCGGCTGCGAGGGTCGTGTTCGTCGAGCTCCCATCAGGAAAAACTCTTTAAATATTTGCTGCTACATGTACTGCAATAACCCTGTTTTGGTGCAAGAACCCAGCCCATCAGCAACGAACGACATGCCCACCCTACACCATGAGGATGTCACTAGCTCAGCAGATAAGGGATAATTGGTGTGGATACCATAGGGCGAGCTCTCACGGATACAACCAATGTCGTATAGTGAAACATTGGATGGAGTTTGAGGCTGAGCGGAGCAAACACCCCGGCGCTTAGAGACATGCATCAACCTAATGGGAAATGAGGATGAGGAAATGGAACAGTCGGCGCCCTTCATCCCGTAGAATCCCCTCCCTATGAGCTGAACCACCTTTGGACTAGGTCTATGATGAGCCAGGTCGACGGAAACATAGCTCAAGATGCCACGCTTGGGTCCGCGGAGGCTCCCGGACCTCACATCCTTCCATCCGTCACCCAGAACGGCCACTCCAACTCTTCGCTCCTCATCTCCTCATATATCGTGAACGTGTGGAAACGGGGAAGCATAGTAGACCCAACCACAATCAGTAGTACCATCTCTTTCAGACTCTTGGATTTCCTATAGATCCATGTCGATTAGTTCAGACTACCGTGGAACCAGCAACCCAGAAAAGGACTCCAAGGAGATCACGCTCCCCGTTACCTTCAGCAAAACAGGAAATTTCTTCACTCGGTTCTGCACATTCAAGGTCGTGGACCAACCAACACGACAGCTGGTCGTACTAGGACACAAACAGCTAACCCAGTTCGGGGCTCACCTAAACTTAGAGAACCAAATGTTTTCCTTTGTTGGTCCAAGGGGCTCTGTCATGGTAAGGGAGGACATGCGACGCTAAGACACCGAGCCCAAAGAGCTGGGGGCTGACACGCCGCGATCAACCACTCGACCAGTAGAAGGAAACAACATAACTAGAAGCTCTGATAACTGTGAGATTTGACACATTTTTTATGGTTCTTATTGATGGTTTTCTCCTGGATTTGATTGTTTTCTAGCTTTACCTAATGCTAATACTTCGGTAGCAAAGAAAACTTGGTTTTTAATGTGTGTTTCAGGTTCTGAACATAAATAGAAGGTTTTAACTAGAGAAACACAATATTCAGGTGAAAACAAGCAAGTCCCCCTTTGGAAGCAATCGAGGGAAGCATACAGAGGCTTTAATGAGCAACTATATGGTGGGAACATTTTTCTGGCCCTATAGTTCCCCACCGTATAGCTGCCGCCGCCTCTGTCTTATCAAAAGGGATAACTTCCGTGAAGAGGCTAGGGCAAAAACATAACACAACAGCCACCATCCCAACCAGAGAGGAGAAAGAAGAGATCCAGAGAAGAAGGGGAAGACGTTCTTCATCTCGCTCCACGATCTTTGAACTCCTAGCCAATACACCCCCCATAGCCATTACTTGTACTTGAGAGAGAGATATATATCTTCACCTTGCAAGACTAGGGTTGTCTCTTCCTATCTTGAATTGTGTTGGATTACTTTTCTATTCTTATTGTGGATGTCCACGGTAATATCGAGAAAAACTCCCTTTGTTTAATTATATCGATGATGCTTTCTTCTCTCATGTGTGAGTAAGTTCCTTGGGCGTGGGAGATGTAAGGGATTGGTGAGATGTGATGTGCCTCCATATATTTTCCATTAGTTTGTGATTGATTTTAGTTACTATATTATGTGTGCTTGAGTATCTGTGGGATGCCTGATACGTCGTAAACGTATCTATAATTTTTTATGTTCCATGCTTGTTTAGTATCTACTTTCTTATGTTTTGTTCATACTTTGAGGTATTTTTATACATTTTCTGGAACTAACCTATTAACAAGATGCCATAGTGTAGTTGCCTGTTTTCTGCTATTTTTGGTTTCAGAAAAGCTAGTAAGGAAATATTCTCGGAATTGGACCAGACAAAAGCCAAATTCAATATTTTACCAGAAGACTCACTGACATGGGTATACCCTACAGGTACTCGAGCTTGGTATACGGCCTGAATACATAGAAGCCCACGGTGTCGCCAAGGCCCAGATCAAGAATTCGAGTAACCTGCAGACTCTCGATTGCTTGAAGAAGCTAAAGATAGAAAGTTCAAAGGGGAAAACCCTAACTTGTAACCGACTCGATCTGCTACCCGAGACCTAGTCTATCTATATAAAGGCTAGGAGGGGGCAGCGAGGAGGACACATGCAACCCTAGTTTCCATAGCCCTTGCCAGATTACATCTGCGCACCATTGTAATCTTCGATTCCTTTGATAATTCCACGAGCAGACAAGCAGGAGTAGGGACCTCTACGAGGCCTGAACCTGGGTAAATCTTCGAGTCCCCTGTGTGCTTGTTTGCTAGCCGATAGATGTCTCCAGCGCTCCCTCCTTCTCCAAAACCCAAGTCCATAACAATGGGCATTGATGAGTTAAACCCTCGTCAATTGGCACCGTCTGTGGGAACAGGGAGTGCTGATTGTTGGGTCCGCAGCATAGAAAACAAAAAATTTGCTACGGTGTGAACTACACGCCAAGATCTATCTATTAGGTACAAAGCAACGGGTGGGCATACATCCAACTAGAACTTACCCTCGTAGACAACGAGCTTTGTTAACAAGTAGGAACTCGTGGTTGATGTAGTCGTACACTTGTCGATCTCAAGATCGTGAGGAAGTCCGAGCGCCGCAACTCAGCAGCGCATCCGCACTCGCACACACGTTCAAGCCACCGGACAACCTCCACCTCCTCGCTCCAGCGATCCAGCGGAAGCAGCAACTCCTTCCAGATGAAATGCCACCGGGAACATGTATCTCGCTAATCCGAGACCATGGGGGAATAATTCTAGAGGGGGAGAGAGATCCTTCACAAGGAGGTGTGAGGATGAAGGAGGGAATGGGTGGCCTTTTATAGGAGGAGGGGGGTGCCCCCTCTCTCCATGGCCGGCGCATGGGGGGGTGACCCCTCACCTCCCCCATTCATGTGGTGGTGATCCCTCCACATTAAAATGCCTCTCACATTCCCTTTTAAAGTCTCCACTTTAAATGCATTAAATTTCTCTAAATTTAATGCTCTCTCATTTAATAAAACTCTTTTTATTAAATTTATTCAGAATTTTGTTAATTACTTTAATTAACAAACATTCACATATAGCCCCTTGCAATATTTCAATATCACATGCAGAACCACCTTCTGCAATTTCACCCGAAACAATTTCCGGTTTCTATTGAAACAATTCCTGCGCTTTGCAATTCTTTCGTCTGAAACATATGTGCTCCAAAATGGTGTCCGGTAACTCTTTTGTGTGCCACCCTAAGGTTCACGAATAATGCAGACAAGATCGAGACCCTTCTCCGATCAATAATCAGCAGCGGGACCTGGAGATCCGTACTGACTCCTACACATTCAACGATGACTCCTATGATCGTGAGAACCTTTAACGCTTGTAACTAAATCCCTTTGTCTCTCGATATATTACATGTCCGAGATTCGATCATCGGTATCTCCATACCTAGTTTGATCTCGTTACCGACATGCACTCTTTTGTCGTTCCCGTGATATAACATTCTAGTGATCACATCACTTGCTTGTAAGCTATCCTAATGTGATATCACCGAGAGGGCCCAGAGTATATCTATCCGTCATCTGGATTGACAAATTCCACTCTTGATCCATGAGCCTCAACATAACACCTTCGTAGTACTGAACCCATCTTTATAGTCACCCTGTTATGGTGTGACGTTTGATGTTATCAAGATACTCTTCCGGTGTTAGCAATTAACATGATCTCATGGTCTAAGGATAAAGATTACTTCGTATGATGTTATAGCAATATAAGCATAATGACTTGATCGTAATGCTATACTTCGGATGAATGTTCATCACATCATTCCACCAATGATGTGACCTTGTTATTAACAACATCCAATGTCCATGATCAGGAAACCTTGATCATCCTGTTAATCAACAAGCTAGTCTATAAGAGAGGCATGACTAGGAACCCTTTTTGTTTATTAAACACACATGTATTGATGTTTCCGAATCAATACATTTCTAGCATGTAAAATAAACATCTATCATATATAAGGAACATATAATAACAACTTTATTATTGCCTCTCAGGGCATATTTCCTTCAGTCTCCCACTTGCACTAGAGACAATAATCTAGTTCACATAGTGATAAATCTAACACCCATGGAGTTCTGGTGTTGATCATGTTTTGCCCTAGGGAGAACTTTAGTCAATGGATCTGCTACATTTAGGTCCGTGTGTACTTTACAAATCTTTATATCTCCATCCTTGACATGCTCGCGGATGGAGTGAAACCGGCGCTTAATATGCTTGGAATTCTTGTGAGACCTTGGTTCCTTTGCGTTGGCTATGGCTCCATTGTTGTCACAATAGATCACCATTGGGTCCAACGCACTGGGAACCACACCCAGTTCTGTAATGAAGTCTTTCATCCAAACTGCTTCCTGCGCCGCTTCTGAAGCAGCAACATATTCCGCCTCCATTGTTGATCCAGCCACCACAGGTTGTTTGGAACTCCTCCAACTAACTGCTGCTCCATTCAAGAGAAATACGTATCCGGATTGAGACTTAGAGTCATTCGGATCGGTGTCAAAGCTAGCATCGACATAACACTTAGCGACTAGCTCTTCTTCACCTCCGTATATGAGAAACATATCCTTAGTTCTTCTCAAGTACTTGAGGATGTTCTTTACCGCTATCCAGTGTTCCGAACCTGGATCAGATTGGTACCTACTAGTCAAACTAATAGCATGTGCCACATCCGGTCTTGTACATAGCATGGCATACATAGTAGAGCCTATGGCCGAGGCATAGGGGATCTTATCCATCATCTCTCTTTCTTCCGCCGTAGCCAAACTTTGAGTCTTACTCAATGTCTTGCCTTGCAACATAGGTAAGAACCCCTTCTTACTTTCGTCCATATTAAACTTCTTTAATATCTTATCAAGGTATGTACTCTGTGATAGCCCAATTAGGCGCCTTGATCTATCTCTATAGATTTTAATGCCTAATATATATGACGTTTCACCAAGGTCTTTCATCGAAAATTTGCTGTTTAGATAACTTTTAACACTGTTTAAAAGATCTATATCATTTCCAATCAATAATATGTCATCCACATATAATATCAGAAATTCCACATTGCTCCCACTCACTTTCTTGTAAATACAATCCTCTCCATAAGTTTGGACAAATCCAAACTCTTTGATCACCTCATCAAAGCGGAGATTCCAACTTCGTGATGCTTGCTCTAGTCCATAGATGGATCGCTGAAGTTTGCACACCTTATTAGCATCCTTAGGATCGACAAAACCCTTAGGTTGTATCATATACAACTCTTCTTCAATCTTACCATTGAGGAACACAGTTTTGACATCCATCTGCCATATTTCATAATCGAAATATGCAGCAATTGCTAACATAATCCTAACTGACTTAAGCATCGCTACGGGAGAGAATGTCTCATCGTAGTCAACTCCTTGAATTTGTCGAAACCCCTTTGCGACAAGTCGAGCCTTATAGATGGTCACATTACCATCAGCATCAATTTTCCTTTTGAAAATCCATTTATTCTCCACGGCCTTTCGGTCGTGAGGTAAGTCCACCAAGTTCCAAACTTGGTTCTCGTACATGGATTCCATCTCGGATTTCATGGCTTCTAGCCATTTGTTGGAATCCGGGCTCATCATCGCTTCTTCATACGTCGCAGGGTCATCCATTTCATCAACCATGAAATTCACAACAGGATTGCCGTACAGTTCAGGAGCTGCACGTGTCCTGCTTGACCTACGAGGTTCGGTAGTGTCCTCTTTCGAAGTTTCATGATCATTATCATTAGCTCTCTCTTCATCAGGTGAAGTCAACTCCGAAACAACTTCCGGTGCTGCGCCACTCGCCATTCCATGAAGAGAAGGTTCAATAACCTCTTCGAGTTGTACCTTCCGACTACTCACACCTTTCGTGAGAAACTCCTTCTCAAGAAAGGATCCATTCTTGGCAACAAAAACCTTGCCCTCGGATCTGTGATAGAAGGTATACCCAATTGTTTCCTTAGGGTATCCTATGAAGACGCATTTTTTCGCTTTGGGTTCGAGTTTATCTGGTTGAAGTTTCTTCACATAAACATCGCATCCCCAAACCTTAAGAAATGACAGCTTAGGTTTGTTTCCAAACCATAATTCATACGGTGTCGTTTCAACGGATTTAGATGGTGCCCGATTTAAAGTGAATGTAGCTGTTTCCAGTGCATAACCCCAAAATGACAGAGGTAAGTCAGTCAGAGACATCATAGATCGAACCATATTCAATAATGTACGATTACAACGTTACAACACACCATTACGTTGTGGTGTTCCGGCAGGCGTGAGTTGTGAAACTATTCCACACTCTTTCATGTGTGTGCTAAACTCGTAACTTAGATACTCTCCTCCACGGTCAGACCATAGAAATTTGATCTTTCTATTACGGTGATTTTCCACTTCATTCTAAAATTGCTTGAACTTTTCAAAAGTTTCAGACTTGTGTTTCATCAAATAGATATACCCATATCTACTCAAATCATCCGTGAAAGTAACAAAATAACGATATCCACCTCGCGCCGACACACTCATTGGTCCACACACATCAGTATGTATGATTTCCAATAGATCTGTCGCCTGTTCCATTGAACCGGAAAACGGCGTTCTAGTCATCTTGCCCATAAGGCATGGCTCACATGTATCAAATGATTCAAAATCAAGTGATTCCAAAAGTCCATCAGAATGGAGTTTCTTCATGCGTTTAACGCCAATATGACCTAGACGGCAGTGCCACATATATGTAGACATATCATCATCAAGGTTAATCTTTTTAGCATTAACATTATGAATGTGTGTAATATTACTATCGAGATCCAATAGAAATAAACCATTCAACATAGGTGCATGACCATAAAAGATATCGTTCTTATAAATCGAACAACCATTGTTTTCAGATTTAAAGGAATGACCACTTTGCATCAAACACGATCCAGATACAATGTTCATGCTCAGTGCAGGCACCAAATAACAATTATTTAGGTTTATAACTAATCCCGATGGCAAATGGAGAGGTAGGGTCCCGACGACGATCACATCAACTCTTGATCCATTGCCGACCCGCATCCTGACCTCATCCCTTGCTAGTTGTCGCTTGTTCCGTAGCCCCTGGACCAAGTTACATATATTAGCAACCGATCCGGTATCAAATACCCAGGTGCTACTGCGAGTACTAGTCAAGTACACATCAATAACATGTATATCGCATATACCTTTGTTTGCCTTACTGGACTTCTTGTCCACCAAATACTTGGGGCAGTTGCGCTTCCAATGGCCAGTCCCCTTGCAATAGTAGCACTCGTTGTCAGACTTAGGGCCAGCCCGGGGTTTCTTTTAAGGCGTGGCAACAGACTTGCCACCCTTCTTTCCCTTGTGCTTGCCTTTCTTGTCCTTCTTGAAACCGGTGGTCCTATTGATCATCAACACTTGATGTTCTTTCCTAATCTCCACTTCTGCAGTCTTAAGCATTGACAGAAGCTCAGGAAGAGACTTCTTCATGCCTTGCATATTATAGTTCATCACGAAGCTCTTGTAGCTAGGTGGCAGATATTGCAGAACACGATGTATGCCTAAGTCAATAGGAATCGTTATTCCCAAGGACACAAGCTTATCGGTGTACCCAAACATTTTGAGTACGTGCTCACTAACGGAGCTGTTTTCCTCCATCATGCAGCTGAAGAACTTTTTTGTAGCATTATAACTCTCTACGGCAGCATGGGTATCGAAAATCATTTTCAATTCTCCCATGGTATCAAAGGCATTGCCATTTTCGAAACTCTTTCGAAGTTCTGTCTCTAGCCCATACAGTATGCCGTAATGAACTAAGTTGTGGTCCTCCTGACGAGTCACATAGACATTCTTTTCCTCGTCAGGGGCATCAGGAGCTGGTGGGGGGCCTAGCGGCGCATCTAGCACATATTGCTTTTGTGCAGCAGTGAGGAGGATCCTCAAATTCATAGCCCAGTTGGTGAAGTTGCTACCATTCGCAGCAAGTTTCTCTTTCTCCATGAACACATTGAAATTAAAAGAAGGTGGTGCCATCTACAACAGAATTTGTAAAGTTTATTTAGACTAAGTTTATGATAGATTGAGTTCAACTAATCCAAATTACTAATGAACTCCCACTCAAAAACGACATCCCTCGTGTCCTTTTGGTGATTACATGAACCAAATCCACTATATCAAGTCTGATCATCACGTGAGTTGATATAGCTTCAAAGGCGAGCATCTATATGGGCATCATATCAACCATATGACTCATTCTTAACCTTTCGGTCCGTGTTCCGAGGCCATGTCTGTACATGCTAGGCTCGCCAAGTAAGAACCTTAGTATTCACGTGTGTAAAACTGTCTTACACCCGTTCCTATGAAAGCGTAGATTCGAGTACACCCGATCATCACGTGATGTCTCGAAACACGATCCATAGAACGGTGCATACTCAAGGAAGAACACATTTTTATCTTGATATCTAAATGAGGGATCATCTTATAATGCTACCAAACGTGCCAAACTAGCAGTATAAGATGCTAACATCTAATGTGTAAAGTGAGATGATATGGTCCATGCATTTGATCTCTATCACTTGCATCATGGTATGATCTCTATCATTCCTTTGTGTGTAAGGCCAAGGTCTATGGAACTTACACATTGACTGTGTTGTAAGAGTATCTACCATACATCTACTTACAACAATACCATATCAATACACTAGCCCAACAACGATCTAAACTAGACGCCTCTAATTTATCAATTGCAAGTTTTACGTGGCTTAGGGCTTTCGGACATAGAACCGTTCTCACCTACGAACATGAACCACAACAAGGATAACTAAGTTATTAGCAACTCGTTGTAAATCAGATATTGACTATAGTAGGAGAGACAGACACCCGCCAGCCACTTATGCAAAACAAGTTGCATGTCAGTCGTGGAACCGGTCTCATGTATGATGACATGTAAGGTTGGTCCGGGCCACTTCATCCCACTATGCCACCAATATCCAAAATACATAGAAGATGCAATAACATGATCATCATCGCCCACATATCAACCATATGTGTACTACCCGTGCTAAGCACCTACGCATAGATTAGGCTCTGATACCACTGTTGGGTCCGCAACATAGAAAACAAAAAATTTCCTGCGGTGTGAACTACACGCCAAGATCTATCTACTAGGTACAAAGCAACAGGTGGACATACATCCAACGAGAACTTACCCTCGTAGACAACGAGCTTTGTTAACGAGTAGGAACTCGTTGTTGATGTAGTCGTACACTTGCCGATCTCAAGATTGTGAGGAAGTCCGAGCGCCGCAACTCAGCAGCGCATCCTCACTCGCACACACGTTCAAGCCACCGGACAACCTCCACCTCCTCGCTCCAGCGATCCAACGGAAGCAGCAACTCCTTCTAGACAAAATGCCACTGGGAACATGTATCTCGCTAATCCGAGACCATGGGGGAATAATTCTAGAGGGGGAGAGAGATCCTTCACAAGGAGGTGTGAGGATGAATGAGGGAATGGGTGGCCTTTTATAGGAGGAGGGGGGGTGCCCCCTCTCTCCATGGCCGGCGCATGGGGGGGTGACCCCTAACCTCCCCCATTCATGTGGTGGTAACCCCTCCACATTAAAATGCCTCTTCACATTCCGTTTTAAAGTCTCCACTTTAAATGCATTAAATTTCTCCAAATTTAATGCTCTCTCATTTAATAAAACTCTTTTTATTAAATTTATTCAGAATTTTTTTAATTACTTTAATTAACAAACATTCACATATATCCCCTTGCAATATTTCAATATGACATGCAGAACCACCTTCTGCAATTTCACCCGAAACAATTTCCGGTTTCTATTGAAACAATCCCTGCGGTTTGCAATTCTTTCGTCTGAAACATATGTGCTCCAAAATGGTGTCCGGTAACTCTTAAGTGTGCCACCCTATGGTTCGCGAATAATGCAGACATGATCGAGACCCTTCTCCGATCAATAATCAGCAGCGGGACCTGGAGATCCGTACTGACTCCTACACATTCAACGATGACTCCTGTGATCGTGAGAACCTTTAACGCTTTTAACTAAATCCCTTTGTCTCTCGATATATTACATGTCCGAGATTCGATCATTGGTATCTCCATACCTAGTTTGATCTTGTTACCGACATGCACTCTTTTCTCGTTCCCGTGATATAACATTCTAGTGATCACATCACTTGCTTGCAAGCTATCCTAATGTGATATCACCGAGAGGGCCCAGAGTATATCTATCCGTCATCTGGATTGACAAATTCCACTCTTGATCCATGAGCCTCAACATAACACCTTCGTAGCACTGAACCCATCTTTATAGTCACCCTGTTACGGTGTGACGTTTGATGTTATCAAGATACTCTTCCGGTGTTAGCAATTAACATGATCTCATGGTCTAAGGATAAATATTACTTCGTATGATGTTATAGCAATATAAACATAATAACTTGATCGTAATGCTATACTTCGGATGAATGTTCATCACATCATTCCACCAATGGTGTGACCTTGTTATTAACAACATCCAATGTCCATGATCAGGAAACCTTGATCATCCTGTTAATCAACAAGGTAGTCTATAAGAGAGGCATGACTAGGAACCCTTTTTGTTTATTAAACACACATGTATTGATGTTTCCGAATCAATACAATTCTAGCATGTAAAATAAACATCTATCATGTATAAGGAATATATAATAACAACTTTATTATTGCCTCTTAGGGAATATTTCCTTCACTGATGTTGCAGCTTCTTCGGCCCCATCAACCGCGATCTACAACTCCGCAATAGCGGAGATTCGCCAGCTCTTTGGCGCGTTCGACTTCACCGTCCACACGCCGGCCACTCGCCTGGCTTTCGAGTCTGTGGGCGACGAGATCAGCCTGGCAATAGGGAGCTTCCGCTTCCAAGTTGGTCAGATGGGCACGCTCCGCATGCCTGACCAGCCGACGGTGTTGTCGATTGCCCCAGCATCGTGGTTCCCCCATCGATCGGCACCCTTAGTGAGCTCAACGCCCCGACAATAGTCGAGAATACGGTTAGCGACAATAGTCACGACTCCGACCTGAGCGATCTGGCCACCGAGGATGGAGCCTACGGCTCCCGATCTGAGAGTTGTGGAAGCAGCAGCTTCCCCAATCACTTCATGTGCGCCGTCATCAACGCAGGCGATACCTCCGCCAACCGCGATAACACTGGCAATCGCGGTAACGGAACCGACCCACCTCTTAGTGGCAATGGCGGCAATGGTGGCGATTACACCAACGCCAACAATGGAGGAGCAATCGATCCTCCAACCATAACCAACGAGCAGACCGGCGAACGCGTCGTGGTTAGGCTCAATGAGCTTGAGTGGGCTCGCTGCCGCAAGGCCCTACGGGGCAACCCTTTACCCCCCGGCTCCTCGCAGGAACTCCTGATGGTCTACCATTGGCTCCTGAAGGAAGAATTTAAGCGCCAAGCACAAACAATTGCGCAACTCGAAGCATGTAAAAGGGCGGCGGATGAATCAAGTCTTCGACGTGCTGGGCTCTCCTCCCACGGAGGATCCTCCTCAAAGGGCAACGAGTACCTCGCAAACAAGAGGCGATCTCGGATGGCCCATCTCACTGAGCAAGAACGCATAGAGGCTACAAAGGTCCTCGACTTCAGCTCCATGACGGTCGACACACGGGGAAATGTGGTTCCAAAGACGCCACAAGCTGCAGTTATAGCGGCCACCATGTACCTCCTCAATAACCAGTCGTCAGCTGGAGATCCCCGAGCCGCCATGCACTGATCTATGATCGCAGGCTTGGGATTAATCGAGGCTGCCCTCGACAAGGAGCCAACACCGGAGCCAAAGAAAGGCAAAGCGCTAGCAAAGCGCTACTCCTCGCCCTCATCTAGTGATGACAGTCATGACCTGTCTCGACATCGCCGCTCATGGCCACACGACCATGACTACGACGCACGTGATGACATCACGCAGCGCAAGATCGACAAATCAAGGGCGCGACATGCTCGGTCGACTGACTCGGAAGAGGAAGATGTGGAGCTCTGCGGCGCCAGATGCTTCAGCAGATCCATCAGGCAGAAGCGAATGCCCAAGGGGTTCAAACTCCTGTCGGAGAATCCGAAGTTCGACGGCCTACAGGACCCAAAGATCTGGCTGGAGGACCACATCTCCTCCGTCAGGCTCCACGGAGGCAGTCGAAGCACGACCATGCAATGCTTATAGCTACAGCTGCAGGGCGCCGCCCGAGCATGGCTCAACAACCTCCCACATGGATCCGTTCGCAGTTGGGATGAGCTGGTTTACAGCTTCGTGTGCAACTTTAAGGGCACATACAAGCGGCCTGCATCAATCGAAGAGCTGAGATGCTGCCAGCAAAGATCGGGCGAATCGCTACGCTCCTACATCCAAAGGTGGTCCATCATCAAGAACTCCGCAGAGAACATCTCGGAGGATCGCGCGATTGACGCATTCAACGGCGGCGTCCGCCGCATAGAGCTCAGAGAAGAGCTAGGACGCTCAAAGCCCAAGACCATCGACCACTTGATGGAAATCACGAATCGGTGGGCCGATGGAGAAGATTCAGTGAAAAATCATGTCCACTCCGACGAGGAGGCAGAACTCGAGCACAGACGCGACCACCGAGGCAAACGCCGCATGCGCATCTACGATGACCGCGACAATGTTAACATGGTCGCAGCCGGCTACACCGACAGACGCGATGACAACCGCAACAACGGATACCGCAGCGGTGGATACCGCGACTCCGGGAAGACCACGCAAGTGTGGCAACGCCGCGATCGTGATGAAGCACCCGCGACATCAATTGAAGACAAACTGTCCGGGCCATGTACGGTGCACTTCTACATCGACAAGCATGATGGAAAGAAGAAGTCCAGCCACCTTCTCAAGGACTGCCGTGAGTTCCTCAAACGACATGAGGTATTAGCTCGGATGAACCGCAACACAGTCGAAAGAGGCTACGGAGCTGCTCCAGGCGCCGTGGCACATGGCGCTCCGCCACCTCCACTTGGAATGCCCCCAAATGCAGCTACACCGGACCAGCACCAGGGAGGCGAACCCTACCCAAGGGCCATGGGTACCATGATGATCCAAAAAGGACACCCTTCCAATCGGGTGCAGAAGGCCATCACTCGCCAAGTCAACTTGGCCACACACTCGCCACCATCTACCACTGAGTACCTCAGCGGAAGCGAGTCCTGCATCACCTTCGACAACCGCGGTCACCCGCCTCAAGTACCTCGTCCAGGCCATTGTCCCCTCGTACTCGAGGCACAAATTGGAGGCTTTGACATGAGCCGCGTCTTCATGGACGGTGGAAGCGGCATCAACCTTATATTCGCGAGTACCTTGCGAGCAATGAGGATCCCTCTGACTTGCCTAGAGGCGTCGGACACAACATTCCACGGCATCGTCCCAGGAAAAGGCGTATATCCCCTGGGCAAAATCAACCTCGACGTTATCTTCAGCACGCCGAAAAACTTTCGGCGCGAGCGCATCGACTTTGAGGTCGTCGACTGGCCCTCACAGTATCACTGCATCCTCGGACGTGTCGCATTTGCTAGGTTCATGGCAGTACCACACTATGCCTACCTGCAGCTGAAAATGCCAGGTCCCAATGGTGTCATCACAGTCAACAGGAGCTTCGAGAGGTCCGACATTTGCGACAGGGAATTCAACAGAATTTCCCAGTCCTTCAGTATGCAGGAAGAACTCGCAAGACTAAAGGAGTCGACAGACAACAGTCTGCCTCCCCTAAGCCAGCCAAGCTCGCCTGATCTATCTTTTGACTCATCAGTGCACACAAAGAAAGTGCAGGTCCACCCATCGGATCCCGCCAAAACGGCCCTCATCGCCAACAACTTGAGTCCCGCATAGGCACTCGCGCTCGTCGAATTCCTCCATGAGCACTAGGAAATTTTCGCTTGGTGTCCTGCAGACATGCCAGGAGTTCCCAGGGAATTTGCCGAGCACGCACTCAACGTCAACCCAGACGCAAGGCCGGTTAAACAAACAATCCGGCGATTATCTGAGCCATAGGCGAAGGCAGTCAGAATGGAGATCAACAGACTCCTCGACGCCAAATTCATACGCGAGATCAAGGAAAGCACTTGGCTTGCCAACACGGTGCTGGTACCAAAAAAGGACACGGATATCCCGTAGATGTGCGTGGACTTCACCTATCTGAATAAGCACTGCCCAAAGGATCACTTCCCGCTGCCGCGCATCGACCAGATCATCGACTCCACCGCGGGATGCGAGCGCCTCTGCTTCCTCGACGCCTACTCAGGCTATAATCAGATTCGAATGAAGGAGGAAAATCAAGAGAAAACAACGTTTACAACGCCCTTCGGTGTGTTCTGCTACAACACAATGCCCTTCGGGCTAAAGAACGCGGGAGCCACCTACCAGCGGTGCATGCAGGCTTGCCTCAAGGAGCAACTTGGTCGCAACATTCAAGTCTATGTCGACGACATAGTAATCAAGACCAAGGAGGAAACCTCCCTAATCAGCGATTTGCGCGAAACCTTCGCCAACCTCGACCGCTACCGGATCAAGCTCAATCCGGAAAAATGCGCCTTTGGCGTCCCATCTGGGCAACTACTCGGGTACCTCATCTCCGCGAGAGGAATCGAGGCAAACTCGAAGAAAATAAAAGCCATACTGGCCATGGAGAAGCCGAAAAACATAAGGGGCGTTCAGCAGCTGGCTGGGAGAATCACGACCCTCAGTCGATTCATCAGTCGAATGAGTGAAAAGGCATTGTCCTTCTACCAACTTCTCTGTAAAGCTGAAAAGTTCGAGTGGACCAACGAAGCACAGGAAGCATTCGAAGACCTCAAGCGCCTGCTATCCACCTCGCCAGTACTAGTGACCCCACGGGAAAGGGAACCACTGTTGCTATATATCTCCGCCACCAACCAGGTGGTCAGCATAGTGCTTGTTGTTGAGCGAGCCGAGGAAAACAAGGTCCACGGAGTACAACGCCCAGTATGCTACATCAACGAGGTCCTCACGCCAACAAAATAGCGGTACCTGCACTACCAGAAGCTGGCGTACGACGTCTTCATGACCGCCCGACGACTGCGCCATTACTTCCAGGAACACCCAATCGTGGTGGTCAACGACGCCCCGTTGGGGCATATCCTCAACAACCCCGACACCACGGGACGATTCGCGCTTTGGGGAATAGAATTGTCTCCATGAGACATTACATACGAAAAGCGCGACGCAATCAAGTCGCAAGTTCTTCCTGACTTCCTCATGCACTGGATGGAGAACCAGCTCCCTGACAAGCCAGATATGTCCTACCTCTAGACAATGCACTTCGACGGGTCCAAGCGGAAGGACGGAGCAGGTGCAGGTGTCATACTGACATCACCTCAAGGGGACAAGCTGAAGTACATCCTGCGAATGAAGTTCAAGGCCTCCAGCAACGAAGCTGAATACGAGGCCCCGCTACACGGGATGTGGATGGTAAAAGCCTGCGGCGCCAAAAGGCTCATTATTTACGGTGACTCCAAGTTGGTCGTCAACCAAACAATGCATGAGTGCGACGCACTGAACGACAACATGATCGCCTACTGCGACCTCTATGACACACTCGAAGGGGACTTCGACGGATGTGAACTGCAACACATAGGCTGCGAAAGCAATGAAGAGGCGGACGCACTCGCCAACATAGGCTCTACATGCGCCCCCATACCACCTGGGGTATTTCTCGAGCGCATCTGCGAATGCTCCATCAAGCCAAAGGCAGCAGAGAAGAAAGCAAGCGCAGCAACAGACTCGGGGGCTATGCCACCCAATGAGCCAATGACACTCGACGACCTGGAGCTGGACACAGGACTCGAAGGACCAATGAGCGTCATGATGATCGAATGATCCTGGACTCAGCCGTACATCAAGTACCTCCTCAGCAAACGGCTACCGGACGACCCGACTGATGCACGACACATCGCGTGGCGATCCAAGGCATTCGCTGTTATCAACGGCGAACTATACAAGCGCAACATCACAGGAGTACTCCAGCGATGCGTCTCCACGGCTGATGGAAGAGCTGTCCTCCTCGACATCCATGAGGGAACCTATGGACACCACGCTGGCAGTCGTGCCCTCTTGGCCAAAGCTCTGCAAGCTGGGTTCTACTAGCCTACGGCCATGCGCGACGCCAAAGACATCGTCCAGAAATGCAACGCGTGTCAACGATTCGCAGACAAGCCGCACGCACCTGGCGCAGAGCTCCGGCCAATCCCATTAGCCTGGCCCTTCGCGCAATGGGGACTCGACATGGTCGGCAAGCTCCCCAAGTCCTCACGAGGAGGTTACATCTACCTCCTGGTGGCAGTCGACAAATTCACCAAGTGGATAGAAGCCATGCCAGTGACCAACCAATCAGGGCATAGTGCGGTCAAGTTCTTCGAGTCCATTGTCTTCCGCTTCGGAGTGCCACACAACATCATCATAGACAATGGAACAAACTTCACATCCAAGGAGTTCCAAGAATTCTGTGAGAATCTGGGAATCAACATCAGCTATGCCTTGGTAGCACATCCACAGACCAACAGTCATGTTGAAAAGGCGAACAGGCTCGTCTGCAGCGGCATCAAGAAGCGACTCCTCTGGCCACTCGAACAAGCCGCGGGTTGCTGGCCAGATGAACTGCAATCAGTACTCTGGAGCCTATGCACAACCCCAAACAGTGCTACAGGCTACACCCCGTTCTTTATGGTGCACGGGGCCGAAGCGGTGCTGCCCGCCGAGGTACGGTACAAGGCGCCACGCGTGGTCGCTTACATCGAGCAGGAGTCATCCCTTGCACTCAAAGACTCCATCGATATCCTTGACGAGGCAAGGGAAATCGCCGTGGAAAGATCAACGATCTACCAGCAGAACCTGCACAACTACCACAGTAGGAGGCTACGCCCCAGATCCTTCGTCGAAGGCGACCTAGTCCTGCGACTAAAGCAGCAAGGACATCTCAAGCTCGAGTCCCCCTGGGAGGGACCATACGTGATTACATAAGTAATCCCAGGTGGCGCCTATCACCTTCAAGATCCAGAGACAGGAGTCGCATACTCCAACCCCTAGAACGTCGCGTAGCTGCGACGCTTCTACCCCTAGTCATTTTTACTTTTACATCACAAATAAGGCACTCAGCCAAGGCTACTTAGCCACGCATTGTACTTCGTACTGTCTCATGAGTAAATAAAGCTAAGTGCCCCCAAAACTCTGTGTTCTCCTTTATTTTTCATAACTTATCTACTCGGGGGGCTACGCCACCCTATACACATCTGTTCCGCGAACTAAAAACGTGATATCCTGAGTAGCTGGCAAATCAATCGAAACCCTTGACACAACATCAACCCAATTGCAACGCACCTGACAGGTTGACAAGGGACTGAGATAAGTGCATGGCCAGGCTAACAAAAAGGAATCGCATAGTGCAACGCACTCACACGCTAACAAGCTCTTTATACATAATCGACAGTCAATTATACACAGTATAGATACGAACTTTACAACATTGGTACACTTATGTGTAGGATACAAATTAAGCTACTATTGCAACAAAAGAACGTTGGTCTGCTCCTCGAAGAAATCAACGATCTCCTCTGCTGGGCGATCCACTGCCTGATAATGCGGCACCATATCCCAAGCAGAACCTGCTGGTGGCGCAGGTGCCCTAGCCGCAATTGCCACAACATCTACGTCCGGCCTATGAAGTCGCACCAGCGACAGAGCGGCCTTGGCACCAGCCACCAACTGTTGCCTTACACATTCGCGAACCGCAGCCAGGTCTTGGAACTTGGCAAGAAGGGCCAGCAGGCTCGATGGAGCAACATCTAGCGGAAACATCGTCGAACAAATGTTCTTCAAGCATGCCTGCGACTTCTTCAGAAAGTACAGCACTCGCGACGCATGATCTTGCAGGGTCGCCAGCACAATCGCACGATCGTGATCCACCCAGAAGTATCCACTCTCGTGAAGTTACTCTTGGGTTAGATCACGCATGCGAGTGGCAATCCTATTCGTCTCATCCTGCGGATGGCGCGCACTGACAACTATCCAAAGCAACAACGGAAGCATAAGGACAACACATCATTGTGAGTGACTATAAGGAAAAGATAAGAGTAAGCAAACTAACACTTAAATTGGTCACCCAGTTGCTCATCTCCCCCAACAGATACTGCTCTCGGGCAGTCGCCTTCTCTGCCTTTGACTTCCATACATCCGTGTTACCGCGGAGCACGGGCAATTCACGCTCCAACTTCTTCACGCGGTCACGTAGTCGCGAAAGCAGTGACAGCTCATCCACCCTGGAGCGCTGTGGTGCCGAAGTATCATCAAGGGACGGCGAATCCTGAGGTTCCCTCAAAGGATCACTTGATGTACCCTACCACAAGCCAAGCAAGAAGCAAATAAGAAGATCAAATCGACACACAGACAAAATATTTGAGTGCATTCAAGATTGGCAAAGTATCAGTAGATACACTCGCCAAAGGCATGTTCTTGACAAGAGGCATAAACTAATCAACTATTACAAAGCTACTAGGAGCGATTGGCTTCTTCGACTTAGACGGCTTCGGGGGTTTCATCGAGTCCGTGGCGGTATCAGATGCCACTGACTTCCCGCCAGCCCCTGATGCCGCAGCCTTTGCCGCCTTCTTGGCTCGCTGCAGCTCCTTAGAGTACTTCGCAACTGTGTTAATCAGCTACAGCCCATATTGCCATAGGCAGTCGCGAAGGGAGCAAAGACTACCTACTGGCCATCCGCACTAACGGGCATCGCCTTCGAAACCGCTGTAGGATCAACCTCGACTCCGTGGGCCTACACCATGGCGAGTGACATGGACGCGCCAGCCGCACGATGCGAGTTCTTGAAGCTTGCAGGAACACCCCCGGCGAGAGACTCTACCAGCTCGTTCATGTTCTCGATCAGCTCAGCCTTGGGCATCAACTCCTCCCGGAGGCGACTGAGCACGCCCTTGGCCTTGGAGAGCATATGCTGAACGACGGTGCTGCGGTCCTCGACTGCTGAAAGCGCACCCGCCAAGGCGTCGTCACGGTGAAGGGCATGAGGGTCGAAGCTCAAATCGCCAGCATCTATACATAAACCCACACATGGACACAAACATTAGCGCCAACAGCAAAATATCGAAAAAGAGCAAGATAATGATATCCAAACATAGTACCTGAGAGGGCCTTAGCAATCGAGAAAAGCTGTTCTTCGACTCCCTGACTGCGATAGATGCACGCAGATCCTCTTCGCACCTCTGTGCCTCGTCACGCGCTGCGATTGACTCATTGCGTCCCTTCATAGCCGTGGCGAGTGTCTTCTCCATGGTGGCAGCGTCGCGTAAAAGGGCATTATGTTCAGCTACAAAACAAAAGGGGATTGACTATCAGTCGACTACATAAAAATGACGCAGAAAAGGGAGAAGTAACGGGCACTTACTTTCTACCATGCGATGGCGCATCTCTAGCATCGCATGCTGGCGGCCCATCGCAAGCACCTGCTCCGCCAAGTGAGCAGCCTCCTTCACAGGGAGCTACGGCAAAAGGAAAACAACAAAGGATCAACAGAAGCCATAAAATAGCATCGACTGCAACTTTGAAAAGAAGAAATCCCACACTTACATGATCCTCCAATGACTCCGAAGTCGATTTGTGTGCAGTCATCCGGGCAACCATTCGATGCTCCCCTTCATGCGGAGAACTAGAAGAGTTGTGCCCGGAGTGGGCCGCCAATGGAGGAGAAGGAGCACGCTCGACCTCTTTCTTGGCCCTTGAGGTTGCGAATCCTGATTCTTTCAAAAATTGGACGTCGCTAGAAGATGACGACGCCTCTTGACTACAAGACAAAACTAACATCAAGGATAAGGCAAAAGCCAGTGAAGAATCAAAAAGGACAAAATCGAATACTTACCAATCAAACTTATCAAAGTCAAATGTTGGTTCCCCCGACTCTGACGAGGACTTCTTTGGCAGTCGCATCTTCTTGCGAGAAGATGGCGCCACGGCGCTCATAGGAATGGCAGGGATCGGCGACTCCGCACCAATGCTCGCACCTTCTAGAGTCGAAGGAGATGACGCATCAGAATCCTTGCTGCGCGAACGCTTGCGAGTATCCGGGCTACCCGACTCGGGGGCTTCCTCCTCCACATCAGATAGGACGGTCGACTCTGACTCGTCCTCTTCCAAAGCGTCGCGAGGGATAACCCCCTCAGGAAGAGGGGGCATACAGGGTGACACCGCCCAATCCTGCATACAGACCACAATTTAGCACAAAACAAGGAAACAGCAAAGAAGCAATCAACAAACTAAGCTACTGCGTAGCAGAACTGTACCTCAGGAGGAGGATTAGAAGCATCGAACGGAGGAACGACCGGTTCGCTGGGGAGCACATCCTTGACGGTGTACTTGGTCACCAGTCGAACCCTTTTATCTACCTCACTCGTGGACATGCCATCGGCAGACATGCGAGTGACATCGTCAGCGCCAGCCCATTTGAACATGGGATGGACTCTGGCCTGCAGGGGCTGGACGCGACGGCGCAACCACGTGCGAATGAGGGTGCAGCCTCCTTCCTCTTTGCCTATGCGACTCTCGAGGTTGCAGACACGCTCGTACAGCACATCTGTCTCCGCGGACTCGCCGGGCATAACGACATTCTTCCAGGAGAGCCTCCTCTTGCATGACATCGAGGGATCAAAGGGCGCGAGTCCGAAGTGGTCTCCGTCGGCCTTCTGGTCGCGAACGTAGAACCACTTGTCCCTCCACCCTTGGACGGATGCCATGAGTTTGATGTCGAAGTACGTGGTGGAGAAGTTGACGTGGATTCCGCAACCGCCTACATCATAGACTACGGAACCAGATGTCGATTGGCGTTTCAATTAGAAGAGGCATTTGAAGAGACCGAAATGCGGCTCGATCCCGAGCCAGCACTCGCAGAGGGTGATGTAGCAAGCTACGTGGAGGATGGAATTGGGGGACAGCTGATGGAGCTAGAGCCCGTAAAAACAAAGAAGGCCCCTGAAGAAAGGATGCAGGGGCAAAGAGAGGTCGCGAATGATGAATGCTAGAAACACCACTCGAAAACTGGCAGGAGGAGAGGGAGTTACCTCTCCGCCGGGGACGCGCGCATCGGTGACTGCGGCGGACAACACTCCGTCTTGGGGAAGAAGACAAAGATCAGAAGACTTGATGAAGGATGGACGCCACGCGCCATTCGTGACGTGGGTGCCCGTGCCCTTCTTCTTCCTGCCGGCGGTGGTGCTGGTGCCCGCAGCGACGGAGCCGCCCTTCTTCTTCGCCGCAGTAGCGGTAGCCGCGGAATCTGCCACAGCACCTCCTTTGTTCTTCCCCATTGCGTGGCGGCGATGCGAGCGGAGAAAGTAGCTGGGAAACGTGCGGAGCTGGTCCAGCGCCGCGGAAGGAAAAGAGCGCAGAGAAAGTAGAGGAACAACGGCAATGGAGATGAAGGCAAAGGATGAATGAAAGCAGATGAGAAAATTACCGTCACAGCGTCACTACTTAACCCCTGGAAGATGCAATCCAATGGCTCGAAAAAACCCTACTGGACGCGTGGCGTTCATCGTGCTTGACACGTGGAGGAGCAGAAACGCGAATCGTCCCCCACTACTCCCATTACACATGGAAATCGAGAAGGCACGGTTAAAATAAAGATTACGAACGCCCAGTCAAATCAGAGTTAGGCAGTGGGACCCACCACTCGTCACGTCCCGTCAAACTCGCTCACGCGGGCAACTGAGGTCACGAAATCGTCAGCACTGACGTCATTAACAACTACACAGCAGAAGACTTCGATTACTTTAGTCCTTGCTCGAGTCTTCGACTCCACCAAGCACTCGGGGCTACTCCCATAGGGAGCGCTGGTCGCGCACCTTATGATTTTTTCTTCTTCTTTTACAGGAACATGAACAATCAAAGAAAAACCCAATCACTCGAAGCACGGTTTGACTATGGACATGGGTTACTCGCATAGGGAGCGCCAGAAGCAAATTCGACTGAAACAAGCAAATAAAGACGACAGCAGTCACAAAAGTTCTTTAGTCCCTGCCTAAGTCTTCGACTCAACTAGGCACTCGGGGGCTACTCCCATAGGGAGCGCTGGTCGTGCACCCTATGATTATTTGTACAAAAGTACTGTGTGTTGATAACGTCCACACTCGAAGTTTATGGTGACACCGCCTCATAATTTTTCCCTACAAAGAGACCGCATCTCCTGGGTCACCCGAATCATCTCCGCGATGATAAAATTCGGATGCCGCGCTTGCAGTGTGAAGGTAAGACCTGAATAAGGCCTGGCAACGCATTAAGCCAGAAGACGAGACGGAGAAGGGCCACGAGGTGGCCACACCACCTGGTGGCGCAGGCCATCCCAGGCCGTGCCAGGGGGTGGTGTGGGCCCCTCGGGCACCCACCGACCTTGCCTCTTCGCCTATAAAAGCCTCCCGGGACGAAAACCCTAAGGACAAGATCAGAATTCCATGAAATGTTCCACAGCACCACCGCCACCGAAGAGGAGATTCGGGGGACAGAAGTCTCTGTTCCGGCACCCTGCCGGGACGAGGAAGTGCCCCCGGATCCATCTCCATCGACTCCACCGCCATCTCCATCACCGTTGCTGACTACCATGATGAGGAGGGAGTAGTTCTCTCTCGAGGCTAAGGGCTCTACAAGTAGCTATGTGTTCATATCTCTCTCTATGCATGATCTTATTGAGATCATGAGCTTGGTAATCTATAGATATATTCTGCTACTAAAGTGCTTTAACTAATCTCTGATTATCCCCATGTGTGTGAAGTTGATAGTGTGCACACCATGTGGCACTTTGGCTAAGGATACATAAATACTTATCATGAGTATAATTTGAGTTGGATGTCTCTATGAGATTGTGGTGTTTGTTGGAACCATCTAGCACTCAAGGTGATAGTGAGGGGTTATCTAGATGGGAATGCGAACTTTAAGGTGTGCTGTTATAGCCTACATCGTCCAACCAGAGAGTAGTTCAGGGTAGCATCATGAAGAGAAGATATTTGTATGAGAGTGTCCACTAGTGAAAGTATGATCCCTAAGCCTTGTTTCTAAGCATTGCAACACCTTTTACAATCAGTTCTATTACATGTTTGTTTGCTGCCGCTCTTATTTTAGATTGCAATTACCACTTATAATCATCCATATTACTTGTATTTCACTATCTCTTCGCCAAACTAGTGCACCTATACACCTGACAAGTGTATTGGGTGTGTTGGCGACACAAGAGACTTCTTGTATCTTGATTGCAGGGTTGCTTGAGAGGGATACCTTTGACCACTTCCTCCCTAAGTTCGATAAACCTTGGGTGATCCACTTAAGGGAAAATTGCTGCTGTTCTACAAACCTCTGCATTTGGAGACCCAACACTGTCTACAAGAATAGAAGCATGCGTATGTTGGGTCCGCAACATAGAAAACAAAAAATTTCCTACGGTGTGAACTACATGCCAAGATCTATCTACTAGGTACGAAGCAACGGGTGGACATACATCCAACGAGAACTTACCCTCATAGACAACGAGCTTTGTTAACGAGTAGGAACTCATGGTTGATGTAGTCGTACACTTGCCGATCTCAAGATCATGATGAAGTACGAGCAGGTCCGGCTCTAGCACGTCCTTCAGATCCAGCTCTAGCACCACCAAGTCCAGCACCGCAAAGCAGCAGTGCATCCGTGATCGCACACACGTCCGGTTCCCTGACAACCTCCGTCCCTCGCTCCCGCAAAACAGCGGAAGCAGCAACTCCTTTCCAGATAAAGCCACCGGGAACATGTATCTCGCTAATCCGAGACCATGGGGAAATAATACTAGAGGGGGAGAGAGATCCTTCACAAGGAGGTGTGTGTGAGAAGTGAGGAGAGGGGGGCCTTTTATAGGAGGAGGGGAGGGTACCCCTCCTTCATGGCCGGCGCATGGGGGAGGTGACCCTTCACCTCCTCCATTCATGTGGTGGTAACCCCTCCACATTAAAATGCCCCTTTCACATTCTCTTTTAAAGTCTCCACTTTAAATGCATTAAATTTCTCCAAATTTAATGCTCTCTCATTTAATAAAAATCTTTTATTATTTTTATTCAGAATTTTGTTAATTACTTTAAATAACAAACATTCACATAAAACCCCCTGCAACATTTCAATATTACATGCAGAACCAATTTCAGCAATTTCACCCGAAACAGTTTCGGTGTCTATTGAAATAATTCCATCGCTTTCTTAAATCTTTATCTGAAACATATTTGCTCCAAATGGTGTCGGTATCCCTTAAGTGTGTCACCCTACTGTTCACGAATAATGCAGACATGATCGAGACCCCTCTCCGATCAATAATCAGCAGCGGGACCTAGAGATCCGCACTGACTCCTACACATTCAACGATGACTTTTGTGATCATGAGAACCTTTAACGCTTGTAACTAAATCCCTTTGTCTAGCGATATATTACATGTCCGGGATTCGATCATCGGTATCTCCATACCTAGTTTGATCTCGTTTCCGACATGCACTCTTTTCTCGTTCCCGTGATATAACATTCTAGTGATCACATCACTTGCTTGCAAGCTATTTCAATGTGATATCACCGAGAGGGCCCAGAGTATATCTATCGGTCATCGGGATGGACAAATCCCACTCTTGATCCATGAGCCTCAACATAACACCTTCGTAGCACTGAACCCACCTTTATTGTCACCCTGATACGGTGTGACGTTTGATGTTATCAAGATACTTTTCCTGTGTTAGCAATTAACATGATCTCATGGTCTAACGATAAAGATTACTTCGTATGATGTTATAGCAATATAAACATAATGACTTTGATCGTAATGCTATACTTCAGATGAATGTTCATCACATCATTCCACCAATGTTGTGACCTCGTTATTAACAACATCCAATGTCCATGATCAGGAAACCTTGATCATCTTGTTAATCAACGAGCTAGTCTATAAGAGAGGCATAACTAGGAACCCTTTTTGTTTATTAAACACACATGTATTAACGTTTCCGATCAATACAATGATAGCATGCAAAATAAACATTTATCATAAACATGGAATAAGATAATAACCACTTTATTATTGCCTCTCGGGCATATTCCCTTCAATCTCCCACTTGCACTAGAGTCAATAATCTAGTTTGAAAAACTTTGCGTATTGAACACCTATGGCTTTCTGGTGTTGCATATACGCTATTGCTAGTGGTTAACATAATCTCCGGATCTGACAATTTCAGGTCCGTGTGTATTTGCATGTCTTTGCGTCTCTACGCATCACTCATTCTCAAATGAGATGGCATTGTATAAATTTGGTCCTTTGGTGAGACCTTTAGTTCGTTCGGCTCAAAATATGTTGATATTATTGTCACACAATATATCTTCATAGTATTAGCCCACTTTGAACCACACCTAGTTTGATAACAAACTACTTAACACAAATGCCCTCCTTTGCTGCTACTATAGCAGTTATATACTTAGCCTTTTGTTGTAGTATCCGTCACAATATCTCAACTTTGGAACTCATCCAAATCCATCATGGAACATCCTTTCCATTATATTGTGCCACCCATAGTCTAAATTGAGATAAATTTAATTTGTATCTTGTGACAAAATTAGTATCAATGTAACACTTTACAATGAACTACCTTTAACTATTTGTCACTTATACATGATATATTCTTAGTTCTTCCAAAGCTCATAAGAATATCTTTACTATTGTCCAATGATCATCTCATGAATCATTCTGGTATATGCTCATAACATTTAGAGCATAGGACATTCTGGATATATACATATCATGGTATAATCGATCAAAATCTTCATGTGATTTTACTCACCAAGTGTTGAAACACTTGAATCTTGATACAATTCTTTCCATGCAGCAAGAACCTTTCTTGTTGTTTCTATATTGAACCCTTTCAATATCTCATATATGTATGTCTGGCACAACCATATTTGTGCCTTAATCTATCCATATAGATATTGATGCCAAATATTCCAGGTTTGCCCAAGTCTTTCATCGAAATCTTATTTTAATGAAATTCTTAACTTGTGTCAATACAAGATACATCATTTCCAATCAACAATATGTTCTCTACATAATGTATTAGAAATATGTCTCAGCGCTCCCACTTAATTTCTTGCAAATGCAAGCATCTTCATCATCTCCGATGAATTTAAACTCTTTTAACAGTTTCATCATGGTGAAGATTCCAACTCCACTATGCTTACTTCAACTATTGAAGTTTGCATGCCCTTTTAGCACCCTTTGAATTAACAAAACCCTTCGGACCATGTCTTGTACACGTCCTAGGTTACCGTTCTTTTAGAAGAACCTTGTTTTGTTTATTCAACTACCATATACCAAATTATATGTAGTGGTTGCTACATTAATCCGTCAAGACTAAATATCGCTAAGAAAGATCAAATCTTGTCATAGTCAACTCCTTGAACATTGTCGTAAACTTCTTTCCGACATGTCAACCATTTCATAGATGTGAAACATCCATGTCTATTTCTTTATAGATCCAAACATGACCGATAGGCTTCACGCCTTTCCGGAGGGTCTTCCAAGTTCAGAAACTTGATTTCTCGTGTATGGATACTATCACGGATTCTATGACTTCTAGTCATTTTATGGAGTCAGGGCCCATCATCGCTTCTTTGCATGTAGTTGGTTCATCATTGTAAAAACAATAACGACTTGCTTATCAAATCTTACTATTTGATTCTTACCGACCCACACGGTTATATAGGAACTCTAATCTCCGAGATCACACCTTTTGTAATCACGGGAGCCATGAGTATTGTGGCCGCCACCGGGACACTTTTCGGCGCTGTGCTACTTAGCACATATAGCTAAGGTTCAAAAACCTTATCAAAGTTCTATTGTCCTCCCACTTAACTTTTCGCGAAAAATTCCTTCTCAAGAAACTTGACGTTCCAAGCGACAAACTCTTTTGTCCTCGGTGTTATGGAGAAATTCCCAACAAATTCTTTGGGATAACCTACAAAGACATGCTTATCTGACTTTGGTTGTAAACATTTTACTTATGCATAGCATACCAAAATTAAAGAAAAGACAATTCGGGTTTTATCCCAAACCATAACTCATATGGTGTCATTTCAACGGATCACGATGGTGCTCTTTTCAGTGTAAAAGCGGTAGTCTCTAAAGCTTCAATCCTTAAAACATAATGGCAGTTTTATAAATGACACCCTTGATCTTACCATGTCAAACATGGTTTGATTTCATCTCTCGAATATGCCATACTCCTATGGTTTATCGGGAAACACAAATCATGGAACAATTCCTCAAGTCTTAGGTGTTTTTGCTAAACATGTAACTCAAATATCTTCCTTTATAATTGAATCATAAACTCTTTATTTTCTTGTTACAATGATTTTCCACTTCATCTTGAAAGTCTTTGAAATTTTTTCAAATGTTTCATACTTCTTCCTTATTAAGTAAATATATAGATATATTCACTTAAATTTCTGGAGAAAGCATATGAAGCAAAAAGATCCATCGCATATGGCTACTCATAATGGACTATGCACATCAGCATGCACAATTTCCAATAAGCTAGTCATCCGTTCCTCTCTGGCCTATGGACGGACTTTCAATTATCTCGAGCAAAGTCTCACATGCGTCAATTGATCAAAATCAAAAGACTCCAAAAATCCATCAACATGGAGTTTCTTCATGTTTTCTTTCCAATATAATTTAAACAACAATGTCACTTCATAAGTGATCTTTCAATCATTTGTCTTGCGACATTTTAGCAATAGTGTTTATGGATGTGATTTCTCCCACTAGACTTGTAAAAGTTCATCCATCCTTTATGGAATACGGTAATTATTTGAACAACCATTGTTCTCGTAATACCGGAACAAAATAACAATTATTAAAACAAATCTTGAAGTCTAGGTTTGACGACAATGAAAAGCACAATAACACTTTATTTGTTTTCGATGAACATCATTACTCATTCTCTTGCTAGTTACTTAGGCCATTGTAGTTCATGAATTGCGTTGTCCTGTATGACACTTCATACCAACCAATTCGGTATCCAATACCGGTATCCAATACCTAAGAACCACGTTGTTTAACAAGCAAGGAATACAGCCATAACATGTATATCTTCTATATACCTAAGTTGGACATGTCCAACCTTTTATTTTCTGCCAAATATTTTATAGATTCTCTTTCAGCAATTCTTTTTTCTTTTAAAAGAATCTATCAACATCAATAGTGGTGTCATCAACATGACACATGGTACAAAGCTTGTATATAGTCAAATACTAATACCTTTGGACTTGCACTTTGAAGTGGATCACCATCATCAAATGTTTGGCATTCTTTCAAAAATCCATTCTTTAGTAATCTATTAGTGTAGTAAAAATTTTACTTACATCTTCTATTCATCCTTATCATGACAACTTTCATGATCAAGCTACTATAGCCTATAAGGAAGAATTGCGAGTATAATATCAGTTGCCAAAACCTTTTTGGTAGATTAGGACGCCTAGCGTCTCCAACCTTCACAAATTCTCATACAATATGAGAACATGTATTTTGCTAAATTATACTCTATCATAATGCAACCAAAAACATTGTTTCAGATATCACAATATCTTTCACACATGATGGTTTCTGAAACAATTTCCAGCTCCAATATAATCTTGATATTAAAACAACTTTTTGAATATCAATAATCATGGAGGCAAACATGATACTTTAGATACTAACATTGGAATTCTTACTCTTGTTTTAATACTAATTAAACTTCATGGAGTAAATAGAGTTTGCTGAAAATAGAGTAAATAGAGTTCTATTATCTCAAATAAAAACTAAGCATAAGGTAGTGAATAGATGCGAATGACTACAACAAATTATGCAAATTCACTTCGATTTAGTTTATGACAAATTGAGTTCGACTAATCCAAATTAGAAATGAACTCCCACTCAAAAACGACATCCCTCGTGCCTTTTTGGTGATTACATGAACCAAATCCACTACACCAAGTCCGATCATCACGTGAGTTGGTGTAGCTTCAAAGGCGAGCATCAATATGGTCATCACATCAACTATATGACTCATGCGTAACCTTTCGGTCCGTGTTCCAAGGCCATGTCTGTACATGCTAGGCTCGCCAAGTAAGAACCTTAGTACTCGCGTGTGTAAAACTGTCTTACACCCGTTGTATGAAAGCGTAGAGTCGAGTACACCCGATCATCACGTGATGTCTCGAAACACGATCCATAGAACGGTGCATACTTAAGGAAGAACACATTTTTATCTTGATATCTAAATGAGGGATCAACTTACAATGCTACAGAAAGCGCCAAACTAGCAGTATAAGATGCTAACATCTAATGTGTAAAGTGAGATGATATGGTCCATGCATTTGATCTCTATCACTTGTATCGTGGTATGATCTCTATCATTCCTTTGTGTGTAAGTCCAAGGTCTATGGAACTTACACGTTGAGTGTGTTGTAAGAGTATCTATCATACATCTACTTACAACAATACCTGTCAGGGGGATGATCCCCGGATACCCCACCCGAATAAGAAACAGGACAGTCGGATCTCGGCCGGCTGACCAGATGCAGCCAGACAGGGTAGGATGGACCGGCTACCACCCGGTAGCCGGACCATGAAGAGGTAGCCGGATACGACGACGTAGCCGGATCCAATCAGAGGGACAGGACAACGTGCGTATCAGTGCACGGTACGCTCTGTACGACGACAAGACGGGCAACCACCCGCCCATACCGAAGACTTGGCGTGGCTGACGCGGGAACAGTGGCCTGTGCTGACGACGGGCTCGCACGACGTCCACTGTGCCTACGACAGCCATACCGCTCATACACCGATGTGACATACCATGCCGGGTACTGTAGATGACTAGTCGGCTGGGACCCGCCTGTGGGGCCCGCCAGTCGGACTAGCCAGTGAGACCCTTGCCTCTCTTCCTATATAAGGAGAGGGAGGGCCTCAGTAGAAAGGGTTGGTCTCAGTTCATTTAAGGCAGTAGCTAAAGAATACAGCTCGAGGAGCACTTGTAGCTCGTATATTCCACATAGTCAGATCAGGCAAGAGTAGGGGCTTTACCTCACCACGAGGGACCCGAACCTGGGTACTTCTTGCGTCCCGCTACGCTCGCTTGTATCCAATCGCGCCTACGGACACCGTCGATAGCTTCCCTACTAGTCCCCACACCTCTATATAACCTCCTCAGAGACTGCCGTTCCCAATACAACGACAATACCATATCAATACACTAGCCCAACAACGATCTAAACTAGACGCCTCTAATTTATCAATTGCAAGTTTTACGTGCCTTAGGGCTTTCGGAGATAGAACCGTTCTTACCTACGAACATGAACCACAACGAGGATAACTAAGTTATTAGCAACTCGTTGTAAATCAGATATTGACTATAGTAGGAGAGACAGACACCCGCCAGCCACTTATGCAAAACAAGTTGCATGTCAGTCGTGGAACCGGTCTCATGTACGATGACATCTAAGGTTGGTCCGGGCCGCTTCATCCCACTATGCCACCAATATCCAAAATACATAGAAGATGCAATAACATGATCATCATCGCCCACATATCAACATATGTGTACTACCCGTGCTAAGCACCTATGCATAGATCAGGCTCTGATACCACTGTTGGGTCCGTAGCATAGAAAACAAAAAATTTCCTACGGTGTGAACTACACGCCAAGATCTATCTACTAGGTACAAAGCAACGAGTGGACATACATCCAACGAGAACTTACCCTCGTAGACAACGAGCTTTGTTAACGAGTAGGAACTCGTGGTTGATGTAGTCGTACACTTGCCGATCTCAAGATCGTGATGAAGTCCGAGCAGGTCCGGCTCCAGCACGTCCTTCAAAACCAGCTCCAGCACCACCAAGTCCAGCACCGCAAAGCAGCGGTGTATCCGTGATCGCACACACGTCCGGTTCCCAATACAACGACAGTTGGCGCCCACCGTGGGGCTAATGGCTTCGACCAGAGTCACGTTCCGCACGGGACCCCGCACTTCAGCCGGTGAGCGCGTGGCCTCTGGCCTGGTGCTCACGCTCGGCAAGTTCGACTGCGTCATCGACAACGCCTCCTGCTTCGCCGTAACTTCCTTCCCGGCAAACGACACCGTTCTGCTATTCGGTGATCTCCCCGTCTACATCGCCATCGTCCTGGAGCATTTCCCTAGGGAAATCGTCTCTATCGTGGGTCCGCCATGCTCAAGCGGCGGCACCTCCGCCGCACCTCGCGGCGTGGAGGTCATGATGGCCGGATCCAGCTCGCAGCTTTGCCGGCCGTGGGAGCGAGGCATGGACGAGGTCGGAACTTCCGTTCCCTCGCAGCCTCGGAACCCGGTCGAGGATGCCATTGATCGGCTCCTGACGCCGGTTACCCTCGGGGACAACCCGGAGGAGGAGGAGGCCAACTTCACCATGGAGAGACAGATCCTCCTCCAGGAGGCCATGGAGCTAGCAGCAGCCCGCAAGCAGCTGGAGATTGCTAGGCGCGAGTATGACCGCGCGCACGGCCTCACCCCGGCTACCCTGGAGCCGAGCCGACACGGCCAGCTACAACGTCGAGGCTGTGAGCTAGGCGGCAGGATGGAGAAGGACGGAGAACCGGATCCCGCGCCTGCTCCTACACGGCCCACCTACAGCACGCCCATCAAGAACTTGCGAGCGGCGCGAGCCGCAGCAGAAGGACTACCCAGCCTGAAGGGCGAGGAGCGAGCCCGCCAGCACGCTCGCGTCCAAAAGCTCCTCCGCGTCGCAGACGAGCAGGCCGGCGCCAACCGGCAGCCGCAGGAGGACCTTAGCTACTCCAGAGGAAGCAGGCTACCCGCCAACAGCAGGGGCGCACCACGTGACACGCAGCAGGTGTCCTCCCCTCAGCCGGCTAGGGCCCGCAGCAGGCGTCGCAGCTCCGGCAACAGGGGCCAGCCGCGCTAGGAGCAGACGGTCAACAGCAACCCGCCACCTCCCCCCCACCAGCCGGAGCACCCAGACCAGCCGGTTCCCGCCTCTCGGGCTGGGTGGGTGCACCCAACCCGGATTGTCCGGATGCCCGCGACCGCATTGAGCTGCTTGCTCAAGCACGCGTCACGGATGAGGAAGATTCTACCGGACCAGTTTGTTTCGGACCCCGCATCCGGAACGAGCCGTTTCCGGATAAATTCTCCCTGCCCAGGGACACCTCCAAGTACGACAGCAGCATGAAGCCGGAAGACTGGTTGACCGACTATGCCACGGCTGTCGGCATCGCCCACGGGAATAAGCGCACAGCCGTGCGTTACGTCCCTCTCATGCTAACCAGGTCGGCAAGGACCTGGCCCAATAGCCTCGCGCCCAACAGCATCAACGCCTGGCCTAATTTCGAGAAGGTTTTCGTCCGCAACTTCAACGGCACGTACAAGCGCCCAGGGCACCCGCGCAACCTGGCCTTGTGCGTCCAGGGCGACCACGAGACCGACCGCGAGTACCTCGCCAAGTGGACGGAGCTCCGCAACACTTGCGAGGGCATCCTGGAGAGCCAAGCCATCGGTTTCTTCATCGAAGGATGCCGAGAGGGCACCATGCTTCGCCACCAGCTACTGTGTGACGAGCCGAAATCCATGGCGGAGCTCATGACGGTTGCCGACCAGTACGCCATGGCGGATGCCGCCATGAAGAAGCCCCTCCGAGTAAATGCGGAAGGCCGTCCGACTCCCACGGAGCCAGCTCGCGACCGTCCGAGCAATCTGACTGGTGAAGCCGGATCCTCCAGACGCCACGGCAACGACAACCGGTTCCACGAGGACCGCCAGGACAGGCAACAGAAGCCTCGCTACCACGCGCGGCAGGTCAATGCTGTAGAGGGTGTGCCCGACGCACCGGCTAACGACACAAGAAGGCAGAAGCCCCGGCTCACCTTCGACCAGATGATTGACGGCCCGTGCAAGTGGTATAGCGGTCCCTTCAAACCGGCTACACACACCACCCGGAACTGCAGCTGGACTCGCCAGCTAAAGGACCAGGGCAACCAGCCTCGTCTCCCGCCTCCCCCACCGGCTGGACCCCCACCACCGGCTAGGGGAGCCGGTAATGATGGTAACGGCGGCAACGGCGGCAACAACAACAACGGCTACCCCCAGCCGCACGCCGCCTACCACATCTTCGAGACGGAGCAGGACGACAAGCACAGCCGCAGGCGACGCTCCAAGGAAGTCAACGCCATCGTTTCTCCGGTCCCCCAATACCTGAACTGGTCGGAAACCCCCATCACCTAGAGCCGGGCAGATCAACCTGAGCATCTGCCAACTCCCGGGGGCTACGCCATGGTGCTCGACCCCCTCATCGTCTCCAACGCGCGCACCTGCCGATTCTCGCGTGTCCTCATCGACGGAGGCAACAGCCTCAACCTCCTCTACCAGTCCTCGCTGCAGAAGCTGGGCATTCGCGAAAGCGACCTGCGCCCAACTACCACGACGTTCCACGGCGTACTGCCGGGGCCAGCCTGCGCTCCGCTGGGAAAATCCAGCTGGACGTCATGTTCGGGACCGAGGAGAACTTCCGCCGCGAGCCAATCTGGTTCGAGGTGGTAAATTTGACGAGCTCCTACCACGCTCTCCTCGGGCGCCCCGCCCTCGCCAAGTTCATGGCCATCCCCCACTACGCATACCTCAAGACGAAGATGCCAGGACCCCACGGCGTGATCACCGTCGCTGGCTGCTTCAGGCGATCGATGGAGTGCGCCTCAGCCGGTTCCAAACTAGCAGAGGCCCTCATCATAGCCGAAGAAAAGCGCGCGATCATGCACAACGTGGCCATGGCCCAGCAGGACATCCCGGCTAGCAGCAAACCGGCTGGAGAAGGAGCCTTCCAACCGGCAAAGGAGACAAAGAGGATCCTGCTCGACCCCTCCGACCCGACTAAGTTCGTCACCATTGGTGCCGGCTTAGACAGCAAATAGGAAGGCGCGCTCGTCAACTTCCTCCGTGAGAATCGGGACATCTTCGCATGGTCTCCCAAAGACATGCCGGGTGTGCCGAGGGAGTTCGCCGAGCACTCATTTCATGTGCTTCCGGATGCCAAGCCGGTCAAGTTACCTCTGCGCCGGTTCGCAGAAGAGAAGAGAAAGATAATCGGTGACGAGATCACCCGGCTCCTCGTAGTCGGGTTCATCATGGAAGTATACCACCCGGACTGGCTAGCGAACCCAGTCTTGGTGTTGAAAAAGAACAAGACCTGGCGCATGTGTATCGACTACACTAGCCTGAACAAGGCGTGCCCGAAAGACCCCTTCGCCTTGCCCCGTATCGATCAAGTCATCGATTCCATGGCCAGCTGTGATTTGTTGTCTTTTCTAGATTGTTATTCCGGATACAATCAGATCTGGCTAAACCCGGCTGATCAGATTAAGACATCATTTATCACCCCCTACGGGGCTTTCTGCTATGTAACCATGCCTTTCGGCCTAAAGAACGCAGGCGCCACCTATCAGCGATGTATGCAGAAATGCTTGCACTCGCAGATAGGCTGAAACGTGCACGCTTACGTGGATGACGTGGTCATTAAGACCAAGGAAAAGCGCACCCTCCTCGAGGATCTGGGAGAAACATTTGGCAACCTCCGCCAGTACCAGATGAAGCTGAACCCGGAAAAATGCATCTTCGGAGTACCATCCGGCCAGCTACTCGGTTTCCTCGTATCTCAGCGAGGCATCGATGCAAATCCAGAGAAGATCGCGGCCATCGAGAGGATGCAACCGCCCAAGAACCTGCTTGGAGTCCAGAAGTTCACCGGATGTCTGGCTTCCCTCAGTCGTTTCGTCAGCCGGCTGGGGGAGAAGGCACTTCCATTGTACCAGCTGATGAAAAGGACGGACAAGTTCTCCTGGACTTCGCAGGCCGACACCGCGTTTCATGACCTCAAGCGCATGCTGTCCACAACGCCGGTTCTAGCCACGCCGGCTAGCAAGGAGCCGATGTTGCTCTATATAGCAGCCATCAGCCGGGTCGTCAGCGTCGTCCTGGTGGTGGAGCGCCCGAGGAAGGCAAGGCTCAACAGGTTCAGAGACCCGTCTACTACCTTAGCGAGGTTCTCTCCCTCTCCAAGCAGAACTACCCTCACTACCAAAAGATGTGCTACGACGTGTACCTAGCATGCAAGAAGCTCAAGCACTACTTCCAGGAGCACCCGATCAAGGTCGTGTGCACTGCACCCCTTTCGAAAATCATCGGCAACAAGGACGCCACTAGACGGGTCGCCAAATGGGCCATCGAGCTCGCCGCCTACTCCATCAAGTACGAGCCCCGGCTCACGATCAAGTCACAGGCGATGGCGAACTTCCTCGTCGACTGGGCCGAGACCCAGTATCTCCCATCGGTTCTGGATTCGGACCATTGGAGGATGCACTTCGACGGGTCGAAGATGCTCGGGGGCTTGGGAGCCGGCATCGTGCTCACCTCGCCCAAGGGAGACCGGCTGGAGTACGTGTTGCAGATCCACTTCAAGGCCTCCAACAACGTAGCCGAATACGAGGCACTGGCGCACGGGCTCTGGCTGGCCAAGGAAATCGGTGTCAACCGGATCCTGTGCTTCGGCGATTCGGACTTGGTGGTACAACAGGTATCCGGGGAATGGGACACCAGAGATGCCAACATGGCCCTCTACCGGTTCCACATCCAGAAGCTCAGCTCCTCCTTTGACGGGTGCGAATTTCATCACGTCCCCCGCACCAACAACGAGGCAGCCGACGCGCTCTCCAAGATAGGGTCCACCAGGCAGGCCATCCCACCAGGGGTCTCCCTGGAGCACCTGCGCAAGCCATCCATCAACCCGTCGCCGGAATCAGATTCCATCTTCTGGGCAGGGAGCGTCCCGGCAGCCGGGGCAGCGGAAGCGGAGCCGGCGGAGCCACCAAATAAGAAAACTCGCGCCAACTCCGGCCAGGCGGTGCCCTCCGGCTCGCAGGACCTAGGGGCTACCGGCTCGCCCAGTGGCTCAGGGGCTGCCGCCCCGGATATCCCACCCGGACGGCCCACCGACACCCGATATCCGGAGGACAGGAGCGTCCTCGTCATCCGGGAAGTGCCATCCTGGGCACATCCCTTCATGAACTACATCGCCAACAGCGAACTCCCGGACGACGAGGTGGAGGCCAGACAAATCCGACGCCGCGCGCATACATACACCATCATAAACGGCGAGCTATACAAGCGCAGTGTATCCGATATCTTCCAAAGATGTGTCGACGTAGACACAGGCTACCGGCTACTCAAGGACATCCACCAGGGCGAGTGTGGGCACCACACTTCGTCAAGGGCGATAGTCGCCAAGGCGTTTCGCCACGGCTTCTATTGGCCCACCGCCCTCGAGGATGCCGAGCAGCTGGTCCGCACGTGCAATGGGTGCCAACGCTTCGGGCAGCTCAGGCACATGCCAACCTTGGTGCTCAAGACCATACCGATCACCTGGCCCTTCGCGGTTTGGGTCCTCGACATGGTCGGGCCCTTCAAGCGAGCTCGCGCGGGAATGACCCACCTGCTGGTAGCGGTGGACAAGTTCACAAAGTGGATCGAGGCCAAGCCTATCCGGAAGCTTGATGGGGCGACGGTTGTTACCTTCTTCACCGACATCATCAACCGCTTCGGCTACCCCAATAGCATCATCACCGACAATGTCACGAACTTCGCCAAGGGGGCCTTCGCCCGGTTCTGCAGCAACAAGGGCATCCGGCTAGACCTCGCATCTGTTGCACATCCACAGTCCAATGGGCAGGTCGAACGAGCAAACGGCTTGGTGCTAGCCGGCATCAAACCACGTCTCATCGAGCCGTTGGAGCGGTCACCCGGATGCTGGATCGAAGAACTTCCGGCTGTGCTGTGGAGCCTCCACACCACACCGAATAGGTCAACTAGCTACACGCCATTCTTCCTGGTCTACGGATCGAAAGCCGTCCTCTCCGCCGACATCGAATTCGACTCCCCCCGCAAGCTCCTCTACGACGAGCAGGCCAACAAGGAGGCGCGAGAGGACGGGGTAGATCTCCTGGAGGAGGCCCGCGAGCTGGCCCTGTCCAGATCTGCCCTGTACCAGCAGCGACTATGCCGCTACCATTCCAGCCGGATTCGCCCAGTCGCATTCCGCGAGGGTGACCTGGTTCTCCGGCTGGTGCAAGACACGAAGGGCATGCACAAGCTATCACCACCCTGGGAGGGCCCCTTCATCACCAGCCGAGCGTTGCCCAACGACTCTTACTACCTCATCGACGCACAGCAGCCGCGCAAGAACAAGATGGACAAATCGGACGAGGAGACCGAACGTCCTTGGAACGCGGCCCTGTTGCGCCCGTTTTACACCTAGTCGCCAAACAGTGTATGTATCCCGAAAACCTCATAAATGAAAATGCGGACTCCCACGAGAATCTCGGGGGCTCCTTCTGGAAATGTGTGCGTACCTGTTCTCCGATTAAAATTTTCCGGCTCCGGCAACACCTACCCGGGGGCTTGCCGGCTGGCCCGGCCTATTAAGCCAACAAGCCGGCTGAGTAGTGTGTGATGATGTCAGAGGCCCACTCTTCGTCTCAGCTACAGACAGCAACCCGGCTGTCCGGCTAGCAAGAGCAAAAGCCCGAGGCATCCCACATGAAAAACGGGGAAGAGGCGTGACAGATCGGGCGTCTCGGCCCCACAACTAGCTCAAACCAATCCAGCCACTAAGCCGCTAGTACCGTGCGTAATGTACTGTCAGCTCCCTTTGATTCCGGTGGCAGACCGCAACCCGGCTGTCCGGCAAGGACGCAACGAAAACAGCAGAACACACGAGAAAGCGACTAAGTGCCTAGAAAGGAGCAAGCCAGTTTTTGAAAAATAAGCCGTTTCTCGGCTACGATTTGACAGACTAACCTATTAACCTATGAAGATGTATGTGTATGCATATGTGCGTTCCTGTCCGACTACTTCGAGTCGGAATTCAGGAGAAGGAAAGAAGATTCGAAGTCCTTGCCTTCATCAAGCGCTCCGAATCTCGGGGGCTACACCCACTGGGTGCGCTCGCGCGCCCCCAGTGGAATCTTGTAGTTCCTGGCCGACTAAGGGCGTTTAGCCAGCAGTTCGGAGCCCAGGTGAGGGCAAGGGCGGGAGCAATAAAAGACAAGAAATATTCGAAGCACCTGGCTACGCCAGCTACTCCGAATCTCGGGGGCTACACCCAGTGGGTGCGCTCGCGCGCCTCCACTAGAATATTGGTTCCCCCGGCTGAAGGCGTCCAACCGACGAAAGCAGCCGACTGGGGCGAGGCCAGTCGGATAAAGTTAGAAGAACAGGGAAGAACAAGGAAGATTCGAAGCACCTGGCTACGCCAGCTACTCCGAATCTCGGGGGCTACACCCAGTGGGTGCGCTGGCGCGCCCCCACTGGAGGTGTAGTTCGTCTGGCTAAAAGTGTGTATCCGGACTAGGTCAGCCGGGCGAAGCGAGCCGGAAAAGATATCAAAAGAAAATTCAAGACACAAGTTAAGAAAAGACTCAAGAATTCAGCATTAACAGGCAAAAGGGAGACGAAGCTCCCGAGAGTTACCCGGCATCAAAGATAGCCGGTATAGACGGACAAGTTTCACGATAACCTAAAAACAAGACAAATACACCCGGCATCCCAGGGCAACAGCTAAACGGCAGGGCCTTTGCCATGGGGGAGTTCCCGGCCGGCAGGTACCGGAGGCGGGGAGGAGCCGCAGTGCTCGTTCCGGCTCCGGCGCTGGCAGGCGGCGGCACCGAGGTCTCCGCATCCGGAGTGTCGAGGGACTCCGAGTCGGTCAGCACCTCGTCCGTATCCACGTAGTCGGCGATCTTGATGGCGGACCCGCGAAGCTCCGGATGGGCTTGGCGGATGGCGGCAAGATCGGCTCCGGCGCGGAAGCCCCCGTCGATCTTCTCGATGCGAGCATCCTTGTACCAGGAAAGCATCAGCGCCAGGGCCATCTCCGCTCCACCCCGCGCTGCCAGATCTCACAGCCGGTCCATCGCAGCCGTCACCTCTCCCACCTTCGCCGCCAGCTGCGCCATCGTCTCCGGAACCGGAGCCTCTGGCCACATAAAGGAGAAGATGTCCCGCGCCGCCTGACGAAGCTTCGCGGCCTCCTCGCCAAGAAGGACGACGAGCTCCTGAGCCGTCGGCTGCGCTCCCGGCCAGTTCTCCTGCAGCCGGTTGTAGGCCAGCAGGTCTATGCCGGGGTAAAAGGCTGTCAAAGAAGAGGAGTCAAATCCGGCTACCGGATCCGGAAAGAGAAGAAGACGGAAGAAAGAACTCACCTTTGGCAGTGTGGCCGACTTGCATCAGCTCCTCCACCAACGCCTTCTCCTTGACCGCTAGCCGTTTTATCTCCTTCTCTTGGTCCTTGTTCTGGGCCTCGAGAAGGGAGAAGGCTTCGGCCCGGCTAGCGAGCGAGGCGTCGCGCTCCTTGACGGTAGCCTCCAAGCCGTCTACCCGCGCGTGCCAGTCCTTGTTCTGCAAGCGCAGCGTGGAGTTGGACGTGCTCAGCCGGTCGTTCGCTTTCTTCAAGCGATCGATCTCGCGCTGAGCGCACACGAGGATGGCTGCAACGAAGCCGACTATTAAAAAAAGAGCTAGACGGATAAGGCGAACTTACTCTGGGAGGTCCCGTTGGCAGCAGCAAGCTTCTGCTCTAGCGTCCGGTTCCCACCGGTTGTGGCCTCAAGCAGCCGGATCTCCTTCACCGCCAGCTCGAGCGTGGCGGCAAGATCCGACAGCGAAGCGGCGGAAGAGGCGTCGTCGTCCACGGCGTTGACGGCCAAGGACTCCTTCGCCGCAAGCACCGCTGTCTGCCACTCCTCCCCGAGCGCCTCGTCGAAGTCGTTGTCGCCAACCACGACAAGCTCCTTGCCAGTAGCCCCCCGCGCGCCCGCGGAGGAACCTTCCGGCTGGGAGCGATTTGCTTCCGGCTGGGAGGGGGCAGCCGACTCGGCTTGAGGAGGAGAAGGAGGCTGCGCCTTAGAGGAAGGGGAGGCGCTGGTTGGATCAGTCAGGGCGCGAGGCGGCGACCCGGCTGGCGTCCGAGCCGGGCTCGCGGCATCGAAGGAAACCAACACGCTAAAGGGAAAGAGGAAAAGGCAAGATCAAAACAAGCTAAAGTCAGAAAAGCAAGAGAACAAACAAATAGAAGACACCGAGGGATGGGGGAGAAAAGCGTACCCCGGCACAACCGGGGGCGGCCCTTTCTTCTGGCCAAGATGGCTTGCCGGCAGGGCGCTAGTCCGGCCCCTCTTCGGAGCCGGCTCCTCCGCCGCAGGCCAGCGGGAGCCGGAATGGCTGGAGCCGCTCCCGCCTACTTCGTCGTCTGTCGCGGAGCACGTCACCGGCTCCACAGTCAGCCCGGCCTCCTCCTCCTCGTGCACCTCTGCGTGCGGGTCGGCGACCGGCTCGTCGTTCTGGCTGGGGAAGGCATCGTCCTCCCCATCCGATTCCTCACCGGATCGCCGAGCGCGCGGCTCGGGCAAGTCCGGCGCGAACACCTCGAGAGGAGTGTCGCCTTCCTCGCGAAGGATGCAGGCGAAGATCTGGCGAATGCCAAAGGTCAGCCAGACAGAACAAGGAGATAATAGAGGGAATAAGCAAAAATTCCGGCTACAAGAACTTACCCGGGGCACGCGGTTCTCCCGGCTGTAGGGTGCCAGGCTGAACTTCTAGTTCTCTGGTAGCCGCTCCTTGCTGATTGTCCACAACCACTCCTTCAAGTTATGGTAGCGGGGATCGCGGCGCGACAGCCGGGTCGGGTCCAGCCGACCGGAGTAGAAGCACATCTTGTGCGCCTGCTGCTGGAGCAGCATCATCAGCCGGGACATCTAGCTAAGGGTGATGTCCCGACCGGTTAGCTGGCAGGTGACAAGGGAGCGCATGCGTGCCAGCATCGCATCCGTCTCCGCCTTGTCACCGTAGATCTTCAGGTCCCAGTTTTGCCGGCTAGACTCGACGTCTTGGAAGGCCAGCAGGTTTATCCGATCGACGGCGGTGACGTTCTTGACATAAAAATACGACTGTTGCCACAACCGTACCGTGTCCTAGAGCAAGAACTTCGGGTAGCCGGATTGGGAGCGGGAGTATATGGAGGCGCCGCCGCAGACGACTAGCGGGCCCTTCGTGTACTGCACCTGCGGCCGAACTCGGAAGAGCCGGCAGAAGAGCCCGAGATCCGGCTGGATCCCGAGGAAACTCTCGCAGAACGCCATGAAGTGCGCCAGCGTTCCGATGGATTTGGTGCTGAGGTGGTGGAGGCGGAGGTTGAAGAAGGCCAGAAAAGTCAGAAAGAAGGGGTGGAGCGGCAGCACAAACCCGCACGCCATGTGCGAGAGGAAGATAACACGCTCCCCCTCCGCCGGATGTGGCGACACTTCCCCCACCGGCGCCAACCGCACCGCCACCTCCTCCGCCGGCGGGAGGACATGGGTCGCGTGATACTTCGCGATCTGATCCTCGGTGATGGAGGAGCCGCACCAGGCTCCGCGGTCAGCGGCCATTTCCGGCTGAGGAGAAGGAGCGGCAACGGAGGAGTGACGGTGGCCCGTAACGTCGACGGCGGCGAGCGGGTGGTGCAGAAGGCAAGAGCACAGGAGTAGCAGCACGTGAGAAGGAGAGAAAGATTGCAGCGGGGGAGCGAAGGAAAAGAACTGCCTCCCCCGCGGCATCCCTTTAAAGGATCGGAGGGGCAACCGTCGGCAGGGCCACGTGGCGTGCATCCGGGCGACCCACATCCCAACCGCCGCCTAGATCCCGTGTGCCGGGACGGGATGCGCAGAAGATCCTAGGGCGAGAACCGAAGCGCCGGACAGCAGTTCCCCGAGGCGACGTACGACGGGACGTTACGCTGGCCGCCACAGAGCAATGATGGCGCGTGCGCGCGTGGCCGGCATCAGCACTGACGTCACGGGTAGCGCAACCGCCAGGCTCAGCCGGATCAAAATTCGAAAAGCAAAAGGGAGCGCACGCGCATTTCGCCCAAGGGCGGAATCCACACACGGTCGGGGGCTAGTGTCAGGGGGATGATCCCTGGATACCCCACCCGAATAAGAAATAGGACAGTCGGATCTCGGCCGGCTGACCAGATGCAGCCGGACAGGGTAGGATGGACCGGCTACCACCCGGTAGCCGGACCATGAAAAGGTAGCTGGATACGACGACGTAGCCGGATCCAATCAGAGGGACAGGACGACGTGCGTATCAGTGCATGGTACGCTCTGTACGACGAAAAGACGGGCAACCACCCGCCCATACCGAAGACTTGGCATGGCTGACACGGGAATAGTGGCCTGTGCTGACGACGGGCTCGCACGGCGTCCACTGTGCCTACGATAGCCATACCGCTCATACACCGATGTGACATACCATGCCGGGTACTGTAGATGACTAGTCGGCTGGGACCCGCCTGTGGGGCCTGCCAGTCGGACTAGCCAGTGAGACCCTTGCCTCTCTTCCTATATAAGGAGAGGGAGGGCCTCAGTAGAAAGGGTTGGTCTCAGTTCATTTAAGGCAGTATCTAAAGAATACAGCTCGAGGAGCACTTGTAGCTCGTATATTCCACATAGTCAGATCAGGCAGGAGTAGGGGCTTTACCTCACCACGAGGGACCCGAACCTGGGTACTTCTTGCGTCCCGCTATGCTCGCTTGTATCCAATCGCGCCTGCGGACACCGTCGATAGCTTCCCTGCTAGTCCCCACACCTCTATCTAACCTCCTCAGGTACTGCCGTTCCCAATACAATGACAATACCATATCAATACACTAGCCCAGCAACGATCTAAACTAGACGCCTCTAATTTATCAATTGCAAGTTTTACGTGGCTTAGGGCTTTCGGAGATAGAACCGTTCTTACCTACGAACATGAACCACAACGAGGATAACTAAGTTATTAGCAACTCGTTGTAAATCAGATATTGACTATAGTAGGAGAGACAGACACCCGCCAGCCAGTTATGCAAAACAAGTTGCATGTCAGTCGTGGAACCGGTCTCATGTACGATGACATCTAAGGTTGGTCCGGGCCGCTTCATCCCACTATGCCACCAATATCCAAAATACATAGAAGATGCAATAACATGATCATCATCGCCCACATATCAACATATGTGTACTACCCGTGCTAAGCACCTATGCATAGATCAGGCTCTGATACCACTGTTGGGTCCGTAGCATAGAAAACAAAAAATTTCCTACGGTGTGAACTACACGCCAAGATCTATCTACTAGGTACAAAGCAACGAGTGGACATACATCCAACGAGAACTTACCCTCGTAGACAACGAGCTTTGTTAACGAGTAGGAACTCGTGGTTGATGTAGTCGTACACTTGCCGATCTCAAGATCGTGATGAAGTCCGAGCAGGTCCGGCTCCAGCACGTCCTTCAAAACCAGCTCCAGCACCACCAAGTCCAGCACCGCAAAGCAGCGGTGCATCCGTGATCGCACACACGTCCGGTTCCCCGACAACCTCCGTCCCTCGCTCTAGCAAAGCAGCGGAAGCAGCAACTCCTTTCCAGATAAAGCCACCGGGAACATGTATCTCGCTAATCCGAGACCATGGGGAAATAATACTAGAGAGGGAGAGAGATCCTTCACAAGGAGGTGTGTGTGAGAAGTGAGGAGAGGGGGGACTTTTATAGGAGGAGGGGAGGGTACCCCTCCTTCATGGCCGGCGCATGGGGGAGGTGACCCTTCACCTCCTCCATTGATGTGGTGGTAACCCCTCCACATTAAAATGCCCCTTCACATTCTCTTTTAAAGTCTCCACTTTAAATGCTTTAAATTTCTCCAAATTTAATGCTCTCTCATTTAATAAAACTCATTTATTATTTTTATTCAGAATTTTGTTAATTACTTTAATTAACAAATATTCACATAAAACCCCCTGCAACATTTCAATATTACATGCAGAACCAATTTCAGCAATTTCACCCAAAACAGTTTCGGTGTCTATTGAAATATTTCCAGCGCTTTCTTAAATCTTTATCTGAAACATATTTGCTCTAAATGGTGTCGGTATCCCTTAAGTGTGTCACCCTACGGTTCGTGAATAATGCATACATGATCGAGACCCCTCTCCGATCAATAATCAGCAGCGAGACCTAGAGATCCGTACTGACTCCTACACATTCAACGATGACTTCTGTGATCGTGAGAACCTTTAACGCTTGTAACTAAATCCCTTTGTCTCGCGATATATTACATGTCCGAGATTCGATCATCGGTATCTCCATACCTAGTTTGATCTCGTTTACGACATGCACTCTTTTCTCGTTCCCGTGATATAACATTCTAGTGATCACATCACTTGCTTTGCAAGCTATTTCAATGTGATATCATCGAGAGGGCCCAGAGTATATCTATCTGTCATAGGGATGGACAAATCCCACTCTTGATCCATGAGCCTCAACATAACACCTTCGTAGCACTGAACCCACCTTTATAGTCACCCTGTTACAGTGTGACGTTTGATGTTATCAAGATACTTTTCCGGTGTTAGCAATTAACATGATCTCATGATCTAAGGATAAAGATTACTTCGTACGATGTTATAGCAATATAAATATAATGACTTTGATCGTAATGCTATACTTCGGATGAATGTTCATCACATCATTCCACCAATGTTGTGACCTCGTTATTAACAACATCCAATGTCCATGATCAGGAAACCTTGATCATCTTGTTAATCAACGAGCTAGTCTATAAGAGAGGCATAACTAGGAACCCTTTTTGTTTATTAAACACACATGTATTGACGTTTCCGATCAATACAATTATAGCATGCAAAATAAACATTTATCATAAACATGGAATAAGATAATAACCACTTTATTATTGCCTCTCGGGCATATTCCCTTCAGCGTAGACATCAAGCTATTTTTTGGCACCGTTGTCGTGAAGGTAAGGTAAAAGGTACTCACATCCTCTAGCTACTAAGCTATCTTTTAGTATTGTTGCTGGTGTGTGAGTTCTCGGAGTTATTTCCTTTAGATTCTGCAATTATATCTTTTTTTTCTTGTTTTTATTTTCACTAGTTAGGCTTAATGGAAAACAACAACAAAATTAGAGAGCTTTTTAGTATTTTTCCTAAGGTAGAACATAAATGGTTTGAAAAGAAAATTAAAAAACCTATGGAACTTTATTTGCATGCTAATAACAATGTTATTAGTATGAATACTTTGAACACCATTATTGCTAATGCTATGGAAAAGTCTAAGCTTGGGGAAGCTGTTTTTGATGAGCATGATATTTTTAGTCCCCCAAGCACGGAGGAGAAATTTTACTTTGATGATACTATACCTCCAATATATGATGATTACAATGATGAGTATGATATTTTTAGTCCACCTACTATTGAGGAGAAAATTAATTATGATTACAATATGCCACCTATATTTGATGATTATGGTGATGAGAATAATAATGATAGCTATTTTGTTGAATTTGCTCCCACTACAATTAATAAGAATGACTATGCTTATAGGGAGAGTAATAATTATTTTATGCATGTGGCTCATGATAAGAATGTTTTATGTGATAGTTATATTGTTAATTTTATTCATGATGCTACTGGAAGTTATTATGAGAGAGGGAAACTTGGTTTTATATGTTTCAACAATATTAATTTTCCCCTCTTTATGTTAATTTTTTTGAAGTTGCACTTGTTTTGCTTTCCTATGCTTGTTGCTTTGTGTTTTCATGACTTGTTTCTTTACAAGATTATTTTTCATAGGAAGTGGGTTAGACTTAAATTTGTTCTATATTTGCTTCTTGATGCTCTCTTTTACTTCAATTCATATCCTGATGTGAGCATCATTGAAATTTATCATTCCTATCTTAATGGCTATAAAGGAAGAGTTTTTTGGGACACAACCCAATATATTTTTTCTTTCAGTTTATTTTTGTTTTGTTGAGTATTGGAAGTTATTGCTTCACTAATAGCCTCTCCTTATCCTTTTTGTGTGGTTTTTGTGCCAAGAATAACCTCTAATGAGAGGGAAATAAGACTTGGGAAAGTTGCTGTCCCGAAACAGATTTCTGTGCGTCACTGTAAAAAATCGTGAAAAATCTCAGTATGTTGGATTGAGCTGTAATTTTCTGTGCTTATGCTCCGAGTTATTATATAACTTTCGTTAGTTTAGAACTTTTCGATTAGAGCCATATAAGGGTTTCGAAAAAATCGGTTTTTACCTGCTGGTCTGTTTTCACAGATTTCTGCCATTATTTGCATTTGCCTCTTAATCTCTTTCTCTTTGAGTTATTTTTATCACTTGAGCTTTAGAAGGAATTGCTAAAGTATCTTATGTTTTAATGGAAGTTTTACTTGTTATGAAACTAAACCCAAAAGACTTATTATCTTAAGCACACTAATGTTGCTAATGAAGATTGTGTGAAGTTCTGTATGAAGGAAATTTTCAAATGTAGGAAAGAATAATGTGATAAGATGAAGTATGGACAAAAGCTCAAGCTTGGGGATGCCACCAGTGTCACCCCAAGAAACTTTCAAGAAGTACAAGCTTCAAAGCTTGGGGATGCCCAAGGCACCCTTCTTCATCAATAAACTCAGGTTTTCTTCCAAAACACTCCATTTTTTATTTCATGCACAATTGTGTTGTTCTTGGAGTGTCTTTGTTTTTGTTTTTAGTTTTCTTTTGTTTGGTTTGATTAAATAAGTTGGTTGGATCCCAACACACTTCTTTTGGAGAGATACACTATAACATCCCAAAACTTCAATCCAAGCTTATCAAGATCAAATCATCCAAAAATAGGGTTAACAAAAACTTTTCCAAATTTAAAATGAAAGCATTCATATGTGTGTGCATTTAAAATAGGAGTTGTTTTGAATTGCCATGATTGTGTGATCCAATGCTTGTAAAATGTTTCTTAGGTGATTTAAACATCATCTACATCATTCCCAAACTTTTCCTAAAGAAAATCAAATCAAAAAGAATTAAAAAGGAGGAATGGTCATTTTGGCCATTTTAATCCACTACACTACTTTGGCTACTCCTAGTACTCAATTCTTAACAGAAACAATTCTTGATCTTTGTACCCCTTGCTAGTACACATAATGAGGTACCAAGGCCCACCTTTGGATCTGCTAAAAACATTCTTTTACTTATTTTAATTGGCATTTGAAAATTGAATCTAATGCATATGCATAGATCACCCCTATTTCAAAACCCATCCATTTGAGATCCACTTTCAAAACCCTTGCAACCAGAGACTATCTAGCACTAGTGGAGATCACTCAAAAAGTTTGAAACCAAAATTCAAAACTAAACCTCATGCGGCCATTTCATCAAACACTTGGCATGCATAATTTCCACCCTAATCCTTGCTCACTGTTTTGAACAGGGTTTTGCCCCCAAATGATCTACATTTATCTCCTCTATCCCCTCCTAGTCTAACCAGGCCCTTAACACCCCTCTTCCTTGTCCCTAGCCCTCATGCCATGCCAACCCGAGGGCATGGTCGCCGGCCAAACCTTGCCCCGCCGCAGCAGACCATCTCCCCCTCTCTCTCCATGTCTAGGAGGTAGCCAGGAGCTCATCGCCACCCCTTGTCCCCTGCTCGAGCCCAGCCCTGCAGTGGACCACCGAGGATACCACGCGCCCAGTGCCACCGCACCATGCCGGTGCCACCCCCAGAGCGCGCTCTGTCCCCGCTCGCATAGACCGCCCCTTGGCCGCAGCCCGCGCCCATCGCTCCGCCACGACCTGGAGAACACCCCAGACACCCCCGCTGGCCGCCTAAAGCCTCACAGCCACCGCTCGCCATGGACACCGCCGCCTCTGCCTCTCAGAGCGCCACCTCGCCCAGACCGTGTGCCACCGCCCCTACGGCCGCATTCAATTCCTAGAGCACCGCCAGGGAACCGCCCATCGATCGCCACCCCCAGCCATGCCTCTACCCCGCCGTAGCCATGTCGCCACCGTCGCCTTCCCATCCCGCTCGGTCTTACCGTCGGGCCTATAAAAGGAGGCCTCCCCAGCCTCTTCTCTCCACACCATTCCACTCCCCTCACCTCTCTGAACCTCACCCACCTCTCGCCGGAGCAAAGGGAGCACTAGCTCGCTGGAATTGGAGCCGGAGCAGCCGCCTCTGGAGGAGAAGGGCGCCGCTGATTGCGACCACCCCAAGCTCCGCCGCAGCCATGCCTCACCTCGTCGTCGTCTTCCAGTTTGTTTGCCTGCCTCGCCGACCCCGCTGGAGCCCTGATATGTCCCCAGCAGACCCCCACCGAGCCGCTAGAGTTTGAGCTCGCCGGCGACCTGTTCGTCATCGACGACGACCCTCAGCCGTAGATTCCCCTTCTAATCCTATGGCCCACAGCGCGCGTACCGTTTTGCGTTTTAAGTGCCGCTGACAAGCGGGACCCCCCTGTCAGCTGAGCCCCGCACCACGGAGCACCACTGGGCCGGCCGAAGTCTTTTCCCGCGCTATCCCACCCGTTCAAATCTGGATTTTTCTTTTTAGATTGAATCTAGTTTCTGTCCCCTAGTTTAAAATTCAATTCAGAGAGTTTTATAAATCCAAATTGCATGAAACTAATTTTGTCTGAAAGGTATTGAAATGATCTATCGAAGCCCGTTGGATTTAATTCAATTAGAGTTATATATCTCTCCTAATAAAAATAACAAAACAGAAGCTTTTGCAACTTGCAACATTTTTATAAAATCAACCAAGTTAGCTTTTGAGTTGATTCCAACTCTCAAAAATCACATTTCATCATATCTATCTAAATATGTAATAATATTAAGGTTTACATGCAGTGACTTTGGACTAGTACCAAAATAATGCTATATAGGCATTTCTAGTCACTTTAAATCATTAAATAATGAACTTAAACTAAAGTAATATTGATCCAACCTTTAAATCTCATTCCCACATGTTAGAATATGTGGTGAGGACATGTGTCCATATGAGCCCATGTTTTAAGTGGTGAATATTAAATGTTAGTTAATTTTTCAATGAGTAGAAATTACTTTTCTAAATTAAAAAGGTTGAAACTATTGAATTAAACTTGTAATGCTTGTGATGATAATAGTTCATCAATTGTGTGTCTTAGAATGCTATCTAGCCTAGTTTAGTATTGTTTGGTGATTGTGTACTCCGTATGTATTGTTATAGAAGATAGTACCGACCAAGCTTACGAGGAGGAGGAGTGCTATCAAGATAAAGAGGAAGAAAACTTCAACCACTGCACCAACCAAGGCAAGCCACCATTAACAGTGCAAGCTACCCTTAGCAAGATAGCAATACCCAAGACTAACCCTTGCAAGTTTAGTGCTTAGCAAACTAGAAACAAACTAGATGATTTAGCAAAGATGCCTTAAGCATGCTTTGATCACACCTCTTTCACTCTTAGTACCTCGAGTCTTATTAACAAGTTTTACCTCCCTTAGTTTACACAAAGTTCTTTACTAGTTTTAAAGGTAGCATAAAAAGTATAAAACTTGACCTACTTAGAAACCTTTAGATGTAATTCTATGGCATGAGATTGAACCCATCCTTCCACCTTAGTGAACACTCTTAACTTAGTACTTTAGAGTAGATCAAAAACTTGAGTCACTTTAGATGGGAGCAAATTGGTGAAAACTGAATTGTGAAAACCTTGGAATGATGAGTCATTCTATTGAGATGTTTTGACATGTGTTGAGAAACACAAATGGTTTACGATGATGAAAATGATGAGGCATGAGCCTTAACCCTTTTATAAAACTGATGGTTGGATTCGGATGCGATACCATTCCAAATTTACCGTACAACCACATTACCTGAATTGGGTAAGGCTGAGCTGGAAATTTATATGCATTAGTATTAGTTCCCTCATGGGAGAGGTTTGAGCTGAGGCTACCTCTCATGATGTCCACCTATGCAGTGCCCAAGATGACTGATGGTCATGGTTGGGAGGCCATGCTCATAGGAGAGGTGCTTATACTAGGGTGTGTAAAGGGAAGGTTATGTTTGATTATCTGCATACTAAGTATGATGATTCAGGGTTACCCCTAACAGATGTATCGAATCTTGTGGTGAAATTGTACCACCTCTACAGAGTGTCAAACTATTCGAATAGCCGCGTCCGCGGTTATAGACAGTTGGAATGGCCATACTGTTTCGTTGTCAGATGTTTTCTAAATAACTTGAAATGAATGATGAATCTTGACTTGACCACAACAGGGTTGTGTTTATGACAATAGCTTCCCAACTTAAGTAATTCTAGAACTTTACTTTATCTTTCTTTACTTCTAAACTCAGCTTAGGTTTCAAACTTAACTAGATAGTTAAACTTAGATTTAGCACTTTAACTTAGAACTATAGTATCTGTTCATAGTAGTTTGCGAGTACTTAAAGAGTACTCATGGTTTTTGTCCCTGGCTATTCTCATGGCCAGACTATGAAGGAGACTATCAAGAGGATGGTCATCAGGACGGCTATGATAACTAGGACTATCTGCCTTCGTCAACATTGCATGTGCACCTTGAAGATGGACCCCACCGCTACGCTTATCTTTTATTTCCGCTACTTGTTGTATTAAATACTGGATCATGAGATCCTTATTTGTGTAAGACCTTATGTATGGTTTGTAATGGATGATGTACTGTGATATCCAATCCGTTATGTCTCGCAAAATGGTAATCCTGGGATTGCGAGGTATGGCATAACGGGCATCTGGGATTAAAAATCCGGTTGTTGACAAGTTGGTACCAGAGCCATCCTGACCATAGGAGACCCTAGTTAGAATGGACGTCCGAACAAAAACTTAGTTTCAAAACCAAAGTGAGTATTTACGAAAAACTATCTCCTCTCTTATCCTTGGGAATTCTTCTTTTCTCAAAAATTCATGTTCCTCAAAATTCTTACATTACTACTTAAAATTTGACACACTTGATCACTTTACTAATTTCCTCATCCTTAATTCTTGTAGATGGAGACTCAGTTCAGCAAGTTTTACCAGTTGGGAAACAGAGGTCAGCTGATCTTTGAGAGGGATCTGGATTCACTATCGAAGTTACTGGGACGCCCACATCCGGAGTTTCTTGGATCTCAACTTCCAGGACCCCTAGGAGGAGACCTACAGTGGCTAGTCACCGCGGATCTTAGAGGAAGCATCGAAGCACCAACTTCAGGGAGAATTCAGTTCTCCATGAGAGAGAACAACTAGCTAGATGGATTAGCCAGGGCAATGCATGAAGCTCTCGCACGTCTATGTGCCCTCAGCGTCAACAAGATCCAAGGAACCCGTTTTGCCCACTATGCAAGACGTGACTTCATGGGAATGCCGATGGAGATGCCAAGTCACCCAGAATTGAGGCATCAAGTGGAGAACCTTGAATTCTTGCTTCATGACAGGCAGCAGGAACTGGACAATGCCAGAGAGTTAGCCAACCAGAACCATGCCATTGCCGACCAGAAGGCCCAGACTTTCGCACTGCTCGTCCAAGATCGCCAGTCTCTTCGCCGCCAGCGTGCCAAGAAGGATCGCACCATCGCCCGTCTTTGTAAGAAGGTGGCCGACCTGGAGAAGACCATCAAGGAGCAGGAAGCTCAGCTTGCCGCCAAGGAAGAAGATGATGAGGGTGAAGACATCCAGGGAGATATGGGTTCTTACCTCAGCAACGATGATGACTTTTTGGAGGAGGATGCTGTGGACTTCTACACTGATGATGAAGACTCCGACTTCATCGACAATGAGTAGATGCACTAGAGCACTTTCGTAGCATGAGATGTATCATCTCATTATATCGTAGCTTACAGAATGGTTCATCAAACAATCTGTTTTCCCCTTTGATTGTTGTGGTGTGTGTTGTATCGGGTGCTTGCCTAGGCGCATGCTCACACCATGTTAAGACTATACCAAGTCACCATAGCCTCTATGATCATTTAGTTTTCGACTTGTAATATCACTTTATGCTTTAATTAATAATGTTTTGTCGCTTTGCATGATTATGGCCATTTTTGCTCTCTTAGTTGGTCGCTCCCAGTCTTTTGCTAGCCTCCACATGTACCAAGTATGAGTTCCACTCATGCATCCAACTCCAAATAAAACCAAGTTGTTCCAAAGAGTCCACCATACCTACTTATTAGCATTATTGCTATTCCAAGTATATTCATGTTTTATCAACCTTCCGAATTAAACTTGTTATGTGAAAATTAGTGATTAAAGCTCCCACAAACTTGATGGCACACTTTACTTTCTTGCACTTAATAAACTTGAACCATTGTGTCCATGTATGTTGCGTATATGCTTGCGCTTTGTAAGTTGTGAATTAGCAAAACCATGTTACCATGGGGAACGCTTTCAACATTGCACTTTATTTAGTTGATATCATGTTCTTTTGCTTATGGATCCCGGTGGTGTGAAATAAAAGGGGAGCTTGTAAGCTCATGGAGTTTGTATATGTGTTAGAGAAACGCCTGGGCGGCTAGTCTAAGCCAAGCCTAATGATGGTGGAAACGTGCAGCATAACCATAGTGAGTAATATGTGAAGCATCCTAAAAAATAGAAAAAAAAGAAAAAAGTAAAGAAAAAGGGAAAACCCTATGCAAATAGCATACAAAAAGATCGCCGAGATGCTCACTGTCTGCTTGCCTTGTCATTTTGATATGGGAAAGCTTCTATATCATCGGGCAAGGGGTACCCCGTTGGCGGTTCTCTATGATACACATGTACTTACAATGACAAGAACTTACTTGTCACTAAATTTAAGTAGCATGAGAAACAGTACTCGTAAGAAAGGGGCATGAGATTTTCAGCTTATAACTTATCAAGCATATCCTCATATTTTTTCACTTTAACCTTAATCACCTAAAGATGCTTATGATAGGGGGAACAAGATCTGAAAGCTAATAAGTACCATAATTTTTGTAAGCTCTTTATGAGACTTGATTCCCTTCTTCCTTCTATGAAGGGCCTTTCTTTTACTTTTATGTTGAGTCTCCATCTTCTATCTTTATGCACTATTGAGAGAGCATAGTGGCCATTCTTAGTTTAATGTGGATTGTCCCAAAACTTGTTGATTTATTCATAACTTTGATATTGCTTGTTCTTAAACCATTTGTATCTAGTCACACTTTACTTTCTTGCATAGTAGCCATTCTTAGTTTTATGTTTTGCTATACCATGAGGGACAAGCTGAATACCATTCTCATTGTGTTTTCTATATGTGAAACAAACAAACATCTTTCAAAGCAATGTTTTTCATGAATCTTTTGTTTGTACCTTTTCATGTTACAACATAGTTGCTATGTCTTATTGTTAGAACTATATCTTTCATGCTATGTTAAAGTACTATGATCCCAGCTACCAATGTTTTACAAATACCTTGATCAAGATTATGATGGTGCATGTCACCTCAAAAATTATTCTTTTTTATCACTTACCTACTCGAGGACGAGTAGGAGTTAAGCTTGGGGATGTTGATACGTTGTAAACGTATATATACTTTTTGATGTTTCATGCTTGTTTAGTATCTACTTTCTTATATTTTGTTCATACTTTGAGGTATTTTTATACATTTTCTGGAACTAACCTATTAACAAGATGCCATAGTGCTAGTTGCCTGTTTTCTGCTATTGTTGGTTTTAGAAAAGCTAGTAAGGAAATATTCTTGGAATTGGACCAGCCAAAAGCCAAAGTCAATATTTTACCAGAAGACTCATGGAGCCACAAGACGAGAAGGAGAGGGGCCACGAGGTGGCCACACCACCTGGTGGCACGGGCCAGCCCAGGCCGCGCCAGGGGGTGGTGTGGGCCCCCCAGGCGCCCACCGACCTTGCCTCTTCGCCTATAAAAGCCTCCCGGGACAAAAACCCTAAGGACAAGATCAGAATTCCACGAAATGTTCCGCAGCACCGCCGCCACCGAAGAGGAGATTCGGGGGACAAAAGTCTCTATTCCGGCACCCTGCTAGGACGGGGAAGTACCCCCGGATCCATATCCATCGATCCACCGTCATCTCCATTGCCGTTGCTGACTCCCATGATGAGGAAGGAGTAGTTCTCTCTCGAGGCTAAGGGCTCTACAAGTAGCTATGTATTCATCTCTCTCTATGCATGATCTTATTGAGATCATGAGCTTTCTAATCTATAGATCTATTCTGCTACTCAAGTGCTTTAATTAATCTCTGCTTATCCCCATGTGTGTGAAGTTGACAGTGTGCACACCGTGTGGCACTTTGGCTAAGGTTACATAAATACTTATCATGAGTATAATTTGAGTTGGATGTCTCTATGAGATTGTGGTGTTTGTTGGAACCATCTAGCGCTCAAGGTGATAGTGAGGGGTTATCTAGATGGGGAATGCGAACTTTAAGGTGTGCTGTTATAGCCCTACATCGTCCAACCGGAGAGTAGTTCAGGGTAGCATCATGAAGAGCAGATATTTATATGAGAGTGTCCACTAGTGAAAGTATGATCCCTAGGCCTTGTTTCTAAGCATTGAAACACCATTTACAATCAATTCTGTTTCATGTTTGTTTGCTGCCACTCTAATTTCAGATTGCAATTACCACTTATAATCATCCATATTACTTGTATTTCACTATCTCTTTGCCGAACTAGTGCACCTATACACCTGACAAGTGTATTGGGTGTGTTGGGGACACAAGAGACTTCTTGTATCGTGATTGCAGGGTTGCTTGAGAGGGATACCTTTGTCTACTTCCTCCCTGAGTTCAATAAACCTTGGGTGATCCACTTAAGGGAAACTTGTTGCTGTTCTACAAACCTCTGCACTTGGAGGCCCAACACTGTCTACAAGAATAGAAGCATGTGTAGACATCAATGCCTAATGCTTTATTGTCAAATTAAGGGCCCAGACAACATGATGCTTTGTTCTACATAGATAGGATCTTATTTGCTAGCAGACCAGCGACCCCCGAGTGACACGGGGATATCAATCAAAAACTAGTAGACTAGAGGATAACAAGTAACCACTATGCTTATTGCATTAGTCTGATCCAAGGAGCTTAATTGCTAAGCGACCTAAAGGGTCTTAATCGTCTAGTGTCTGACCATGGTTTTGGTAACAAACTAGTAGGATTATTGAAGTTGGGACGAAATCTACCAAGAGGAGTTCCGACTAATTATGGGTTGCTCGCCTACACATATACTTATAAGATTATAATTGTTACACTTATCATTCATCCACCTAGCACAGTCACTATCACCATGAACTGTATCTCCACGCGCCTCTTTCGCCATCTACAGAAAACAACAAACAACTGAGTCGTTCTTTATTTTTATGCTTTTTATTTCTGAAGTTTACATTTTAGTTTTATTTAAATACAACCAGTTTAATCCAAATTCCATTCTCATTTTTACACTTGCGGTCAATTCACTTCAAGACCTGTGACAACTTTGGGTGTGACAGAGACTTCACTCATAAACACTTACCTTTGGGCTCCCTATGGGATCAATATCTATACTTCCAAACTAGCTACAAACGATCTGTGCACTTGCAGACATCAAGCTCCATCCTTGCTAGAGCCTTCTGAAAGGGCATTTTGGCCCTTCATATGTTTTGATGTTTGTTGACAACACTAGGAAAGTTTAATCATGTGCTAACTATTTCAGGGCATAACTATCTTGTCAGCATACGTGATACGTCCATTTTGCATCACTATTCTATATCATAATTCACTATTATTCATTGATATATTTCATATTAAGAGATGATACTTATGTTATTTCATCTGTTTTTGCATGGTTGATGACTTTGGGAGCATGGACCGCTGCAGTCAGGATTCTGATGGAAAAGGTGTTGTTTGGAGGCAAAATTCGCGAAGATCAGAAAATCCGGGAATATATACGGAAAATCCTATTTTTCCAGAAGACGGAGGCTGCTAGAAGAGGGAGTGGAGATGGGCCACAGGGGGCCCACACCACCCCCTAGCACGGGCCACCCTAGGCCGTGCCACCAGGTGGTGTGGCTGCCCTGGCCCACCTATGGCTCTCCCCTCTGGCGTATATATTCCTCCCGAAACCCTAAGACTCGGGGAGCAACCACAGAAAGATTCCGCCGCCTCTGCGGGGCGGAAAACACCGAGAGACAAAGATCTCTCCGACAGACAGATTTCTGCCAGGGGAATTCCTTTCTAGAGAGGGGAGATCATCACCATCAACACCACCATCAAGCTGGACTTCATCGGGATAATCATCATCATCACCACCATCATCACCATCAACACCCTCATCACCATCTCCATATTGCTGTAACAATTGGGTTGAATCCTGCATAGTTCTTAGGGGAAACTTTCCCGGTGTTGATTACTCTTTGTAGTTGATGCTATTGAGTGAATCATTGAATTATTGTTTATGTTCAGATTATTATACAGCATTATTCCATCTCTGATCATGATCCATATGTTGTCTTGTGAGTAGTTTGTTTTGTTCTTGAGGACATGGGAGAAGTCATGTTGTTAGTAGTGGAGTTGTGTTGAGAAAGATTCAATAGTTTGATATTTAAGTTGTAGTGTACTTCTTCTAGTGGTGTCATGTGAACGTCGACTACATGACACTTCACCTATATGGGCCTAGGGGAATGCATTGTGTATTTGGCTACTAATTGTAGGGGTTGCCGGAGTGACAGAAACCTGAACCCCTGTTAGGAAACCATTGCACAAGGGACGTAAGGGTCTTAGAGTTTAAAGCTGTGGTTAGGTTTCTACCTTAATTACTTTCTTGTACTTACGGATGTTTGCAAGGGGTATAATCACAAGTATGTATTAGTCCTAGGAAGGTCGGTACATTAGCACAGGTTCACCCACACAACACTTAGCAAGCTAAAGAAGATTAATCAACTATATGAAGCGAAAGCATTTGACATTCTCTTTAAGTACTCGCAAACTACCACTAACAAGTAGGATGACTCTAGTAGGAATCCTAACTCTAAGTTCATTTGTAAAGTTAAGTTTGAAACCTAAGCTGAGTTCAGAAACAAAGAAAGATTAAAGAAGTTTGAAAACACCTAAGTAGGAACTTAGTTGTCATAGTCACAACTCTGTTGTGGTCAAGTCATGTCACAATTCATTTCATAAGTTGTTTTGAAAACATCTGACAATAGAACAGTATGGCCACTCCAACTGTTCATAACCACGGACACGGCTATTCGAATAGTTTGACACTCTGCAGAGGTGGTACACTTTCACCACAAGATTCGATACATCTGTCAGGGATAACCCTGAATCGTCATACTTATTATGCAGATAATCAAACATAACCTGTCCTTTACATACCCTAGTATAAGCACCTCTCCTATGAGCATGGCCTCCTATCCATGACCATCTATCATCCTGGGCACTACATAGGTGGACAACATTGAGAGGTAGCCTCAGCTCAGACCTCTCCCGCAAGGGAACTAATACTAATGCATATAAACTTCCGGCTAAGCCTTACCCAAATGTTGTACAGTAAAATTGGAATGGTATCGCATCCGAACCCAACCATCAGTTTTTATAAAAGGGCTAAGGCTCATGCCTCAACATTTTCATCATCATAAACCATTTGTGTTTCTCAACACATGTCAAAACATCTCAATAGAATGACTCATCATTCCAAGGTTTTCAAAAGTCATTTTCACCAAGTATTCCCATCTAAAGTGATCTAGTTTTGGTTTAGCTCCAAACTACTAAGTTAAGAGTGTTCACTAATGTGGTATGCTAATCTCAATCTCATGCCATAGAATGACATCTAAGCCTAACTAGATAGGTCAAGTTTTATAATCTTTATGCTACATTTAAACAAGTAAAGGACTTTGGTAAAGTAAAGAAGTTAAAGCTTGTAAATAAAACTTGGAGTAGGTATAAGTCAAAGGGTATAACCAAAGCATGCCTAATGCATCTTGCTTAGGTTATCTAGCTTGCAAGGATTAGCTTGCATTGTTAATTTGTATAATGCTAGCTTGCTAGGTATAATACTTGCAAGTGTTAGCTTGCCTTGGTTGGTGCAGTGGTTGAAATTCTCTTCCTCCTCTTCTTGGTAGAACTCCTCCTCCTCGTAGACTTGGTCGGTACTATCGTCTATAAATACATATGGAATACACAATCACCAAACAATACTTAACAAGTCTACTTGGCACACTAAGGCACACATTTGATGATCTATTACCATCACAAGCATCACAAGGTTTAATGAACTAGCTTCATTTATTTTATTTGAGAAAAGTAATTTCTACTCATTGAAATTAACTAAGATTTAATATTCTCCAATTAAAATATGGGATCATGTGGAAACATGTCATCACCACATATTATAACATATGGGAATGTGATTTAAATGTTGGATCCCATTTTAATAAGTTTAAGTTTAATAATTAATGATTTAAAGTGACTAGAAATGCCTATATAGCATTATTTTGGTACTAGTCCAACGTCACTGCATGCAAACTTAAATATTATTACATACTCATATAGGTATGGTTAAATGTGATTTTTGAGAGTTGGAATCAACTCAAAAGCTATTAGGGTTGATTTTATAAAAATGTTTGAATGTGCAAAAGCTTCCGTCTTGTTATTTTTGCTAGGAGAGATCTCTAAGTCTAAATGATTTAAATCCAACGGGCTTTGATAGATATTTTTATTAGCTTTCCAACAAAATTGGAATCACTCAATTTGTATTTGTAAAACTCCCTGAATTGATTTTTGAACTAAGGGACAAAATTAAGTTTACTTCTAAAAAGAAAAACATATATTTGAATTACTTGGTCAGCGCGGGAAACTAAATGGGCCGGCCCGTGTACACTCCATGGCGCTGAGGGCTGCTGGCAGGGGGTCCTGCCTGTCAGTGACTCATTAAACGCGAAGCGATATGGGGCGATAAGGACCACACGATTAGAGCTAGATCTAACGGCTCACGGTCGTCGTCGATGACGGACACGTCGCCGGTGAGACTGAACCCTAGCACGGTCGGTGGGGGTATGGTGGGGGCATACCAGGGCTCTTGATAGTGCGGCGATGGGGGCGATCGAACGAGACGACAACGGCAGACTCAGGCGAGGTCACGGCAGGGCTGAGGTGGACGAAATCGACGGGGACTTCTCCTCCTCTGCAGTGGCTACCTTTGGTGAAATTCCGGTGATGGGCTGCTCGAGCGGCTCCGGCAAGAGGAGGGAAATGATCAGTGGAGAGAGGGGAGTGTAATGGTGTGGCGATTCAGGCTAGGGGTGGCCTCCTTATATAGGCTCGACGAGAAGACCGAAGGGTGTGGGCGGAGCTCGTCGGTGACGACAACACAGGGGGCTACCGGCATGGGCGAGGTAGGCGGACAGTGGGCAGTTCCCTGGCGATCATCTAGAGCTTAATGGTGATCCTAGGGGCGGTGGCTAGCGGTTGGGAGCTTCCCGCGCTCTGAGGGACAGAGGCGGTGCTCGACGGTGATCCTGGCGATTGTGGGCCGCGCATCGGTGCACGGCCGTGTCTGTCGGGGTAAGGTGGTCAAGGCGGAGCGGCGTGCACGGTCTGGTGTCGAGGCATGGTCTGTGGCATGCTGGCGGCGAGGGCGCTCTGGCGTGCTCTTGCGCGGCGCAGAGAGGATAGTGCGGTGCTTCTCTGGGGTGGTCCCGGGGCTGGCAGTGATCGTGGGGTGCACAGGAGAGTGCGGTAGGGTTGGGCGGAGCAAGTGAGGGTGCTGGAACGGCGCGACGCGGTCTGGGAGCGTTGCCCACGTTCGGCCGGCGGTGACAAAAACAGGCGGCGCGCAACTGCTTCTCCAGGCTAAAGGGTAGGGCGGTGAGGGTTTGGTTAGAGCTGGGAGGGACAGGGGAACCAAAATGGGCCCAAAACTCGACTAGGCATTGATCACTAAACAGTATTAGTTAGGCAGGAAATTTGTGCCTCCTACCCGTTCGACACAATGGCCGCATGAACAAAAGATTTGAATTTTTCAAAGATTTTTGGTGGAGTGGTTTGTTACATGCTTAAGCATCTAGGTTTGCTTGGGATTTGGAAATGGAGTTCATTTTGATGGTTTTTGAAAAAGTGTGATATATACATATGAACTAGATTCAATTTTCAAATGTCATTTAAAATTAGAGTTTGAATGTTTTTGGGAGATCACAAAGTGGATCTTGGCACATGACTACCTATACTAGCAAGGGGTGCAAAGATCCACAATTGTTTCTGTTTGAATTTGAGTGCTAGGAACACCCAAAGTGTCCTAGTTGATTAAAATGGAAAAAGTGACCATTTCCTTTATTTAGTTCTTTTTGATTTCTTTTTCTTTGGTTTTTTTTCTTGGGAATGATCTAGATGATGTGACATTCATCATAGAACCATTTTACAACCATTAGAACAAACAATAGTGGCCTTTCAAACAACTCCTATTTTAAATGCACACACATATGAATGCTTAAAGATTTTAATTAGAAAAAGGTTTTGTTAACCCTAAATTGGGTAGATTTGTTCTTGATCACTTGGATTAAAGGTTTGGGACGTTACAAACCTTCCCCCCTTAAACAAAATCTCGTCCTGAGATTTAAGAAAGAAAACTAGGAACTAAAGAGATCTAGGAACATAGTCCTAATGTAATCTTCCCGCTCACATGTGGCTTCTTCTTCGATATGCCTGCTCCATTGAATCTTGAGAAATTTGATACTCCTGGTCCTGGTGGTTCTATTGGCTTCCTCCAAGATACGGATGGGCACTTCACGATACGTCAGATCCTTGTTGATATCAACAGCTCGGTGATCGATGTTCTTGAAAACTTCAATCTTCTCCGGCACTTCTAAGCATTTGCGAAGTAACGAGATATGGAACACATTGTGGATGGCTGACATCTCTTCTGGCAGTTCCAGTTGATATGATACTTCTCCTCGACGATTTAGAATCTTGAAGGGCCCGATATATTGATACATTGCAAATGTATCTATAATTTTTGATGTTCCATGCTTGGTTTTATCTACTTTCTTATGTTTTGTCCACACTTTGGAGTACTTTTCATATGATTTCTTGGACTAACCTATTAACAAGAGCCGCAGCACCGCCGCCGCCGTAGGGGAGATTCGAGGGACAAAAAGTCTATGTTCCGGCACCCTGCCGGGACGGGGAAGTGCCCTCGGAGCCATCTCCATCGATCTCCACCACCATCTCCATCACCGTTGCTGATTCCCATGATGACGAGGGTGTAGTTCTCTCTCGAGGCTAAGGGTTCTACCGGTAGCTATGTGTTCATCTCTCTCTCTATGCGTGATCATATTGTGATCATGAGCTTTCTAATCAAGTAGATCTACCTTGATACTCAAGTGCTTTAATAGATCTCTGCTCTCCCCATGTGTGTGAAGTTGACAGTGTGCACACCATGGTGGCACTTAGGCTAGAGATTTCAAATACTTGTTATGAGTTATATTAGGAGTTGGATGTCTTTATGAAAATGTGGTGTTTGTTGGAACCATCTAGTGCTTAAGGTGACAGTGTGGGGTTATCTAGATGCGGAAAGAGAACTTTGAGGTTTGCTGTTATAGCCCTACCATGGATTAGAGTGTCCAACCGGAGAGTAGTTCATCATAGTATCATAAAGAAGAATATATTTATATGAGAGTGTTCACTAGTGAAAGTATGATCCCTAGGCCTTGTTTCTTAGCACTGAAACACCATTTTCTATTAGATCTATTACATGTTTGTTTGCTTCTATCTTTATTTCAGTTTTACTTTAGTCTTTTCCACGCCATCAAGCTATTTTCTATCATCGTTACCACTTATAATTATCTATACCACTTGTATTTCACTATCTCTTCGCCGAACTAGTGCACCTATACACCTGACAAGTGTATTGGGTGTGTTGGGGACACAAGAGACTTCTTGTATCTTGATTGCAGGGTTGCTTGAGAGGGGATACCTTTGACCACTTCCTCCCTGAGTTCAATAAACCTTGGGTGATCCACTTAAGGGAAAAATTGCTACTGTTCTACAAACCTCTGCACTTGGAGGCCCAACAACTGTCTACAAGAATAGAAGTGCGTAGACATCAAGCTATTTTCTGGCGCCGTTGCCGGGGAGGTAAGGTAAAAGGTACTCACATCCTCCGGTGTGAGTGCTCGAAGTTATTTCCTTTAGATTCTGCAATTTTATCTTTTTGTTTCTTGTTTTCACTGGTTAGGCTTAATGGAAAACAATAACAAAATTAGAGAGCTTTATAGTATTTATCTTAAGTTAGGACATGAAGTGTTTGAAGAGAAAATTAAAAAAAACCTATGGAACTTTATTTGCATGCTAATAGCAATGTTGTTAGTATGAATTCTTTGGACACCATTATTGCTAATGCTATGGAAAAGTCTAAGCTTGGGGAAGCTAGTTTTTATGAAAATGATCTTTTTAGTTCCACAGCTTTGGAAGATAGATATTCTATTGCTTATGATGATACCAAACCTCCAATATATGACGATTACAATGATGAATATGATATTTTCAGTCCACCTACTATTGAGGAGAAAATTAATGATTACAATATGCCTCCTATATTTGATGATTATGGTGATGAGAATAATAATGATAGCTATTTTGTTAAATTTGCTCCCACCACAATTAATAAGAATGACTATGCTTATGTGGAGAGTAATAATCATTTTATGCATGTGGCTCGTGATAAGAATGTTTTATGTGATAGTTATATTGTTAATTTTATTCATGATGCTACTAAAAGTTATTATGAGAGAGGGAAACATGGTTTTATGCATCTCAATAATATTAGGTTTCCCCTCTTTATATTGAAAGTCTTGAAGATGCACTTGTTTTGCTCTCCTATGGTTATTTCTTTGTGCTTTCATGACTTGTTTCTTTACAAGATTCCTATGCATAGGAAGTGGGTTAGACTTAAATGTGCTTTGAATTTGCTTCTTGATGCCCTCTTTTACTTTAATTCATATTTCTTATGTGAGCATCTTCTCAAACTATCATGCCTAACTTAAAGGCGTTAAAGAAAAGTACTTATTAGGAGATAACCCAAAAGTTTTAGATGAGTCTTGGAAGTTATTACTTCAGTAATAACCGCTCCTTATCCTTTTTATTTGCTTTTTGTGCCAAGAGTAACCTGTAATGAGAGAGAAGTAATGATTGGGAAAGTTGCTGTCCCGAAACAGATTTCTATGTTTCACCGTACAAATTCGTGTAAAATGTCTGTACTTCCTTTTGAGGCGTGAATTTTTGTGCTTATGCCCCAGGTTGTTTTCTAACTTTCGTTAGTTCGACAATTTTTGATTTGAGCAACAGAAGGTCTTCGAAAAAATTCGTCTTTACTTGCTGGTCTGTTTTGACAAATTTCTGCCATTTTCTGCATTTGCTTCTTGTTGGTTCCTTTTTGAGTTCTCTTTGGGGAATTGAGATTTTTGAGGGAAGTGCTTCAGTAGCTTGTGTTTTAATGGAAGTTTTATTGGTGTTGGAACCGAACCTAAAGACTTATTATCTTGAGTACACTAATGTTGCTAATAAAGATTGTGTGAAGTTTTGTATGAAGGAAAAATTTCAGGTGTACGGAAGGAATAAGTAATGAGATGAAGGATGGACTAAAGCTCAATCTTGGGGATGCCACGCGTGTCATCCCAAGAAATATCCAAGAAGTACAAGCGTCAAAGCTTGGGGATGCCCAAGGCATACCCTTCTTCATCAATAAAAATCCCAGGTTTCTTCCAAACACTTCATTCTTATTGTTTCATACACAGTTGTGTTGTTCTTGGAGCGTCTTCTTTTTCGTTTATGTTTTGGTTTTTCGTTTTCTTTGTTTGCTTAGTTTGCTGAATAAATTGGTTGGACCCCCTCTTTCATACATTGGTTTTCAAATAGTTTGGTTTGGATTGGAAAAGAGTACGAAAGTTCATGCTTAAGTGGTAAAGAGAGCTTGTTTTTGACTGTGGCCTATGCTTTGTCATGCCATGCTCGATATTGTTTTGGATTTATGCTTAGTATTCTTTGATGTAGCATTACTTGTTATAAACAATTGAGATTGCTTAATGTGCCTTGTAAGGATCATGCGTTATTTTAGCATATTAAAGCATAGTATTGTGGTATTCTCCTTTGATGCTTTATTTGGGTTGACTTGGCACATGCTCACACCATGTTATGACTACCCCAAGTCACCATAGCCATTGTGATCCTTTAGTTTTCAACTTGTAGTATCACTTTATGCTTTGATTAATGATGTTTTGTCGCTCTGCATGATTATGGCCATTATTGCTCTCTTAGTTTGTCGCTCCCAGTCTTTTGCTAGCCTCCGTAACCAAGTATGAGTTCCACTCATGCACCCAACTCCTAAAACCAAGTTATTCCAAAGAGTCCACCATACCTACCTACTAGCATATGCTATTCCAAGTATATTCATGTTTTTATCTACCTTCCGAATTAAACTTGTTATGAGAAAACTGGTGATTAAAGCTCTCACGAACTTGATGGCACACTTTACTTATCTTGCACTTAATAAACTTGAACCATTGTGTCGTCTATGTTGTATATGCTTGCACTTAGATGTTGGGGATTAGCAGAACCATGCTGTCATGGGGAACGCTTTCAACATTGCACTGGTACTTTGTACCTAGTTGATATCATGCTCTTTTGTCTATGGATGTCGTCGGTGTGAAATGAAAGGGGAGCTTGTAAGTCCATGGAGTTATGTATATGTGTTAGAGAAACGCCTGGGCCGCTGGTCTAATCCATGCTGACATGGTGGAAACCTGCAGCCTAACCATAATGAGCTGTCTATGAAGCATTCTTCTTATAAAAAAAGAGTCAGATATTCAGAAAAAAAAGAGAAAAAGAAAAAAAGAGATATGAGAAAAGAGGAAAGAGAGAAAAAAGCACCATTTTCCCATGGTAAATAAGAAGATTGCTGAGATGCTCGTTGTCTGCTTGCCTTGTCATTTTGATATGGGGATTCTTCTGTATCATCAGGCAAGGGGTACCCCGTTGGCGGTTCTCTATGATACACATGTACTTACTATGACAAGAACTTACCGGTAACTAAACTTGAGTAGCATGAGGAGTGACCCTCGTATTCAAGGGACATGAGATTTCCAACTTATACTTTGTCAAGCATATACTCCATAGTTTGTTCACTTTAACCTTAATCACTTCAAGATGCTTATGATAGGGGCAATGAGAGCTGAAAGCTAATAAGTACCATAATTTTTGGAAGCTCTTTATGAAACTTGAATCCCTACTTCCTTCTATGAAGGCCTTCCTTCCACTTTTATATTGAGTCTCCACCTTCTATCTTTATGCACCTACTTTGAGAGCATAGTGGCCATTCTTAGTTCTATGTGCATTGTCCCAAGACTTGTTGATTGATGCATACCATATATTGATTGGTTTAAACTATTTGTATCTAGTCACTCTTATAAACTTTGAAGGTGTCCTATGCATTTATGTTTGCTACTCTACGAGGGACAATCTAAATGCCACTATGCTATGTTTTCTTTATGTGAAACAAACAAACGTCTTGCAAAGCATTGTTATTGATGAATCTTTTGTTTGTGCTTTTTCATGTTGCAACATAGTTTCTTTGTCTTATTGCTAGAACTTTGTCTTTCATGTTATGATTGAAGTACTATGATCCTAGCTTTGAATGTTTTATAAACACTTTGATCAAGTTTATGATGGTGCATGTCACCTCAAGAATTATTCTTTCTTTTTATCACTTACCTACTCGAGGACTAGCAGGAGTTAAGCTTGGGGATGTTGATACATTGCAAATGTATCTATAATTTTTGATGTTCCATGCTTGGTTTTATCTACTTTCTTATGTTTTGTCCACACTTTGGAGTACTTTTCATATGATTTCTTAGACTAACCTATTAACAAGAGCCGCAGCACTGCCGCCACCGAAGGGGAGATTCGGGGGACAGAAAGTCTCTATTCTGGCACCCTGCCGGGACAGGGAAGTGCCCCTGGAGCCATCTCCATCGATCTCCACCACCTTATCCATCATCGTTGCTGATTCCATGACGAGGAGGGAGTGGTTCTCTCTTGAGGCTAAGGGTTCTACCGGTAGCTATGTGTTCATCTCTCTCTCTCTATGCGTGATCATATTGTGATCATGAGCTTTGTAATCAAGTAGATCTACCTTGCTACTCAAGTGCTTTAATAGATATCTGCTCTCCCCATGTGTGTGAAGTTGACAGTGTGCACACCATGGTGGCACTTAGGCTAGAGATTTCAAATACTTGTTATGAGTTATATTTGGAGTTGGATGTCTTTATGAAATTGTGGTGTTTGTTGGAACCATCTAGTGCTCAAGGTGAGAGTGTGGGGTTCTCTAGATGCGGAAAGAGAACTTTAAGGTGTGCTGTTATAACCCTACCATGGATTAGAGTGTCCAACCGGAGAGTAGTTCAGCGTAGTATCATAAAGAAGAATATATTTAGATGAGAGTGTTCACTAGTGAAAGTATGATCCCTAGGCCTTGTTTCTTAGCACTGAAACACTGTTTGCTATTAGATCTATTACATGTTTGTTTGCTTCTATCTTTATTTCAGTTTTGCTTTAGTCTTTTCCACACCATCAAGCTATTTTCTATCACCGTTACCTCTTATAATTATCTATACCACTTGTATTTCACTATCTCTTCACCGAACTAGTGCACCTATACACCTGACAATTGTATTGGGTGTGTTGGGGACACAAGAGACTTCTTGTATCTTGATTGCAGGGTTGCTTGAGAGGGGATACCTTCGACCACTTCCTCCCTGAGTTCGATAAACCTTGGGTGATCCACTTAAGGGAAAACTTGCTGCTGTTCTCCAAACCTCTGCACTTGGAGGCCCAACAACTGTCTACAAGAATAGAAGTGCGTAGACATCATATATCTTGGGGCTAACTTACCTTTTAGACTAAAACGTTACGTTCCCTTTAATGGTGAAACCTTGAGATACACAAAATCTCCGACATTGAAAGTCAGGTCTCTCCTTCTCTTATCAGCATAACTCTTCTGTCTGGATTGGGCGGTCTTGAGGTTCTCACGGACTTTGTGAACCTTATCTTTGGCTTCTCGGAGAATTTCGGGTCCAAAAATCCGACTCTCTCCTACTTGCGACCAATTCAAAGGGGTATGACACTTTCTTCCATATAGGAACTCAAATGGTGCCATTTGTAAACTAGCTTGGTTGTTGTATGAGAATTCTATGAAAGGCAGACAATCTTCCCATTTTGATCCATATTCTAAAACACAAGCTCTCAACATATCTTCTAAGATTTGGTTGACTCTTTCAGTCTGTCCATCGGTTTGCGGGTGATAGGCGGTGCTGAAATTCAACTTGCTTCCTAATCCTTCTTGGACTTTCTGCCAAAATATCGAGGTAAATTGGGTTCCTCGATCTGACACTATGGTCTTGGGGGTTCCATGTAGACTAACAATTCTAGCAATGTACAACTCTGCTAGCTTCGAACTCTGGTAGGTTGTCTTGACATGTATAAAGTGAGCTACCTTGGACAGTCTATCCACGATGACCCAGATTGAGTCATTTCCCCTACTAGAAGTAGGCAAACCGGCGATAAAGTCCATTCCGACGGAATCCCATTTCCATTCCGGAATCTGCAATGGTTGCAACAGTCCTGCGGGTCTTTGATGCTCCGCTTTGACTCGTTGACAGATTCACACTTGGCGATATAGCTTCCAATTTCTCTCTTCATCTTGTGCCACCAAAATTGCTCTTTCAAATCTTGATACATCTTTGTTCCTCCGGGGTGGATAGAATAAAGAGTATCATGAGCTTCTTGCATGATAACTTGCTTCAATTCTAAATCTGCTGGCACACAGACACGGCCTTTGTACCACAGAATTCTTTCTTCATCTTCGGTGAATCCAAGTACCTTTCCTATACCAATACGACGTTTGATTCCGTCGATACTTTCATTTCCCTTCTGGGCTTCCTTGATTTGGCTAATCAAAGTGGGTTGAAGTTCAATGCTAGCTAAGAATCCTTTGCTAACTAGCTCAGTCCTCAAATTCTCCAACTCCTCATACAAACTTGGTTGCTTCTCCTTGATCATGGTTTTAGCCTACACGGCAATCTGCTAAGAGCATCCGCTACCACATTGGCTTTGTCGGGGTGATAGTGAATGTCAAGGTCATAATACTTGATTAACTCTATCCATCTCCTTTGCCTCATATTCAGATCCTTCTGAGTGAAAATATACTTCAAGCTTTTGTGATCTGAGTAAATCTCATAGCGATTACCCATAAGATAATGACGCCATGTCTTCAATGCCAAAACTATGGCTGCTAACTCAAGATCATGGGTAAGATAGTTCTGCTCATGCTGCTTCAGTTGTCGAGACAGATAGGCAATGACTTTGCCTTCTTGCATCAATACACATCCGAGACCCAATCTTGGATGCATCACAATACACATCAAACAGCTTCTTGATATCTGGCATGATCAAAATTGGGGCTGAAATCAATCTCTTCTTCTGCTCTTGGAAACTTGCTTCACATTTATCGGTCCATTCAAACTTCTTGTCCTTCTTCAACAATTGAGTCATGGATCTGACGATGCTCGAAAATCCTTCGACGAACTTGCGGTAATATCCTGCTAATCCGAGAAATGCACGGACTTGGGTTTGAGTGGTTGGGGCTTCCCATTTTTCAACATCTTTGATCTTGGCGAGATCAACAGCGACTCCTCCGGCAGACACAATATGTCCTAGGAATCCTACTTCTTTCAGCCAAAACTCACATTTGCTGAACTTGGCATACAACCGATGCTCTCTAAGGGTTTCAAGGATGATTCTCAGATGTTGCTGATACATTGCAAATGTATCTATCATTTTTGATGTTACATGCTTGGTTTTATCTACTTTCTTGTGTTTTGTCCACACTTTGGAGTACTTTTCATATGATTTCTTGGACTAACCTATTAACAAAGAGCCACAATGCCAGCTACCTGTTTTCTGCTATTTTTGGTTTTAGGAAAGTCAGAAAATGAATATTCTCGGAATTGGACGAGACAAAAGCCAAAGTCGCTATTTTACCGAAAGGCATCTGGAGCCAGAATACAAGACGGAGAGGAGCCAGGGGCCACCACACCACCTGGCCGCGCGGGCCAGGCCTGGCCACGCCAGGGGGTGGTGTGGCCATCCCAGGCACACCCTCGGCCTCTCCTTCCGCCTATATATTACCCTCGGGACCAAAACCCTAAGTACCCAATCAAAAATCCAAGAAAGAATCTGTAGCCGCCGTCATCTCCATCCCTAGATCGGGAGGGATCTAAAGCTCTTCCCGGCACCCTACCGGAGAGGGGAATTCACCCTGGAGGCCTTCTTCATCATCATGCAAGCCTCCGGTGTGATGCGTGAGTAGTTCATCTCTGGACTACGGGTCCATGTAGTAGCTAGATGGCTGGTTCTCCTCCTTTGTGCTTTCATGTCTAGATCTTGTGAGCTCCGTTCATGATCAAGATCATCTATTTGTAATTCTGCATGTTGTGTTTGCGGGATCTGATGGATATTGAGATGCTATTTCAGATTGATTATTGATTCTATCATGTCTTTGTTATTTGTGATTTTGCATGCTTTCCGTTGTTAGTAGCTATCTTGGCCAAGTAGATGCTAGCAACTCCAAGAGTTAGTATTTATGCTTGATAGTGGGTTCATGCCTCTGGTAATCTAGGGAAGTGACAGAAATCTCTAAGGTACTAGATGTGTTGTTGCTACTAGGGAGAAAACAACAATCCTTTGTTCATAGAACAATCGTATTGTTTACTTTACACGCAATTCGTAAAGCAATAATTTGTTGCTTGCAACTTAATACTGGAGGGGGTTCGGATGATAACCTGAAGGTGGATTATTAGTCATAGATGCAGTTGGATGGTGGTCTATGTATAATGTTGTAATGCCCAATCAAGTCTCAAAGGAGTGAAGATGATTAGTATATGCTTGTATGCTTTCTCGATGTTTGTCAATTGCCCCACTGTAATTTGTTCACCCATCATGTTATCTATCTTAAGGAGAGCCACCTCTAGTGAACTATGGACCCCGGTCCTTTCTTTTACATACAATCTACAAACAGTTGCTTTGTGTTTACTTTCTGCAAACTATTACTTCCTTCCATTCGATACGTTTAATCCTTTGTTTTCAGCAAAACCGGTGAGATTGACAACCTCATCGCAAGTTGGGGACAAAGTTCTGTGGTTGTGTTGTGCAGGTCTCCACGTTGCTACTAGCACCGGTAGTGCGCCCTGCCAAGGCTCATCTAGCAACACCTTTGGGGTGTTTCCTTGCTCCTACTGGATTGATAACCTTGGTTTCATAACTAAGGGAAACTTACTAATGTGCTCATCATACCTTCCTCTTGGGGTTCCCCAATGAGCTCGTTAATACACGAGTCAGCAAGTATTTTTCTAGCGCCGTTGCCGGGGAACGAAGAAGAAGAAACTCCCACATCAACACCGTACCAACAAGTATTTTCTGGCGCCATTGCCGGGGAGTCAAGGACATCTTCACAAGGGGAGTCCCTCATAGCCAATCTCTTTACTTTGTTATTTTTGTTTTGCTTAGTTTCTTTTTGCTTTGTTTGCTTGTTTTGTTATCAAAAACACAAAAAAATTAGTTTTACTAGTTTGGTTTCTTTATCAAAAACAAAAAAATTAAGTCTTCTATAGTGGTTACCCCTTCCTTAGCACACCATGTTGATCCCTAAATTCACCCTGAAAGTCCTTTCAATAGGTAGTGGTTCAATAATTGGAAAAGATAATATTGAAGAATTCTTTAATCATGTTAGTAAACATGAGGATACTGAGGATATATCCCTTGCAGAACTTGCTCCAAACTATGAGATTGCTGCAGCTTATTTAGTTCAAATGTTGGAAGCTAGGTTTGTTAACCTCAACCCCTTAATGCAAGTAATGTTTCTTAAGCTTAAAGAAATTGAAGACCCTGAAAAGAGGGATTTTATTCTAGAAACTTTGTTTAAGGAATTCTATGATGTTGCCAAGGAAGCTAGAAAAGTCTTTGAACGTTTCAATATGCTAGGCTCATGTGTAGATGTTGTTGGTACACGAGAAAAGATGGAAAAAATTGAACCTAATGGGAAGGAAACTAAGATACCAATACCCTTTAAACTGGTAGCAATACATGAAGCCATAGAAAAGAATCTTGATTGGATTGTTCCTGAAAACCCTTTTGATGAAAATAGTGAATGCAAGAGCATTGAGAGAGGATCCTCTAGAACTTATTTGGATGATATACCTTGCCTTGTTGAAGATATTTCTGGTATTAATCTTAATGCTTCTTCATTTGAGAACACTTGATTCTTTTTCTTGCTTCTTATGCCTAACTTAAAGGCGTTAAAGAAAAGTACTTATTGGGAGATAACCCAAAAGTTTTAGATGAGTATTGGAAGTTATTACTTTGGTAATAACCGCTCCTTATCATTTTTATTTGCTTTTTGTGCCAAGAGTAACCTCTAATGAGAGAGAAGTAATGATTGGGAAAGTTGCTGTCCCGAAACAGATTTCTATGCTTCACCGTAAAAATTCGTGTAAACTCTCTGAACGTCTTTTTGAGGCGTGAATTTTTGTGCTTCTGTACCAGGTTTTTATCTAACTTTTGTTAGTTCAACATTTTTTGATTTGAGCAACAGAAGGTCTTCGAAAAAATACGTCTTTACCTGCTGGTCTGTTTTGACAGATTTCTGCCATTTTCTGCATTTGCTTCTTGTTGGTTCCTTTTTGAGTTCTTTTGGGGAATTGTGCTTTTTGAGGGAAGTGCTACAGTAGCTAGTGTTTTAATGGAAGTTTATTGGTGTTAGAACTGAACCTAAATACTTATTATCTTGAGTGCACTAATGTTGCTAATAAAGATTGTGTGAAGTTTTGTATGAAGGAAAAATTGCAGGTGTATGGAAGGAATGAGTAATGAGATGAAGAATGGACTAAAGCTCAAGCTTGGGAATGCCATGCGTGTCACCCCAAGAAATATCCAAGAAGTACAAGCGTCAAATCTTGGGGATGCCCTAGGCATCCCCTTCTTCATCAATAAAAATCCCAGGTTTCTTCCAAACGCTTCATTTTAATGTTTCATGCACAGTTGTGTTGTTCTTGGAGCGTCTTCTTTTTCTTTTTTGTTTTGGTTTTTCGTTTGCTTGGTTTGCTGAATAAATTGGTTGGACCCCCTCTTTCATGCATTGGTTTTCAAATAGTTTGGTTTGGTTTGGAAAAGAGTAGGAAAGCTCATGCTTAAGTGGTAAAGAAAGCTTGTTTTTGACTGTCGCCTATGCTTTGTCATGCCATGCTTGATATTGTTTTGGTTTTATGCTTAGTATTCTTTGTTGTAGCATGACTTGTTATAAACAATTGAGATTGCTTAATGTGCTTTGGATGAATCATGCGTTGTTTTAGCATATTAAAGCATAGTATACTGGTATTCTCCTTTGATGCTTTATTTGGGTTGACTTGGCACATGCTCACACCATGTTATAACTATCTCAAAGTCACCATAGCCTTTATGATCCTTTAGTTTTCAACTTGTAGTATCACTTTATGCTTTGATCAATGATGTTTTGTCGCTCTGCATGATTATGGCCATTATTGCTCTCTTAGTTTGTTGCTCCCAGTCTTTTGCTAGCCTCCATAACGAAGTATGAGTTCCACTCATGCATCCAACTCCCTCAACCAAGTTATTCCAAGGAGTCCACCATACCTACATACTAGCTTATGCTATTCCAAGTATATTCATGTTTTTGTCTACCTTCCAAATTAAACTTGTTATGAGAAAACTAGTGATTAAAGCTCTCACGAACTTGATGGCACACTTTAATTTTCTTACCCTTAATAAACTTGAACCATTGTGTTGTCTATGTTGTATATGCTTGCACTTAGATGTTGGGGATTAGCAGAACCATGCTGTCATGGGGAACGCTTTCAACATTGCACGGGTACTTTGTACCTAGTTGATATCATGCTCTTTTGTCTATGGATGTCGTCGGTGTGAAATGAAAGGGGGGCTTGTAAGTCCATGGAGTTATGTATATGTGTTAGAGAAACGCTTGGGCCGCTGGTCTAATCCATGCTGACATGGTGGAAACCTGCAGCGTAACCATAATGAGTTGTCTATGAAGCATTCTTCTTATAAAAAAAGTCCTATATTGAGAAAAAAAGAGAGATTATGAAAAGAGGAAAGAGAGAAAAAAGCACCATATTCCCATGGTAAATAAGAAGATTACTGAGATGCTCATTGTCTGCTTGCCTTGTCATTTTGATATGGGGATTCTTCCGTATCATCGGGCAAGGGGTACCCCGTTGGCGGTTCTTTATGATACACATGTACTTACGATGACAAGAACTTACCGGTGACTAAACTTGAGTAGCATGAGGAGCGGCCCTCGTATTCAAGGGACATGAGATTCCTAACTTATACTTTGTCAAGCATATACTCCATAGTTTGTTCACTTTAACCTTAATCACTTCAAGATGCTTATGATAGGGGCAATGAGAGATGAAAGCTAATAAGTACCATAATTTTTGGAAGCTCTTTATGAAACTTGAATCCCTACTTCCTTCTATGAAGGCCTTTCTTCCACTTTTATATTGAGTCTCCACCTTCTATCTTTATGCACCTACTTTGAGAGCATAGTGGCCATTCTTAGTTCTATCTGCATTGTCCTAAGACTTGTTGATTGATGCATACCTTGATATTGCTTGTTTTAAACTATTTGTATCTAGTCACTCTTATAAACTTTGAAGGTGTCCTATGCATTTATGTTTGCTACTCTATGAGGGACAAGCTGAATGCTACTATGCTATGTTTTCTTTATGTGAAACAAACAAATGTCTTGCAAAGCATTGTTATTCATGAATCTTTTGTTTGTGCCTTTTCATGTTGCAACGTAGTTTCTTTGTCTTATTGCTAGAACTTTGTCTTTCATGTTATGATTGAAGTACTATGATCCCAGCTTTGAATGTTTTATAAACACTTTGATCAAGTTTATGATGGTGCATGTCACCTCAAAAATTATTCTTTCTCTTTATCACTTACCTACTCGAGGACTAGCAGGAGTTAAGCTTGGGGATGTTGATACATTGCAAATGTATCTATAATTTTTGATGTTCCATGCTTGATTTTATCTACTTTCTTGTGTTTTGTCCACACTTTGGAGTACTTTTCATATGATTTCTTGGACTAACCTATTAACAAGAGCCACAGTGCCAGCTGCCTGTTTTCTGCTGTTTTTGGTTCCAGGAAAGTCAGAAAATGAATATTCTCGGAATTGGACGGGACAAAAGCCAAAGTCGCTATTTTACCGGAAGGCATCTGGAGCTAGAATACGAGACGGAGAGGAGCCAGGGGGCCACCACACCACCTGGCAGCACGGGCCAGGCCTGGCCGCGCCAGGGGGTGGTGTGGCCAGCCCAGGCACCCCCTCGGCCTCTCCTTCCGCCTATATATTGCCCTCGGGACAAACACCTAAGTACCCGATCAAAAATCCACGAAAGAGTCTGTAACCGCCGTCATCTCCATCCCTAGATCAGGAGGGATCTGAAGCTCTTCCTGGCACCCTGCCGGAGAGGGGAATTCACCCTGGAGGCCTTCTTCATCATCATGCAAGCCTCTGGTGTGATGCGTGAGTAGTTCATCTCTGGACTACGGGTCCATGTAGTAGCTAGATGGCTGGTTCTCCTCCTTTGTGCTTTCATGTCTAGATCTTGTGAGCTCCGTTCATGATCAAGATCATCTATTTGTAATTTTGCATGTTGTGTTTGCGGGGATCCGATGGATATTGAGATGCTATTTCAGATTGATTATTGATTCTATCATGTCTTTGTTATTTGTGATCTTGCATGCTTTCCGTTGTTAGTAGCTATCTTGGCCAAGTAGATGCTAGCAACTCCAAGTGTTAGTATTTATGCTCGATAGTGGGTTCATGCCTCTAGTAATCTGGGGAAGTGACAAAAATCTCTAAGGTACTAGATGTGCTGCTGCTACTAGGGATAAAACAACAATCCTTTGTGCATAGAACAATCGTATTGTTTACTTTATGCGCAATTCGTAAAGCAATAATCTGTTGCTTGCAACTTAATACTGGAGGGGGTTTGGATGATAACCTGAAGGTGGACTATTAGTCATAGATGCAACTGGATGGCGGTCTATGTATAATGTTGTAATGCCCAATCAAGTCTCAAAGGAGTGAAGATGATTAGTATATGCTTGTATGCTTTCTCGATGTTTGTCAATTGCCCCGTTGTAATTTGTTCACCCAGCATGTTATCTATCTTAAGGAGAGCCACCTATAGTGAACTATGGACCATGGTCCTTTCTTTTACATACAATCTACAAACTGTTTAGTGCTTTGTGTTTACTTTCTACAAACTATTACTTCCTTCCATTCGATACGTTTAATCCTTTGTTTTCAGCAAAACCGATGAGATTGACAACCTCATCGCAAGTTGGGGACAAAGTTTTGTGGTTGTGTTGTGCAGGTCTCCACGTTGCTACTAGCACCGGTAGTGCGCCCTGCCAAGGATCAACTAGCAACACATTTGGGGTGTTTCCTTGCTCCTACTAGATTGATAACCTTGGTTTCATAACTAAGGGAAACTTACTGTTGTGCTCATCATACCTTCCTTTTGGGGTCCCCCAACGAGCTTGTTAATACATGAGTCAGCAGTTGCTCATGCTCTTCTTCTGACCTGGAGTAGATAAGGATATCGTCGATAAACACAATGACAAACTTATCCAGAAAATTCATAAAGATCTTATTCATGAGATTCATGAAATAAGCAGGGGCATTGGTTAATCCAAAAGACATGAATGTATACTCGTATAATCCATAACGAGTAGTAAAGGCGGTCTTCGGAATATCTGTTGCACGAATCTTAAGTTGGTGATAACCAGTCCTAAGATCGATCTTAGAGAACACATTTGCTCCAGTCAACTGATCAAATAGATCCTCTATCTTTGGCAAAGGGTACTTGTTCTTGATTGTGACGTCATTTAGCTTCCTGTAATATGTGCACAAACGGTTGCCTCCATCTTTCTTGTCGACGAATAACACAGGTGATCTCCATGGCGATGCGCTTGGTTGAATCAAGCCTATTGCCAACATAGTATCCAATTGCTTCTTCAATTCCACTAACTCTGAGGGGTTCATACTATAGGGTCTCTGGGCTATGGGTCCGATTCCGGGGATTAGTTCAATGATGAACTCAATATCCCTATCCGGGGGCATATCGGGCAATTCATTTGGGAATACGTCAGGGTATTCACAGACTACTCTGACTTGGTCAATGGTGGGTAGGGCAAGACTCTTGTTGCACTTGAATTGACGGGGCAAGGTTTCAGATATATGCTCTACTGATACTCCAGAGCTACTGGTCATGGTGATGGCTTTCTTGGCACAGTCAATCAATCCTTTATGCTTTGACATCCAATCCATTCCTAGTACTACTTCCAAACCTTTTGTTCCAAGTACTATTAGATTGGCATAAAAATCTATCCCATGTATTCTGATAGGCACAACTTTGCAAATTTTTCTAGCTTTTGTAGTTGAACCAGGGATTTGAACTATCATGACATGCTTCAAGTTGGTTGGGTGAATCTTACTAGTGCATGCAAATTCTTCGGTGACAATTGAGTGTGATGCTCCAGAATCAAACAACACTCTTGCTAAAACTGAGTTGACAGAAAACATACCTAGCACTACATCTGGTGCTTCTTGGGCTTCTTCGGTGCTCATGTGGAAGAGACAGCTATTGCGGTTGTGAGGGTTCTCGAGGGCGAATCTTCTTCCTGGTTGAACACGACACTGTTGTTGAGCTGGGGCATTCACATTGGTAGTGGAGGCAATCTTCTTGGGGCACTCATTGGAACAGTGACCCTTCACTCCACACTCGAAACAAGTAATCTGAGACTTGTCTTTCGCTGCCACGGGCACAACATTGCTTCCAGTTCTGGGTGCGGTGTTGTTGTCGTTGTTGTTGTTGTTCTTGAGAGGTGCACGGTTGAAATTGCTGGAGTTGCCGGGGTGATTGTTGTTTCCTCCGGACTTCACATTTCCTCCGCTACGGTTGGGGTAGCTTGGGCGAGACATTGGGGGTCGATTGTTCCTTGGTGCATATCCCGCAGAAGGGTTGGGACGGTACTTCTGGTGACTGTTGGATCCAGCTTGGTGCATCATACGACGTTTGTGGTTGTCGTTTGCTTGATTGATCTTCCCTTCCATCTGAATGGCAGAGTTGAGTAGCTCTTCGAGATCCTCGAAGCGGATGTTGACGAGGATAGTCTGCATCTCATCATGCAGTCCGTTCAGGAATCTCTCCTTCTTCTAGGCCTCCGTGTTGATCTCGCCAGGTGCATACCTGGCTAGGGACAAGAATCTGTCACGGTACTCCACTACAGTCATTCTGCCCTGCTTCAACTCTCTGAATTCATCCCTCATTCGGGTGACTAGACCCTGCGGCACGTGGGTGCGGCTGAACGTGATTTTGAAGGCTTCCCATGTCATCACTTGACCATGGTTCATTGTGCGGGTGCTGTTCCACCATGCTCTTGCATCTCCTGCCAGATAGTGGGTGGCAAAAAGAACTTTCTCATTGGCATCCACTCTGGCTACCTCTAAGTTGTTCTCCATTGTCTGCAACCAGTCATCAGCATCCAGTGGGTTCTCTGAAGTACTAAAGATTGGGGGATTTGTATTCTGAAAGTTTTTGAGTTTGGATCCATGATGACCCCGATTTCCATGGTTCTGATTGTTGTGAGCCATCTGGGCGATCTGCTGTAGTGTTGCTAGATTAGCTTGGCGCTCTGCCCTACTAGCTTCACGGTATGCAATGAGAGTCTGCAGAATCAGCAGCATTGGGTCTTGCGATGAGCTTCTCCCTCCTTGGTTTCCATGAGTCATCTGAAGATTGAGATAGATAAAGGGTTTAGAGGGAACATTCTAAGGTTCATGGTTTTGATTTCAAAGCTAAAACTTTGAGTTTGACTCAGGTTTTTGCAACTAACTTCTTTTCATTCATTCAAGCAAATCACATGATACAAACACACACACACACCACAACATCAAAGGAAAATAGATGGTTCTAAGAACCATTCTACAAGCTACGATACAATGGGACCGATACTCACTCTACGATAGTGCTCTAGTGCATCTACTCATCATCGATGAAGTCGGAGTCATCGTCGTCGGTGTAGAAGTCCACGACATCCTCCTCTAGGTAGTCATCGTCATTGCTGAGGTAGGAGTCAATATCTCCTTGGATATCTTCTTGATCCTTGAGGGTCTTCTCGAGGTCGGCCACCTTCTTGCGAAGACGATCAATGGTGCGATCCTTCTTTACGCGTTGACGGCGAAGAGACTGACGATCCTTGACTAGCAGTGAGAAAGTCGGGGCCTTCTGGGCGGCAAGGGTGAGGTTGTTGTTGGCGAGCTCTCTAGCATTATCCAACTCCTTCTGTCTGTCGTACAATAGGAAGTCGAGGTTCTCCACTTGACGCTTCAGTATTGGGTGACTTGGCATCTCTAGCGGCATTCCCATGGAATCACGCCTCACATAGTGAACAAAGCGGGTTCCTTTGATTAGGTTGACACTCAGGGCACACACACGTGCAAGAGCTTCATGCATTGCCCTAGATAATCCATCTAGCCAGTTGTTCTCTCTCACTGAGAACTGAATCCTCCCAGATACTGGTGCTTCTATCTTGCCTCGAAGATCAGCAGTTACTAGCCATTGTAAATCTCCTCCTAGTGGACTCGGGAGTTGAGCTCCAAGAAATTCTGGATGAGGACGCTCCAAGAACTCAGACAGTGAATCCAGATCCCTCTCGAAGATCAGTTGGCCTCCGTTGCCCAATTGGTAGAACTTGTTGTATTAGGCTTCCATCTATAAGAATTTAGGATAAGAAAGTTAGTGAAGTGATCAAGTGTGTCAAAGTTTTATGTATTAATGTAAGAATTTGGAGGAACATGAATTTTTTTTAGAGAAAGAATTCCCAAGGGTAAGAGAGGAAATAGTTTTCATAAATACTCACTTTGGTTTTTCAAACTAAGTTTTTTGTTCGGACGTCCATTCTAACTAGGGTCTCCTATGGTCAGGATGGCTCTGATACCAACTTGTCAACACACGGATTTTGAATCCTAGATGCCTGTTATGCCATACATCGCAATCCCATGATTACCATTTTTGCGAGACATAACAGATTGGATACCACAGTACATCATCCATTACAAACCATAATAAGGTCTTACACAAATAAAGTATCTCATGATCTAGTCTTAGTACAAACACGTAGCAGAATAAATAGCGTAGCGGTGGGGTCCATCTTCAGAGTCACAGACAATGCTGACGATGGGAGATGATCCTAGTTGTCATAGCCGTCCTGCTGTCCTCCTTCAGGGTAGTCCTCCTCATAGTCTGGCCATAGGAATAACCAGGGACAAAAACCATGAGTACTCTTTAAGTACTCGCAAACTACCACTAACAAGTAGGATGATTCTAGTAGGAATGCTAACTCTAAGTTCATTTGTAAAGTTAATTTTGAAACCTAAGTTGAGTTCAGAAACAAAGAAAGATTAAAGAAGTTTGAAAACACCTAAGTGGGAACTTAGTTGTCATAGTCACAACTCTGTTGTTGTCAAGTCATGTCACAATTCATTTCATAAGTTGTTTTGAAAACATCTGACAACGGAACAGTATGGCCACTCCAACTATCCATAACCGCGGACGCGGCTATTTGAATAGTTTGACACTCTACAGAGGTGGTACACTTTCACCACAAGATTTGATACATCTGTCAGGGATAACCCTGAATCGTCATACTTAGTATGCAGATAATCAAACATAACCTTTCCTTTACACACCCTAGTATAAGCAGCACGGCCTCCCAGCCATGACCATCTGTCATCCTGGGCACTACATAGGTGGACAACATTGAGAGGTACCCTCAGCTCAAACCTCTCCCGTGAGGGAACTAATACTAATGCATATAAACTTCTGGCTAAGCCTTACCCAATTCAGGTATTGTGGTTGTACGGTAAAATTGGAATGGTATCGCATCCGAACCTAACCATCAGTTTTTATAAAAGGGCTAAGGCTCATGCCTCAACATTTTCATCATCATAAACCATTTGTGTTTCTCAACACATTTCAAAACATCTCAATAGAATGACTCATCATTCCAAGGTTTTCACAAGTCATTTTCACCAAGTATTCCCATCTAAAGTGATCAAGTTTTGGTTTAGCTCCAAACTACTAAGTTAAGAGTGTTCACTAATGTGGGATGCTAATCTCAATCTCATGCCATAGAATGACATCTAAGCCTAACTAGATAGGGCAAGTTTTATACTCTTTATGCTACCTTTAAACAAGTAAAGGACTTTGGTAAAGTAAAGAAGGTAAAGCTTGTAAATAAAACTTGGAGTAGGTATAAGTCAAAGGGTACAACCAAAGCATGCCTAATACATCTTGCTTAGGTTATCTAGCTTGCAAGGATTAGCTTGCATTGTTAATTTGTATAATGCTAGCTTGCTAGGTATAATACTTGCAAGTGTTAGCTTGCCTTGGTTGGTGCAGTGGTTGAAATTCTCTTCCTCCTCTTCTTGGTAGAACTCCTCCTCCTCGTAGACTTGGTCGATACTATCGTTTATAAATACATACGGAATACACAATCACCAAACAAAACTTAACTAGTCTACTTGGCACACTAAGGCACACATTTGATGATATATTACCATCACAAGCATCACAAGGTTTAATGAACTAGCTTCATTTATTTTATTTGAGAAAAGTAATTTCTACTCATTGAAATTAACTAAGATTTAATATTCTCCAATTAAAATATAGGATCATGTGGACACATGTCATCACCACATATTCTAACATATAGAAATGTGATTTAAATGTTGGATCACATTTTAATAAGTTTAAGTTTAATAATTAATGATTTAAAGTGACTAGAAATGCCTATATAGCATTATTTTAGTACTAGTAAAAGTCACTGCATACAAACTTAAATATTATTACATATTCAGATAGATATGGTTAAATGTGATTTTTGAGAGTTGGAATCAACTCAAAAGCTATTAGGATTGATTTTATAAAAATGTTTGAATGTGCAAAAGCTTCCGTCTTGTTTTTTTTGCTAGGAGAGATCTCTAAGTCTAAATGATTTAAATCCAACGGGCTTTGATAGATATTTTTATTAGCTTTCCAACAAAATTGGAATCACTCAATTTGGATTTGTAAAACTCCCTGAATTGATTTATGAACTAAGGGACAGAATTAAGTTTACTTCTAAAAAGAAAAACATATAGTTGAATTATTGGGTCAGCGCGGGAAACTAAATGGGCCGGCTCGCGTACACTCCGCGGCGCTGAGGGCTACTGACAGGGGGGTCCTGCCTGTTAGTGACTCATTAAACGCGAAGCGGTATGGGGCGATAAGGACCACACGATTAGAGCTAGATCTAACGGCTCACGGTCATCGTCGACGACAGACACGTCGCCGGCGAGACTGGACCCTAGCACGGTCGGTGGGGGTACGGTGGGGGCATACCAGGGCTCTAGCTAGTGCGGCGATGGGGGCGATCGAATGAGACGACGACGGCAAACTCAGGCGAGGTCGTGGCAGGGGCTGAGGTGGACGAAATCGACGGGGACTTCTCCACCTCTGCAGCAGCTACCTCCGGCGAAATTCCGGCGATGGGCTGCTCGAGCGGCTCCGGCGAGAGAGGGGAAACAATCAGTGGAGAGAGGGGAGTGGAATGGTGTGGCGATTGAGGCTAGGGGTGGCCTCCTTATATAGGCTCGACGACAGGACCGAAGGGTGTGGGCGGAGCTCGTCGGTGACGACGGCACAGGGGGCTACCGGCGTGGGCGAGCTAGGTGGACGGTGGGTGGTTCCCTGGCGATCATCTAGAGCTTAATAGCGATGCTAGGGGCGGTGGCTAGCGGTCGGGAGCTTCCTGCACTCTGAGGGACAAAGGCGGTGCTCGACGGTGATCCTGGCGACTGTGGGTCGCGTGGCGGTGCACGACCGTGTCTGGCGGGGTAAGGTGGTCAAGGCGGAGCGGCATGCATGGTCTGGTGTCGAGGCGCGGTCTATGGCGTGTTGGCGGCGAGGACGCTCTGGCGTGCTCTGGCGCGGCGCAGAGAGGATAGTGCAGCGCTTCTCTGGGGTGGTCTAGGTGCTGGCAGTGATCGTGGGGTGGACAGGAGAGTGCGGTAGGGTTGGGTGAAGCTAGTGGGGGTGCTAGAATGGCGCGGCGCGGTCTGGGGAGCGTTGCCCACGTTCGGCCGGCGGTGACCAAAAACAGGCGGCGCGCAACTGCTGCTCCAGGCTAAAGGGTAGGCCGGTGAGGGTTTGGTTAGAGCTGGGAGGGACAGGGGAACCAAAATGGGCCCAAAAACTCGACAAGGCATTGATCACTAAACAGTATTAGTTAGGCAGAAAATTTGTGTCTGCCGCCTGTTCGACACAATGGCCGCATGAACAAAAGATTTGATTTTTTCAAAGAGTTTTGGTGGAGTGGTTTGTTACATGCTTAAGCATCTAGGTTTGCTTGGGATTTTGAAATGGAGTTCATTTGGATGGTTTTTGAAAAAGTGTGATACATATATATATATGAACTAGATTCAATTTTCAAATATCATTTAAAATTAGAGTTTGAATGTTTTTGGGAGATCACAAAGTGGGTCTTGGCACATCACTACTTGTACTAGCAAGGAGTGCAAAGATCCGCAATTGTTTCTGTTTGAATTTGAGTGCTAGGAACACCCAAAGTGTCCTAGTTGATTAAAATGGTAAAAGTGACTATTTCTTTTACTTAATTCTTTTTGATTTCTTTTTCTTTGGTTTTTGCTTGGGAATGATCTAGATGATGTGTCATTTATCATAGAACCATTTTACAACCATTAGAACAAACAATAGTGGCTTTTCAAACAACTCCTATTTTAAATACACACGCATATGAATGCTTAAAGATTTTAAATAGAAAAAGGTTTTGTTAACCCTAAATTGGGTAGATTTGATCTTGATCACTTGGATTAAAGTTTTGGGATGTTACACGCAGCCACCGTCGGGCATGCAGGTGGAGGCACGTGACGCCGCCGACCATCCGGGATGCAGCACGTCTTTGTCCACCAGGCCAAGCTAGATCCCGCAACGCCTTCCGCGCTCGCCTCGCCGTACGGTTCCTGGTGGGGGGGAGGCTCCGCCCTCCATGCTCGCCTCACCGTCCGGTTCCTTGTGGGGTATGTAGGTGAGGTCGTGGCCAGCCGGGCGTAGGCGTGGTGTAGCCTGCTTGCGGCTGGGCGAGTGGGCCTGATCTAGGCCCTGGCCCCTGGGCCTCTCCGCCAGTGGGTCACTGCATCTGCGCGGCAGCGGTCGGGATTGTTGGCGCCAACAGCTAGATGTGTGGTGGCGTGGCTCCCTCTTCCTCGAAGCACCTCTCCGTCGACACAGACCTCACGTACGTGAGGGCAGCCCGTGCTCACCCAGCATGTTGATGGATATGTGATTTGCGGTTAATTATTTCCTAGTGATATTGCCTTGGTGATACGTTCCCTTTCTTTTTTATTTCTGAGTTGCACTTGGAAGTTTCTTCTCGATCTTTGTTAGATTGTGGAGTTGCTGTGTGATTAGGTACATGGATTTGAGGTTGGATTTGCTTGTTGCTTCCGATCCGTCAGATGGATAGTTGATTTATTTTTGATGATTCTGTAAAATTTGGAGCTAGCCTGATAAATTTCTATCTACAAAAATTGCTAGTAGGATTTGCAAATTCACTTGAGGATTTCATGGTGACCACACTGATGCTAAGTTCTTTTTTCTTTCTTTCTGCAAGCTTTTTTCTAGAGCCTCACTATGAGGTAGATTACTACTCATAATCGACTCCGCTTGCCATGTGTAATTGACTCCACTTTTCCATAAGTACCATTCAACATCTGCTTCTGTAAATTCCAGAGTTTTGGTGCTATCGGTGTTACGATGGACCTGCTATTTTGAACCCTACAGGCAAATTTTTGGGTACGATGGTCCTACCTCAGATGCGCTATCATGGCCATTCTCTTCCGTAATTCCTTCCGTTTCTTCTGCAATTTGGTGCTTTTGACCATGGATGCATCTGTTTAAGATTTTTTCTTCTGATTACGGTAGATGGACGTCAAGTGGAGCAAACGGAAGCACAGATCACGATACCACATCCAACGGCTCTAAGTGGGTGCACAGTGGCCACCCCGGGCAGCAAATCCGCATCGATACAAGAATATTACATCTTCTTCTTCTTCTTCTTCAAGACATGTTTTCAATAGGCTCAACTCTTACATGACCATTCTTTGGATCACACCTTGAATATCTCCTGGCTTATTCTTCTTCCTTCAACCTTGAAGACAACATTTCAAGCGATGTCAATGAATAATTCCTACAAGGATAACTCAATTCAAATATTAATCCATAAAGAATGTCATTAATTATCAAAATGACACATGGAACATGCATACACTTTTATCTGGCATGTGGGGATGGGTTGGACGCGTCGGACGGCCTATTGGGCCGCATCTGACAAAACACATCCTTGGGTAATCGCGTTTTCCTCTCGGTTCTAAGAAAACCAAGTCTACAACGACATAATGTGCCAGATACCTTGTTTTTAACTTTGTGATAGTTTTTTTTGTAAAATCATATAGATTATTTCCTGACGTTTATTTCTTCACTTCTCACAAAACGGAAAAAGTGCAATGTTGAATTGAGCAAGTTTTGTAAGGAAAGAGAGAGTTTTTTCATGGCATCTTTTTTCATAGTAGCATATTAATTTTCAGTCTCGTCGTGTAATTGATGAACTTGAATAAACATTATTTCTTTACAAAAATTTGCAAGGACCACTTTAATTTGAAGTATTTTTTTGGAGAAGTAGAATCCCTAGGGTTTTATATGTTAGTTGTTTGAACATAGGACTGAATTCTATAGGAATCTTACCCACGGATTTATTGATACTACATTTTCTAGGAAATTTGGCATCCACTGGGATCTCTTAGAAATAGTCTTTTTTGCATGTGATGCAATCAAAAGCGCCGAAAGATGTAGGACTAAAATGGACATAACATGTCAATTTTGTGTTATTCTTACTCATACATTTGTAGAATTTTTGCAAATCAAAGAGGACGCAAGAAAACACTAAGGGTGTGTTCAGTTGGTGTCATGAAGTGGAATGGAATAGAATGGTTCCAAGAGTTGTTCTAGTGTTCAGTTGAGAAATGGAATGGAACGAGGTGGTTCCTCAAAAGAGAATATTCCCTCTAGATCCAGAATGCACTCATTCCACCAAATTGGTGGAATCACACCATTCCTCTATGCTAAAGCCACCCAAAGATTATCGCTCTCTCTATTCTCTTTCCATCTTTTTTGCTACATGCACCTAAACATAGAATGGAACCATTCCATTCCACTTTCTTGGCTCAACCGAACATAGGATGGAACCATTCCATTACACATTTTTGTCCTAACCAAACACAAGAACGGAACCAACCCATTCCAGTGGAATGGAACCATGACATTCCATTCCACTTCATTCCCGAACTGAACACACCCTTAGTCCCTGAGGAAATGCTTGAGATCTCATCCTGAGCATTACCTCCTGACTTAGTCTTCTTCTTCTTAGTCCAAGAACTCTGCTTGAACTTAGCCTTATTCTATACCACCAACACTTGGTTGGTACCTTTATTGAGATCAGTCTCTGCCTGCTTGAGCATCCCATGCAATACGGTGAGCTTCTTGTCCATACCATGCATGTGGTAGTTCGATATGAACTGACCATACACACTAGAAAGAGAGTTCCGAATTATAACTATAGCGAACTCTTCGCTAATGGGGTAGCCAAGCTTTTCCAAAGACTGCATGTAACCAACCATCTTGATCACATGTGGACTCAGTGGATCACCATCCTTAAGCTTACAACTCATCAAAGCTTGAGAGACTTCATACCTCTCGGTCTTTGCCTGAGCCTGGAACATACTTTTGAGGCTTTCGATCATATCGTAGGCCTCAACATTCTCGAACTGCTACTGCAAGTCCGATTCCATGTGAACAAGCATAAGATAGCTTATAAAATGCCTCACAACCCCAAATCTTAAGAAAAGACAAACTTGGCCTTTGCCCGCCCATATCTCATGCGGTTTCTTCTTGATACCTTTGATCCGGATTCACGAATGTAGTATAATAGCTTTTCCCCTACGAGACCTAGGTTTGATCAAACATTGGAAAGCAATGCTAAAAAGAAATAAAAAGGACACGTTTACAAGACTTTGTTTGTTCATTTTACCTTAGTTTACCGGACCAATATAGTTTACTTTCATAATGGGTTGAATCAATGGATGGAGATAAGCCAGAGTTAAAGATCCACCTGCAGCTGCACATCATATGGGATAAATATAATAATAAGCATAGTCATGTGTAATGGTCGAATAGGAATAATCTCTTGTGGGCAACACATCCTAATATACTAGAGCCCCCAAGCATAGCAACTGAGTGCACCATGAAGCAACGAGCTACAAATGATTATTAAGTGTAAAACACAGATCAAAGCATTAAGTGGTGATGTTGTTGTGATCCTGAATGGGTCGCTAAGCGAAGACCGTACTACCCTTTCTGTCACTAGGGTTTCTATGAGATCGCCGCTAACTTAGTATCTCACCTCAAGCCTTTATCAATCTATGGGATCATGGGTACCTACAAGTCCACATATCAAGACAAGAGACAAAGAACCAAAAGATACAAATCTCTATTTGCAAACAAAACACAATACTCCCATGAATTAGATGCACATAATTTCTACGAGGTTTCTTCCCAACCCGCAGCCCGTGAGGACTACTCACTCATAACAAATAGATCTAATATAGAAAACATTTTACAAAATACTTAGATTGAAATCAAATATTCTTACAATGGTCGCCAGATCATAAGGAGATCTAAAGTACAAAGCAATGGCTATGACTAATGGAGGGGATGTATGATGGAAGTGATGAACAATGGCGTGGATCTCCTTTGGTGGTGTTGTGATGTAATCTGAGAATGGTAGCTCTCTAGCCAGCAGTTGGAGCCTCAAAATATATATAGGCATCTTCACGAAAGTTGTAGGGTTTGACGACACGAAGCCATCGCCACATGGTACGAGCAGACGGTATGGGCGGGCCCTGCCCGTACCAGTGGTCATTATGGCGTCTGATGCCTGGAATTGACTTCCCAATATCTTGTTCGTGTGGACTTCCTCAAAAACCTTCATTATGACTCTTGATTTTGCATTAAAAAGCGCGATTTCCTGCACAACACAATTCAAAGCAAGGTTTTGCATATCTTTGCAATTATTAGTCATTAGTGGCAAGGATTAATTGAGAGTTTCTTGTCAATTGCTTGACCAATAACAATGTTTAAACGTGGTTGAAGATGGCTATTTTTGGATCCATCACTTCTCTACCGATTTTGATGGTACTCTGTTTAGTGTGAACGTCGTCGTTTTTAGACAATAACCCCAAAATGATAAATGATGATCTGTCTGACTCATCATTGATCATACCATGTCCAACAAGGTCTGATTCTGCCTTTCCGACACACGATTTCTCTGTAGTGTTCCTGGTGGAGTGAGCTGAGGAACTATTCCACAACTCTTTAGATGGTCATCAAACTCATGGCTCATGTACTCTCCTCCTCGGTCCAACCGAAGAAACTTTATTCTCTTATCGAGTTGATTCTGTACTTTATTCTGGAATTCTTTGAACCTTTCAAAGGCTTCTGACTTATGTTTCATCAAGTAGATATATCCATACCTACTCAAATCATTAGTGAAGGTAATGAAGTACTCATAACCACCCCTGGTTATCGTGCTCATTGGACCACATACATCACTATGTACTAGTCCCAACAAGTCGGACGCCCTTTCACAACTCATTGCAAAAGGTGTCTTGGTCATTTTGCCGAGTAGGCAGGATTCACATGTCTCAAACGACTCTAAGTCGAACGAAGTTAGGATTCCATCATCATGAAGCTTCTTCATGCGTTTCCAACTTATATGACCAAGCCAACAATGCCAAAAAAATAAGTCATATTTAGATCATTTGGTTTCATCCTTTTCACATTTATGTTATAGACCGATTCACCATCAAGATTTAAAATAAATAACCCGTCCTAGACGGGTGCAAAGCTATGAAACATATCATTCAAATATAAAGAACAACCATTGTTCTTAATATTAGACTCATAGCCTTGTCTCATCAAACATGAGGCAGAAATGATGTTTCGACTAAGCACTGGAATATAATAACAATTATTTAGCTCCATTAAAAATCATGAAGGTAAATGAAGTTGCATCGTGCCGACTTCCAACGCAACGACTCCCACTTTGTTGCCGACTCGAATGTCTATCTTGCCTCTTGCTATGCTCCTAGTTCTTACCAGTCCCTACAACGAGTTGCAGATGTGAATGATTGATCCGGTATCATACACCCAAGAACTATTAGGTGCATCAGCAAAATAAATATCTATAACATTGCAGACAAGTGTACCTAAGTTAGAATTCACACCTCCACACTTGACTTTATCGGCCAAAAACTTGCTACAATTCCTCTTCCAATGGTCATCCGTCTTGCAATAGAAGCAAGCAGATCTGGCTAAAGGAGATGCCTTAAGAGATAAAAATGTGGACAACACGATGTTTAACAAGAACATGAATACAATCCATCTTATGAACTCTACACACTCATGTTCGGTTTAGCTTAGCAGTAGTAGTGCCACGTCGGCTGGACAAAAGGCGCGCGGGATAGATAAGGTTCAAACATGGCCAGAGGAAAAGAAGGGTTAATGCTGATCCACCAACACCTTTGTATTGTTGTTATTATTTAATTTGTGTTGGTTAAATAGAGTAAAGTGTCCTAAGAGTCACATTACGCAATCGAGCAGAATATAGTGACTTGATCGTGCTGAATTTCGCCGCACGGCGTCGTCCTGATAATGAGTCGAGATGTGACATTTGGTCTCGAGCTTCTCCACTTGATTTTTTCCTCCTCCCTTTCTGAGCAAGTTCTTGTGTCTTTCAACCTGAACGGAGCGGGCGTCAGCGCGCAGCGACGAGACCACGCGAGATGACGAGATGCAAAGTCTCGGCGACCGGCAAATGGCAAAGCGGCTCACGGCTTTGGTCGCGTCCAATCGCGGATACGCGTCGACGCCGTTCTAGATGGCGAATCTTTCACAGCGGCGTGCCGACGTGCCTGATAGAACCGTTGACCAGCCCGTAGCCTCCATCGCGCAGCTGTGACGGTAGGCACATTAGTTATTTACCATCACGTGCACGCAGTGGCGATTCTAGGACAAAAGTAGAGGGGTGGGCTCAAAATTAAAATGTATTTTCAGTGACGCCCAATTTTTTCGAAGATTAGGTGTTTTTAGTCTAGAACAATGTCACATACTACATACTACATAAGTAGATATACTCCTCTGTTTTAAATACTCTCTTCGTCCCAAAATAAGTGACGTGAGTTTGTCTAGATTCGCATGTCACTTATTTTGAGACGAAGGAAGTATAAGATATTTTAGCTTTGTGAAATATACTTCTTTTACAAAATTAAAACATCTTATACACATGAAGCATAGATCAACCATGTATCAAGTATGCCTAAGAGCAACAAAATGAGTAGAGTACACGATAGTAAGCCACCGCAAGAGATTATTTTCTGCTAAAATTTCAGGTGATTCCTCAATTATAGGAGTAGTAAGAGTATCTTCGCTCGTAATCGGCCCGTACGGGGGCCGTCGGCGCGAAATCGAAAATGGGAGCGCCGACTTCCCAGCCGTGCCCCCAAAGTAAACACATATTTTAATAAAATAATATTTAGATAGGGAAAATTTAATTTTATTACATAATAAAAATAGAAAACTAGTCATAATCGTGCCTAGCCTTGTAGTACTCGTCCTCATGGTCGTCGTAGGAGCCGTCGTCTTCGTCGTCGGTCGGCGTGCGCTCCGGCCTCGACGGAGTTGGCCGGCCACGATCGCGCCACATCGAACGATCGCCGAAGAGCGATCATCGCTTTGGGGACCGGTGCTCGCAATGGCTGCAGCCTTCACCGTCGCCTCTGCCGCGCGCACAATAGACCTCCTCCTTCCGCCACCAGGTGTCCCCTGGCGGCGTCGGTTCGAGCGACGCCCGAATGACCGCACGCTGGCCCGGAAATTCTTCCGGGTCGCCGGGACGCCTCTACTGGCGAGCCGACACGGCGTATTCCGGAGGGACCACCCACTCCGATCGAGGCTCCGGCTGAAGCTCCGGCCGAGCCTCCAGCATCCGGTTGAGGCGTAGCATCGCGCGCGGGGCAAGAGGATCCCAGAACACCACGCGACCTCTGTCCTTTTTCCGCTGGAAGTGCGGGTACCGGAGGCGGGGATATTCGCCCGCCATTATGTGGTCCATCACGCTGGCAAGAGTCCGGGCGCCCTACCACAGCCTGCGGCCCTCCTCGTTGTTGTTGACGGGCGGCGAACCGTCCCCATCGTACATGGCGAGCTGCCGCTCGCGACGGTTCGCGAAGAAGACGTTCCAGGTGGCGGCGTTGTCGGGGTCCCAGTTGGTGTCCAACCGCTGCTCCGGCGTGAGCTCGCCGTAGTAGTGGTTGGTGATGGCCAACCGGCGGGGAGCACCTTGAGGGACGGGCGGGACCGGCACGCCACCGGCGCTCAACCTCCAGCCCGGAGGGCACCCGTACCCCGGCGGGCAGGGGTAGTGGGAGGCGCACAGCGCCTCCGCCTCGGCGTATGTTAGTGTGGGGAGGTTGGAGGATATCATTGCGTGTAGATCTGAGCTATGGCAATGGCGGCCGTGGCCTATGTAGCCGAAAATGGCGGGAAGTTGAGGCGGGAAGCGGGAAAGAACTAGCGGGAAGCGGTGGAACTTGCGGAAAGGAACTAGCAAGAACGCGATGGAAGCCACTTCCGGCCACCGCGTGGCCGCCGAAGGGCACGTGGCTTGACAGGGCAATATTTTATTCTCATCCGGCGCCCCCGCTTGTCTCCCTGTAGGTAGAGTTTTGCCTAGGACCGCCGGGTTAATAATTAGGCCACACTGGCGAAAATTCTAAAATGAGGACTGCGGCTGGACGTGTTTTTTAGCGCCAACGACCCTCGTAGGCCTTTGGAGGCTTTTGAGGACCCTGCTCTAAGCTACCGCACGCAATTAATAGTGTCCCACGTCCACATGCCAACCTGCGCCCAAATGCCTCACTGTATGTTCTTCGTCCACGACCAAAGAGCCAAGGCCTAGTCGGGCCACAGGTGACAGGTCCACTTAACTTTCTTTCAGTTATTTCTCAAAAAAAAAAACTTTCTTTCAGTTACCAGTTGTCCTCCGTTTGAACGGACGCCTAGGAGTTCCAGCAAAACGTGTCCTTCTCCCTACCACTCATCCATCCATAGATATTAGCCGTATAATTGAGGTTTTCGTATAATTGAGGTTTTCTGCTGGAAATGGAGGGTAGGCACCAGCCTAACCAAGCATAGCCGGTAGAATCGCCCCTGCGTGCACATGCACTTGAAAATGTTTTTGACTATATACTGTATTCAAGAAGAGAAGAACGTAACAATTTTCTTTTGACGGAAGAAAAAAGGCCACAAAGTTTGTGCATCGAACAGAGTATTTCCAGAGTCACGAACCCGTATGTGAATAGGAGGCGATGGACGGCGGCGGTTGAATAACCCGTCTAGGGTTTTGTTTTCCTCGTTCTTGATGTTGCTAGCATGCTCCGTCTTCATTAGCTTTGGAAACTTAGAGGTGCGACGGACCACAACTTCTTTTTGATGGGCAGGGACGGAGGCAAGGGAGGGGCTAGCAGGGGTCAGACCCCTCTAATATTTCGCCCCTCTAAGAAAACGCAGCAGGATCAGCACTATAGGTCTTGTGCTAATTGCCGTACTTAATCATCTAATTGATTTTCTTAGGCCCTAATTGGTTTTGGTTGTTCACGTACTGAAGCGCAACCAACTGCCTATCTTCCTGCACGTCCATGTACAGGCCACCGATCATGATCTCCCTGATCTTTCTGCTCTCACTGTGTCTAGGGCTGGCCTGTCAATCAGATTGATCGATCTTGCTGCTAGGTATAGGACCCCCACCGCTTGCTCCAAGGTGACTTGATTGGCAGATTGTTAGCGGGGGCTATGGTGGCTGTCGCCGTGACCTTCGTTACTTGCCGTCGTCCGTATAATTAGATTCCTAAACAAGGTGTGTATTAGAGATATTGTATATTACAAGTATTGTTTGTCTGATATAATCTTCTCTTTCACTTTAGTTAACCTACAGCTGGTTCTACAGCTGATTAGTTCAAAATTTGTAATTTTTTTTGCCTATTTCTTGGGTCTCAATTCTTCCCAAATTAGCCTAGCCAAAATGCTATTTTTTTGGACCAAGCTGTTGTGAATGATTATAGAAGATGTATATATGTACTTTGTGAAAAAATAGCCAAACAAATGTCTGCTTGCTTATAAATTTTCTTTAAATTTTAATATTTGAAATCATTTATATTAATATAGTATTTTTGTTTTTCCGCAAACAAATGATTGATATATTATCTCGGTTTAGACTTTGTTAGCGCTCCCCGCCCCCCTCCCCTATACTCAAATCCTGGCTCCGCCCCTGTTGGTGGGGGCCTTGTTCTGTGTCTAAGCTGTTTTCTCAGGATGGTGAGACGACGGTTGTAACATCTCAAAACTTTAATCCAATCATATCAAGATCTAAATCATCAAAATTAGGATTAACAAAAACTTTTCCAAATTAAAAATAAAAACATTCATATGTATGAGTATTTAAATTAGGAATTGATTTGAATTGCCATGGTTCTGTGATTCTTTGGTTGTAAAATGTTTCTTAGGTGATTTAAACATCATCTACATCATTTCCAAACTTTTTCTAAAGAAAATCAAATCAAAAACAATTAAGAAGGAGGAATGGTCATTTTGGCCATTTTAATCCACTACACTACTTTGAGTGTTCCTAGCACTCACTTCTCAACAGAAATAATTCTAGGTCTTTACACCCCTTGATAGTACACATAATGAGGTACCAAGGCCCACCTTTTGATCTGCTAAAAACATTCAAATACTTATTTTAAATGGCAGTGAAAATTGAATTCAATGCATATGCCTAGATCACCCCTATTTCAAAAACCATCAAATTTAGCTCCACTTTCAAAACCCTTGCAACCAGAGACTACCTAGTACCAGTGGAGAACACCCAAAATTTTGAAACCAAAATTCAAACTTTGGTCTCTTGCGGCCATTTCATCAAACAGGTGGCAGGCACAAATCTGGCCAAATTCAAAACACTATAGTGTGCAGTGATCTTGGTCACCATTTGGGCCTAACTCGGTCCCCTTGTCCCCCAAGTGCACCCCCTACCCTTTGCTAGTCCGGCCAAGCCCTGTGCACACGACCAAATGGTTATGGCCATTAAGGCCGAGCACCTTGAGCACCCTCACCGGCGACAGCGCGCCACAGCAGTCGTCAGCCTCGCCCACCATGTCCAGCACGTCGCCTGTGGTCCACCTCCACCGTCCAACCAGCCCCAGCCCAAGGACAGCGACCAGAACGGCCAGGAACCGCTGCGCCCGGAGCCTGTCGACCATGCCGACGTCACCCGCAGAGCGCGCCCTGTCCCCGCGTAGCCAGACCTCGCCTAGCTCCAGCCGCCCGTCTAGGCGATCCCCACCGGCCTAGCAAGCTAACAGACATGCCCAATCCCCCAACCGTACCCCGTAGTCGCCGGCCGCCATGAATCTTGCCGTCGATAGAGACTTAGTGCGCGTCGCGCTCTTCACTGTCCCCGATCGCAAACCACTGCACCAGCACCACCGTGACACTCGCCAGGGCACCGCCCACCGTCCTAGCGCACCGCCCATGCCTCTACCTCGATGTGCCATCGTCACCGGCGAGCACCGCCCATGCTTCTCTACCGCTCAGTCGACCCTATATAAAGCGGCCACCCCAGCACCATTTCTCCACACTCCCTCACTCCCCATCTCTCACTGAACCTCACCCACCTCTAGCCGATGCTGCTTGAGCTCTGCCTCGCCGGAATTGGAGCCGAAGCCGCCACAGTAGGAGAAGGGCGCCTGTGATTTAGGGCACCCCAAGCTCCGCCGCAACCGCGCCTCGCCTTGTCGTCGTCTACCAGCCCGTTTGCCCGCCTCGCCGACCTTGCTGGAGCCCTGGTACGTCTCCAATCCACCCCCACCGCCGCGTCTAGGTCAGACTCTCGTAGGAGTAATCCGTCGTCGACGATGACTCTCCAACGTTAGATCCCCTTTTAATCGTGCGGCCTAGAATGCTAGATACCGTTTCGGTGTTTTTGTGCCGCTGACTGGTGGAGCCCACATGTCAGGCAGCCCGTTGCGCGCACTGTGCGTAGCTGGTCTGGCCCAGTTAGTTCCCGCGCGAGTTAGGATTTCAAATTTAGTTTTTTCTATTTAGAGTTAATCTAGTTTCTGTCCATTAGTTTAAAAATCAATTCTAGGAGTTTGACAAATCCAAATTGCATGAAACCAATTTTGCCTGAAAGGTATTGAAATGATCTATCCAACAACATTGGATGTAATTCAATTAGAGTTATAGATCTCTCCTAGTAAAAATAATAAAACAGAAGCATTTGCACCTTGCAACATTTTTATAAATCAACCAAGATAGGTTTTGAGTTGATTCCAACTATAAAAAATCACATTTCATCATATCTATCTAAATATGTAATAATATTAAGTTTTACATACAGTGACTTTGGACTAGTACCGAAATAATGCTATATAGGCATTTCTAGTCACTTTAAATCATTAAATAATGAACTTAAACCAAAGTAATTATGATCCAACCTTTAAATCTCATTCCCACATGTTAGAATATGTGGTGATGACATGTGTCAACATGATCCCATATTTTAAGGGGTGAATATTAAATCTTAGTTAATTTTTCAATGAGTAGAAATTACTTTTCTAATTTAAGAAGAATGAAACTAGTGAATTAAACTTGTGATGCTTGTGATGATAATAGATCATCATATGTGTGTCTTAGAATGCTAATTAGAATAGTTAAGTATTGTTTGGTGATTGTGTACTCCGTATGTATTTATAGAAGATAGTACCGACCAAGCTTACGAGGAGGAGGAGTGCTACCAAGAAGAAGAAGAAGAAAACTTCAACCACTTCACCAACCAAGGCAAGCTAGCCCTATCCAAGTTAACCCTTGCAAGTTGTACTTGCAAGCCACCATTAACAGTGCAAGCTATTGTTAGCAAGCTAGAATTAAGAGAGATGAATGAGCAAAGATGCTTTAGGCATGCTTTGGTCACACTACCTTGACTATTACTACCCCAAGTATTACCTTACCAGCTTTAATTCCTTTAGTTTACACAAAGTCCCTTACTTGTTTTGATGGTAGCATAAAAAGTATAAAACTTGACCTATTTAGCTAAGCTTTAGATGTCATTCTATGACATGAGATTGAACCCATCATCTTTCCACCTTAGTGAACACTCTTAACTTAGTAGTTTAGAGTAGATCAAAACTTGAGTCACTTTAGATGGGAACAATTTGTGAAAATGAATTGTGAAAACCTTGGAATGATGAGTCATTCTATTGAGATGTTTTGACATGTGGTGAGAAACACAAATGGTTTATGATGATGAAAATGTTGAGACATGAGCCTTAACCCTTTTATAAAACTGATGGTTGGATTCGGATGCGATACCATTCCAAATTTACCAGACAACCACACTACCTGCATTGGGTAAGACTTAGCTGGAAATTTATATGCATTAGTATTAGTTCCCTCGCGGGAGAGGTTTGAGCTGAGGCTACCTCTCATGATGTCCACCTATGCAGTGCCCAAGATGACTGATGGTCATGGTTGGGAGGCCATGCTCATAGGAGAGGTGCTTATACTAGGGTGTGTAAAGGAAAGGTTATGTTTGATTATCTGCATACTAAGTATGATGATTCAGGGTTATCCCTGACAGATGTATCGAATCTTGTGGTGAAAGTGTACCACCTCTGCAGAGTGTCAAACTATTCAAATAGCCGCGTCCGCGGTTAAGGACAGTTGGAATGGCCATATTGTTTCGTTGTCAGATGTTTTCCAAACAACTTGAAGTGAATGATGAATCTTGACTTGACCACAACAGGGTTATGTTTATGATACTAGCTTCCCAAATTAAGTGATTCTAGAACTTTATTTTATCTTTCTTTGCTTCAGAACTCAGCTTAGGTTTCAAACTTAACCTTATAGTTAAACTTAGATTTACCACTTTAACTTAGCACTATACTACTTGTTAGTGGTAGTTTGCGAGTACTTAAAGAGTACTCATGGCTTTTTTCCCTGGTTATTCTCGTGGCCAGACTATGAAGGAGACTATCAAGATGATGGCCAACAGGACGGCTATGATAACTAGGACTATCTGCCTTCGTCAGCATTGCTTGTGCCCCTGAAGATGGACCCCACCGCTATGCTTATCTTTTATTTCCGCTGCTTGTTGTATTTAGACTGGATCATGAGATCCTTATTTGTGTAAGACCTTATGTATGGTTTGTAATGGATGATGTATTGTGATATCCAATCTGTTATGTCTCGCAAAAGTGGTAATCCTGGGATTGCGAGGTATGGCATAACGGGCATCTGGGATTAAAAATCCGGGTGTTGACAAGTTGGTATCAGAGACATCCTGACCATAGGAGACCCTAGTTAGAATGGGCGTCCGAACAAAAACTTAGTTTCAAAACCAAAGTGAGTATTTACGAAAAACTATCTCCTCTCTTATCCTTGGGAATTCTTCTTTCTCAAAAATTCATGTTCCTCAAAATTCTTACATTACTACTTAAAATTTGACACACTTGATCACTTCACTAATTTCTTCATCCTTAATTCTTGTAGACGGAGACTCTGATGGGTTCGTAGCATGGAAAACAAAAAATTTCTACAGCAAGAACGAACAAAACCCAGATCTAATCTAGATAAAAGCCAAAATCTAATCTATTAGACATGAGCAACGAGATAGATCTGTACTAACCCTCGTAGAACCGAAAGCATTACGAGATTAGATCTCGGGGTTGATGTAGTCGATCACTTGCCAATCTCAAGATCGTGTGGATGATCCTTCCAGCGCCGCGTTCCGGCAGCGCTTTCGCAGTCGGTCACACGTGCGGAGTCGAAGCAGACCTTCCTCTCCCCGTTCCAGCGAGCAGCGGAGGTAGTAGATCTCTCCACGGAATCCCAGCAGCATGAAGGTGTGGTGGTGGTGGTGGAGTAGAGAATTCTGCAGGGCTTCGCCTAAGCCAGAGCAGAGGGAAGGAGGAGGAGAGAGGCAACTTGAGATCTAGAGAATAGAAGGGGCAAGGGGGTTTGTGCCTCCACCCCTCTATTTAAAGGAGGGAGGCGCCATGGGGAGGTGGAGTCCTTGTAGGACTCCCCTCTCCCTTGGCCGGCGGATCAAGGAGGTGGGGGGAGAGTCCTACTCCCCCACGAATCCTTGTCTTACCCCACAAGGATTCCTTGATCCTTTCTTGGTTTTCAAGTAAACTCCAAGAAATCTTCTAGAACCTTCCGGAACATTCCAAAACCTTCTAGAATCCCCATACAAATACTCTGAAACATTTCCTAACTTAGAAAATGATCCCCTATATATGAATCTTATTCCCCGGACAATTCCGGATCTCCTCGTGATGTCCCGGATCCAATCCGAGACTCCGAACAACATTCGGTCTCCAACGCACATTCCATATCTACTTAAAACAACTTCGAACCTTAAGTGTGTCACCCTACGTTTCGTGAACATGTAGACATGATGGAGACACATCTCTGATCAATAACCATTAGAGGGATCTAGAGATCCATAACGGCTCCCACATACTCAACGATGACTTCGTGATCGATAGAACCATTAACATACGAAACCAATTCCCTTTGTCACACGATACTCTACTTATCCGAGGTTTGATCGTCGGTATCTCCATACCTAGTTCTACCTCGTTACTTATAAGTACTCTTTACTCGTTCCATGATATGTCATCCCTTGTGACCTAGTCACATGCTTGCAAGCTAACTAGATGACATTCCACCGAGAGGGCCCAGAGCATATCTATCCGTCATATGGATGGACAAATCCCAATCTTGGTCCATGCGCTTCAACACATACTTTCAGAATACCCAATGACACCTTTATAACCACCCAGTTACGAAGCGGTGTTTGATGTCATCAAAGTATCCATCCGGTGATGGTGATTAACATAACCTCATGGTCGAAGGATTAGGTTACTATGCATTTGTAAGCTTGTAGCAAAACGAACTTAATGTCTTGATCTTATGCTATGCTTACTATGGGTGTGTGTCCATCACATCATTCTCCTAATGACATGATCTTGTTATTAACGACATCCAATGTCCATGATCAGGAAACCATGATCATCCATTAATCAACAAGCTAGCTTAACAAGAGGCTTACTAGGGACTCTTTTATGTTTACAAAACACACAAGTATTAATGTTTCCGGTTAATACAATTATAGCATGGGATGTAAACATTTATTATAAACATAAAGATATAATAATAACCACTTTATTATTGCCTCTTGGGCATATCTCCAACAGTCTCCCACTTGCACTAGAGTCAATAATCTAGTTAAAAACTTGTGCATTCAACACCTATGGCTTTCTGGTGTTGTATAGACAGTATTGCTAGTGGTAAACATAATCTTCGGATCTGACACTTCCAGGTCCGTGTGTATTTGCATGTTCTTGCGTCTCTACGCATTACTCATTCTCCAATGAGATGGCATTGTATAAACTTGGTCCTTTGGTGAGACCTTTAGTTCCTTGGGATTAAATCATGTTGATACAGTTGTCATACAATGTATCTTCATAGTATTATCCCGCTATGAACCGCACCTAGTTTGATAACAAACTACTTGACGCAAATGCCCTCATTTGCTGCTACAATAGTAGTCATATACTTAGCCTTTTGTTGTAGTATCTGTCACAATGTTTTAACTTTGGTACTCAACCAAATCCGTTATGGAACTTTCTTTCCATTACATTGTGCCACCCATAGGTTAAATTGAGATAAACTTAATTTGTGACAAAACTAGTATCAATGTAACAATTTACAATTAACTATTTGTCACCACTATATAAGTAATATATTCTTAGTTCTTCCAAAGATCATAGGAATATCCCTACTATTGTCCAATGATCATCTTATGAGTCATTCTGGTATATGCTCATAACATTTAGAGCATAGGACATATCTGGATGTGTACATCTCAAAGAATGATTGATCAAAATATTCTTGTGATTTCACCAAGTGTCAAAACACTTGAATCTTGATTCAGTCCTTTCCTTGCGTCAAGAACCTTTCTTGTTGTTTCCATATTGAACTCATTCAACATCTTATCTATGTAAATTTGGTAAAACCATATTAGCGCCTCAATCTATCCATATAGACATTGATGCCTAATTCTTGGGTTATGCCTAAGTCTTTCATCGAAATGAAATTCTTAACCTGTGTCAATAAAAGATACATCATTTTTAATCAACAATATGTCTTTCACATAATGTATTAGAAATATGTCTTAGCGCTCCCACTTAATTTCTTGCAAAATGCAAACATCTTCATCGTCTCTGATGAAATTAAACCTTTTAACGGTTTCATCACGGTAAAGATTCCAACTCCGCGATGCTAACTTCAACCATTGAAGTTTTGCATACTCTTTTAGCATCCTTTGAATTAACAAAACCCTTTGGATCGTGTCATGGACATATCCTAGGTAACCATTCTATTAGAAGAACTTGTTTTGTTTGTTCAACCACCATATACCAAAATATATGTAGTGGTTGCTACATTAATCTGTCCAGACTAAATATCGCTATGAAAGATCAAATCTTATCATAGTCAATTCCTTGAACATTGTCGTAAACTCTTTCCGACATGTCGACTATTTCATAGATGTGAAACATCCATGTCTATTTCTTTATAGATCCATGTACGACTGTAAGGTCTTGCACCTTTCCAGAGGGTCTTTCAAATTCAAAGCTTGATTTCTCGTGTATGGAATTATCACGGATTTTATGGCTTCAAGCCACTTAACGAAGTCAGGGCCCATCATTGATTATTTGCATATAGTCGGTTCATCATTGTCAAAAAACAATGATTTAACTCTCAAATCTTGGCATTTGATTACTTACCCGACCTACTTGGTTCAATAGGAACTTAGATCCCCGTGACCACATCCTTTGAGGCACGTGAGCCATGAGCATTGTTGCTGCCTCCGGGACACTTACCGACGCTGCACAACTCAGCACATATTAGCCAAGGTTCGACAACCTTGTCAAAGTTCTATTGTCCTCCCACTTAATTTTTCACCAAAAATTTCTTCTCAAGAAACTCGACATTCTAAGTGACAAACACTTTTGTCTTTGGTGTTATGGAGGAATACCCAATGGTTATTCGAAATAACCTACAAAGACACGCTCATCCGACTTTGGTTGTAAACACTTTACTTATGCCTAGCATACTAAAAATTTAAGAAAGGACAACCTGGGTTTTATCCCAAACCATGACTTATATGGTGTCATTTCAACGGATCACGATGGAGCTCTTTTCAGTGTAAAAGCGGTAGTCACTAAAGCTTTAATCTTTAAAATATAATGGCAGTTTTATAAATGACACCTTTGATCTTATCATGTCAAACAAGGTTTCATTACATATCTTGAACACTCCATACTCCTATGGTGTTTTGGGAAATGCAAATCCATGGAACGATTCCTCAAATCTTAGGTGTTTTACTAAACTTGTAACTCAAACATCTTTATGATCCAATCATAAACTTTTTATTTTCTTGTTACAATAATTTTTCACTTCATCTTGAAAGTCTTTGAACATTTTCAAATGTTTCATACGTCTTCCTTATTGAGTAAGTATATACATATACTTACTCAAATCTTCGGAGAAAGCATATGAAGTTGAAATCCATCGCCCACGACTACACATAATGGACTATATACATCAATATGTACAAATTCCAATCAGTTATTCGTCCGTTCCTCTTTTGGCCTACGAACGGAGTTTTAATTATCTCCAGGAAAGTATCACAAGCATCATTTGATCAAAATCAAAGACTCCAAAAATCCATCAACATGGAGTTTCTTCATGTATCCCTTTCAATATAATTTAAATGGCGATGTCACTTTGCAAGTGATCTTTCAATCATTTGTCTTGCGACATTTTAGCATTAGTTTTATGGTCGTTATTTCTCCAACCAGACTTGTATATCATCCATCTATTATGGAATACGGTAATTATTTGAACAACCTTTTGTTGTCATAATACCTGATCAAAATAACAATTATTGAAACAAATCTTGAAGGCAAGCTTTGATGTTAACAAGCAACACAACAACCCTTTGTTTGTTTTCGATGAACATCATCACATATTCTCTTGCTAGTTACTTAGGCCATTGTAGTTCATGAATTGTGTTGTCCTGTATGACACTTCATACCAACCAATTCAGTATCCAATACCGCAGAACCACATTGTTTAACAAGCAAGGAATACAGTCATAACATGTATTTTCTATATACCTAAGTTGGACATCTCCAATCTTTTATTTTCTGCCAAATATTTTATAGATTCTCTTTCAACAATTCCTTTTCTTTTAAAAGAATCTATCAACATCAATAGTGGTGTCATTCACATGACACATAGTAAAAAGTGTGTATAGTCAAATACTAATACCTTTGGACTTGCACTTTGAAGTGGATCACCTTCATCAAATGTTTGGCATTCTTTCAAAGTTCCATTCTTTAGTAATCTTTAGTGTAGTAAACATTTTACTTACATCTTCTACTCATCCTTATCATGACAACTTTCATGATCAAGCTGCTATAGCTTATAAAGGTGAATTGCGAGTATAATGTTTCTTTTCCAAAAACTTTTGGAGGATTAGGACGACTGGCGTCTCCAACCTTCACAAATTCTCATCAAATATGAGGACGTATACTCTATCATGTTGTAACCAACATATTGTTTTAGATATCGCAATACCTTTCACATATGATGGTTTCTGAAACATTGCTTTCAGCTCTTAGATAAACTTGATATTAAAAACAATCTTTTGAGTATCAAGAATCATGGAGGCAAACATGATACATTAGATACTAACACTGGAATTGTTACTCTTGATTCAATACTGTTTATTAAACTTCACAGAGTAAACGGAGTTTGCTGAAAGTTTGCAACAGGACTTTTAAACTTCAGATTGACACTCAAAACAATACGATACCAGTTCGTAAAGTAAATATCCAGAATTTCTATAGTTCCACTATCTCAACTATAACTAAGCGTAAGGTGGTGAACGGATGCCAATGACTACAACAAACTATGCAAATTCACTTTGATTGTGTTAATGATAAATTGAGTTTGACTAATCCAAATTACAAATGAACTCCCACTCAAAACAACATCCCTCGAGTTGTTTTAGTGATTACACGAACGAAATCCACTACACCAAGTCCGATCATCACGTGAGATGATGTAGCTTCAAAGGCGAACAATCAACATGTTCATCATATCATCCATATGACCCGTGCTTTACCTTTCGGTATTCCGTGTTCCGAGACCATGTCTATACATGCTAGGCTCATCAAGATTAACCTTAGTTTCCGCATGTGCAAATCTGGCTTGCACCCGTTGTATGCACACGTAGAATCTATCACATCCGATCATCACGAGATGCTTCGAAACGACGAGTCTTAGCAACGGTGCCAACTAAGGACGAACACTTTATTATTTGATATTTAGTGAGAGGGATCATCTTATAATGCTACCGTCGCGATCTAAGCAATATAAGATGCATAAAGGATTAACATCACAGGCAATTCATAATTAGTGTGATATGATATGGCCCTTTCTTCTTATGCCTTTGATCTCCATCTCCAAAGCACGGACATGATCTCCATCATCACCAGCATTGCGTCAAGGTCAGTGGCGCCGCTTCATGGTTGTCCATCATCACTAGCAACTATTACAACTACTTGGAATAAAGCTATTACAAGATGAATAGACACGCAGGTCTTAACAGAATTAAAGACAACCATTAGGCTCCTGCCGGTTGCCATATTACAACAAGGATCATTGCATACATCAAATATAATCACAATCACATGATGGCCATATCACATCACAAAAACCCTGCAAAAACAAGTTAGACGCCTCTAATTTTCTTTGCATGTTTTACGTGGTTTGGGGCTTTCGAATAAGAACGAACCTTACCTACGAAACTGAACCACAATGTTGATACAGGTGCTATCAAGTGCAAAGTGTAGATTGGATCTATACTATGATGGGAGAGACAGACACCCGCAAAGCCACTTGTGCAATACGAGTTGCACGTCAACTGTGGAGCAAGTCTCATGTGCGATGACATGTAAGGTTAGCCCGAGCCGCTTCATCCCATCATACCGCAAGATGCGAAGTACACAAAGCAAAAGACGGCACGAGCACCAACGCCCACAAAACCATTGTGTTCTACTCGTGCAACAGATCTACACATAGACACGGCTCTGATACCACTGATGGGTTCGTAGAATGGAAAACAAAAAATTTCTACCGCAAGAACGAACAAAACCCATATCTAATCTAGATAAAAGCCAAGATCTAATCTATTAGACATGAGCAACGAGATAGATCTGTACTAACCGTCGTAGAACCGAAAGCGTTACGAGATTAGATCTCGGGGTTGATGTAGTCGATCACTTGCCAATCTCAAGATCGTGTGGATGATCCTTCTGGCGCCGCGTTCCGGCAGCGCTTCCGCAGTCGGTCACACGTGCAGAGTCGAAGCAGACCTTCCTCTCCCCGTTCCAGCGAGCAGCGGAGGTAGTAGATCTCTCCACGGAATCCCAGCAGCACAACGGTGTGGTGGTGGTGGTGGAGTAGAGAATTCTGCAGGGCTTCGCCTAAGCCAGAGTAGAGGGAAGGAGGAGGAGAGAGGCAACTTGAGATCTAGAGAATAGAAGGGGCAAGGGGGTTTGTGCCTCCACCCCTCTATTTAAAGGAGGGAGGCGCCATGGGGAGGTGGAGTCCTTGTAGGACTCCCCTCTCCCTTGGCCGGCGGATCAAGGAGGTGGGGGGAGAGTCCTACTCCCCCATGAATCCTTGTATTACCCCACAAGGATTCCTTGATCCTTTCTTGGTTTTCAAGTAAACTCCAAGAAATCTTCTAGAACCTTCCGGAACATTCCGAAACTTTCTAGAATCCCCATACAAATACTCTGGAACATTTCCTAACTTAGAAAATGATCCCCAATATATGAATCTTATTCCCCGGACAATTCCGGATCTCCTCGTGATGTCCCAGATCCAATCCGAGACTCCGAACAACATTCGGTCTCCAACGCACATTCCATATCTACCTAAAACAACTTCGAACCTTAAGTGTGTCACCCTACGGTTCGTGAACATGTAGACATGATGGAGACACATCTCCGATCAATAACCATTAGCGGGATCTGGAGATCCATAACGGCTCCCACATACTCAACGATGACTTCGTGATCGATAGAACCATTAACATACGAAGCCAATTCCCTTTGTCACGCGATACTCTACTTATCCGAGGTTTGATCGTCGGTATCTCCATACCTAGTTCTACCTCGTTACTGATAAGTACTCTTTACTCGTTCCATGATATGTCATCCCTTGTGACCTAGTCACATGCTTGCAAGCTAACTAGATGACATTCCACCGAGAGGGCCCAGAGCATATCTATCCGTCATATGGATGGACAAATCCCAATCTTGGTCCATGCGCTTCAACACATACTTTCAGAATACCCAATGACACCTTTATAACCACCCAGTTACGAAGCGGTGTTTGATGTCATCAAAGTATCCATCCGGTGATGGTGATTAACATAACCTCATGGTCGAAGGATTAGGTTACTATGCATTTGTAAGCTTGTAGCAAAACGAACTTAATGACTTGATCTTATGCTATGCTTACTATGGGTGTGTGTCCATCACATCATTCTCCTAATGACATGATCTTGTTATTAACGACATCCAATGTCCATGATCAGGAAACCATGATCATCCATTAATCAACAAGATAGCTTAACAAGAGGCTTACTAGGGACTCTTTTATGTTTACAAAACACACAAGTATTAATGTTTCCGGTTAATACAATTATAGCATGGGATGTAAACATTTATTATAAACATAAAGATATAATAATAACCACTTTATTATTGCCTCTTGGGCATATATCCAACAGACTCAGTTCAGCAAGTTTTACTAGTTGGGAAACGGAGGTCAGCTGATCTTCGAGAGGGATCTGGATTCACTGTCAGAGTTCTTGGGACGCCCACATCCGGAGTTTTTTGGAGCTCAACTTCCAGGACCCCTAGGAGGAGACCTACAGTGGCTAGTCACCGCGGATCTTAGAGGAAGCATCGAAGCACCAACTTCTGGGAGAATTCAGTTCTCAATGAGAGAGAACAACTGGCTAGATGGATTAGCCAAGGCAATGCATGAAGCTCTCGCACGTGTATGTGCCCTCAGCATCAACAAGATCCAAGGAACCCGTTTTGCTCACTATGCAAGACGTGACTTCATGGGAATGCCGAAGGAGATGCTAAGTCACCCAGAGTTGAGGCGTCAAGTGGAGAATCTTGACTTCTTCCTGCATGACAGACAGCAGGAACTAGACCATGCCAGGGAGTTAGCCAACCAAAACCGTGCCATTGCCAACCAGAAGGCCCAGACTTTCGCACTGCTCGTCCAGGATCGCCAGTCTCTTCACCGCCAGCATGCCAAGAAGGATCGCACCATCGCCCGTCTTCGCAAGAAGGTGGCCGACCTCGAGAAGACCGTCAAGGAGCAGGAAGCTCAGCTTGCCACCAAGGAAGAAGAAGATGAGGGTGAAGACATCTAGGGAGACATGGATTCTTACCTCAGCAACGATGATGACTTTCTGGAGGAAGATGCCGTGGACTTCTACACTGATGATGAGGACTCCGACTTCATTGACGATGAGTAGATGCACTAGAGCACTGTCCTAGCATGAGATGTATCAGTCCCACTGTATCGTAGCTTGCAGAATGGTTCTTCAAACCATCTATTTTCCTTTGTTTATTGTGGTGTGTGTTGTATCATGTGTTTGTCTGCATGAATGAAATGGAGTTAGTTGAAAAACCTGAGTCTAACTCAAAGTTTTGGCTTTGAAAAACCAAAACCATGAACCTTAGAATTTCCCTCTTACCCCTATATCTATCTCAATCTTCAGATGACTCGTGGAAACCAAGGAGGGAGCAGCTCGTCGCAGGACCCAATGCTGCAGATATTGCAGAATCTAATCACCGACCGTGAAGCAAGCAGGGCAGAACGTCAAGCCAACTTAGAAACACTACAGCAGATAGCCCAGATGGCTCTCAACAACCAAGGGCATGGAAATCACGATCACCATGGATCCAAACTCAAAAATTTTCAGAATACCAATCCCCCAATCTTCAACCAATCTGAAAACCCATTAGATGTTGACGGCTGGTTACAGACGATGGAAAACAACCTCAAAGTTGCAGGAGTTGATGAAAATGACAAAGTTCTCTTAGCCACCCACTATCTGGCGGGAGATGCAAGAGCTTGGTGGAATAGCATCCGCAATATGAACCATGGTCAAGTGATGACATGGGAAGCATTCAAAGTCAAGTTCAGCCGCACCCACGTGCCGCAAGGTCTCGTCAACAGGATGAGAGATGAATTCCGCGAATTGAAGCAAGGGAGAATGGCTGTGGTAGAATACCGTGACAGATTCTTGTCACTTGCCTGATATGCACCTGACGAGATCAACACGGAGGCCCAGAAGAAGGAGAGATTCTTGAACGGACTGCATGATGAGATGCAGACTGTCCTCGTCAACATCCGTTTTCAGGATCTCGAAGAGCTAGTCGACTCTGCCATTCAGATGGAAGGGGAGATTAATCAGGCAAACGACAATCGCAAACGTCGTATGATGCAACAATCAGGATCCAGTAGTCACTAGAAGTACCATCCCAACACCTCACCAGGATATGCACTGTAACACCCTCGAATCGGCCCTATGCAAGTTTTAGCCCTTTCCGCCAAACCCGCATAGAAACGATTCAAGGACGCCCACCAGGCACTTTCGTGTGGGTGGAAAACGAAGTAATACCATTACACAACAGTCCTCGATGGGACCCACAGAACAGATATATATACAACAGCGACTCAACAAGTCAAGAATACAGATATACAATGCAAAGATCCAAATCACCTTGAAAACGATAGAACGTCCGACTACGGACAAGATGCAAATGGGGCTAAGAGCCCTGAAGAATAACCAATGGCGTCCATAACCCTGCCCAGGCCAAGCCGGAAGGGTAACCCTGCTAACGACGTCGATCTCAAACCTGCTAAAACAAAAGGGGTGCCGACAAAGGGCAAAGGAAAAAGAGGAGCGTCAGTACTGAGGCCAGTACATGGCGAGGCTAGAATTCGGCGGCTCTCGCCTACATAGGTATGGTGGGCTGAAGCGGCAGCGCAACGGCACTAAACAACCTATAGAGACTCGATACAACTGGCGGTTATCAAAGAGGGGGTAAGAAAGACCTATCCGGATCCAACCTGAAGCTAACACCAGACAAACCCATCCTGGTATTTCCCCCTCGAGACCAAACGAGGAAGTCAGACCAAGGAACTCACACGGTTGGCAATTTTACTCATTCCGTTATAGTTGCAGTACTTACTAATCAGTTATAGATAGCATGAGTCATCCTGAAGCATAAGTAGTGGGCAGTTTTAATCACCATTCCATTGTAGTTGGAACATTTACTAATCAGATATAATTGTCCTGAGGAAACCCAAAACCCAGCAATTGTTGGCACTTTTATCACATTCCATTGGAGTTGCAATACTTACTAGGCAGGTATAGCATGTCACAAAACAACCCAGATCCACCAGTGGTTGGCATTTTTAATATCCATTCCGTTATAGTTTCTTCTGTTTACTAGTCACATATTAAGTCAAATTTATAACACTACTTTAGTTATGCTTATCTATGATCGAGATACTGTGCTCCAAGTCGTCCATAACCGCGGACACGGCTTTCAGAAAGTTTTACCCTGCAGGGGTGCACAAATAGCAACACACACTCGATCAACCTCGGAAAAACCAACTCAAAACCCAACGAGGCTTTCACGACAAAGCGATCACAGGATTCATAAAATATTTCAGGGGGCCACCCCACTAAGCTACCCGCAACGAAGTTGGCCGGCTCCGGAACGGACCCAGGGTTTGCGAGAACGGCTGTAAACGACTGGGAACCCGAAAGTGTGACTGGGCTTGTCGATACCGCGAAATCGTGCCGCGATCCAAAACAGTACAGGTGCTCCACGCACAATCTTAAATAAAGCAGTAAAGCATGGCATAAGTACAGGATAGCAATAAAGCCCCAAACTACTTTGTGTCCCCAAGAAATAGAAATGAATCAAGCTCTGGCTCAGGGGGGTCCATAAGGCCTCCCGGATGTGGATAGTGCGAAAAATCAAGGAACAGGTATCAAGTACTCGGGGCCTATGGGACACAAGTGGACATAAAAACCAAATAGCATATATTGCCCACCGGTGCCTCTTTCATTAGTTATCCCAACAATTTAATAGTTGTATTTAAAGTCATGATCATCTCCACCAGAAACATCTGCCAACATTCCAACAACTGTGGTACTCGACAACACGCGATCGCACCTGAGCAAGCAACTACGACTCGCAAGGCCAGCTATCCACCAAACAACAGGTATTAGGAGGTGTCCATGGCAATATAGAGGTTGCACGGGATATAACTGGTGCACGGAAACTAAAGCATCGCAACACGGATAGCAATAGATCATAGGAGGAAACAAAGACTATAAATGCAAAATAGGTAGAAGGGGAAGAGATGCTCGCCTGGGAAACACTGCCGACGGATCATAGCTGGAGAACTTGTCGATACTCGCATCAACTCATCGGCCTAATCCACGAAGAAGCAAACACTAGCAGAAACACCAGATACAATATTTAATACTACGGTAGAAGATCCGACATGATTATGATATGATGCAGATTCGGTGCAATTAGGCAGTATTAAGCGGAACCGGGGTTCCGACAATTAATTAAATGGTTCGAGTTATTTAACTACCCCGCAATTTAAATGTTGTATTAACAGGGCGAAGCATGGCATTGGTTCGCTACACAAATTTAAATAGAGTCCGGAATAAGACAAAGGTATTCCGCATATCGACTCCATATTTAATTATGCGGTGAATCGATGGAATAACCCGCACCCACAAAATATGTATGCATGTATGAACAATTTAATTATGCAACAAGATAGATTTCATATATAAAATAAGGGGGTCTCGGAAAAAGGGGTCACACATTAGGGTGTCGACGATCTTGAGGTTCGAGGGTCGGGGTCTACAGGGTCTTCGGATCTGTGAAGGAGATCATGGCGTTCCGAGGAGAAGATCTTGGTGTGCCGAGGGTTCGGTTCGGTCTCACCGGGATCGGGGTCTCAGGGCATCAAATACATGATGAAGATCTCGGTGGTTCCGGCTTCTACGGTCGGTGGTGAACTTGGTACTAGTGTTTGTCTTCAAGCATCGGGGGACTTTGGTGATAGGTCGACGGCCTTGTCATCCGCGATGGAGGAATAAGGTTTTCGGCTTCCGTTGTGCAGGGCGAGCTTGGTTCCGGTAGTCTTCGGGAGAAGAGAACCTGGTTACCTCTTGTTGTCCATCAGTAGCCGTTTGCAAAGATACCGGAGTATTACCATCACGTCCTCTCTCTGTGACCCAAAAGGAGGCACCGTTAGGGATCGATCCACAGGACAACTACATGGTCAACACGAATCAGTAATACACCAACACCTGACTCACACCACCCAGTACCTCGTCCTACTATCCGTGGTGGGCTGTACTGCTGCCAAGTTGGACGATGGAGACCGGCGCGCGTGGGGGATTCGCTGGCCGGGGCTAACCGGCGCGGCGGAGGGCGAAGCCGCCGAGCGGCAGGGCACCACGCGGCAGAGGGTGGATCGGCGTCGCAAAGAAGCGGCCCAATGAGGGAGGTCGCGACGGCCAGAAGAGGGGCGGACGATGCGCACGGCGGACGCCGAGGAACAGGGCGAGGACGCACAGGGGGTCGACTCCGGCGTGCTGGGAGGCTTGGAGGAGGCACGGGTCGGAGCGGCGGCCACGGGGCGGAGGAGCTCGACAGTGATGCGGCCGAGGATGGCGGTGCTTGTCCGGGAGGGAGGCGACCGGAGAGGGCGGCAGCCGATCAACGGGGAGCAGAGAGGACGCGGGGAGAGCCGGTGAGGGGGACGGCGAAGAGGAGGTGGCCAGACTTGGAGGTGCTGGCGGCTGGAGGTGCGGGGGCGCCGAGGAGGCGAGGCCCGAGGGTGAGCTCGACGGCGACGAGGCGCTGGCAGAGGAGGGCCGGCGGTGGCCGGAACAGAGGACGGCGGCGGAGGGCTTGGGCGTTGAGGCGGCCGTGCGACGAGGTCGACCCGGGGCGGAGAGGCCGCGGCTCTGCTCGGGGGCGGCGGAGACGCGCAGAAGCCGAAGGGCGCCTGGCGGCGGACGGGAGGAGATAAGAGGGTGGCGGAGGAGGCTAGCGAGATGGTGGGGATCGCGGTGGTGAGCGAGATGGAGGGGATTGCGGGGAACTGCGTGCAAGCGACACGCGGGTTGGGGTGGGGCCAAGGCGGGAGCAGGGCGCAGGGTAGGTGGACGCGGTCTGGGGTGCGTTGTCGGTAGTGGAGGAGTGGGGTCGGCTGCGGGGTGGTTGTCACGCGGGTGAGGTGGGGTCGCGCGGGTGAGGCGACGGTTGGGCGGGAAAGGGATTGGGGAGCGCGCCCAGGAGGGGCCTGGTCGGCCGGTGAGGTGGAGTGGTTGCTGGCAGGTGGCGTGGTGTGGGTGGATGGAAGACAGGGGTGGGGTCAGGAGGGTGACGTGGCGGGATGCGATTGGCCGGGGTGAGGTGGAGGGGGGCTGGGTAGGATTAGGGGTAGGGTATTTGGTAGCAAAGGGTTTGGGTGGATCTGGTTTTTGTACTAGGGGTGGCCGGCTGGCTCGGATCGGCCTGGTTCGGCTGCCCCCTAAAATAAAATAAAAAATTTATTATTTAAAACGGGGCTTTTGAAATCCGTCGGTAGACGAAACAAAATATTCCGGAGACCCGGGTTTTAATTTGAATTAATACGGGAATATTTAGAAAACAAAACTGGGCATTTCGAAAATAGTTTTAGACAAATCCATGCAAGATGATGACGATGCTCAAATGCAATGTGTCATGATGACATGAGCATGCGGTCATGATGATGCAATGCACAAAAACACAGCGATTTTCTAGTAGTGGTTTTTGCGGGGCGCCACATGCACCAAGGAACAACCGACCCCCAATGTCTCACCCAAGCTACCCCAACCGTAGCGGAGGCAATGTGAAGTCCGGAGGAAACCATCCCAACTCCGGCAATGCCAAAAATTTCACCCATGCCCCTCCCAAGAGCAATAACAACAACAACAACACTGCACCCAGAACTGGCAGCAATGCTATGCCTGTCGCAGCCAAGGACAAGTCCCAGATCACTTGTTTCGAGTGTGGAGTGAAGGGTCACTACTCCAATGAGTGTCCCAAGAAGACTGCAGCCAATGCCACTATGAATGGCCCAGCTCAGCAGCAGCGTCGTGTTCAACCAGGAAGAAGATTTGCTCCAGGGAACCCTCACAACCGCAACGGTCGTCTCTTCCACATGAACGCAGAAGAAGCCCAGGAAGCGCCTGATGTAGTGATGGGTATGTTTTCTGTCAACTCAGTTTTAGCAAGAGTATTGTTTGATTCGGGAGCATCACATTCATTTGCCACCGAAGAATTTGCATGCACTAGTAAGATTCACCCAACCAACCTGAAGCATGTCATGATAGTTCAAATCCCCGGTTCAACTACAAAAGCTAGAAAAAATTGCAAAGCTGTGCCTATCAGAATACATGGGATAGATTTTTATGACAACCTAATTGTACTTGGAACCAAAGGATTGGAAGTAGTACTAGGTATGGACTAGATGTCAAGGCATAAAGGACTGATAGACTATGCTAAGAAAGCCATCACCATGACCAGTAGTTCTGGAGTAACAGTAGAGCATATCTCTGAAACCTTACCCCGTCAATTCAAGTGCAACAAGAGTCTAGCCCTACCCACCATAGACCAAGTCAGACTAGTCTGTGCATACCCCGACGTATTCCCAGATGAATTGCCAGGTATGCCCCCAGATAGGGATATTGACTTCATCATCGAACTAATCCTCGGAACCAGACCCATAGCCCAGAGACCCTATAGCATGAACCCCTCCGAGTTAGTGGAACTGAAGAAGCAGTTAGATGCCATGTTAGCAACAGGCTTGATTCAACCAAGCGCATCGCCATGGAGATCACCAGTGTTATTCGTGATGGAGGCAATCGTCTGTGTACAGATTACAGAAAGTTGAATGACGTCACCATCAAAAACAAGTACCCCTTGCCAAAGATAGAGGATCTATTTGATCAGTTGACCGGAGCTCAGGTATTCTCGAAGATTGATCTTAGGATTGGTTATCACCAACTTAAGATTCGTGCAACGGATATTCTGATGACCACCTTTACTACTCGCTATGGTTTATACGAGTATATAGTTATGTCTTTCAGATTAACCAATGCCCCTGCTTATTTCATTAATCTCATGAATAAGATCTTTATGAATTTCCTAGATAAGTTTGTAGTTGTGTTTATCGACGACATACTTATCTACTCCAAGTCAGAAGAAGAGCATGAGCAACATCTGAGAATCATCCTAGAAACCCTGAGAGAGCATCAGTTATATGCCAAGTTCAGCAAGTGTGAGTTTTGGCTGAAAGAAGTAGGATTCCTAGGACATATTGTGTCTGCCGGAGAAGTCTCTGTTGATCCCGCCAAGATCAAAGATGTCGAAAAATGGGAAGCCCCAACCACTCAAACCCAAGTCCGTGCATTTCTCGGATTAGCGGGATACTACCACAAGTTTGTAGAAGGATTCTCGAGCATCGCCCGACCCATGACCCAATTATTGAAGAAGGACAAGAAGTTTGAATGGACAGACAAATGTGAAGCCAGTTTTCAGGAGCTAAAGAAGAGATTGATATCAGCCCCAATTTTGATCATGCCAGACATCAAGAAGCCGTTTGATGTATATTGTGATCCATCCAAGATTGTTCTAGGATGTGTATTGATGCAAGAAGGCAACATCATCGCGTATCTGTCTCGACAACTGAAGCAGCATGAACAGAACTATCCGACCCATGATCTTGAGCTAGCAGCTGTGGTTCTAGCATTGAAGACATGGCGTCATTATCTGATGGGTAATCGCTGTGAGATTTACTCAGATCATAAGAGTTTAAAGTATATTTTCACTCAGAAGGAGCTGAATATGAGGCAAAGGAGATGGATAGATTTAATCAAGGATTATGACCTTGACATTCACTATCACCCCGGCAAAGCCAATGTGGTAGCAGATGCTCTTAGCAGATTGCCGTGTAGGCTAAATACCATGATCAAGGAGAAGCAACCAAGTTTGTATGAAGAGTTGGAGCAGTTCAGGACTGAATTAGTTAACCAAGGATTCTTAGATAGCATTGAACTTCAACCCATGTTGATTAGCCAAACCAAGGAAGCCCAGAAGGGGGATGAAAGTATCGACGGAATCAAACATTGTATTGGTACCGGAAAGGTACCTGGATTCACTGAAGACGAAGAAGGAGTACTGTGGTACAAAGGACGTATCTGTGTGCCAACAGATTTGGAGCTAAAGGAAATTATCATGAAGGAAGCTCATGATACTCTTTATTCTATCCACCCGGAGGAACAAAGATGTATCAAGATTTGAAAGAGCAATTTTGGTGGCACAAGATGAAGAGAGAAATCGGAAGCTACATCGCCAAATGTGACATTTGTTAAAGAGTCAAAGAATAACATTAGAGACCTGCAGGACTATTGCAACCATTGCAGATTTCGGAATGGAAATGGGATTCCATCGGAATGGACTTTATCACCAGTTTGCCTACTTCCAGTAGGGGAAATGACTCAATCTGGGTCATAGTTGATAGACTGTCCAAGGTAGCCCACTTCATACCTGTCAAGACAACCTACCAGAGTGCAAAGCTAGCAGAGCTGTACATTGCTAGGATTGTTAGTCTGCATGGGACCCCCAAGACCATCGTATCAGATCGAGGAACCCAGTTTACCTCGAGATTTTGGCAGAAAGTTCAGGAAGGATTAGGAACCAAGTTGAACTTTAGTACCGCTTATCACCCGCAAACTGATGGACAGACTGAGAGAGTCAACCAGATCCTATAGGATATGCTTAGAGCTTGTGTGTTGGAATACGGATCAAAATGGGAAGACTGCTTGCCTTTCGCAGAATTCTCATATAACAACAGTTATCAAGCTAGTTTGCAGATGGCACCATTTGAACTCCTATACAGAAGAAAGTGTCGTACCCCTTTTAATTGGTCGCAAGTAGGAGAGAGTCAGATCTTTGGACCCGACATTCTCCGAGAAGAAAAAGAGAAAGTTCACAATGTCCGTGAGCACCTTAAGACCGCTCAATCCAGACAGAAGAGTTATGCTGACAAGAGAAGGAGAGACCTGACTTTCAATGTCGGAGATTTTGTATATCTCAAGGTTTCACCATTGAAGGGAACTCAACGCTTTAGTCTGAAGGGAAAGTTAGCCCCCAGATATATCGGACCTTTCAAGATTCTGAACCGTCGAGGAGAAGTATCGTATCAGCTGGAACTGCCTGAAGAGATGTCAGCCATCCACAATGTGTTCCATATCTCGTTACTTTGCAAATGCTTGGAAGTGCCTGAGAAGACTGAAGTTTTCAAGAACATTGATCTCAGAGCCGTAGAAATCAACAATGACCTAACCTATCGGGAAGTGCCCATCCGTATCTTAGAAGAAGCCTACAGAACCACCAGGACCAGGAGTATCAAATTTCTCAAGATTCAGTGGAGCAACCATACCGAGAAGGAAGCCACTTGGGAACGCGAAGATTACATGAGGACAGAGTTCCCAGATCTCTTTAGTTCCTAGTTTTCTTTGTACATCTCGGGACAAGATTTTGTTTAAGGGGGGGAAGGTTTGTAACATCCCAAAACTTTAATCCAAGCTTATCAAGATCCAAATCATCAAAATTAGGGTTAACAAAAACTTTCCCAAATTAAAAATGAAAGCATTCATGTGTACGAGCATTTAAATTAGGAATTGATTTGAATTGCCATGGTTATAAAATGTTTCTTAGGTGATTTAAACATCATCTACATCATTCCTAAACTTTTCCCAAATTAAAAATGAAAGCATTCATGTGATTCTTTGGTTGTAAAATGTTTCTTAGGTGATTTAAACATCATCTACATCATTCCTAAACTTTTCCCAAAGAAAATCAAATCAAAAACAATTAAAAAGGAGGAATGGTCATTTTGGCCATTTTAATCCACTACACTACTTTGAGTGTTCCTACCACTCACTTCTCAACAAAAATAATTCTAGGTCTTTACACCCCTTGATAGTACACATAATGAGGTACCAAGGCCCACCTTTTGATCTGCTAAAAACATTCAAATACTTATTTTAAATGGCATGTGAAAATTGAATTCAATGCATATGCCTAGATCACCCCTATTTCAAAAACCATCAAATTTAGCTCCACTTTCAAAACCCTCGCAACCAGAGACTACCTACTACCAGTGGAGAACACCCAAAAAATTTGAAATCAAAATTCAAACTTTGGTCTCTTGCGGCCATTTCATCAAACAGGTGGCAGGCACAAATCTGGCCAAATTCAAAACACTATAGTGTGCAGTGATCTTGGTCACCATTTGGGCCTAACTCGGTCCCCTTGTCCCCCCAGTGTACCTCCTACCCTTTGCTAGCCTGGCCAAGCCCTGTGCACACGACCAAATGGTCATGGCCATTAACGCCGAGCACCTTGAGCACCCTCACCGGCGACAGCGCGCCATAATAGCCGTCAAACTCTCCCACCATGTCCAGCGCGTCGCCCGTGGTCCACCTCCACCGTCCAACCAGCCCCAACCCAAGGACAACGACCAGAACGGCCAGGAACCGTCGCGCCCGGAGCCTGTCGACCATGCCGACGCTGCCTGCAGAGCGCGCCCTGTCCCCGCGTAGCTAGACCTCGCCTAGCTCCAGCCGCCCGTCTACGCGATCCCCACCGGCCTAGCAAGCTAATAGACATGCCCAATCCCCCGACCGTACCCCGTAGTCGCCGACCACCATGAATCTCGCCGTCGGCAGAGACTTAGTGCGCGCCGCGCTCTTCACTGTCCCTGACCGCAAACCACTGCACCAGAACCATCGTGACACTCGCCAGGGCACTACCCACCATCCTAGCGCACCGCCCACGCCTCTAGCTCGTTGTGCCGTCGTCACCGACGAGCACCGCCCATGCTTCTCTGCCGCTCAGTCGACCCTATATAAAGCAGCCACCCCAGCACCATTTCTCCACACTCCCCACCTCTCACTGAACCTCACCCACCTCTAGCCGATGCCGCTCGAGCTCTGCCTCGCCGGAATTGGAGCCAAAGCCGCCGCAGCATGAGGAGAAGGGCGCCTGCGATTTAGGGCACCCCAAGCTCCGCCGCAACCGCGCCTCGCCTCGCCGTCGTCTACCAGCCCGTTTGCCCGCCTCGCCGACCTTGCTGGAGCCCTGGTACGCCCCCAATCCACCCCCACCACCGCGTCTAGGTCAGACTCTCGCCGGAGTAATCCGTCGTCGATGATGACTCTCCACCATCAGATCCCCTTTTAATCGTGCGGCCTAGAATGCTAGATACCGTTTCGGTGTTGTTGTGCCGCTGACTGGTGGAGCCCGCATGTCAGGTAGCCCATTGCACGCATTGTGCGTAGCTGGTCTGGCCCAGTTAGTTCCCGCGCGAGTTAGGATTTCAAATTTAGTTTTTTTCTATTTAGAGTTAATCTAGTTTCTGTCCATTAGTTAAAAATCAATTCTGGGAGTTTGACAAATTAAAATTGCATGAAACCAATTTTGCCTGAAAGGTATTGAAATGATCTATCCAAGCTCGTTGGATTTAATTCAATTAGAGTTATAGATCTCTCCTAGTAAAAATAATAAAACAGAAGCATTTGCACCTTGCAACATTTTTATAAAATCAACCAAGATAGGTCTTGAGTTGATTCCAACTCTCAAAAATCACATTTCATCATATCTATCTAAATATGTAATAATATTGAGGTTTACATGCAGTGACTTTGGACTAGTACCAAAATAATGCTATATAGGCATTTCTAGTCACTTTAAATCATTAAATAATGAACTTAAACCAAAGTAATTATGATCAAACCTTTAAATATCATTCCCACATGTTAGAATATGTGGTGATGACATGTGTCAACATGATCCCATATTTTAAGGGGTGAATATTAAATCTTAGTTAATTTTTCAATGAGTAGAAATTACTTTTCTAATTTTAAAAGAATGAAACTAGTGAATTAAACTTGTGATGCTTTTGATGATAATAGATCATCAAATATGTGTCTTAGAATGCTAATTAGAATAGTTAAGTATTGTTTGGTGATTGTGTACTCCGTATGTATTTATAGAAGATAGTACCGACCAAGCTTACGAGGAGGAGGAGTGCTACCAAGAAGAAGAAGAAGAAAACTTCAACCACTGGACCAACTAAGGTAATCTAGCCCTATCCAAGTTAACCCTTGCAAGTTGTACTTGCAAGCCAGCATTAACAGTGCAAGCTATTGTTAGCAAGCTAGAATTAAGAGAGATGAATGAGCAAAGATGCTTTAGGCATGCTTTGGTCACACTACCTTGACTATTACTACCCCAAGTATTACCTTACCAGCTTTAATTCCTTTAGTTTACACAAAGTCCCTTACTTGTTTTGAAGGTAGCATAAAAAGTATAAAACTTGACCTATTTAGCTAAGCTTTAGATGTCATTCTATGACATGAGATTGAACCCATCATCTTTCCATCTTAGTGAATACTCTTAACTTAGTAGTTTAGAGTAGATCAAAACTTGAGTCACTTTAGATGGGAACAATTGGTGAAAATGAATTGTGAAAAACTTGGAATGATGAGTCATTCTATTGAGATGTTTTGACATGTGATGAGAAACACAAATGGTTTATGATGATGAAAATGTTGAGACATGAGCCTTAACCCTTTTATAAAACTGATGGTTGGATTCGGATACAATACCATTCCAAAACAACCACACTACCTGAATTGGGTAAGACTTAGCTGGAAATTTATATGCATTAGTATTAGTTCCCTCGCGGGAGAGGTTTGAGCTGAGGCTACCTCTCATGATGTCCACCTATGCAGTGCCCAAGATGACTGATGGTCATGGTTGGGAGGCCATGCTCATAGGAGAGGTGCTTATACTAGGGTGTGTAAAGGAAAGGTTATGTTTGATTATCTGCATACTAAGTATGATGATTCAGGGTTATCCATAACAGATGTATCGAATCTTGTGGTGAAAGTGTACCGCCTCTGCAGAGTGTCAAACTATTCGAATAGCCGCGTCCACGGTTAAGGATAGTTGGAATGGCCATACTGTTTCGTTGTCAGATGTTTTCCAAACAACTTGAAGTGAATGATGAATCTTGACTTGACCACAACAGGGTTGTGTTTATGATACTAGCTTCCCAACTTCAGTGATTCTAGAACTTTATTTTATCTTTCTTTGCTTCAGAACTCAGCTTAGGTTTCAAACTTAACCTTATAGTTAAACTTAGATTTACCACTTTAACTTAGCACTATACTACTTGTTAGTGGTAGTTTGCGAGTACTTAAAGAGTACTCATGGCTTTTCTCCCTGGCTATTCTCGTGGCCAGACTATGAAGGAGACTATCAAGATGATGGCCAACAAGACGACTATGATAACTAGGACTATCTGCCTTCGTCAGTATTGCTTGTGCCCCTGAAGATGGACCCCATCGCTACGCTTATCTTTTATTTCCGCTGCTTGTTGTATTCAGACTGGATCATGAGATCCTTATTTGTGTAAGACCTTATGTATGGTTTGTAATGGATGATGTACTGTGATATCCAATCCGTTATGTCTCGCAAAAATGGTAATCCTAGGATTGCGAGGTATGGCATAACGGGCATCTAGGATTAAAAATCCGGGTGTTGACAACGGTAAGGCAGAATAAGGTCTGGTCGGTTTCTGTGTCCGTTTGCGTGTTTTCAGGTCAGTCTATTCCGAACTATAGATGTCATCATCGACGATAGTGTCTCTAATTTGCTGGTCATTTGGGGTATTAGCACGACGATTTCATGTCTATCTGGTCTAGTACAACAATCTGTAATATGATAAGTTTTGCCGTCTCCAATGATGGATATGCGAGGACGACAGCGCGGCTTCGACTCATACTACTGTATGTAGTCATCGCTAGATGGTCCATTGATCTATTGTATTTTTATTACTTTTAGACCTCTTTGTACTACTGCTGGTGATTATTAATAGATCAGGAAATTTCACAAAATAAACCCAAAGTATTTCCAAGATGGAAAATGCGTGTATTCATCCGCGGGTTAGGGCATCTCCAACGGGCTAACCCATTTTGGATAAGGAAGGTGCCTGGAACAGTCTGTTTGGATCGGCCCACAGAGGCTCGACCCATTTTGGCCGGACACGCGGTCAGTTTTGGCCATAATTTAGACCAATTGGCAACATATGAACGAAAATGATGACAAAATACACTTTACTAGCAACTAAATTACCATAAATTACAAATAACTGAGTTCACATGCCATAATACCCAATCATAGTGCAAATTAAGACAAATTTTATAGGAAATACACAAAAAGGTAGAGCATGGATCAGATCACGGTCACGAACGGTGTTTTACTTCTTGTCAAACCAAGCCCTTTGAGTCGGCTCCCTGATGATCATGTCCGTCATCATGAGCTTCATCTCCTCGGCCATGAGCTTGGCCTCGGCCTCAAGAGCTCTTGATTTGGCATCAACATATTCTATGTCAAGAGATTTCTTTGTGAGATCAACAAGCATCCAATGTTGGTCTCTTTATTCATGCGACGCCTCTCCTCCCTCTTGCCATTGACCTCCTCCTTCTCCACAATCAATTTTCGATATCTCTTTTAGTGGAAGTGATGTGGCTTGGCAGTTAAGATCTTGTGACCCCTTGGCCGAACGACATGGCCATAGTGCGGGCTACCCGCACTTGGTCCATTGTCCTCAAGATCGATTACCAATCTGTCACTTGCATGCTTCTTCGATAGTGAGTTGTCGAGTCGAGAGAGCACTTGGATGTGCGTGACGGGAGCGCATGGTACCTCCCTCGATGCGGCAGGAGACAGCAGACGAAGAGGTGGCTGCACCGTAGTGGTCGAGGACACTGAGCTAGTCAACGATGCGCCGACCACATTGTCGATGTCAGCCAGGGCCAAAGCTTCGTTGAGCACCCTCTTGTTTAATAAGAAGAAGGACCTGCGAGACGATCCCCTTAGCGATGATGGCCTCGGCAGCCTTGGCCTCTACGGTAAGGACGAGGTTGACTTATTTGGCTTCTTCCATGACGGCTTTCGCTTACAAACATCAAACAAATTAACCAGACGTATAAAAGGGACTTGTATTAAATCTTACCTCCAACAAACACGTTAGCATGTGGAGAATCGACACCCTGACTTAGCAACTTAAGATTGCATGTATGAGCAAGTGTCCTTAGAGCATCTCCAGCCGGCCCTTGCCCCACCAAACGCACTTTTTTAGCGTCGACGTCGAAAAATTCTTCCAGACGCTCCCGAGCAGCTCGTTTTTCACCGACAGGATGCTTTTAGACGCTTCTAGCCCGAACCCAACCCAATTGGGGGCGCGCGGGGGAGCAGGCTGAAGCGAAAAGTCGGGCGGACATGCTCTGTCGGTGGCCCAAAGTAATTTCCCTCGGGCCATTTTTGTTTCCCTCATTTTCTTCTCACATATCCCCGTATCCCGCCCACTTGCCGCCGCAGTTCTCACCATTCCACGTGTCAGATCCGTCCACCATGTCGCCGAAGAACTTCGTCATTACCCGCACGTCGGACGATGTTGCGCCGACAAAGCAGTCGAGGAAGCCAAGGATGCCGAAACAAAAGCCTCCGGAGTGGACCAACGCAGAGTGGGCAAAGGACGTCGAACGTTGGGCGGTGATATCCACCCATACGGCGACAACGTAAAAAGGAGACGGGAAAGGAAAGTGAAAAAAGAAGGCTATTTGTTTTGCCTTTTACCTCCTACCAATAACATGCAAATGCCATTTCCGTCCAACGCTCGCTAGGCTATGCTCAAGCGGAAGCGCGCACTGGGCTGGTCCTTATAGCGTTACTTTTATTTTACTAGCAAAATGCCCGCGCGTTGCGGCGAAAAAAGTTAGTCTTTATTATGCCGGTGGTGAGTTTAAAAACACATGGCAGCATAGACAATTTTTAACTTGATCGGTGACATCCGCTCTTTGATCAATTGATTGTTTCAATTTGCAAGCAGAATGTTTTCTTTCTCTAAACCCCGTCTTCCTCTTTCTTGACGTGTTTCCCTGTCATCTTCTCGTGAAGTGTGCGCCGCTGTCGGCTCTGGCTGACACCATCCTCTTTAATTGCCCACGCAATTAGTTTATTATCAGTCAGTTATCAGCCCACACAATCCCTCACAATCAGCTCCGTTCAATTAGGCAGCCCATAGCTTTCTTTAAATAAGCCCACAATTCCTCTGTTTAGTTGCTGCTTGTTTTGATTTTTCCCTTTAATCTTGCTGATAACATGTGTAGGTGATTGTAATATAAACTGGTGTTCATCCTTGTAATACAGCAGTGTGGGACTAAACATGAATACAAGATCAATGCAAGCTGGACCGGGCCTTGCAATCACTCTCCAGATAAAAGGCCGCTCCTGTCACGTGCTCTAACCACCAAAATTTGGCGCCACATTGGTCACTGCTCCATTAGTAGCAATAATCTCCAGGAATCTTCACCGGGCACCAGCTCCATTAGTACCAATAATCTACTTCAATCTGGATCAGAGTAGGAAAGAAACGGGAGGACATGCGGGCCGATAGGTCACTGGAACGGCCATGCATGGATCAATTGATCGTTACTGAAACCTGACCTGACGTGCATGCACTTGGGGAGGAGGTCTGCTGGCTTGAGGCACCAGACGAATATGAACGCAGCGGCGCCGTCGTGCGTGAGGCTGCCCTTAGGGGGCGTAGATTAGTTCGCTCCATGCAATACCGAAGGGAACCGTTATTTATATACATAAGCAGTGGCAGTGTTGTGGGTAACAAAGAATTTGTGTATATACCTTTTTCCGGACACAGTTACGCCACCAGTAACATGCGCCTCCGCCACTTGAACCTCATAAAGTGTGAGCATCGCCACCATGAAGATGATCCCGTGTCAAGTGTAGCTACTCTTTGCGATGCTAGCAGCCGCCTCCTCCATCTTTAACATTTTTGTCTTCATTGTTGTCACCACGTGGTCTGACACAATAGAAAAATAAATATGAATTATCAATTTTCTAATTACATCGAATATGTTTTTATGCCCATAGATAGATAGATAGTTATATGATTCAGCAATTTTAGTATTCTACATTGAAAAGGCAAATCATAATTCAAGAACAATTAGAGCCCTCTTGTATTCGCTAAACTAAGTATGAACGTCACAATATTACATCTCTAATATGTCCATTCAATATTGTAGATATTCATATTTTTACATATAAATTTGATCAAACTTAGAATATGTTGACTTTTGACTAAAGCTTAGGCGCCTTACATTTTGGGACAGATGGAGTATAAGAGTGCAATACAGAATGGATGGTTCATGAGATGTCAGCTGCCGATAAAACATAATACCTTCTACAAGAATATCTTGTAGTATAGCCCATGCACATAGTCGGACAAAACAATATGTCTGCATTTGAATTAAACACAAATTAGAAAAAAAAATACGTATTAACTACTTTTGTTGAACTTGAATTGGTGCATCATAGTCATTTTTGCAGAACCTTACCTGACAATCACGAAAGAAGAAATATCTAAATTGAGATACAAAAATAAGAGGTGATTCAGTAAATGGACAAATATCAAGTCTTAAATACATGGAAAATTAGAAATCTGGACACATCTTGCAGAATATTGTGTGCTACTCATATTGTGACGATGGAGTGCTAATAACATCTCAGTCTGTGTGGGTATGGGAAATCAAGGTACGTACCAATTTATTGAGCGTATTGTTGGCATGACGGAGTTGTACAAATCAGGGTTTGATCTTGTCATGAAGTCGTTGAAGTGAAACTAAAATTTGGACGAAGCTGAGCCGTCTGCCCTGATCAAGGAGTAGCCTCTCGCTGTCAATTGACCCGCCTCATTTCTCGCAGTTGTCCAGCCCCTGGCACGCAGTGAGCCAACCCCTGAAAAGCTTCTGAATTTTTCATGCATAACTGAATATGGTCAGGCTGGGGTTTGTGCCGTTTGAATTTGCCATGGATGCTGCCAGAGCCTGCACTTCTCGTGATGTCACGCGTATGCATCCTGGTCTTTTAGTGGTTGATACACCGAGAGAAGCAGCAGGCGAGCACCAGGAGGGATGCGGAGGGCTGGCATTGACCATCGCCGCCTAGCGTGGCGCGCAAGGGATGGAGAGAAGGACAATACCTATCGATAGCAAAAACTCACAAACAGTAGAGAAGAGAAGAATTGGAGTCTGATGAAATTAATCAGTGAAGCAAATTCAGAACAACGACCTGTAGATCGGACGGCTAGGTACGGAACTTTGAACTAGTCAAAAACATTAGTCTTCTTGGATTTGTTTGAAAGATTGAATTCGACGATGTCCTCCTTGGTTCTGATGCAATGCGTTCGGGACAGCTTCATCTCGATTTGATCTGATCCTCGACAAAAGAAACAGCTCGACTCCTACTTTCCGGTGCAGTATGTCAGCTAACTCGATCTTGTTCTGATGCAATGTTGCTGAAGGCTAATCGCTAATCTCTACAAAGCTAGCTCACATGGCGCTAGCTAGCTCCATGCACCGAATTGAACATAACACAGGCTCACAATTGTCGTGGTCTCCTGTGATAAGTGCCGCGAGCGCCGTTCAGGTCCTTCACCTGCAGCAATGCCAGGCCGCTGCCGGACATGAATTCGTGCTCGACGACATGTATCACACCCCTTGGCGCCTCCTCTAGCAGCTAGCAGTCCGCCGTCGCACCGGCAGCGGTGGCGTAGCCCCTTCCACCCCTAGCGGAGGGTCTTGCAGATCATGTATAAGGCGGAGCCGTTCTTGAAGTCGTGGCGTGGAGGAACTCAGAGGGAGGTGACATCCGGGACTCACGGATACTTCTCCTTTATTCGTTTTTCTTTACTTATTACGGATGGCGTTCTACGTACTATATGTTTTAGTGGGAGGATAAAAAGGTCTAAAAAAATATTGGATCGGAAGAAACAATCCGTCATTTATTATTATTAGGTATAGATTTGTTTCGTCTCTTTTCTCTTTTTTTTTTGGCTATTTTTCTTTTATTTTTTATTTTCTGTTTTCTGAACATTATTAAATTTGAACAATTTTTAAATGTGAATAATTTTTAAATTTGAATAATCTTTAGATAAGAACAATATTTGAATGTGAATATTTTTCCAATATGAATATTTTAAAATTTAAATATTTTTCGAATTTGAACATTTTTCACATTTAGGATAGACCTGTACCTATGCATGTAGTTTTTTTTACCGTGTGGAGTTAATTTTCCTATTTTCCCGTCCATTTTTTTTCTGACGATGCGCTTCTGTTTCCGTCATAAACGGGTCGGTCCGGTTAGTGATGTTAGTTAGCGATGGCTTCTAAACGCACGCCAAAGCGGCAAACAGCATCCACAATAACAGATATGATAAGAAACACTGTATAAAGGCTCAAGCGCTAGGCCCATATTAGCGTTTAACGGCCCAATAAATATGGTGAGGCGTAACTCGTTTTCCTAGAGTAGCAACCCGACAACAATTAGTGGACTGTTTGAGTCCAATAGGTAAAAATATACTCCCTCCGTCTCAAAATAAATAATTTGGTTTTGTCTAGATTTGAATATATCTAGACTTGTTTTAATGCATTCGAATCTAAACAAATACAAGTTAGAGATGGCATATGGAGACTATTAGATGAGCAGATCCGACGTTTCACGACTCTACTAGCTTGATGAGTTTAACTTTTTAAATTTATATAATTAATTGGTAGGCATGCGTGTGTGGTTTCTGTTCCTCAAATGATTTGAAAATTTCTGTAAACATTTTATCCATTGATCAATAATGTCCTGGTCCTTCCGTAAAAAAGATCTATGAGTACTATCTACACTAAAAAAAGGTAGGATTATCATCAAATGGCCAGATGCTAGTTATGATTATCATCAAATGAGAAATTACCAATACCATCTCTCTAGTAACTGGCCAACACCTACAGTATCGGTTTCCTAGGTGACGGATTATTGGTGATCAAGAAATTAAGAAACCAGTGAAGAAGAAAAATAACTCATGGCCTGAAGGTATGTTAAAAGTTAAGTAGTGTAATTCCCAGCGACCGAGAATAAAGTTAGTACTTCGTTAGGTCCTAATCCAGTAGATACGCATCGTGATTTGTGTATCTTGTTAGTTGTAAGTGGTGGTGCAAATGAATTTTTTTATTTGCAAGTGGAGTTAGAACTGTGATACTTCTAGTTGCAAGTGGACTTACAACTGAGATTGCATGATATCACTTGACTGAGAATTAGACACACCCTAAAATTTAATGTTGATGTGGTGTACCTATGATTGTGATTGATAAGAATGCAGTTAGTAAGAGGCATCACAAATCTATCGCCGCAATTTATCGCCGCAATTTACAAGGAACAAAGTTTATGGCTGATCCCCCGGCGCAGAAGTGTATGCTCTCTTGGAAGAACTCAGTTTAGCACGATAAATTGGATGCAACGAGCGTTTTATACAACTGGACAATCCCTTAGGTATCTTCAGCAACAATTTTTGAGGATTACAGAATCTTATTTTCAAGTTTTGGGATGGAATGGAAGCCAACGAGGCTATACATGAGCTTGCTAGACGCATTTTTCTTAATCATGTTGTTTACTTTTGGGATAATTAATAACCCCTAGCAAAACTTTGTTGTAGGAAGGACCAGAACATTATTGATCAATGGATAAAATGTTTTTTATAGGAAGGACCAGAACATCGCTACAAATCGTACACAGAAACCACCGTTTCGGAGGTTTCGCACTCTCACGGCCTCGTCGCAACTCGCAACAGAGGAACGATAAGGAACACCGGAAGAGGATAAAATCAGTTGCATTCTTTTGTTTTACACGAGCATATTCTAGATTTAAGTTCGTAGTGGTAGTACACGTAGCGGAACAAGATTTTGTTTCATTTTGCGGAGGAACATAAGATGTGAAGCTGTCATGCTGCATGCTAGCTGTTGCAGTGTTAATTTTCTTTGTCTCCACCTTGCTTGAATCTATCGATCAGCTGTGTAAGCTTCTCGTACGAATCGCCACCTTCCTCCATGGCGACACGAGCTTTCGCGCTGTACTCTTTGGCCTTCCTCCTCCTCTCCTCGGCCTCCTCCCCTCCGTCCATGAGCGCCGCCACGGCGCGCGCGATGTCGCCACGCAGCACCGGTGCCGCCACGTCGTCGTCCAGGATCATCACGGGCGTCGTGATGCCGATCGGCAGGCCGACCCTGAGAACATCCACGGCCAGCTGCTCGTTCAGGAACTGGTCGGCGAAGTGCGGCCACGTCACGACCGGCACGCCGTGCGCGATGGACTCCAGCACCGAGTTCCACCCGCCGTGCGTCACGAATCCCCCGACGGCGCGGTGTGACAAGATGGCCAGCTGCGGCGCCCAGCCGCGCACCACGAGACCGCGCCCCGCCGTGCGCGCCTCCAGGGCCTCGAGCCACACTCGCACCTCCGGCAGTGCCAGCTCGGACTCCTTCACCACCCAGAGGAACGGCTTGCTGGAGTCCTCCAGTCCCTGGCCCATCTCGAACAGCTGCCTTGGAAGCTTCCGTGCGACGCTGCCGAAGCTGACGTAGACGACGGAGTCAGGGGCCTGCTTGTCCAGCCACGCGGTGATCGCCGTGTCCTCTTTTTCGTCCCGGTTTTGCAGGCAGAACGGGCCAAGCGTCCACACCGGCTTGCCGAGAGCAGCCTGGTAGCAGGCGACGAACTTGTCTTCAAGGTCCAAGAAGGTGTTGACCACCGCGCCGTCGGCGGTGCGCATGGCCGCCATGGCCTCGTCCCGCAGCCACTCGCTCCCTGGAGCGTAGAACCAGCCGGGGGCCGTGTCCTTGGTCACCTTCACGGACACCGGCATCCCGGGCACGTCGTGTGTCTCCTGATCGCCGGCTGCGGCCATCTGCTCGCGCAGCCCGTGCATGTCGGCCAGGAGGTCGCAGAGCGAGTAGAAGCACGGTGGCCCGTGGAAGAAGAGCCGTGGGATGCCGAGGCTGCTGGCGACGCCAGCCGTCCACGAGTTACACCAGTCGTAGATGATGCAGCTCGGGCGCGGCACCAGCGCGCGCACGTAGGCCTCGAACGGGCCCGCGAGCTCGCGGAGGGCGAGGAAGAAGGTGGCGAACTGGGCGTTGTCGGTGATCTTGTCGGCGTTCTGGCAGTCCGGCGGCAGACCGAAGTTCGCGGGCGAGAACGGGAGGTCGACGATCTCGAGGAGGGACTTGGAGTTGGAGCGCGCAGAGTGGTCGGCGACGCCGCGCAGCCGAGCAGCGTTGAGGGGCGTGGTCACGAGGCTCGCGCGCGCGCCGCGGGACGCGTGGAGGCGCGCGAGGTCGACCATGGGGATGAGGTGGCCGTGCGCGGCCACAGGGACCAGCACGAAGTGCGGCGGCGACCCTGCTGCTTCGGTTGCTGGCGCCATCGCTGTGTCGTACTCGATCAGACGCAGTGTCAGAACTAAGAAGAAGAGTTTAAACTAGCGGATGATGATAGAGTTGGCACCCCAATTTATATCCGCTGAGGGCTCCTTTATTTATCAATTTGGTGCAGAATTTGAAGTACTCCTGTCACGTTCGGTTGTTGACTTGTTGTTGTTTGTTTCTGATGTTCAAAAGAATTCCCCGTTGGAGGGGCATGCATCATGCATGGCACCATTTCTCGCATGTGCACCGCCATGGCTCGAACTCCTACCTCCTCCTGCCCATCAAGCTAGCAAGCCACCAAAGAAGACTAGCTCCTCGACCGCTTCAAAGCCACCGAAAAAGACTATATCTGTTTTGACTTCATTTATCTTGTAACCATGTTGCCATGTTGGACCCCTGGATCAAGACGACAAGATTCAATCACTCAATTTCTAGGATTTCTGGAACGTTAATAGCATAAAATCACCACAATTGTAGTCCAATTGATACCACTTTACATTTTGGATACCAAAATTTACCAGCCAATTTCAAAATTGTCTAAAAAAACATCAATTCATGTCTAAACTCGAATTAATCACGCATTGACGACGATACTGACAGGTGGGACTCACCCGTAAGGCTGACGTGGCGAATTGACACCGAAACTGACAGGTAGGACCCATTGATGGGAAACAATGTATACTTATTGAGTTAGGCTAGGTCCCGTATGTCTGTCCACTTAAAATACCTCATTTAAAAAACTAAATATCTAAATAAATAAATAAATATGGGAAAACACTACTAGGAAAATAGCTATAGGTAGACAAGATATTCTGTGGCGCATATGTAAAACCATGTGCCACAGATAAGTATCAGTGGCGCACGTAGAAAAAATGCGCCACTGGAGTTTGGCAGTTCAGTGGCGCACGAAACTGATATGCACCACAGAAGTCCACATTTCAGTGGCGTATATTTTCGTGTGCGCCATGTATTTCGTGTGCGCCATAGAATATGGAAAACTAGATCCCCGGATCGTCTTTTCAGTTTTGTAAAAAATAAACGAAAATGATAAAAACTTCAAAAATAATAATTCCTTTGAGATGTAGTTATATTTTAGGGTGTAGTTGTAGTGAAAATTGAAATACATGAATTTTGATGTATTTTGCAAAAATAGGTCATGGCATGGTAAAATGGCCATAACTTTTGCATACGATGTCCAAAAAAATCTTTAACCAATCAAAATAATCGTCTCGAAATTTCCTACTCGATTTCAACCACCTACGGTCGTTCTGGATTTTACAGAATCTCCAAATTCAAAAAGAGTAAAAAATTATGGCAGAAAGAAGATTTTTTACTGCAAAAAAATAAAAAGGGGGAGAAACTTCTGTGGCGCATTTCTCCCATATGCGCCACAGATATCTTGGACGGGATTCGAAATTTGAATCCCGCCGGCACCCTTCTCCCTTACTTTTTCCTTTTTCTCCCCTCCCCACTTCTCCTCCCCTCCACACTTCTCCCCTTCTCCGCCCTCCTCCTTCTCCACTCTCAGCGACCTCCTCCTCCTCCTCCACCACCAACTCCGGCGACCTCCTCCTTCTCCATTACCAACTCCGGCGACCTCCTCCTCCTCCATCACCAACTTCGGCGACCTCCTTCTCCTCCTCCACCACCAACTCCGGTGACCTCCTCCTACTCCACCACCAACTCCGCCGACCTCCTCCTCCTCCTCCACCACCAACTCCGGCGACCTCCTCCTAGCCCTCCTCCAGCCACTAGCCAATAGCCACCAGCCACCAGCTGCCCCCACCACCTCCGGCCAGATCTAGATCTGGTCCGGTTTTTTTGAAATTTGAAAAAAAAATGTGGCGCATATTGGCCATATGTGCCACAGAAGTTTGAGATCTGGCCCGCCTTTTTTTAAATTTTGGAAAAAAACTTCTGTGGCGTTGATACGTTGCTAACGTATCCATAATTTTTGATGTTCCATGCTTGGTTTTATCTACATTCTTATGTTTTGTTCCAACTTTGGAGTACTTTTCATACACTTTCTTGGACTAACCTATTAACAAGATGCCACAGTGCCAGCTGCCTGTTTTCTGCTGCTTTTGGTTCCAGGAAAGTCAGAAAATAAATATTCTCGAAATTGGACCAGACAAAAGCCAAAGTCGTTATTTTTCTGGAAGATTCATGGAGCCAGAAGGAGAGACGAAGGGGGGCCATAGGATGGCCAAACCACCCCTAGGCGTGGGTCCCCCCAGGCCGCGCCAGGGCATGCTGTGGGACCCCTGGCCGCCCACCGACCTTGCCTCTTCGCCTATAAGAAGCCTCCTGATGCATAAACCCTAAATCGTCAAGCCTCCAGCCATGAAAAGTTCCGCAGCGCCGCCGCCACCGAAGGGGAGATTCGAGGGACAGAAAGTCTCTGTTCTGGCACCCTGCCGGGACGGGGAAGTGCCCCCGGAGCCATCTCCATCGATCTCCACCATCATCTCCATCGCCGTTGCTGATTCCCATGATGAGGAGGGAGTAGTTCTCTCTCGAGGCTAAGGGTTCTACCGGTAGCTATGTGTTCATCTCTCTCTCTATGCATGATCTTATTGAGATCATGAGCTTGTAATCTATAGATCTACCTTGCTACTCAAGTGCTTTAATAGATCTCTGCTCTCCCCATGTGTGTGAAGTTGATAGTGTGCACACCATGGTGGCACTTAGGCTAGATATTTCAAATACTTGTTATGAGTTATATTTAGAGTTGGATGTCTTTATAAAATTGTGGTGTTTGTTTGAACCATCTAGTGCTCAAGGTGACAGTGTGGGGTTATCTAGATGGGAAAGGCTTACTTTGAGGTGTGCTGTTATAGCCCTACCATGGATTAGAGTGTCCAACCGGAGAGTAGTTCAGCGTAGTATCATAAAGAAGAATATATTTATATGAAGTGTTCACTAGTGAAAGTATGATCCCTAGGCCTTGTTTCTAAGCACTGAAACACCGTTTGCTATTAGATCTATTACATGTTTGCTTGCTTCTATATTTATTTCAGTTTGCCTTTAGTCTCTTCCACGCCATCAAACTAATTTCTAGCACCGTTACCACTTATAATTATCCATACCACTTGTATTTCACTATCTCTTCGCCGAACTAGTGCACCTATACACCTGACAGTGTATTGGGTGTGTTGGGGACACAAGAGACTTCTTGTATCTTGATTGCAGGGTTGCTTGAGAGGGGATACCTTTGACCACTTCCTCCCTGAGTTCGATAAACCTTGGGTGATCCACTTAAGGGAAAACTTGCTGTTGTTCTACAAACCTCTGCACTTGGAGGCCCAACAACTGTCTACAAGAATAGAAGTGCGTAGACATCAGGCGCATATTGGCCATATGTGCCACTGAAGTTTGAGATTTCTGTGGCGCATTTCAATATGCGCCACAGAAGATAATTATTAGTGGCGAGGTAACAGTGGCGACTAAGATATGCGCCACAGAAGATGGATTTCCATGCGCCACAGATGAGCTGTTTCCTAGTAGTGAAAGGCTAGTCTCCTCCAAGCATGACACCTACAACCCTCAACCGCCAGCGTGCCACCGGCCGCCCCTCCATCTTGTCGCCGGCGTGCGTCCTGCTCCTATCGTCATTGTCTCGCCCAGCTTCTCCTAGACCGAAGAGTCCCCTCCCCCACACCGCCGGCCGTCCCTCCACCGCCAGGTCGACCGCCCCTCCCTATGCCGCAAGCCGCCCCTCCATCTCACCACTGACGTGCGCCCTGCTCTCATCGTCGTTGTCTCACCCAGCTGCTCCAAGGCCAAAGACGACCCTCCCCTTCTCCACCGGCCGCCCCTCCACCGCGGAGCTGCCCCAAGCTCTACCCTACCTCTACGGCACCGGAATCAACCGCCACTGCCGTGCACCACAGGGGCCCATCGTGAGCTTCCTCGTCCTCCGATGGTGGTCCATCTCCCAGAAGGCGTGGGTGGAGCCGGTCCCTTCCTCTCGCCGGTGGCCCGTTCTCACTGCTATAGACGATAGAGAAGAGGTCAACGCTGTCTCCTGGAATTTTTATTAGACAATTTGACTTTTTTTAATATGGGTTATCATAGTTTTGAGTTATTTAGATATTTTTATATTAGGATTGTTCAGAATTTAATTTTTATTTGGGCTGACAGGTGGGCCCGAGGCCACGTCATCAATTTGGCCCTACAATTGGGTTCCACCTGTCTCTGCAGTGCCAGGTCACCTCTGCTAGAGGGCCCGACTCATCAGAACTGGTGTCAATTCGCGTTTAGCAGCGAATTGATGTTTTTTGCAACAACTTATGATTTCAGTGGTAGATTTTGGTATCCAAAACGTACATTGGTACCAATTAGTAAATTTGACTACAATTGTGGTGGTTTTATGCTATTAACTCAGATCCGGGAGTTCATTGTCGCTTTCCTTTTTCTTTTTCTTGAATGGGGAATGGTCCAGAAGGACTGCACATTACAAAACCAGGTGGGTACAATTTAAATCAAGGCCCCTTGCATCAATTTCCCTGACACACCTAAAATTCGAAGAAGCCATGAACTTTACAAAAAAGACCCTAGGATGACATCTAAAAAAGCAACCAGGTCCTACTTCTTCTCCACCACCAACCGTCGGCGATCTCAGGGTGTTCCGTACATCAAGATCTAGGAGGGAGATGCTCGAACACTAACTTCTGACGATGAACCGCTCTCGCTGGCCTGCTCAAAGTCTCCGGGGACAAACAACTTGGTGATGACGAGTAGTCGAGCTCCAGCGGAGGGTTCGAAAAGCCTTCGCTAAGGAGGAAGAAGATGGGCTGCCATACCGGCCAAGAATCATGGAGACAATCAAGTAGTCTGTGTAAGTCGCTTGCAGATGCAGCAGAACAAGAGACGCCACCGATGCAGAAGCCCCTGCAGCCCCCCACACCACTTCTGAGCACAAGCAACAATGCCATCTCTAGCCTCTACTCCCTCGCCACCGAGTGCGGCCAAGGATAGGGAAGAGAGGGAGTGACCATCACGTCGAGAGCGGTCATGCTTTATGAAAAGGACCTCGCCCTGAAGATCCACTCAAGCATCCTCCTCCATGGGGGCACAACCAAGTGACTAGAGGACGAGCTCCTGAGCCGAGCTAGAGTGCACGAGCAGCAAACCAACCTAGCCACCTCACAACACCACCCTCCCCACCGCCATTCCACTCCTTCCCCCTATTGCCTCGACCAACCAGAACGAGAAAGAGAAGCAGCGAGGAAGAGCGGATATGAGGAAGGCAGATTCTAGCCTTATTGAAGGAGATGCAGGCGATGGAGAGCCGTGCTTACCACTCTGTCCACCGGAGCTCATCCGCAAGCAACCGCCACCATGAGGCTCACAGGATATGGCCAAGAAAGACCTGCGATCTACTCCATACTACTGGCTGAGTGCCAAAACACCTAGATCTACATCCTACAACTACGCCAGCACATCCCCTTTGCAATATCTGGCCGGCAGAGCCACTAGAGAAGGGTCGGAGTTGGCCCGAAAACTCCTAGAAGGTGGGGGAAGAGACGAGTTCGAGACCCATTGCAGGTGTTCTGGTGTTCTATTCTTTTCTTCTTATCCTAAGACCTATTATCATGTTCCACATTCACTAGACTAGATTTCATATAGGTGCACAGTCACACAAGTCAAGTTTAGGGTTTTCGGTGTGGCTATGTGCCCACCGGTGATTAGTTTATATATACATCAACAAGTCAGGTTACAATATACGTTGTATATGGTACAGGCACCATGTCTGATTCTAGCACACCCCTCAATCTAAACTGGTACTTACAAGATTTAGATTGGTTTCGAATCGGTCTAACATTTTTTGCGTGGCTAGTTTAGTAAATACTTCAGCCAACTGATCACCTGAAGAAATAAATCTCACCTCTAAAGCACCATCAGCTACTCGCTCACGTAGAAAGTGGAAGTCTATCTCAATATGCTTTGTGCGAGCATGAAATACTAGATTTGCCGTTAGGTAAGTATAGCCTAAGTTATCACATCATAAAATGGGAGCATGCTACCGGGGAATCCCAAGTTCCTTGAGCAAAGATCCAAATAGCTTCAGCAGTTTCATTGGCCAAGGCCTTATATTTAGCGTCTGTACTTGACCGTGAGACAGTAGGCTGCTTCTTCAAAGTCCATGACACAGGATTATACCCAACAAAAACCGCAAAGCCTCTAGTAGAGCGGCAATCATCAACACATCCTACCCATTCTGCATCTGTATAAATGCTAATACCCACAGAAGGTGACTTGTGGATAGTCAAACCGATGTTCGGAGTTCCTTTAATATAACGCAGATGTGCTTAACAACTTCCCAATGTACCTCCATAGGATGGGAGAGGAACTGGCACACCTTGCTGACAGCGAAAGTAATATATGGACCTGTGAATGTCAAAAATGTAAAACACAAACAATACTGCGGTATCGAAAAGAATCATCTGTACCCAATGTTGAACTAGTATCTCGGGCCAAGTGTTCCGTAGGAACCAGAGGAGTTGAAGTTGGGTTGTAATTCTCCATGCTAACATGATGAAGAAGATCAAGTGCATACTTACGTTGAGTCAATGTCATGCCCCCGAAAGTGTAAGCCACTTCAAGTCCAAGAAAATAGGTAAGCACACCAAGATCCTTGATAGGAAAAGTCTCGGAAAGAGAGAGCATGAGATGATCAACAACAATAAGACTAGAGCCAGCAACGACATTATCATCAATGTAGACCAGCATAAAAATATGGATACCATCGTGCGAGAAGATGAACAATGACTTATAAGCCTTGGAGGATGTGAAGCCTAGTTGATGCAGACGAGCACAACGAACGTACCAGGCCCGAGGTGACTGCTTCAGACCATAAATAGCATGTTGCAGCTTACATACATAATACGGGCACCGAGCATCCTCAAAACCAAGTGGCTGCTGCATGTAAACATCCTCAAACAAGAAACCATGCAGGAAATCATTGCTAACATCAACCTGATGCAGAGTCCAATCACGAGAAACTGCAAGAGAGAGAACCAAATGCACTATAGCTGGCTTGACCACGGGACTAAACGTGTCACCATAGCCGATACCATGCTGCTTTGTGAAGCCACGAGCAACGAGACGAGCCTTATGCTTGTCAATGGAACCATCTGGTCGAAACTTGGTTTTGAAGACCCATTTACTGCCA